>JAUCBN010000071.1:10000-1210000 GCA_035048815.1 Abelmoschus esculentus | reverse complement strand
GTTCAAAAATAAATAAAATAATTATCATTAAAAATAAACGAATATTATCGTATAATTTTATTAAAAATATTATAAAAAATGATTACTAAGCCTTGACAGGTAATGTCTAACAAACCTTTATTACTTTTCTTAGACATAACTCATAAGGTGACAGGTTATTGTTGTGTCGGATAGTAAAGGCGAACTAAAATAACCATATATTTTCTTGTATGCATGGGGGACTCGAAATGAAACTAAAGAGGCCGCAAAGTTGAACGCAAACGAATGGTATTTCTTCAGTTTTCGTGATCGAAAGTACGCGACGGGGTTCCGAACGAACCGGGCAATAACATCCGGTTACTGGAAAGCAACAGGGAAAGATCGAACGGTGGTTGATCCGAGAACTCAAGGGATTGTGGGGATGAGAAAGACTCTAGTGTTCTACCGAAACCGAGCTCCGAACGGAGTCAAAACAGGTTGGATCATGCATGAATTCCGATTCGAGACCCCACATATGCCCCCTAAGGTCACATTTTCTCCACTCCTTTTTCCAACTATATCCTCATATCATATGTCTGTTCATACATTAATGTTGTTCGAAAATGACTTTTGAAAGTAAGATTGAAATTTAGGGTAAAGAGAGTTTGACACATATTGGTCTGTTTATAATGTAGTAATATTGTGAAGTGTATCTGATTTAATTATGTTTATTTTTTGGAAGTAATAATATTTCGGTATTTTTTTATTTAATTATCCGTGTTTTATTTAAACGAAATTTAATTACGGGAGTTTTTTAACGAGATATCTTAAAATATATTTTTTTATTCGAATTTTGTTTTAATGTGACAGGAAGACTGGGTTTTATGTAGAGTGTTCCACAAGAGCAAAGGAGTAGAGAACATCAACAGGCAGAACTTCCCCATGATGTTGGATCCCTCAGTTCATGCCCCTTCCTTAACCGACCAAACCACCATGTCTTGCGGGTATCATCAACAAATCAGCTCTCTACCGACCAAAACACCCCACCAAACTCATAGCCAAAGCCTCTTCAATCTGCTTCAACATAATCCCTACCCCGAAAAAAACAACAGCAACGACGATAATCACTGCGGCAACGAAGTTAGCTCGAAAGTCGACGACGATTATGAGTTCTTGTGGGACATGAACATGGAAGAAAACAGCTTAGGTGACCATCACGACCTTATCCATGGGGTGGCTTCGAACTCGGACGACATGAGATTCGAGATCGATAATAGTACGATTTTCCTATGAAATTTATCAAAAAAAGAAGAAGTTACCATTAATTTGTGATCATGTTGGTGTGGCGTTTGCATGCCTTTAAGGATTCAAAGGGATGTTAGAAGATTGTGTGTTGTTTTTAGTTTAGGGTTTATATATATATAGCAGTGGGCATTGTAAAAAAATTATTTATATAAACGCATATATTAATTCAATTCACTAGTTTTTTTTGAAGGAAAATAATAATGTTATTACATGATTTAGTTCGATCGAATCGGTTGGTGTCGAGTTTACGTATGTAATTAAAAAAAATTATCTAATTTCGTTCATAATTATAAATGGTTATCTTTTAAGTCTATTTTATGCATGTTAATATTAGGGTTTAGGTAAACTGTAACGGAGCTCACTTAATTATTAAAAATTATATTTGGGTCACTCATTTATGGGTAAGATTACATTTGGGTCACCCAATTATTAAAGGTTACATTTAGGTCACTCAATTATAGGTAATGTTACATTTGGGTCACTCTTCATATTTGAAAAGAAAAAATTTATCAATTCGTGTATTAGATTAATTAATGATTTTAAATGAAGTACTCTGATGTTAACAAGGGTATACAAGTGATTTAGAAGAAAAACGATCAAATTGGTGTACTTTTTCAAATATGAAGAGTGACTCAAATGTAACATTACTTATAATTGAATGACCCAAATGTAACATTTAATAATTGGGTGACCCAAATATAACCTTACTTATAAATGAGTGACCTAAATGTAACTTTTAATAATTAGGTGACCTAAATGTAACATTTAATAATTAGGTAACCCAAATGTAACTATACTCATGATTAAGTGATCTTTGTTGCAGTTTACCCTATTTTTAATTTTGAAAAAAAAAAAGAAAATGATGATCTAAATTTGATCTAAAATTCAAAATAGAGAACCTGAAATAAAGAAAAAAATATTTAAAGAAATAAAGAAAGATGAGATGTTGATAATTCTATAATTCACCAAAAATTCATATATATGAGTGTAAAAAATTGATCCGACCTAAAAACCTGACTGAAACCAAGTAATACAAAGGTTGATCCGATATTGATTCGAATTGAAATTAATTAAATTGAAACTCAAATAACCCGATATGTCTTAAATTATCATATCTCTGAATTAAAATTGAACCAAACCTAAACCAAAATTAAATATAACCATACCTTAAATAACCTGAATTAAAATGATTTGATTCGAACCTAAACCGAATGACTTGTTTGTACTCTCCGACTAGGGTTAACTCTAATTTAAAGAATCTTAGAAAATTATTGGTTTTATTTACACATTCTCACGTGGACTTCACATGCCTATAACCCACATCAACATATACACACATATAGATTTATATAGAAAGACATAATTATTATTTGGTGTACTAAAAATAATAATTATGTTTGGTGAATACATATATAACAACAACAACAATAATAGTAGTAGTAGTAGTAGGCTATATTCACATGTGATAGATGGGTGAATTGGACGTGTATAAAACTCTAAATATTAAATATCATATTCAATTTATCATAAGGAGATACAAAACTAAAATATATGATAAAGTAAAATATATGTTGTCGGATATTATTATCGTTGATGATGAATAAATTTAATTATTATTATTATTATTATTATTATTATTATTATTATTAAATCTACTCAACAACAACAATATTGCTGTAAATAAACGAGACATATCACGAGTTATTCGAGTTCGATTTAGTCAAAACTCGATTAATATTTAATTCAATTAAATTCGAACTCTACTAAAACTATTCTTAACGAATTGAATCGAGCTCAATATTATCTAAACTTCACTCGACTCATTTACAATCTAATTTAAACTAAACCCTATATTTAAACTTTAAAAATAATATTATCATAAAAGATCATGACAAGTTTAAACATATCCCATAAATCAAACATGAAAAAACAACTAAAAGTAACCCACGTGGTCCATACTCAAATTTGGTAAAAATTATATCATGAGTAAGTCTTATCACGTCATTTATGGGACCAACCACTAAAAATCATCAATCTCATTATTTTTTTAATGTCATATTTTTTTAAGTGAATCTTCACTCATATTTACTGTAAATTCATTTTAAAATTAGTTTTTTCAAGTGAAGATTCACTTAGAAAAAAATATGACATGAAAAAAATTGATGAGGTGAATGATTTTTAGTAGTTGGTTCCATAGACATGTGGTGAGACTTACCTATAATATTTTAAAATCAAATGTAAAGGGTGCAGAGTACAAAAAAATTATATTAAACATGTAGGGGGTATAAGATTATAAAAATCTAAGTGGTGCAGAATTAGATAAAATATATAAAAGATTTTAAAATTTTTATACGGTACGACTGTACCCAACACCTCTTAGGTTGATCCCTAAAAGTCATGACTATTTGTTACCAAGGCTTTCTCTATCACCTACTGTAATTTCGTTCTAGAATGGATCGAGGAGTATTGAGACATAGATTTTTAGAAGTTCAAAATTCATATAATTTTTGTATTTTTCTTATTTTTCTTTTGAATGTGGAGTTATAATTCTAATTTGAGAGAAAAAGTATAATATTTTTTAAAATAAAGAGAAAACTATAATTATCTCATAAAAATTTTAATTTTAATATATAAACAAAAAGGTAAAATAAATTTTGAGTTCGAGAGACAATAGCCCCTTCCGCTATAAAGGGGCCTCCAATCTTTGTCTTTTATTAATTATCTAGATTTATATTTTAAAAAAAATTATAATTTCACATCCTCTAAATTTTTAATATAACATAAGAAAATATTGAGTAAAACATCTCAAGACCACCTTTAATTATTTCAACTTCCAAGATAAGTAGAAGAAACAATTATTTTGTCTGATAATTAGGGGTATTCAAAAATATCTGATTTGATTATTTATTAATTCGATTTAAAAATTTGGATATCCCATTCGAATTTTATTTTTGGATTGGATATCCGATCCGATTTTAAGTTATATTATATTCATTAATTAAAGAAAAAACTTGAAAATGAATGGGTTCAATTGTGAGGAGAGTACTTTGAATGGCCACTCAGGGCTTCCGATCAGCCTAGACTCCTAAACTTAATTAGTTATATTTTTTAATTTTTATTTTTATAATTTATTAAATAAATTAATTAATTTAATAATTAAAATTATTTTTTAGTATATAAATAAATAATTAAATCTAACGATGAAAATAATGTGTTTAAAATATTATATTAATTGTTTAAACTAATGAGATGAATAAAAAAAATTAGTGATACTTTTTATGTTAAACATCAAAAAAGTAAATTTTAAACATTAACCTTAAATTTTAATTCTAAACTCTACAACAGTATCTTAGACTTTAATCTTAAATCATAATTTTTAACTCTAAACATATTTTTTATTGTTAGTGTATAAATAAAACACTAAAAGAATATACTTCTTGTAACGACCCGGGTTCTCGGTTTAGTGTGTCGGGTTAACCCGAGGGTTGGGCTTCGGTTTTGGGCCCCGAATTGTGTGGTTTGGGCTTAGGTTTGTTGGGCTTAAGTGGTTTAGGGCCTTAGGGTTTTGGGCCTTAGGGCTTTAAATGGAGGACAAATGGGTAATTGTCTAATTAGGTGTCAAAGAGGGTTGGGGTGTTATTGTTTCTTTGCAGAAAAGTAAAGGTGAGATCACCTTGTCCCACTTCCTCTTCCTCCATCTTTGCAAGAGAGAAAAGCAAGAAAAAATCCAATCTTTGTTGTGGTAAGTCAGGAATCTCGTTTTGTGCTTGAAGGGTAAGTTGTAGAGGTGTTTGGGATCTACAAAACAAGGTAAGAATGCATAAGTTTGGTGAGGATGAAGGTTTAAATGGGAGTTACGAGTTGAGTTCGGGATTGGGTTTTTGGAAGCTTAAATCTGAGTCTTTTAATGTTTTAAGCTTTAGGAATCATCCTCAAATCGTTCTTATTCGTTGTTCATCTTTCTCTTGTAGAGAAAGAGGCTTGTGAGCCATCATCAAGCTTGGGAAGAGGGAAAGCTTGAAGAGGAAGAAGGTCGTTTTTGTTGTTGCTTTGTTAAGGTTGGTACTCCCAACTCTTCTAATCTTTATGCATTTCATGGTAGAATGCATAGCGTATAGAATCCATGTATATATGTTTGGTTTGTTTGGTTTGCTTGAAAGAGGTCATTAATGGTGAATTTTGTTTTAATGTGATTGGGGGCATGAAATTGATGTTAAAACACCCTAAGCACTTCTAAAAACTGGTAAGAACACTTTAGAACCGAATAGATTAATGTTGAGAAGAATCCTTAAAATTTTCTAAGTGAAACCTGCAAGTTCGTGCCGGGGGTATCGATACTGGTGGCCCGTGTATCAATACCCCTGAGGGAAAAATAGGTTAGTGAAGAGGGGGTATCGATACCGGTTTCGATACCAAACCCTCTAGTGGCATATTCGATACCAATATCGAAGCGGATATTCCCTCTTTCGTTGACTTTAAAAGTGGTCAAAGAGTATCGGTACCAGTATCGATACCAGTGTTTCGATACCTTCTTTGGGTAGGTATTGATACAGGGTGTTTCGATACCCCACATAAGGGTATCGATACCCCTACGAGAACTCGATAAGTTTGGTATTGTTTGAGGTTCGATAAGAGAATTAAGGGTCCAAATGAATCTTATAAATAATTAAATGAATTGTTATCACAAGATTTATATTATAAACCCCGAACGGCTAAGCTATGTTAAGTCTTAATATGTTTTGATGAGAAGATCCTAGGTGGATCATTTGTGTGTATCGAGTCCTTGTTTGATGAAAATCCGGATATCCAAAAGTGTTGCAACACGTTGAAGGCCATCCGATGTAACATTCCGGGTGATGATTTTGAAGACCATTCCGAATGTAGGATCCCGATGCTGTGTAGACATGGGCCTCATTCGATGATACTCGATGTGACATTCTGAGTATGGGATTTGGAGGATCCCGATGTTGTGTGGACGCGGGCCTCAAATCCCGGATGTAGGATCTCGATGCTGTGTGGACGCGGGCCTCATTCGATGATACTCGATGTGACATTCTGAGTATGGGATTTGGAGGATCCTGATGCTGTGTGGACGCAGGCCTCACTACCTTGTTGTTGTTGTTTTGACATGTATATGCTATGTGCGTTATTATACATTGTTTATGCCATGTGGTAGGCAAGCATGCTAGATCATCATATCATGCACGATATTTTATGTGTTATGCTTTACTGCTTATGATATGCATGATGTTGGCCGAGTTCGGCATACCCACTGAGCTTTCGTAGCTCAGCGTTCGAAATGTGTTTTCGTGCGTAGGTTAGGTGAAGTCGATTTGTGGAGCACCATCAAGGTTTGGATTTCAGCATCGACCATGTTGTCAGAGTACATTTATTAAATTAGTGGGCTAGTACCTTGTCGAACCCTATATATATTTTTGTAACTCTGTTTATTATTTGAGTCGAATGTTTTAATGGGTTGTAATATTTTGGAGCTCCAAAGTACTTTAAATTATTTTGGACTTATGTTTTAACTTAATGGATTTTATAAATCATATTTGGACTTGAGTTGATTTTATTTTTGAACTTTTGAAATGAAATTTTAGAATATAGGTTTTGGGCCAGAGGCCCAATGTGACATCCAGGTCGGGATGTTACACTTCTATTATATAAAAAATTATTTTTAATCTTCGTATAAAATCCTAAAAATATCAGAGACAACCCTGAAAATGATCTTCACATGCAAGTGAAAGCTGGACATGTGTAGTAATCGGCCCCTACCTACTGATATCCCCTCTGCTTGACAACTCCCTTGGCATTTGGCTTGTCGACTGGGGAGAAAAATAAATACTGATGTGGCCATTCTTTTAAAAAAAAATAATTAAAAAATAATATCTTAATACAAATTTAAATTTAATTAAATTCTCACATAAATTCATATAATCTAAAAGGAACTATTAATTTTTAGAATGAGTTTACAACGTCATTAATATTAATACTAAATTCATATAAATTTAAATAAATTCACATATATTACGAATATAATTGAATATCATTAATATTAAACACTATTGAATATTATTATTAATGAAGATTATTTTTATTTATAAATAATTTTTATCAAGTAAAGATTTACTTAATAAAAAAATGAGATAAAAAAATTAATTACCAGACAAGTTACTGCTTAAATCTTAGCCAAAACTAACTAGCCTTTTCTTATATCAAATATTACTGTAAGAATGTGATCAAGTTAAATAAAAAAAATTAAGTTAGACTATTACAAATTTTATTTTATCACTGAAATTTCATTAAAAATCAGTTGAGTTTATATAATATAAATAGAGTTGAGTTGTTTAAATTTTTATTTATATTTAATTAATTAAAAATTATTTTTAAAAAAGTATAAAAATTCGAGTTTTACCAATAATCTGGAGTGGTCTTTATTCACCTAAACAAATCCCAATCCTTACCATATACCCTTCTTTTCATACTCCAATTATATCTGCATTGATCTAATAATTGATGACTAGTCTCCAATACTTATAAGAGTATGATCAAGTAGGGGTAACAATGAGTCGAGCCCGAGCCTGGTCAAGCTTGGCTCAGAAACAGTGTTATTAGACTCGACTAGAGCTCAAGACTCGGCGAGTTCGGAATTTTAGACTCGGGTTCAGCTCAAGCTCGTTAAGCTTGGCTCGGATCGACTCAAAATAGAAAAAATGCCTTATTTATTTTAGTTAATTTATTTTTAGTAGATTTCTCATATTTTATTTTATTGTTTTTTTTTCCTAAAGAGATTACTTTTAGTGTATATGTAGCATATATATAATATAATTATTCTGAGCCTGTTCACGAGCTTTTCGAGCCGAGCTTGAATCAGTTCGGCTCGTTAAAGTCTCGAGCCGAATCTGAGCCCGAATCGTGCTCACTCGAGACGAACTTTGACCGAACCGAGCCTGAGTAGCTCGCGAGCTGGTCTGGCTCATTATCACCCCTAGTGAGAAGCACTACCTACCGGAAGTTGTTGCTTATAATATGGGTCCATGGAACATGAGTGAACCAGTAGTACTAGGACCAAGCTGCAAATTTCAGGTAACAACAATGGAAAAAACACTAAACATGACAACGTATTAGTACCACCCTATTGTCGCGTATCCGTAACGACCATGAAACTTAACATATGTCGTTTAGTTTGCCTACTATATCGCCTTCGAACCGAAAACCTAGAAGGTCTCGGGTGTTTTTGGACAGTTGGACAGGTCGCCTTAAGCCCTTAGCCATAGATGCTACCTCACTCTATCTTGTTTGTGCTTTTCCTTCAAATTTTGAGTGAACCAATGGAGTTTAGGGTGAACAATTAGATTTCCTTTGCTGGGAAAGTGTACAAAAGGGCAGTAAACCTTGAAATATTTCGAAAATCTAGTGCCTGTTATGGTACCCGACTAAAAACGGGAGAACGGAGAATGGAACGATCGGCAACAAATAGTAGAACATATCTTTCAACCGGATCCTACAACAGATTACAAGAGTCTAAAGCATATGTACAAATATATCTACAAATCTAAGGTCAAATCTATCACTAGCAAAACTAAATGGAAACCTATGCTCTATGGCAAGCCAAGTTCTCTAAGGAAAATATTGCTGCAAATTATAGACAACTCGTTGCCTCGTTGGAATGGCGATACCCTATTTCCCTACCATCTAACCACCTTTAAAAGGATATTACAGATAAACGAAGAGTAGAGTGCATAACACTAATGTGTATAGCTTGAGGACTAAATAATGTATGAAACAAGAGCTTCAAAAGGACCGAGGGAGAACAACTTACGTGGAGTAGGATATCAAAAAATCAGAAAAGAAAAATATAACAAAATTAGTCAGTTTTCATGTCTTGGCCTTCCCGGTGGCACCTTCTCTCTGATTCCGGAAGTGACTGAGAAGCTGTTGTGCCTGCAACATGGGGAGAAAAAAACATCACGTATTTTCGCAAGTGCAAGCATATATATGTTTCCAACTCTAAAGATTTAATAAGAGTTGCAAGAAATCTTATGCCTTTATGATGTGATGTCACTCAACTTTCCGAAGCAGGTTTTGGAAAAGAAAAATACATGTTTCCTACCCTTCTAATATGTCAAACTTAGAATCACAAATGCTAGGTCAATTTTTGATAAATAAATGGAGATGTGGTAGAATCCCTAATAGAGTTCATCACACATAAACAACAATATAATCACAACTCTATTTATGGGCGAAGACAATATAAGGAATATAATCACATTTGCTTAGTAAGAGCCGATACAGGAGCAGAGAATACAAGGACTGCATCACCATAACAGAAGAGGGGGAAACTAAGATGCACATACCTTTTCCTTTCCTCTCGTTGTGCCAGACTGGGACAATGCGACGAGGGGTGGCACAGCCCCTTCTTGCAAAACAAGTGTACAGAACTTGGGGCTATTAAGGCATAGTTGCACCAATACAGAAGCAGCATTTTCCCTACCCCTATGTGATCCTGACTCAACAATTTCAACTAGTAACGGGATACCACCTTCTCGGACAATAGCTACACGCCCTTCCACGATTGTTGACAGGTTCGAGAGAAGAGCAACAGCCTTGTCAACCATCCCACTATCAGGGTCCATTAACCGGACAAGGTATTTTACTGCACCTGCTTGAACTATACGAGCCTTATTTTCGTGAAAGATGGATAAGTTAAACAAAGCAGTAGCAGCATCTTTTTTTCCTCTCAATGTTCCTGAAACCAGAAGATTCACCAAGGCTTTGATAGCGCCAGAGCGTCCAATCTTTGCCTTGTAGTCTTCTAAGACAGATAGACTGAACAAAGCTGCCGCAGAATTTTCTTTAGCTCCATCATTTCCAGACTTTAGAGCATGAAGTAGTGGCTCTATTGCTCCTGATTTCGCAATCATAGACTTATTATCTTCATTAATCGAGAGATTTAAAAGGGCTGTAACAGCATGTTCTTGGGTTAGCTTCACTTCCGAGTATAATAGAGACAGTAATGGTGCAATAGCACCACAGCGACCGATAATTATACGATTGTCCATGTTGTTCTTTGCAAGAAAGCGCAATTCTGCAGCAGCTATAGTTTGGACTTCATTTGATGGGCTTTTAAGGTTGTCTACTAATTCCATCACATGAGAACTTGTGGTTAAATCATCACACCCAGACCCGGAAAATGTGATGGAGTATGCTTTATTATAATCATGGTTTCCATTAACTGCCTCTTCTGCTTTTGTTCCAGAGACCTGCAACTGCTTTCCTGTTGTCCAGGAAGAGAATCCAGATTCTCTTTTAGAAGGAAAAGTGCCAAGGCTTTCGGCTGAAATTTCAGCTACCTCATTCATTTCATGTTTCTTCGACCTTCTTGACAAGTTATTCGAAGCAGGAGGTGCATAATCAGTACTGGAAACTTCACTCACTGCTGATTCGGTTCTGCTGTGAATATATGAATGATCAGAAAACCGGTCATACTTGTCAATGTCCCTACTTTGGCATCTATTGCATTCTCCACTAAATCTAGATGAAATCTCAATCTTCAGCTTCTCTAAATCATTCCTGACCTCGAGAGATGATCTTGAAGTGGAACTACTACTGTTTGCAAAGCAACGGAAACTATCGGTACGGTTTGAATCTTGAGAGGATATATGATTTGAAGGAGAAGTGATCAAGACAAGTTTAGGATGCTCAGTGTTATTCGAAAGCTGCAAGTTGTTTTCATCACACCAATTTGCTACCATAGCTTTGATAGTGTGGTTCGGAATAAGATTTGTATGTTTGAGCGTTTGATGAGTCATTGGGCAAATGGTTAGTCCATTATCAAGCCACTTTTGGATGGAGGTCCTGTCATAAGTTTGACCAGAAGCAACAATAACCGGATCCATCATAAGCTCCAATGAAAGGGGACAAAGGAAATGTGGAGGTATCGGAATGCCACTTGTCGGTTCAAAGCGCTCAATTTTAAGCATACAATCACGTATATGAGAGATGAGGTTCACAATCATATTGATTTGATCTAATTTCCCTTTCGCATTGCTGATTTGTGCATTCATTCTCTCCTTTTCCACAGCCATAGTTTCTTTTAACAGTTCATGGTTGGATGTCAAGTTCAGCGACTTGATAACTTGAACCAGATGATCAGTGCAAGGAATAGCACCATCTTTTAGACTTCTCAAAGCCTCTCCTATATATTCCGATAGTCTCTCCGGCTTCAGACATTTAAGTTCCCGAATACAGTGCTGAAACAGTTAAACATCAATTAGTCTCACTAATCACTACTCAAAGCCAACTCAGACATAAGAAAGTTATATTAGTTCGCATCCATCTGCCTTAACATTTTCTAAAAGGGCAAAAAAAATGTAAAAGGAAAACGAATAGCACTTTCGTCATCTACTATTTAAGCAACAATGTATGTTTGCTTTTTCTTACCTGAACACTGGTTATACTTGAAGTCGATGATGATGACTGCAATGATTTATACAATATGTGACATATCTGTAGTGAAGAGCTTTGCATTTTTATCAGAAAAGGTTCGCTCTTGATAACCTGTACATGTTACCAATGAAAGAAGTGGTTGAAATAGAATAGTTGTAGAAGCCTGAAAATCATGTTCTTTTATTCAAGAGGGAAAGGCATGCCATAATAGGTATCAACATCAAATATTCGAGCTTCTTTTCTTTTCAACAACTAGGACACTACCCCTTACTGAAATGGAATACCTTAACATTGCCATTTTATAACTCAAGTGTTCTTCTAAAAAGTATGGCATTTTAATACCTAATTGACACCGTCCTTATTACCATTAAATTTGACTGTGTTGCATTTGCAAGAAATAGATTCCTTGCAAACTATAATAAAATGGGTTATATTTGCAGTCAATAATTCAAGTTTTCCTCTACAAACCATAATAACCTACAACCTACTAATTAACCAAAATTTCACAGAACCTCACAAAAGGAGAAGTTTAGGTCCTTATGCTCGTATTTCCTGGCATTAAAGCAGCTGGACATTCTTCCAATAAACGGTTTCGTACTATCTCAACCTGATGGTGTGTACTATTTATCTCCTCTTTCCATACAAACAGTGCCTAATTCGGACTGAATTGATGGAAACTGTTTTTTCAATATGAATAAAAAAAATAATAGAACCAAGAAACACAGATAAATTAACAGGAAACAAAAATCCTTTAAGATTAAACATACCATGAGGATTTTGCTCATCTTAGGAGACCAATTCTCCAAGAATTCTCGAGCCTCGTTAACAAGCATGTCTAGTTCTTCACACTCTTTACACAGATCTTCATCTGAAGGTATCTCACAATCAATAACATCATCAAGCAGTGGTTTTAGAAGTTTTAACACCACAACCATATTCATGTATTCCTTTTCGATAGGAACAACTTTTATTGCCTGGCATGATACAAGATGGATGAATCGAGTAATACTGTTGGTAAGACATTTCACCGAGCTTGTGTCCATTTGACCTGTATTTTAATGGAACATAGAGAATTTAATATAAAGTAGTATAAAAAAATGCTCAGACATGATCTGTTCACAAGTACATGAGTGATTTTGAACAATCTCATCATCGTCTGTATCGACTTTTTCCCATAATCTAAGGAAGCCCACTCAGATTTTTATAGCAAGAGAATGGTTTTTCATTGATGTATATATATGAGGAACACAAACAAACACATACACTGCTCATGACAATTGATTCCCCCACCACCCACCCACCCACACAAATTTGAGGAATATACTTGACTAAATTTCCGATTAAAAAATCAAACAAAATATCTGATTTCATAAGATTTAGTGTAAACAAAAAGGCTTTTGACTGGCCAAAAATGGTGTGATTTATTTGTAGACTGTTGGACTACCAGTCAAAATAGTCAAGGTTCAATTTTCAATTTCCATGGCCTCAAGAAGTATTAAAAAGGGAAGCTTTTTGACTAATGCCTAGGGTAGAACACACATCCATTGCTGCAGAAAATATATTATTCACACATTCAAGGCAGTCTCCATGTTGACTTTTTCCCCCATATAGGAAACCTAGATTTCCAACAAGATATAATACCATGAGATAAAACAAATGATGAGGTCTCCACAAATTAATAATAGCTTGGTATGTGAAAGAAGCTTTTGCCTAATTATCTCATGAGAAACAAACACAAATAGCAATTGCGATCTTGGAGAGCAAAACAGGAAGAAAAAAAAATAAAGCAACTAAAGTTTTATAAGAAAATGATTTCATAGTTGAAACACCATGAAAAACTATGTATCAAATAGCTACCATAAGATCCAAAATTTCCAGTTTTTGAGCATCAAATGAAAGGGTAATATGCAAATTCACAAAACAAAGTAGAAACATAATTGAAATGCTATCCCAAAATCAACACTGTAACAAACAGGAAAGGAAAATATACATGAAAGGAGGAGAATTTCCCAATTTCTCTTACAATCCAATTCCAAAACAACAGCCACTGGTTTATATAATCAAAACCAGCAAAGCATTTAAAACATACATATGGAAAATGTTGTTCCATCACTGAAACCATACCTCTTTTGTTGAAATGGGTTTAAGCTGGCGAAACAAAACAAGCACAGATCTTGATAGACATTGGAATGATTAAAAAACAAGCACAGACCTTTAAACATCAAACATAATAGCTTCAAGCTCAGCTCTTTCTCAGCAAAGCAGCATGACAGGGAGAGGGAGAGCTGCAAGAAAGAAAAAATAAACAAAACTGGAAAAACAAATAGGGAAATTACAGGGGAAAGAAGAGACAATGGTAAGGACCCTATTTGGTGGAAAATTTGTTGTTTTTTTGAGGAAAATAATTAATTAAAGAGTGGGGGAGGCTTGAAATTAATTAGAGATTAATAATTAATTATTATTAATCATGATAAACATAGATATAAGGCCTTGTCTTTTGTTTCCATTTCCCCTAAAGATCTTAACTTTATTAAAAAAATTGAATATGCTTAACTTTATAATTTGATTGCAATGTTTACCATCAAATTGATATATCACTTATGTCATAGGTTAGGTGAGTAAGAATTAATGAAATATATAAAGAATCAAAAAATTACTTTAAGGTGATGAGAGTGAAAATTAGTGTTATTATTTTAAAATAATAGGTTTAGAAGTTAAGATTTAAAGTTAAGATATGATTAGGGTTTAAAAATTAGGAGTATGATGTAGGTTTTAGGATATGAAGATTACAATTATGATTTAAAATTTAATTTTTAAATATTTTTTTAAGATATGATATAAAAAGACGTAATTAAGGGACATAAAATTTTTGTTCTGTTGATGATAGTAATTTTTATTCATACCCTCAAATAATATCAGGTAAATTATGTAAATCACTATTAAACATCATTCGTAAACCTAATTTAGTTATTTAAGTTTTAAAACTTTAATTTATTCACTGAGATTTAGATGCTCATTCAATCACTAAGAAATTTAAATATTAAACTTTTTCTCACTCTTAAACTTCGTATTATTGTAAAAGGTGATCTTCCAGTCTTAAATTTTATTAGCTACTTTGTCTTGGCCCTTAAGTTTAACTTCGACCTTTATTTTATCATAAAATGTTTAGTAGTTCATAAATCGTTTTGTTTTTTTAATTTTTCTCTTTCGTTGTCAGATAAAACTCATTTTTCAATATATTATTTTTTTCATATCAACGAAGTTTTTAATTTTTTTTGTAAAAGAATAAAAAAAAGTTAAGTATTTAATATTTTTATAAAAGAATTAAATATTTTAAAATTTTATTGACTAAAATAAATTTAAAAATATAATTTAATAATGATTTATATAATTTACTCTTATTATTATATAAAATTAAAAAAAAATCTCAATTTCCATCTTCTGTCATTTTCGTTTTCCTGGAGCAGATCAAATGGTATATATATGCGCTGCTTGTCTTGTTCAAACCAACCAGATGTGAGTTGGATAGTTTTGCTCCTTAGAAATTCCATTCCAGGAATCTATGGTCACCATGGACGGCACTCCTTCGTAGGTAGTTGATATTAAGGGTGTTTAAACGGTCGGTTAAATCGAATTAACTGATTAAACTGAATTATTTCAGTTAAACGGTCGATCATTAAACTTTGTTCGGTCAATTAGTGGTTAAAGTTTTTTTGAAAGTTCGGTTAACGGTTAATACGGTTTGAAATCAGTTAATTAACCGAATTAACCAAAAATTTATATTCTATATGTTATTTATATTTGTTTTTAGTCACTAAACTTTTAAAAATTATAAAATTATCATTAAATTTTATCAAATTAGTATGAAATGATAATTAAATTTATTAAATTATTAAAAAATAATCATAATTTTTTTAATATTTATCATTAATTTATAATATATAGTAAATCAATGATCAATTTATAATAATTTGATAAGTTTAATGGTTGTTCTATAATTTTTAAAATTTTACGGGTTAAAAAGACTATTTTAACATAGTTGAATGATCATTTATATAATTTACTCAAAATTTTATAACAAGTTTCGACCGAATTAATTGAATTTGACAGGTTCAAAACCTTGTAGAGATACATTTGAACGGATTGAATTGTCATAACCCAACGTTGAATTGTCTAATAATTAAGAATATTTATATTATTTTTATATGAATTTAAATTTAAAATATAATCTCTATTTAATCAAAAATAAATATTTTAATAACAAATTTAATCATTATTTATATTTATATTTATATTAAAATAAATATTTTAATTTTTAAAACTATTTTTAAGGTAATATCCACCCTAAAAGTTTTATAATTAAATTTTTAAAATCACTTTTAATATCACTTTCAAACAAAATTTTTCAGAAATTATGCCAAATTGTCCCTAAGCCAAATTAAGAAAACCCCAAGCCGCAAAGCGAAGAACCATGCCGTCATTGACTTCTCCAGGAAAGATACTTCGTCTAGAGCTTAATAATTTCAAGTCCTACAAGGGGAGTCAAACTATCGGTCCCTTCTCTCACTTCACGGCAATTATTGGACCCAATGGGGCAGGAAAGTCGAATCTCATGGGCGCAATAAGCTTCGTTCTCGGAGTACGAACTGGGAAGCTACGTGGAACCCAACTCAGAGACTTAATTTATGCTTTTGACGACCGTGAGAAGGAGCAAAGTGGCCGACGAGCATTTGTGCGATTAGTTTACCAACTTGCCAGTGGCTCTGAACTCTGTTTCACCCGTACCATTCTCCCTAGTGGCGGTAGCGAGTACCAAATCGACGGCAGTAATGTCAACTGGGATGAGTACAATGGGAAGCTAAGATCACTTGGTATTCTTGTTAAGGCTCGAAATTTTCTTGTTTTTCAGGTAATTTGGTTTCCCCCTGCAAATGGGGTTGTTTTGTCAAGTTCAGCTAATTAATTTGCAAGACGTAATGATATGTTTGGTGAAAAAATGTGTTCTTAGGGTGATGTCGAGTCCATTGCTTCAAAAAATCCCAAAGAAGTTACCGGTCTGCTTGAGCAGATTTCGGGTTCCGATGAGCTCAAGAGGGATTATGAGACTTTGGAACAGCAAAAAGCTGGGGCTGAAGAAAAATCAGCACTTATTTATCAGAGAAAGAGAACAATAGTGATGGAGAGAAAACAAAAGAAAGAACAGAAGGAAGAAGCAGAGAAGCACTTCCGCCTGCAAGATGAGCTGGTTAATTTCAATTTTTTTTATTTGCATAAAATTGTTTTTACATTTTAGACATTATGATATGCATTTGATGGTTTAAAAAAATTATGTAGAAATCTTTGAAAAAAGAGCATTATTTGTGGCAATTGCATAACATAGAGAAGGACATTGAGAAAATTGCTGGTGACCTCAACTCTGAAAAGAAGAACCGTGAGGACGTGATTCATGAGGTAGAACATTTTGAAGCTGAAGCATTTAAAAAGAAGAAGGAACAAGCTAAATACCAAAAAGAGATTGCTCAGTGTGAAAGAAAGATCTCTGAGAGAAGCATTAGACTTGATAAAAGTGTGAGTCCATGGAAATCTTTTTTTTCTTGAGTTTTGTGCCTGTGTAGACTGGTATTGTTGGACCTGATATATTGGTCATCTAGGTTCGAATGCTTGTTTGTCAATTTGTTCTGATGAAGTACATCTTTAGATGGTTAAGTTGTGGGATGAGGGATTTGAATTGAATCCCTTTTTTGGGGTACTAAGAGGCTTTGCCTAGTCCATGAATTATGTGGTAACTAGGTTGCTTCTTTTAATGCGTGGGACTTGGCTTCTACTCCAATTAATGATGTTTGATCTCAATTTTAGGAGTTTAGTTCTAGGCTAAGGTTCGCAAGTTATTTTGCACAAATGCTTGAGCACTTCGAAAGAAATTTTGGTACGAGATGTTCATGGGGTAAAATGTCATCATGTTCCCTGCTCTTCTCTCTCACATTTATCATCTTAAATGATTGGATGGACATTTAAAGTAGGTTGTGCTAAAAACTTAGCTGTTATTATAGCATTTTAAGGTCACTGCCTGCCACCATCCTCTGGTAAATCAGGATGTCTCAAGTTGGAAGGCAGTGAACCAACATTTGGTATTTGATGATCTTATGATAATAATGTGTTGGTACTATGTCATTTATGGTGTAAGCTTCAATAGATAATATGTCAATTGGGGGTTGTTTAGGTTGTTGAAAGTGGGATTAAGCTTCTTTCCATTGTCTCTGTTTTAAACATAAATTAGATTGATTTGGCTGATTATGTTAGGGGAATGAAATATGAATCTGGAAGTGAATCCTTGATTGCCTTTTATTGTTCTCTGTTGTAGTAGTGACTGTGTTTAGCATGGTCATAAATAAACATATAAGGACAGATATGGATATTAGAATGGAAATTTCTGATGAGCGCGACAATGGCCCTGATTGAGCATTTTTATTGTTTGTACATATTTGTGCTTCTATATCTATAATGATTACTTTTTGTGTAGCTAGTTCTAAGTATTAATTATCTTTCTATATTTATCTGTAATTTTAATGAGTTGAAGAGAGGCATATGACATGGTTTTGTACTCTTGTTTTCTTACCCCTGACTGCAGCAACTAGAACTTATGAAATTAAATGCAGAATCGTCTCGCATTAATTCAAAAATCAAGAGTAATCGGACGGAGCTTGGAAGAAAAAAGGAAGAACAGAGGAAACATGGTAATGATATAAAAGAATTGCAGAAATGCATACAAGATCTGACTGCAAAGTTGGAAGGCTTAAATGAAAAAAGTCGCGATGGTACTGAGAAGCCCCCTTTGTTTCACACAAATCCTACCAAGTATTTCCAAATGTAAGATCTTTTGGGTTCCTTATGTGACATGATTCTCCAGTTTCTATGCTTTCTCGGATTTTATTGTGTCTGAAATAAAAAATACCCATTTTCCCTCAAACTCAACCTTAGTGTCCTGGTTCTTTTTTACGATTCAATTTTTCAGTTTCATTTGCCATCTACTTCTTCTGGATTATCCTTAATGTCCTTTTGTTTCCCTTCTTACTTCTGGCATGCCATTAAAGAAAATATGTCATGTACATCTGTTTACAGGATGATGCTTAATTTTACTATTTTTGGTAATCATAATGAAAGCCTTTTCTATTTACTGATGCGATTCTGGATCTTGACATTTCAGTAAGGAGGATGTTGGGATGAAAACTGCTAAGTTAAGAGATGAGAAGGAGTTTATGGATAGGCAGCAACATGTTGATATTGAAGCTCAAAAGAATTTGGAAGAAAACCTGCAACAGTTGAATGATAGGGAACACGAGCTGGAAGCACAGGAGGACCAAATGCGAGCTAGACTGAAGAAGATTCTTGATACCTCTGCTAAACAGAAGGATGAGCTTGCAGATCTGAAAAAGGATCTGCGAGACATGCAAGATAAACACCAGAAGTACAGGTTATTGAAGTTGATACATTAATTTGGGTGCACTGTGGTCTCATCCTTACGTGTTTTCTGTTGTCTATGTTTATTTTTTGTACCTGCTATCTTGAAATGTCCTGTGCCTAAGATGTTTTTTCCCTCTTTGAATTTTGATATGCAGATCCAAGCATGAGAACCTGAAGTCAAAAATTGCTGAAATAGAAAACCAGTTACGAGAACTGAAGGCTGATCGATATGAGAATGAGAGGGATGCTAGATTGTCTGACGCTGTTGAGACTCTGAAATACATGTTTCAAGGTGTTCATGGTCGCATGAATGACCTTTGTAGGCCAACTCAGAAGAAGTACAACCTTGCTGTCACTGTTGCCATGGGAAGATTTATGGATGCTGTTGTCGTGGAGGACGAAAATACTGGAAAGGAATGCATTAAGGTCTGCTGATTTTCTGTGTTCTCCACTAATCATTTCATTTTTCTAAATTTTGCTGTTAAGAACATTTAATATTTATCTGTCAAAAAAGGAACTTTTAATACTTGCATGTAAGTATTTAGACCCTTCTTGAACTGTTCAAAGATGTTTGATGCCTTCTTATTTTGAAAATGAAAGATACACAGGACATGTAGGGAACAGGAAAATTCCCTTTATGTATCCAAATTAAAATTTTACGGGGCCACCATCATTGCAGAGAAATTACTCCAACCTAACAAGAATGCATAATGAAGTATGCATTATTCCATCTTCTTGAGTCCTTGCATACTGATCATATATTTTTGTTGTATAATGCAGTGTGCATATGATCAGTTGTTTTGCGTCTAAGAATGGTCTTAACTTTTAATTTATATACTATCACTTATCCCCAGTACCCCAATTTTAAGTTGAAATTATAATAAAGAAAAAAGTAGGATAATTGAAATCTAACATTGCTTTTGTGTTGATTATTCATGCTTATATGGAAGTGGACCCCTTAATTTTACCCTTTTGTGTGATTTCTATGAGTAAGAAAGCTGAAAAAATTGACAAAAAGGAGTTGTTGGGTTTGTGATATTGTCATAACAGTATATTTTCAATTGCTAGGTTATTTACGTTTTAATTATTTACTATTGTTCTTGTATAAGTTTGTTTGAGTATTCCTGATTGTTCTTTACAGTATTTGAAAGAGCAAAGGCTTCCTCCTCAGACTTTCATCCCTCTTCAGTCAGTACGTGTTAAGCCAATCATTGAAAGGTTGCGCACCTTAGGCAGCACAGCAAAGCTGATCTTTGATGTTATTCAATATCCTTTGCTAAAGCTTGTTTCGTTTGTTTTCTAATTATAGGAGAAACATTTCTACATATCATCCTGCTTCATAATTTACAGACAACTTATGGGTTTATCATTTTTATAGTTGCAGACGCTCCAAACCACTGGGGTTCTGCTTTTTATTTGTTAGTGTTCCTCAATGTGATGCCTAGTCCGTTCTTTTTTATCATCTATGAGAAAAATTTGAAAACGAGCAGCATATGCATTTTGTGTACTTAACATCCATAAATTTGATCCGGCTTTGGAGAAGGCAGTTCTTTTTGCTGTTGGCAATACTCTGGTTTGTGATGATCTTGAAGAAGCCAAGGTTCTTAGCTGGACTGGAGAGAGGTTTAAAGGTGAATATTTATTATCCTTTTTGTTTAGTAGTTCTTGATCCTTTCTACAGATTTCAACGTTAATCTATAAAACTGTATCCTTGCTTTAGTTGTAACTGTTGATGGGATTCTGCTCTTGAAATCTGGCACAATCACTGGTGGTACTAGTGGTGGAATGGAAGCCAGGTCAAACAAGTGGGATGATAAGAAAATTGAAGGTTGGTTTCATGCGCAACATGTCACAGCCTTAGTATTATTATTATTATTAACTGTTACTCTTTTACAGGTCTGAAAAAGAAAAAGGATCAGTTTGAAGTGGAGTTGGAAGAACTTGGATCAATTAGAGAGATGCAGCTAAAGGAGTCTGAAATTTCTGGGAGAATTACTGGACTTGAAAAGAAAATCCAGTATGCTGACGTTGAGAAGGTAACTTGACCATCTAATATATAAGCTGCCTGCTGCTCCAATTCTGCCTTTTAATGGAATGCCTTTCTTTAAAGGAAAAGTTTTTCTATAAAGGTGGTATTGGACAATATTTAATCTGAACCATAATGGATATTTCAATGATTTCTTGATTGTGTTGACAAGCAACTGTTTATTAATGTTTATTTATAATTGATCTGAGATGCATAACATAAAATGATTTTGTTGCAGAAAAACATAGAAGACAAGCTTAAAAGCTTGAAGCAGGAGAAGAAAAATATTAAGGATATGATTGGACATATAACTCCAGAGGTTCAAAAGGTAATTTATGATGGCAATTATGCTTTTGTTCTCTGGCATTATGTTGCTTCTCTTATATGGTTTAATTGCCGGCAGTTAAAGGATGTGACTGATAAAAAGAACAAAGACATCACGAAGCTGGAGAAGAGGATTAATGAAATTGTTGATCGTCTCTTCAAAAGTTTTAGTCAGGATGTAGGGGTCGCAAACATCCGTGAGTATGAAGAAAGTCAGCTCAAGGTTGCTGAGAATATGGCAGAAGAGAGGCTTGGCTTGAGTAATCAACTTGCAAAGTTGAAGTATCAGTATGTTTTCTTTCTCTCCCTCTATTTTTTCTATCATATGTGTCTCCATTGATGTAATATATGTTTATTTGCTGATTGAAACCTTCCTGATGACCCATAAGTGTATGCCGGAAAAATATTTTCAATTACATTCTTCATTACATAATGGCCATTGGAGGATTTGCATGTCTGTCAGATGTAAAAAAATTCTTGTAGCATTGAAGTGGTAATACTGCAGACCTCCAAGAAGAACTAAGTTTGGATGTAAAACAATGTTAAGAAAGAGAGAAATGCAACTTCAATACGTTTTCACCAAAAGGATAGGGTAGTAGTTATCACACCATTGACATTCAAATCCTTTTACTATGGTCAAATGTTTGAAACCACTTTGTTATATCAGCTTTTTGGATGAACGTTGAATGTGTAGTCTTTAAAATGCTCCCTTTAATGCCTTATAGAGTAAAGAAATTATGAGTGAAAGTGAGCTATTTTTACTGTAATACTGATCATGCTGAATTGACTAGAATTGAACCTTAAGAAAGGTGAATCTTTAGGTAAAAAGTGCACTTGGCTTGATGGGCATAGTGTTGAATTATGTAAATGTCTGGTTTGCCCGTGATTACTATGATAGCATCTTGCTCTGTTTTTGAGACTTTGACGAGAATCTAATGAAAAGTAAGAGTTGTATTTTTTTTTGTTGCTGCTTTACAAGGCCTCAACCTTTTATTTATTGTCTATGGTATCACACGGTTACATCTGGAAACAGGTAGATCTATAGAATGTAGCTTGTCATTGGAACTTATTCTAGTCGGTACATTCATTTGAAAATCATACCACAAAACTTCCATATGGCATAGCGACAGCTGGTTGACATGTACTCTTCTTTCTTACTTCTAGATTGGAGTATGAGCTTAAGCGAGATGTAGAATCAAGAATTAAGAAGCTGGAATCTTCTATCAGTTCCTTGGAAAATGATTTAAAACTTCTTCACAAAAAAGAGGCTGAAGTCAAGCTAGCAACAGAAAAGGCATCTGATGATGTCAATTGCTGGAAGGAAGAAGTGAAAGGTATGGTTTTCACCATACATTCAATCATTCATTTTGCATTTTTATTTTTGTCTAGTTTATAAATTCTTTCTATTGTTCTTGTAAGAAAATCAACTTCTTTAGTCACAAACGCCTAATGTTAATGAACATGTTTCAGTAAATTCACATTTGAATCTACTAATTTACTTCACTAGATCATGATGTGCCATGTTTTCAAGTGACTCATCTCTAGCATGTTATACAATATCAATTTCAACTATAAATACATATATAAAACTTTAGTCAGCAATGTAGTGTCTGTAGACTGACATGCATGTTGTACGCTAATAGATTATCCTACCCAGCAGTTGAGTTTTGAAAGCTGAATTAAGTCATTAACAATGATTTAAGAGTGGTGTATGACTTCTTAAGACTTCCTAACTTGATTCTTTATGATCATGTTTCTTATGATAGTTTTCTAATGTAATTTCTGAGTTTATTAGAATTATTAAGTGAAGTTGGTAACATTCAACTTGGTATATAATAGCCGACTCGTAGCAAATAGCTCTTATAATGTTTTTTGTCCTTTTGAAGTTCTGAAAATATTAGTAATTGCTACTTTCTTTTGGTTCAGTTATACTGCTTATCTCCCTTAACCTGCTTCTGTTCATTGTGTTAAATTTGATGTCAGTTTATTTCTCTCTGTTTCTGTTTTTGTAGAGTGGAAATCCAAGTTGGAAGAGTGTGAGAAGGAAATTCAGGCATGGAAGAAGCAGGCTTCTGATGCTGCAACATCCATATCCAAACTTGATCGCCAAATAAATTCTAAGGTCCAAAGATTCTTCTTCTTTTCTTTTTTCTCCTATCAGGTTTTCTAATATTTGGATACGTGGGATGTTGAGTAAATTCCGCTGTACATGTATTTCCTGATTTTACAGGAGACTCAGATCAATCATCTGGATGACCGGAAGGTGGAAATTATTGAAAAGTGCGACTTAGAGCACATTGAGCTTCCTCTTGTTGCAGATCCAATGGAAACTGAATCTTCAAATGGGAAGGAGTTTGATTTTAGTCAGTTAAAGCGATCTCTTCTGCAGGATCGAAGGCCTTCTGACAGGGAGAAGATCGGGGCAGACTTCAAACAGAAAATTGATGCTCTAGCGTCTGAAATTGAAAGAACTGCTCCTAATTTGAAGGCTCTTGATCAATACAAGACTCTTCAAGAGAAGGAAAGAGATGTAAATGAAGAATTTGAATTAGCCAGAAAAGAGGAGAAGCAAGTAGCTGATGCTTACAATTCAGTTAAGCAGAGGAGGTACTAAACCATTATCCTATTGCAACTCTGATCTTAGTAACATAGTGAAATTAAAATAATTGGTGTTTAAAATGATAAAACCTGGCGAGACTCGGTGCCTAAATGGTCTAATATTGTATGCGATGGCACTTTATGCTGTATTGCTGATCGACTATTTCCTTAATGATTATGCAGATATGAGTTGTTCATGGAAGCTTTCAACCACATTTCTAGTAATATTGATAGGATCTACAAACAACTAACAAAGAGTGGTACACATCCATTGGGTGGGACAGCATATTTGAACTTAGAAAACGAGGATGATCCTTTTCTACATGGCATTAAATACACAGCTATGCCACCAACGAAGCGCTTCAGGGATATGGAACAACTATCTGGTGGAGAAAAAACAGTTGCAGCGCTGGCACTTCTCTTCTCCATCCACAGGTACACCTGAGAGATTTAGATCATTCATTCTTTTCATTATCAACACAGTTGAATTTGTTGCCGGAGTTGCACAGTGGATTTACATGGTCTAATATCGGTTCTCTACATATATGTTTCAGCTACCGGCCTTCACCCTTTTTCATATTGGATGAAGTGGATGCGGCATTAGATAATCTAAACGTTGCAAAGGTAGCAGGATTCATCCGTTCGAAATCATGCGACGGTGCAAGGGCAAGCCAGGACAGTGGAGATGGCAGCTGTTTCCAAAGTATCGTCATCTCACTTAAAGATAGCTTTTACGACAAAGCTGAGGCTTTGGTCGGGGTTTACCGGGATTCAGATAAGGAGTAAAGTTCTTGATGCCACAACCTGTTTCCTTAATCCGGTGAAACCACATGTCTATCCGACTATTTTACCATTTTTTTTACAGCTGCTCGAGTACATTGACGTTCGACTTGACTAAATCCCGGGAGTCATGAAAGGGAGAATGCAGGTTCTCGACTCGACCTTGAAAAATACTAGTATATACTAAACGATTGATTTGCACATCAAATGCTCTAATCAGTTAGGCAATCCTTGATGTTTTTTGTACCTGAACAGAGTTGTTGGGGCAGTAAGAGACAGAAGTCTGTTTATCCGACACAAACATATTAGTAATCAATCCAGGTAGGTTTAGGTCTAGGAGTTTAGCAATCATTCTTAAAATGGTATTAATAATCATTGTTTATTTTATGTAATATATTTACAAGGATGTCCTAAATGTGTTTATTTGATGATGACTGAAAAAGGGTTAGAAAAAGATTAATCTGCTTTACTGAATATTGGCACATGTAGGGGTTATAATGAGCCTGACCAACTCGTGAGTTACTCGGGCTCGGTTCGGTTAAAGTCTAGCTCGAGTAAGTTTGATTCGGGTTCGGTTCGAGACCTTAACGAGTTGAGCCAAGTTGATTCAAGCTTGGTTCAAAAAAGTCGTGAATAGGTTCGGAATAATTATATTATATATATGCTACATATACACTAAAAATAATATCTTTGGTAAAAGAAAAACAATAAAATAAAATATGAGAAATTTACTAAAAATAAATTAACTAAAATAAATTAGGCACTTTTTTATTTTGAGTTAAGCCGAGCCGAGTCTAACGTGTTCGAGTTGAGTTCAATAATATTATTTTTGAGCCAAGTTTAAGCTTGAAATTTTGAGTTCCTCGAGTCCGAGCCGAACTTGACCAGGCTCGGACTCGACTTGTTATCACCCACACATCTTATATTTCGGCATGCAATGCAAGCAATAGCATCCATCTCTTACATGAGGAATTATCGTTTCAGTCGGTAAAAACTAAACAATGACTTTTCAAATGTACCTAATACCTATTACATGAAAAATTATTAAGATAAGTTTGATTATCGCGTCATTTATTGTTTTATCTAATAATAATTTTTTATCTTAACTTTTTAAGATGAATTTGATGATTTTTTACCTATTTCTTACACGTTGAAAGAATTTTATTGAAAATATTTATTTAATTCATTTTTTAAAATTTAGAATTGATTTTTATTTTTATTTTATAATTTAATTTAGTATTTTTTAATCGTAAACTTTGTATTTTAGTCACTGATTTTATAATTACAACTAAAGATTCGTTTTAGTTCAGATTAGCCTGAAACTTGATTTATACGTTGATGATATTAATTTCATAAAGGAAGATTTAATTTTACTTTTTGAAAAACTGGCCCATATATTTTATGAATGTTTTTAAAGTGACCATAACTATTTATTTTTATAATTAACACTCTATTTTTATAATTAACCCCTTTCGACGATAATATATTCGATATAAGAGTGAGCATTTGAGTAAAGTCAAAAGATTTCGAGTTAAGACATCATATTTAATGATTTCAATTTTATTTAAAAAATTTTCGAATCAAATCGAATTTATAAAAGTTAAGTTGAGTTTTAAATTCCTATACAAATTTCATTTTAATTATTTATTATGTTATAATATAATTTGATTCCAATTTAAACAATTTTCTCCAATCATATAATATATATATATATATTTCTTCGTATTTTTTATATCAATCTATATATATCAAGAAAAATTAAGAGACTCAACTCTAACTTAAACCAATTCACTAATTACTAAAAATTTTAAGTTTTTCGAATTTCTATTTTACAACTCAAATTTTATTTTAAAAAATTTTAAATCGAGTTTATGAAATTCTAAGTCCAATTAAGACAAGTCCAGTTTTTCACCTTGAGTTAAGTCGAATAAATTTTTTGATTTTTTTGAATTGAGTCGAATTTTACTCATCTCTAACTTAAATCAATCCACTAATTAGTAAAAATTTTGAGTTTTCCAAATTTCTATTTTACAAGTTTATAAAATCCAGAATCCAATTAAGATGAGTCAAATTTTTCGCCTCAAATCGAATAAAAAAATTTGATTTTTTTTCCGCGTTGAGTCGAATTTTGCTCAATTTTAATCCGGAACATTTAAACTTTACATATAATCATTCAAAATTCAAATCCAAGTTCAACCAAAAACCACTAGGGTCTTAACCCCCTAGTGCAAGTACAAAACAAGAATCCAAAGCAAATAGAATCTCTGTTAAAATGCCTGCCGAGTAGAACAAAACAAGACGAGACTCATTGCCTGAAGAAGAAGATTTACAGTCATTCAACTGTCTAACCATACTATACGAACCACTGGTTAAATTTTGAGCACAATGAAAAGTAGAAGGCTTCTTTCTTCATCTGGTATACCTGAAAATCTTGTAAATAGCCTCTGCCATCACCGGTTGCTTCGAGACGAAAACAATATAAAGATTTGGACATTAAAGCTTCAAGGTATTAAGGCAAGGACAACAAGTACTTTGTTAGATCCGACCATGACCATACTCGAACTAGGGATAGGCACGAAACCGAACCCGACGGGTTCCGACCCGACCCAATCCGATCGGGTCGGATTTTTTTTTGAAAAATTCGGGGTCGAGTCGGGGTTTTTTCAAGGGTAGTCTCGGGTTCGGGTTTAGGGTGAAAAAAATCCGACCCGACCCGACCCAGGACGTAATTTTCACATATATATTTTAAAGATATTTGCAATAATGATCCCTCTTTATATATATTTTATACAATTAGATCACTAAAATTAATTTTTTTTATAATTACGTCACTAAAATTAAATATTTTACAATAAGATCCCTAAATTTTATTTTTTTACAGTTTAGTCCCTAAAATTTTAATTTTTTAATGATTTAGGTCGGGTCGGATTTTTTCACCCTAAACCCAGGTCGGATCGGATGGCGGGTATGATTTTTCGGGTCGAGTGCAAGTGGGTTGAAAATCCGACCCGACCCGTACCCATCCCTAACTCGAACAGCTAAACTCAAAGGATAACAAATAATAAACATAGATAAAAGAAGTTTGCTGATGCACCTGCAAATTACAGGCTCGCCATTTCTAGCAGCAGCAGCCTCTTCAGCCTGACAAAATAACAACAGAAAAAAGAAAAATCAGTAGGAAAAACCTCATAGAGAATGAAATTCTCAGAGAAAACAAGTAGCAAACACCATTTCTTTTCACTTTTCTCTATCCAGCTAATTTAAAGTTAATAAAGTGGCAACAGGATCCGACTTTTGATGTGCCTAGCAAATAAAAAACCAGCATTTTGATGACGGCCTTCAGCCCTTTTGAGTTCCAGTTTATCAGGATTTTCTGTATAATCGGCAGAAAAACGTCCCTCCTTCACAACCAAAGAAAACAAGTAGGAAAAGAATGCGACTGATAAGCTGCAAATGGCATCTCATTCATATTCTAACATCTTCATCCTATTAAGAATCAAATACATGCTGATAATTCACATGCAACTCGACATAAAGAAAGGGTTAGTATAAGGGAACTGGATGGTATTCACTATGATATTCAGGCTACTGATCCTACAGAGATTGATCTCGAAGTGTTGAAGGATCAGTGTAGTGGGAAGATATGGAAACAAAGGGATCGTTTCAAAAATTTTACTCGATTTTGGGACCATCCCATAACAATCAAAGTCGAAATATGTAGTACTCCATTCTAACCAAAACCAAGGAATTCTTCATTATAAGTCTTAAATTCAAAGGTACAGAAACTAAAACACTAAAACAGTTATAAATGTAAAAGAAAAACAGTGAACTGAAACCTGACATCTAAACAACTACTACTGCATATGGATAGCTTTACGATGGTTCTTGTTCGAGGACTGGTTCATGAGCCCATGTCTTAAACAAGTGGAACTGTCCTGTGGTGGGCAGATGACAGTTCTGTCTCTCCTTCAGGTTCTGCTTCTTCGTTTTCGCCTGACATCTCTTCTAAAGATTTTCCTTTTGATTCTGGTACCAAGAAAGTGAAGAGGAACCCCAAGGCATTGATCACACCTAACACGATAAGTGAATTCTTCACCCCGATACCGGCAGGGTACCCTGCATCTGCCTTGGATTTATCTGGACTCTGAGCCAAATACAAGAATCCAAAAGCACCAACAATAGCACTTAGCTTTACTGCGGCTGCAGAGATAACATGCCATGGCACGTGGACCTCAACCTTGCTGGGAAGATTTCAGCTGACACAACAAATGTGGTGGCATTTGGTCCGAAAAGAAGAAAGTCAAAGAGTACATAACAACAAAGCCAATTCCATTGTCCCTATGTGCCCAGTGATCATAAAGGATAGCCAGTGCAAACACAAATACTGTCATGAAGAAAAATCCTATTAGTAAATGCCACTGCTGCAAAGAGCAATTAGTGTCTGTGCCCTTGCAATTCTAAAAACTTCTTCAATGGCATTCATGGACTTTGCAGAAGAAATCCACCTAATGGAACTGAAGATATCCTTTTAAGTTGATTGTAGTATGCAATGTCAAGCAAGAACCAAGTAGTTGCTGTTTCAAGCAAATGAAGTCCATGGCGTTTAGTAAACTCATTAGTAAACAAACCGAATCTGGATTTCTCCTTTACCATTTGATCAATCTTTTGTGGCTCAGCCTCGATGTCCATCTGTAAGACCTTTGACATAAATCCACCCAATGCAGCCTGCTTTGCATTCTTAGTCACAAGTGCAGTATAATGAGCAGTTTCAAGCATCTTCATTCTCCAATAATAGGTAAGAGCCGCTGGGAATGCTCCAAACATTAAAATAATACGCCAAAAATAGTCTACTTGCGGAACAGTAGAGCGAAATGCATCAACCGCATACAGTGAAGGATAATATAATTGCAAAAAGACCACCAAATAAAATTCCAAAACCTTGCATGGCAAACACTACAGTAATAAAAGCTCCACGAGTCTTCTTGTTAGCATATTCAAACATGATGGTGGCAGAAAGTGGATAGTCACCTCCAATGCCAAAGCCAAGCCAAAACCGAAAGAAGCAAAGGGTTGCCATCACAGATTTAGGGGAATTTCAAAAGAGAGACCTGATGCAACAGAGCAGATGACCATCAGCATTAGAGTCAAATCATAAACCTTTTTCCGGCCTAACTTATCACCAAGCCAACCAAAGAAGAGCTGCCCCGCTATTATTCCACTTAATCGCAGCCGAGACATTGGGAGGCAAAGTTCCAGGCTTCTCTGGACCATCAACATGATAATATATGCGCCCTAGCAATTTAGTAACGAGAGATATACAGAAGAGATCGTATGCATCAGTGAAGAAGCCCATTCCGGCAACGATGGCAGTAAAATGATACCATTGTGTTTTAGCCACATCAAGAGCATTAAGCACCTGTAATTGATCTCCTGCCATAGCCACCAAGCTCACTCAAAAGCTGTCTCCTACTCTGCAAAGACATATACATACAGGCAGGCACAGGTTACATACACAACCAACTCAAAGAGAATATCTGTAATAATTAATAATAAATATATTTCTAATTTTCCATATCAGACTTCAAAGCTCTTTTCTGAATTTTCTTTGCCAAATGAATTACCATATATCCAATAACAATTGATTACAAAATTAAAGTACCATATTCAAGCAACAAACTAGCCCATAATTTTATGCTCATGGCATCCCAAAGTTTCAACTTTGAAGAATATTAAGTTTCTTTATTCAAGTATCAGTCTTTTTTGCATGATTCACAAACACCCAGAACTGTATTCAAGCTACAAACAGATGCTTAACACTGAAAAACTGAATCAGAACCCTGAAAATAAACTAGAGTTTATCACGTTTGACAAATAGAATCAGACAGAAAAAGGAAAACCCAGATTCATAAAGAAAATCTATTTCTTGTCGTCACTAACAAAAAGCAATCCAACTTGCATGGATGAACAATTCTAAATACTGTATGCCCTTTAAAAAAAACTGAGAAAAGCATTATTATTGTTACAAGAACATGAGACAATACAACGAACACAACATCTACATAATCATGGAGAGAGAGATACCGTTGGTTTCTTGGAGAACTGAGAGGGAAACGGCAATGGGAATAGAGGATGCATGCAGGGAAGAGTCTTTATATATAACATGGGAAGCAACAGAGACCGAAATATTCCAAAACTCTCGCCGGAATATTCTTCCACTTTTTTCTGATAATTCTTAAGGCATTGACTCGTAGTTAAATTCAATCATTCTTTCCCGATATGACTCTGATTCCTAGTCTTCAAACTTTTCGTAGTAAATATGATAAATAATGAATATACATATAATTTTTTATTATATTAATGATTAATAATTATTTTTAATATTAATGGTTTAATATATATATATATATATATGATTTCATAATTTTTTTAAAAAAATATTTGATATGAAGATTACAAAATAAAGTTAATCTACTCCACGCCAGCTTTCACTTTTAATTGTTTGATTGGTTTAATAATTTATTTAATTTATGATATTAATTAGATATTTGAATTAGAATTTTAAATGTTTAATTATATCTCAAACAATTAAAATATACTTAAATTAATTTTAATCCGTAAATAAATATATAATAAAATTATATTTTATTAAATAATTTTTAAATAGTCTAATTTTAATTTTAAAAAATCAAAATTTTCCTAGAAATTATGTAAAAGAAATTAAAAATAAAAAAAATATTTGAAACTCAATAATGAACGTAATACGGAATTCAAGTTTTTAACTTTAATAAGTCTTATAGGTTGAGTTTGTGTCAAATTATTATTCATTAAGGTTTAATTCAAAATATTAAATGATCAAGAGTTGAAATTGAATTTAAATGATAAGATTAATAAAATATATATATATTTTTATGTGAACATATCAATAATAATATATATTCGATTAAATGTATATCCAACTCAATTTGAATAACCTAAAGATCCGGAGATTGATTAAAATTAAAAGTGATTAATCTAATATTGACCCGAATTGAAAAATGATTTGATATTGATAGACCCAAAAAATCAACTAAAACAATATTGACCTAAACTGAAAATAAACTGACCCGATATTGACTAGACTTAAAATCAACCGTTTTGATATCTAACCGACCCAACACGAAATTACATAAACACGATCTAAATCTGAATCAAACTAGACCCGACCCTACAAAATTATTTGGTTCGAGTCTAGTGATTGAATCTGTACAAACCTGACAAATTCACGTGATATATCCATAGATGGATCGACATTGCACTAATGACGAAAGTTAAAAGGCTAAAACTGGATTCTGAACCATGCAGTTTGAATCACCCTAAGGACAGTGAAAATTACCTGTTTGGATGGAAATTTTTTAGTTCATATGATATCAGGTTCCTAACCGGTCTTTGCTTGAAACAGTGGATGTAAGTGGTCGGATTCTGGAGTCTTTCCTTTCGAATTGTCCCTTGCTTGAAACATTGAATGTTGCTCACATGAATCAGCTTACTCGTATAAGTGTTCGTGGTACATCACTGAGGTTGAAACACTTGCAGACATCCTTCTGCAACTGCATCAAAAATGGAGGAACGTGCGCATCACACGAATCAGCTTCCCGGTTGGTATCGTGCAGGCCCCGGTTGATGAACTAGAAGAAGGTAGACTGTTTGCTCGAGATGTGTTCTCAGAAGAATACAAGTTTGGTCCTTAAACTCTTGATTGATTGATGTATTACAAGTTGATTTGTCATGGGAATTAGAATCCGAATTCGAGTTAGTTCCGCTCCATTATTCGGATATAGCACCTCTTACTCGATTAATTTTGGGGTCGGATAGGATGTGTTACAAACAACATACCAAGCTATCCTTGCTTCTTTAACAGCCTCATTTCTCTCTTTTCAGAAGAATCTCATGCACAACTGACTTATCGAACAAGGAACTGTGTTAAGAATGATGAAATGCATGCATCAAAAGTTCTGTGATGGTATTACATGTAGATCTGGCAGATTCTGAAACTTTCATGCACATCAGATGCAATTCATGTACACATCTATGGATGACCTAAACTCTTGAACAAAGACATGGCATGGTAGTTGTTGCAGTTATGTCATCTTAGTGTTTTATTTCAGACAAATACCTGTATTCGATGATAAACCGAATCCAAATAACAAAACATAGTTGACAGCATTGCTGCTAGAAAGAAACAGCACAAGAATCAGTTCTGCATGAAGACAGATCCAATCATACACCCCTAACAAAACAATAATCAAATTCTCTGAGTAAAATTGTGTCTGTATATAAGACAGAAGCACTTTGCCTGCTGACACAATACTATTACCATGTAAGGAGTTCCTCCGAATGTAAGCAATTGATTTTATCGTATACTCGCTTACTCCGATACATAACAGCAAGGACACAAAAAAACAAGTCCAAGCCTATCTTGGAATTTGTTTCTATTACTGAAGTTGATAGAGATTTGAATAATGATCTTGAAACATTCTATAACTGTTTCCTTTTCTTGTCTAAATAAACCTGAATCCGCTGAAAATTGAGTATCACCCATAGGAACTGACGAAAACCAATCTCCGGCCATAGCACTGGAGGAGAATACAAGTAACAGTTTGCACTCTGCCATAAAAGAAAATTGCTCAAGCGTGTCTCGCCAGAAGTACGTATTATGATATCAGGATCAGGTGCAAACGCCATATACATATGCTTCTCGATATCGGTAAGTTTAATAAGGTTAACGTTTTCATTTGGTTCATACCCTCCACCTGAATTGAGTAGAGTGATTTCATCCCATTTTTCTTCACAAGATTCTCGAACGGCATGCACAATCTCATTGGTGGAAGTGTAGGCAACACAAATAGACAAAACTGCTTTGGAATTCTTAGCAGTGGCAAGCATAGCTCTCTCAGCTGCCAACCTAACTGGTTCGTTAAGGAGTTTCAGGTTCCCGGAAAAGTAAACTCTAATACCGTACCGATTGACAATGCTCTCTTCCTTAAGCAACTCTTCAATCTTGTCTAGCATCAAGTCCATCAAAGATTGAACCTCTTCAGGAGTTCGCTTGAAATTGTCGATGCTGAAGGCATAGATTGTTACATACCTCACACCAAGTTCATAACAATACTTTAGCATAGACATGAGAGCTGAATATCCGACTTTATGGCCAGCACCTTGCATCAAATTCAACCTCTTAGTGTATCTCCGATTCCCATCCATGATGAATGCAATATGATTAGGAATGGTACCAACGGAAAGAATTCGAAAAATGCATTTCCGTAGGAAATTAATTACATTGTCATACATTTGGATCAATCTCCCAGTAATTCTTTCCATTTCAAAACCTTATAAAGATTTGAAATCTTAAAAACCTGTCAAAAACAGAAGTTCAGTTCATAACATGATACCTACGGAAAAATTCGACAATCTGATCAACCAAACGTGATGCGAGTATTAACCAAATATATTAGCTCACAGAACATTTTAAAACATGCTCAAAAGTTTAGACATTGAAAATGTCCTTTCAAAGGGTAGTTGGCAATTTCCAAGCTGATGTTTGAACTCCTTGCATTAGACCTAGACAGTGTCATCGAATCGAAGTCCTTAAATAGTGTTCGGAACATATACCTTGAAGCAACAAAGAAAGAAAGACCTAAACATTTTCCAACACAATGAACCAAACTAACTAAATTGTTTTAATTCCATTGCCTCAAGAAAAATGCAAATTCTAGGAGACTGTCATTGAAGTAGCCCCAAGCATCAAAATAAAGAACCACATGCATATTCTTTAGTTTGAAAATAAAGAAAAGTTTAAAACTTTAAGGGAAAAAAGCACAACAACAAGTACCCAATGTCTAATTAAGCATCAAAATCCAGACTTTTTCTAGGAATTAAGCCACCACTAACCCACATAATACATTCTAAAGCTCCCCAATCTGATAAACCCATAACCCAAACATAAAATACAGCATTGGTTCTAAAAAGACAGTTTTTTTTCTTCCTTTTCAATCAAATCAAAAGATACAAAACAATAGATTGGGATTTCAGACATTCCTACTCATTTTCTAAGCATTAATTAGTTTACCTTCAGATGCTGGATGGGTTTCTTTGACTTGCAGGAATCGGAAGAAAGACTTGAACTAAACTAAAACACTAGAAAGGTCAGAGATTTCTATTTTTGTTTATATTTGATGGGGAACACAGAGAGATCTTCATCCCTGTTTTCAACGGTTGAGATTATCCTTGTCTAACAACCAACGGCTATCGACCAGTCTTCGTTTAGTTAAAATGGAATTCGAGTTAATTACGGTTATGCCATCTGTAGTTATGGGTTGCCTAGCTTTTCGGTCACCACCTTTTTGCCTTGAAAGTTAAAAGGTGTAATTATGGTTTTAGTCCTTCTACTATACTGAAATGTAGACTTCAGTTTTTCCACTTTAATTTAGAATAGTTTAATTAAATTGTTTATTTTGATTTTATAATATTAATAATAGGTTCAATTTTATTATTTATTTAAAAATATATATTTTTAAATTTTTTATTCTCCCTCTACTTGTAAATTGTTCTACGAATAGTTTTGTATACATCGATAAATCGTCACAAAAAGAGATATAACAATATTTAGTAGCGGATTCATGCTTTGAATAGAGTGGGGCTCACCTTGAACTTTTTAAAGTTCACATATTTATCCTTAATTTTTTTAATTTTTATGAATTAATCCTTAAGTTTTTATAATATTTAAGTTTTGTACTCACTTTGGGATTTCGAAATTTCATATGTACTTACCCTCAAATAAATTTTTGTAGTTATGAGTTGTGATGATCGTTATACAAACATCAAATTATCGTAAAATAAACAAGAATCGTATCACAAGAGCAATACAAGATATTTGCTTCATATTCCTTACATGATTTCCATCTATTAAGCTTGCAACTTAAAACGCTCCATAACCAGATCATTGTTGTCAAAGTTGGGAAAGAAGTGAAGTAGGAATTCTTTGAATTCAAAAGCTCTATAAACTGCAGCATCGCCAACAAGAGATTTAGCCGGCTCTACAATGCTGTCATCTGAAGGGGCAATGAAGATGCCAACCGAAGTTCGAACACGACTCGAGTTCGTTACAACCCGATGTTCCACACTCTTCAGCTTGTTGTTACTGATAATCTATGCAACCCCACCATAAAAATCCAATCAGTAAACTATGAACCGAAACTCTATGGAACAAGCAAACAACATACCTGTAACGTGTTGCCAATGTTAACCACAAACGCATTGCTCAAAGGCTCAACGCCGATCCATTCCCCATTGTATAAGACTTGGAGCCCGTTTACATCTCCCTGGTGGAGAATGGTTAAGAGCTGAGCGTCGCAATGCTTAGACATCCCCAGAGTCAAACTCGGGTCAGGGCACAGTGGGTAATAGTTAGCTGATAGAAGAGTGGATTCACTTAGTTTACCCCCAAAGTATCCAGGATCTAGCCCCAAGCCTTCAGCAACTAACTCCAGGATTCTTAAACCAAGTTTCTTTGCTTCAACTGAATATGTTGCCACTACTTCCCTGCAAAATGTGTTGTACTTAGAAAACGAAAGTAGGATAAGTACACTGGGTTCTAGACATGCATAATAAGAGCATCAACACAATACGATAAATACAACGAGAGTTATCATAAAAAGGTCCCAAAATTTAGATAAACTATATTCAGTGGATGATTCTAAGACGGAAAATTCAGGTTTTTTACTTTTTTTACCTGTATCTGATTGGCTTCTGAGGCCATAGTTTGATGCAATCTTCTAATGGATGACAAGGGTGTCTCAAATTGTCACGCCAAAGGTGAAACTTTTCCCGATCATAATTTACACTGCTTGTCAAAACCCTGCAGCTGTTTTCAGGATCCTGGGAATACAGCATGGCTTTATCTTCAGCAGGCAGCTCAAAGAACTCCTTGAACACATCCATGGTTTGATCCATCAGATCTTCTGGAATCCCATGGTTGATAACCTGTTTATAAACACCAACAAATGAAACAACTGTGTAAACATTTTTTGTTTCTTTTCTCAGCTTATGTTTTTACCTGGAAAAATCCATATTCTTGGCTAGCTTCCAAAATCTTGTGAACGATACTGGTTCGGTTTTCACCCACAATGTTACCAAGATCGATTACAGGGATGGTTTTGCATGTGAGAACAATGTGGTCGCCAGGTCTTGTTTCTGGTGGGAAAATGTAAGATTCAGGCAAGGTCTTGGTTTTGTACCAACTTGAAACAAGCTTCTCCATCTCTTGAATGTCTGATTTTTTCTTCTTTTTCTTGGTTGTAACAGTTGTATGAAGTTCACGCAGCTAAATCTTATATTGTCCTAATGACAAGACCCTGGTAGGAATTGTTTAGGGCTTATTAGGTCATCCATTAAATCAGACTGCTATAAAAAATACAAGATATATACTAATCTGACAAGCTCACATGCCTTGATAATATAAAGAATTGCAGTGTGCAATGATCAAGGAGTCTAACATGCACCGACTTGAAATATTATATTTTTTTATAATATTTTAGGTTAATCATTATCATAATAGATATAGATATTTCAAAGATAAATTTTAATCTTGGTATTAATTTAAAATATTATCGAAAATGACAATTATCGATATTTAAAGTTATATTTTAATATTTTAAATTTTAATTTAAAATGTTATCAAAACCTATAATATTTTAAATTGATAAATAATATTTTAAATTTTATGTTTTATAATATTTCGGTTGGTGCTGTACTATAATTATACCATAACCATGATGATATAAAATACAAAACTTATTTAAGTAATATTTTAATATATTTTAGTCGTTGTGTTCCTAACCTGATTTTAATATATTTTATCATAATTTAATCCAATATAATAAAAGCTATAATTTGATATTGACATGACCTTATTTTAATATTTTAATAAAATCGACTAAACCCATTTTGATAAAAAAAATAATAATAAAAATATGATATATGATATATAAAAATCTAATAAATATATATAAATATATGTTTAAGTAAAAAAAATATCCTATCTTAAACTCGCATCGACTTGACTCAACTTTATTTTTTCAATAATCCAATTCACTCAAATTTAATTATTTTAATAAAAATATATTCCTATCAAACTGAATCACTATCTCTATTAGGGATGTTCATTGTCGGATATCGGATCGGATCTTATCCATTTTTTCGGATATCTGAGCTTTTGGATCGATGATATAGTGATCCATATCCGATCCGAAAAAAAGCGGATATCCGCCTATTTGGATATCGGATATTCGGATTGGATATATGGATATCTAATTATCCAAAAATATAATTTGATTAAACTAATTTTTCGAATTTGAAGATTGTATTTATGAAAGTTTTGGAATTTCGAATATAATAAATAACAAATTACTAAATACAACAAGAATTACATTTATAAAAGTTTCAATTTTTAAAATTTTTGAAAATAACAAGCACTAAATTGTTAAATATAACAAGATTAATATTAATGAAAATTTGAATTTTTAGATTTTGTGTTTTCGGATAATCCGAAACTTGAAATATTGTGATCCGTATCCGATTTGGAAAACTTAAAATCGGATCGGATATCTGATCCAAAAATTAAAATCAGATCAAATATCCATATTCTTAAATTAGATCAATGAATAATCGGATTAGATAAACCGAATCAAATATATTTAAACACCCCTAATCTCTATGAATCATCAGACCTGATGATTATAATAATTCAAAACGAATACCGCAAATTAGTTTATGTGGAGGCTTTTCCAAATAATCTGGATCTCTATTCATTTAAGCCTTTTGGTCGTACGGGCTAATTGAGATAAGTCCATGTCTGAAAATGGGCTAGAAAGATAACTTAAAGGGAACTCGCGGGACCTAACGGTTCGATTTGGAGGGAATACACGTGTCAAGTATCTATTGTAGTGACAACTTAGATTTCCCGCGAGAAAACACAATAAAAGCCTTTTTATATTCTCCAACCTTATCGTCCTCCGCCGTAAAGCCCCGCTCCCTCCGCCACAAAACTTCCCTGTTTCCTCTCCGACGCTGAACTCCATCTCTCTTCTATTTTCTTTTGTCATTTTACCACACATGGACTCATCGATCGCCGTATCTCACTCACCAAGAACCGCCGGTGTCGATTCCGATACGCTCCCTGAAAAGTAAGTCCCTTCTCTTCTAACCCAATTTTGCCTTATTCATTTTGAAACGTATATCGTTATTGATTGGATACTTGTGAGACAGGTACGGGATATTGTGTAGGTTTTTCGACGGCTTGGATTCTGCAATCCGGCTGCTAAAATTGAAGCGTTCAATCCCGACTTTTACTAACATCTGCCCTAAAGTAGAGTGCTTAACTGATAGGTAACACTAACACGGTTTGGATTTATTGTTTTCATTCTGGGTGAATTGTTTTTTGCTTATTGTACTTTTGGTGTGGTTTTGATGTTGATTTACAGGAGATTTTCACATGGTCACTTGGCCCAATTGAAGCGTATTTTGCCGGAAGCGATTGAGATAAAGAGAATGCTGATCTTTGATGAGAAGACCAGTTGTATGAAAGCAGATCTTCACGTTAGTATCATTGTCAATGCAATTGATTGTGGGGATGAATCTGAATCTGGGACTAAGAATCTGAAGCTGAGGAGAGTTTTTCGAACTCGGCTTGCCGACTATTTTAAGACTCATCTTGAGGTATTTTTAATGTTATGCGTGTTTATATGTTGGAACATTTTAGTTGAATTCCTTTAACTTTCAAGATTGATGTTATCATGTCCTATTTTAAAGCTTTACTTGAGGGTCTAAGCTCAATGTCTGGCTTTAATTATTGTGCTTTCAGGATGGTGAAGTTCCAGGGGAAGATCTCCCAGAGCCATTCAACTGTTCGAATCAAACTACGCAATGGAACATGATCAATTGGCCTATTCCGACAGTGCAGCAATCTTTGACACCATGTGGTGGAGTTCTTAAAGTGGAAGCTCGACCACAACCATCTGATCACACAAATTCCAACTCGAAAATGGTGGTGGAGATGTTAATTGATGCAGTTGATGATCGGCTACCTGTGGTAGCATCTCATTTATCTCGATCATTTCGTAAGAGCTTTTCTGGGAAAACCTTTAGCAAAGCACAAGAGGTTGAAAAATGTTCAAAGGTTTCTCTCCGGTCTTCAATTTTTCAAGTTGCAGAGCTATGTGCTGGCAAGTCTGTAGACAGTGACAAAACTACTTCTGCTCCGACTCAAACCCCAACTAAACCTTTAGCTAAACCAGCCATAAATGAGCCAAGTCCCAAACTTTTCCTCCCTGCAACTCCAATCAAAGAGATAAGTCCATTGAAAACTGAAGATAAGTTCCCTACGGACTCTGGCTGTAACCCGTCCACTCCTTCAAAACTAGCTTCAACTCCTGCTAGGCTGATGATTGCCACACCTACTCTACAGCCAGAAAAGAGATGTTACATGAGTCCAGCTGAGGTTCCTTCTGGTTCATCAGACAAGTTATTTAGGCGGACACCTCGTACCAGGTCTTTGAAATTTGAGGAAGAGAAGATCGTTGATGACACCCATAAGATGGGAGGCAATCCAGTTGATACCGACGACGGTGGTGTTATGCCTATTCTATCCGAGAGTCTTCTGCATTCAGTAAGCTTTGTATGAAATCTCTTTGCTTTCGCCATTTTAGAACATGAATTACATATTCATACATTACTAACTACTTAAACACTTGAAGTAATTAGAAAGTAGAAACGTACTGTTGACTTACCAACACATATAATTTCGCTCTTTTGTATTTCCTATTAGATACAGAATTAGGGACAACAGTGACAAAGAGGTGCATAGAGAGTGAGGGGCTCTTGCCCGGTTGCCCCTCCCAAAATTTTTGGTCTAATAGCATTTTAGGTTCCTATAAGTTTAAACTTAGATCCCAATATTTGATCCTAGCTCCTTCCCCTGAGGGACACTAAATCAATATTTAGTTGGAAGTGAACTTCAAATAGTTCATGGAACATTGTCTGTTGGGTTCTGATTGCATGAGTACAATTTATAAGAAACACTTGTTATCTTTGCAGATAAGGGAGAAAGAGAGGATAGCAATGGAGGAGCAAAATCTGGCAATCTCGCAAGCAACGAGACGACAACAGATGATTGCCTGCCTACCTAATCTCTTCGACATGATTCACTATCTATTCCAGTCTGTAAAGCGCTCTGTTATTACCAAAGAGGAGCTTATGCACAAAATAATTGCAGGCCATAGTGATATTGCTGATAGAGGTAAGCCACAGTCGGTTCATTATATTTATTTGGTGTATGAAAACATTAATTGAATAATTTCTTTCCCTGCTTTCCCAGAAGAAGTTGAAGAACAGCTAAAACTCTTGCTAGAACTAGCTCCTGAATGATGTCTGAAAAGATGGCCCCTGCTGGGGATTTACTTGTTTGGTGAGTATAATTAATTTGTCCTTTGATATTGCCACCATTTCCCCTCATTTGGCATTGGTGATGATTGCTGTTAATTCTAACTGATCAACTTCATTCATTGTTTTCAGCGTAAATAATATGTCGAATCCTGAGATAATTCGAATGCAACTCCACGAAGCGAAATGAGAGGACGGGTGCTCGGTTTTGTTAAACTATGTAAGAAATGATGGTCAGCTGGAGTTCAGCTTTCGGTGACTTCTGATTAACAATATTTTACAGATAAGAAAGTAGAAGTTGAGGGCTTGTGGCCATGTTGGCCATGTTTGGTCGGCATCTGAATTCTAAACATTCTATTTTCCCCCAAATAAAAATGGATGTGTTTTCATCATCCAAATCTTGAAAGAATCATCTTCCTTTGTCTCTTGTGATTTTTAATGAAAAATAAGATAATGTTCATTTTAAGTGGTGCACGTAGGGGTGAGCAAAACTCGACTCGAGTTTGAGTTTTAAAATGAAAATTCGAATAACTCGAAATTTTTAGTAATTAAAGGATTAATTTTTAAGTTTGAGACGAATCTCTCAATTTTTTTAGAGAAAGTCGTTGAAATCAAATCATACTATAATATGATAAATAATTACAATTAAATATTTATAGGAATTCGAAAACTTGACTCGATTCAAATTTCTTAAACTCGACTCGAACTGAAAAAATTTCAAATAAAGTTTGAGTTGTAAAATATGACTCGTTAACTCGAATAACTCGAAATTTTTTAACTTAACTCGACTCGATCGAATACTTACCCCTAGGTGCACGTTCCAGTAGTTTTATACAGATGTATATGATGTATATGCGTTTTTCTTATATTAAGAAACTACTAATGGTTCCAAGCATTTTGCACCTTCCAATTCTATGGTTGGTATATCCGGACCGAAAATTTTATGTAGAAGGTATAAATTATTAAGATATTATACTAAAAAGGTTTAATATTTAAATAGGTGTTTAAATTATACTTGTGGATCATTTTCGATGCTTAAAATATTTTTAACTCTAAATAAGTGCCTAAAGTTTTAATTATAGTCGTACCCAACCATCGACTATCATTGTTTTTATTAATTTTTTAATTTAATTTATCTGAAAAATAAAAAGTTTTAAATATTTACAAAATAGTCTTAAATATCTAACTCTAAACCCCAAACCTCTAAATTATCATCATTATCATCATTTATTGTATCATCGGAGATTACTATTACTGTGATTACCATGATCGTTCCCTAACCATCCATTGTTGGTAATTGGTGGTAGGTGTATCGATTGGTTTCTTAATGTCGAAAGAAACCAAAATCGCAAAAATAAAGTCGTCAACCTACCTACCTTCGGTTATAAGCAATGGTTGATTAGGAGAAACGATAATGATGGTCCGACGATGATAATGATGATCTCCGATGAGGTAGTAATCAATGACAACGATAATAATTTGAAAATTTTGGGTTCTAGGTTAAGGATTTGAGACTATTTTGTAAGAATTTAAAACTATCAATTTAAAAAATGAAAATTTTATTTTATTTAAAAATAGTTAAAAGAAATTAAAACTTGTTGCTTGTACATTTTTATTGGCAAACAATTTTTTATTAATGGTTAAGCACTTAAAATAACCTAAATTTTTAAGTACCTATTTGAATATTAAGCCTATTAAAAATATAAAAGATAATTATGAAAGTTTAGCGGATACAGATTGCGTTTAAATGTAACATATTGTGAATGTTTTGTGATTTTAGATTGGCTTAATTTTTTGCCAGTTATCTCAAGAATATCTAAAGCAAGGGAAAAGAAGAGAAAACATCCTTCAGAAACATTTTGTTAAAGATTTTAGCTTCTGTTCTCCATAGTTAGCAGAATAAAATCTACTGAGTTACTGATAATAATCTGAACTAGGGTGCCTTGCTGGATATTTCCCAGTAGTTACTGAGTTAAACTTTGTTCATCTGGTTATGAAGATGTAGATTCAACATTCACACAACTACACATGAGAAACAGAAGATCAGATACCATAGAATTTATAAGCTAAATTACATACTACTTTAGATTCGTGATTCTTAAACCGATGATCATATACAATTTGAAGTGAGGAAGGCTTCAGTTTCCATCCAGCGCCACTGAAATACGACACATATTCAGTGATATGAGTTACCAGGTATATAGGAGGGCTACCTTCCTTCAGAAGCTATCTTATTCAGTGATATGCTTGGGTAGAAAAAACATGCCACTGATACCCTCGGCATTTGTTCTGCTAGTACCCTATGCTCCACACTCTTGAAATGGCCACTGATACACTCTTGATTTGGCCAATGTTAATCACAAAAGCCCCTGGAAGAAAAGGATCGTCAACACAGTTACTTTGATGAACTTAGAGGGGCCGATAAGGTCAAGAAAGATGGATCGGAGTGCTTGGTTGCACCGAGAGTTAATTCAGGATCAGAGCAACTAGGGTAGTAGTGGCACACAAACGACTCAGTTCCCATGCACCCTATGCTGGCAAGGCAATCACTGTAAAGACGAAAGGTCTCGGATAGAAGTTCAGACAATGTCGTTTTATGTATTCACACACAGCTTCCCTTCAAAATGATGTTCCTCAGCATGCATCTGTTGTTTACACAATAGATGATTAAATTGTGTTTTTTACAGTAGTACCTGCATATTGGAGGGAAAGTTGGGGGTCAAGTTAACTATCATGGAAACCAAATGCAACTGAATCACTTCGGTTCGCAACTCCTTTGTTTACAAGGAGATCTCCATTGCAGAAATACCAAACAAGCTGCTTATAAATTATAAGCCATGGAATACCATTTCATATTCTCATCCTTTGGTTGGTCATGGAACCAAGACACGCCATGTCAGAACAGGAACTCCATGGTTAATCACTTGAAAGAAACCCCAAGGTTCAGATGCTGCCAACATTCCATCCAGTATCTCCTTTCATCGTCAGCAACCTTCAAAGCCTTTCAGATCAAACACCGGAACTTGAAAACAATTCAAAACACTAGCCGTAGAGATTTGCAGGGTTTCCAAGGGATGGATGAAGAACTTGGGAGTTGGGAATCTTGACATGAACAGAATCAACAAGTACTTTAACTCCTGCTTTAGTTTCATCAAAGTCCTAAACTTCCATTGCTCTGTCATAACTTGAACACTCTTCAGAAATCACCTCTATTTCCATGTCAACAAATAATAGCTCTAGAAACTAAACCCTAAACCAAGAGTTCATAAACATTTAAACAAACACATTCACAAACACTAAATAAACCAACATGAATACAGTCTTATTAATTCCTTCCTAGTTCATTTACACCTCAGTAAAGATTGGTGTGAATATTTAGCTTGCAACAACATGAACTTCGTTTTAGATCAAAAAAAAATGTTAAAAAATCAAACTTTTGGATGATAATAAAGGTAGTTTTTCAAAGCAATAATACAGAATTACTTGAGAAGGCCTAAAGGCCTAAACCCTAAAGGAAAACTACTTTTTTGCAGAGAATGATCAGATAGAGCTAATACTGAAGCTGCCATCATCCAGGCAATCAAACCAATAGGGAAACAATATCACAATCATCATTTCATTCTCCCAAAACACAAATTCCCTGGATCAAACACTTAAAAACATGTAATTTCTGGATCAAACAGCAAGAATTGCAATCTTATAACAGGAGAAAAATAGCAAAGATTAAAACTTTATCAAATCCAAGAACGTAAATACTGTATATATATATATATATATATATATATATATATATATATATATATATTGGTTTGCAAAGGTGAAGAGAATGATCAGATAGAGCTAATACATAAGGTCGCCATCATCACGGCAATCAAACCAATAGGGAAACATTCTGTTCCTCATTTCATTCTCCCACTAAAATTAATGTTCAAAAACAGAAAATTAGACCATTGAAGATTTTGAACCAGAAAACAACTATCAAAGCTAAGAACTTCAATGTCAAAGACTCAAAGGGATCGTTGGAAACTTGAAGATTTTTGAGGTACAAACCCTAACAAGAAAGAGGGATTTATATAGGATGTGGCGACTGAGTTTGAAACTTCAAAAACCCTAATACTAAAGTGTGTTGGACTTGTACTTAGTTTTTAGGCCCAATAGCTAAACTCACAAATTTGATAATTGGGCCTTACCCTTAATTTTGGAAAATGTCAACCCTTTTTCAGTAGGACCGCCGTGCTAGAGTGTTCGCCGCGGCGGAGCATGGTGGCCAAGCGCCGGCTGAACCACCGTATATATCTATTAAACACTTCTCTGTATCATTGTGCCTTGTACCTTGGAGAGGGCTTGTATTAAAACAAAATATAATGGTTGTAAGAACAAATTTACCTTAGAAGTGTTGGGCTTCTTTTCGGCCCATTCTTTTTTCTAGTTTCATTCACATAAAAATTCACCAGCAAACAGTAGGGGTGAGTATTCGATCGAGTTAAATCGAGTCGAGTCAAAAAAATTTGAGTTATTCGAGTTGATGAGTCATATTTTACAATTCAGACTTTATTTTAATTTTTTTTATTCGAGTCGAGTTTTCAAGTTCCTATAATTATTTATCATGTTATAGTATGATTTGATTTTAATTTAAACGAATTTTTCTAATCATATATATATATATATTTTCATATGTAGCGATATTTCTTTATATTTTTATATATCAATGTATATATATCATAAAAAATTGATAAACTCGTCTCAAACTTAAAACTTAATCTTTTATTAACTTAAAATTTCGAGTTATTCAAATTTCCATTTTATAACTCGAACTTTATTTGAAATTTTTTTGAATCGAGTCAAATTTATGAAATTTTGAGTCAAGTCAAAACGAGTCGACTATTTTCGCCTCAAGTCGAGTCGAGTTATTCGGTTTTTTCGAACTCACCCCTAACAAACAGTGACGTTTGAAGAAACGCTTTATAAGTATGCCCTAAAGTGTCACTAATGTAATAATTTCTTTTTAGTGACACTTTAGGGCATGCTTATAAGGCGTTTTTTCAAACGTCACTGTTATTTGTATTCCACAGTATTTGAGAAATCAACGATTTCTTTTCTGCTACCATAGGATAATAGCTGGCAAAAGAGAAAAAACTGTTCATCTTCCCTTTTAAAGCCAGAGAAAACACGGCTTGGATTCTCCCATTTTGAAGAAGTATGATTCCTAAACCGTCAGTTGAATCTTTATTCTGCGAATTCTTGTGTGAAATCAATGATTTGATCGCTTTAAATTTTCTTGTTCAGATCTGTTTCTAATTTATTCGCATCTTGCCTCATTCCGTATGATTTTCCAGTTAATCTGATATTCCACAGTATTTTTATCAAATTTTGATTGTATTTGAGAAAGATTAGTTTCGTATTCATGTTTATCGAATTGAACTCTCAAGTCTTGTGATCGAAGCAGGTATTGCCGTTATAGCAATGTTCATATATCAGAATTTTCAATCGATCTTTCTAAATTCGAATTTCCTATCTAATTATATAACTAAAACGATCCGACTGCTCTTTGATTGTCGATTTTCATTACGATCTTGGTTTATGGATTCTATGCTTCATACGAGAAAAGTTACTGTTATGGTCTGTTCTTATTCTGGAACTTTGGTTTCAGGGACATGCGTAACGGCAGAGTTGCAGTTTTCGATGGCATCGAGGAGGGTGGCATAAGGGCATCATCTTCTTACTCACACGAAATCGATGAGCATGAAAATGAAAGAGCAATGGAAGGATTGCATGATAGAGTCAATCTGCTCAAGAGAGTATGTCCTGTCTATCTTCTTATGCCATCACTAATTCAATTGTTTCTACTAATTCCATGTATAGCTGGTTAATTCAATTGTTTTTTTTTAACATTTCCACTTTGGGGTTTTAGAATCTTTTTTCTTCTCTGTTGTAGAATGATTCTCTTATATTCTTTAGTTCACATTCCTTGCTGCTGTCTCCTTAACAAAGCAGGGGGGAAGGCAAACTTGAAAGTATACTTTTAAAGAGCATTAAAGATGATATGCTCCTGCAAGTTTAGTAGATCTTTCGGAGAATTCTGTGTTTTATTTGTTTAGGACTAGGAATCAGTGTAATTAGGAGAAACTATATTATGGGTAAGTCCCACCACATGTCCATGAGACCAAGCATTAAAAATCATCCATCTCATCGATTTTTCCATGTCATATATTTTTCTCAAGTGAATCTTCACTTGAAAAAACTGTTTTTAAAATGAATTAACAGTAAATATAAGTGAAGATTCACTTAAAAAATATGACATGAAAAAAAATGATGAGATTGATGGTTTTTAGTGGTTGGTCCCATGGATGACGTGGTGGGACTTACCCATGATATAATTTCTCGTGTAATTAGGCCTTCGTTATATACATTTCGGATCAAGTTACACCATATAAAACTTAAAAGTTTTACACTAATCCATGACCATTGGATGAATGAAATGGATGGATGAGATTAACAGTGGAAAAAATGTGAAGATATCACTTGGAGAAAAGATAAGGAAATAATCTTAGCCATTTATTACCATCATCTAACCGTCCAAAATTAGTGTAAAACTAAATGAATTATACACCATGTAAGTTGATCATAACCTTTTATATATATATATTGTGTTGTTATTTGGGATCCTATTCACCTCTTTTTCTTTTTTCCTATATAATCTATTATGCGAAGGTTTTTCTATTATTCAAGTGTCAAGGTCCTCCGGTATTTATCATGTTGAAGTGTTGATTTTAAGCTTTAATCTTGATTCAGTTACATGTTCAATGAAATCTTGATTCTTTACAAGGTTGTGGAATTGATAAACACTCTCAGAATACAATCATATATGTCCTGAAACTCTTTTCTGTAAACACAATTGTTATGCAAGCATATTCTGATAAATGCCACTTCAATAGCTGTCGGGTGATATACATGAGGAGGTGGATAGTCACAACCGCATGCTGGATCGGATGGTAAGTACACAGCAGCATTAAAACTGTCTTTTTTCTGGATGTTATTGGTTTCATTGTCCCTGATGTTAGTTTATGGCACATGGTTTGTATGTAGGGAAACGATATGGATGCCTCTAGGGGAATACTCTCAGGAACCATGGACAAGTTTAAGATGGTATGTGAACTTGATAAGCTTTTGCTCTTTGCGAATTTCGCTCATGGCTTTCAATTCTTCCCGACATGTCGATACTTGGTACATAAACTGTTTCATGCCATAGCAATGACTGTGATCTTCCTCTCAGGTATTCGAGACCAAATCAAGCAGAAAAATGTTTACACTGGTAACATCTTTTGTGGTTATTTTCCTTGTCATATACTATCTTATTAAGTAACCAATCTATGATGTTTTTAATACAGCTAAGAACTTTCTGTGACAATTTGGAACCCTCTTTGTATACATGGTTACTGTAATAGAGATCGAGAGTTTAATAGAGATAGGCACGAGTCGGATCGGGTTTTTAAATCACCCGACCTGACCCGAAAATAAATACCATAAATCCGATCCGACTTGATCTATAGAAAATAATTTTAGTGACTTAATTGTAAAAAATAATTTTAAGTGATTTAAATATAAAAAGTTTTTGATTTTAAGGACTAAATTATAAATAGTAAATTCAATTTTAAGACCAAATTATGAAGAAAAAAAAGATAGAGGAGTATTATTATAAATATTCTTTAAAATTAAAGAGAAATTACATAATTAATATTGCATTGGGTTGAATATTTTATACCTTAAATTTGAACCCTAATCTTTCCCTCAATAAAAACTCTATTTGATACGACCTCAACTTGATTTTTTATTAAAAAAAATTATCCATTTAAACCGAATCGGATCAAAACCTGATTAGGTCGGATCGGAAGAGTCGAGTACAACAATAAACGGTAGCTATCTTTCTTAAGTCTAGGTCTTAAGGTTTCGTTTTATATTGAAGCGTCTAAATTTTAGTTGGAGTTAGAACGTTTATTTTTAGAAATTATAAAATACAATTGTTAATAAACGTTTATTTAAACGTTAAAAATGATAAACAAATATTAATTCAGTGATTATTGTTAAAAAAAATCAGACAAACGTCCGTTTAAACTACCGAACTTAACTAAAAATACAACTTTAGTCATTTATGTTTATCCACATTTGGAACAGGACATGTCTTCTAGTTCCATTGGGACGTACAGCATGGGACATGCAGGGAAACAAAATCAAATATTAGGATAATTGAATTTGACTTGATTCAGAAAAAAAATTATTTGACTTAAAATTTTATTAATTTTAATAAAAAATAATTTAAATAAAATTTAAGTTATAAATTAAAAATTCGAATAACTCAAAATTTTTTAGTAGTTAATAGATCAATTCTTAAGTTCGAAACGAACATCTCAATTATATATGATATATATGTGTATATACATACCACATATGGAAAAATACGTATGTTTATTGTATACAAATATAAAAGTTGTTTAAATTAAAATCAATCTGTATTATAACATCGTAAATAATTAGAATTAAATTTATATAGAACTTCAAAAGTTTGATTCGACTTGAATTTCATAAACTCGAATCGAAAAACTTAAATAAAGTTTGAGTCGTCAAATAAGACTTATAAACTCGACTAACACGAATTTTTTTGACTCGATTTAATCAAATGATCACTCCTATTAGATACTGTTTTGGTCTTCCTTTTCTTATATCTATGGTGCTTCTAGGAAAGCCATAAACTGGCCTCTTTCCCCCCTTGTAGACCCCATTTTCGTCATCGTTGAATTCTCATTTTCCTAATTCATTCCGTGTCCGAAGAATTCACAGATAAAAAGAGAAACCAAAGCCATTTGTTTACTTTTAGTCAAGTCAACAGCCATGTGTTTCTTGTCGTTCAAGTAATGGCCCGCCTTGCATCGGCGATTGGGCATTTTCCGGCCTTGCATCAGCTAGCAACTGAGCAGTACTAGATTGATTCAGCTGTTATTGATACGATGATAAATTAAATTTATGGGTTAGAGATTTTATTTAGGGTTTATTTCGAGTCTAGGTGTATTAGTTTAAAATTGATGAATTTAAGGTTAGGGTTTAATGTATTAAGATTAAGGATTTATGTTGTAATTTCAAAATAACCATAAATTCTAAATCTCGAAATTCTAAAACATAAACTACATCTTTAACCATTAAATTAACCTGATTATAGAAACTTTTTTACCGTTGGTGTATCAAATAATAATCATTTAAAATTTTATAAATATTTGACATAATTCATATTGACTCGAAAAAATCAAATAAAGTTTGAGTTATAAAATAAAATTTTAATAATTATTTGATCAGTTTTCAAGATCAATCGAGTCTCTCAATTTTGCCTGATATATTATGTGTATTACATATAAAAATATAAAAAAAAATATAAGATATAAAAAATTGTTTAAATGTGAATTAATCTATATTATCATAGGCGGAGGCACATATATAATTGGGGTGTCTGTTGACATCTCAAAATTTTTGAAAAATTATATTTTTTTTATATAATTTATATAGAAAAAATAAGAATATGTATATAATTGATACCTATTTATAAATAATTTAACATCCCTTTATAAATAATTAATTTTTATTAACTATCATTAAAAAAATGACACCCCTTAAAACAAATCTGTCTCTGTCTCTGTATATTATAACATTATAAATAATTACAATTGAATTTATACAAAAACTCAAGAAGGTGACTTGACTTTCGTAAACTCAACTAGATTCAAAAAAAAATTAAATAAAATTTAAATCATAAAATAATATTCATAAACTCGATAAACTCAAAATATTTTAAACTCGACTCGATTAAATATTCAACACTAACTATAAATACTCTTTCTATTCCTTTATCTAGTCTAAGGTCAAGTAGTTTGTAAAAGGTTTGGAAGATATTCGGCGTAAAGACACTAACCCCATGTTGAACAAGTCGGTCATTTGGACGGAGTCTCGTCTTCTCTCTTTCCATCGTCGAAGCTTCACAGAGTATTTCCTCATTTTTTCCCCAGAAATTCAAAAATTCCCTCCAATCTGAAACTTCACCATCTGAAACCAATTTTCCGACATATTCCAAGAGTGAAGCCTTACGTTTCCTAAAAAGTGGCTGCTGATGTAAAAATGGAGCAAATACAAGACCATGAAAGACAATGGTTGTCATCACTTGGTTGACATTAATAGCGAAGGTGCAATGGAACAGATATCGTGACACGAACTTCTAAATCTTAACCTTAAATCCAACACCTAAATTGCGATTTCTACTATTAACTTCTAACGTTTTCCTTGTTGAATTCACATTTTCCTGATGCTTAGCAAATTAAGCATACCTTCCACGAAGGATTCACAGATATATTGATGGAAAGACCAGAACCAGACTAAGCGTGTCCTCACCAGACCAGGAACGTTTAAAACGACCAGGAAAACCCCAAAGTCCCTAGTCCAACCAACATGCCACAATGACACTATGACACAGCTTAATCAAACCAGATTATGCACGTTTTCTACTTACGTGTCGACACCACTACTTTGAATCCTATGATTCAATTTTTCAGACAGTCAAGAGCCATGTGTTAGTTCCTTGTCATGAACACATATAAATACACATACCTTACAATCTAATTGCCATCAACCTCAGGGCTAAATCCAATTACTTGCTAGCTTTGCCAATTGCACCATATACTTTAAAATGAGCAATCTACATCGTTTTCTTGTCGCTGCAGCTGTGATCCTTTTTGTAAGCACTCATCTGTTCGAGGTTTCCGGTGGTCGGGTTCTGAACCAAGTAACTCATGGTCTTGTGCTGCAGTCTGTCCAGAAAGGGGGACATACACCTCCTTCTGATCACAATGGTTGTACCAACATTCCTGGAAACGATGAGCCGCATTGTGTCAACGGGCGGGCCTTCGCAGGTCATGTTATGGCTCCTCCACGGCTACAACAGGAGCAAATGGCAGCTTAATCTCAAATGAAACCATACATGTTGCAGCTAGCAACTGATTAGCATTATTAGAAGTATAAGATGGAATTAAATAACGCGAAGAATCTCGAATCTCGAATATTATTCTCGCTTTTGTCTGATATAATAATCCTTTGGTGTTTAGATATATAGAGCATTTGCTTAACACAAGATGTATTGTTACTAAGAAACGAACGATAAATATATCGATCATGGATTCAAATAACGGTCTACTATCATAATAGCGATCACTATATAACGTTAGCGATACAGTCCGAAATCATTATTGTTAAAAATAGCATGGATATGTTGAATATTGTAAACATGGTTTCCTTCTATGAAGCATGGGATGCCTAGTTAAGGTCGTCCACCGTATCCGATACGGTCAAACTTTAACGGGGTCGGTCAACATTTATTGCAGACATTTCTGAATAAATTAAAACTTAAAAAATAAAGTTTGAGTTATGAAATTGAAATCTGAATGATTCAAAAATTTTAGTAATTAGTTTATCAATTTTCATATTCGAGTTGAGTCTGTCAACTCTACATGATATATTATATCACATATAAAAATATGAAAAATATATATGTATCTCATATATGTAAATAGAAAGCCATTAAATTAGAATCAATATGTGCATCGTTTTGCTTTAAGTATATGCATATAAATATATAATTAAATTTGTACAAAAACTTAACTCGAATTTTATAAATTCGATTCGAAAATATTTCAAATAATGTTTAACTCGTAAAATATAACTTAAAAAATAATTTTAAATTTTTGTTCAATTTAACCATCTAATTTTAATAATTTATTAATCTAAGCGTTAGAAAATAATTTTAAAATAATTAGAATGAATTTAAATTATTATAATTATAATTATTATAATTTTAATCTTTATTATATTATAAATTTTAATGATTATATATATTATATTTGTTATACTCGTATCTTATAATTTTAAAATTATCGTTTTTATCCTTGTATCTGTATTCCTATCCGTATTTGTGCAACTTAGATTTTATCCGAATTCATATTGCTTCCCTTCTGTATCAGACAGTCCATGTCTTTCCTTTTCTCTCCTCCCCTCAAATCTACAGTGAAGTTGTTTATGAAAAGATTTGAAGGTATTCGGTCCGAGGACACTAACCCCACCTACGTGTTGCATCATGCATGCACAAGTCAGTGCTTTGGACGTGGTCTCGTCTTCTCCCTTTCCATTGTTGAAGCTTCAGTGTCTCTTTCCTCGTTCTTCCCAGAAATCCAGAAGTTTGGTTTAATCTGAAAGCTCAGCACAGAAAACACGTTTCCTACAAGACTCCTCGCCGACAAAAGTGGCCGATAAAGAAGCAGTGCCGCATGGGAAAAATCTTCAGCCAAACCAAGTCTGTGTTGTCCATACGTTCTCAACAAATAGGTTGACATAATTAAACACATATAAATACTTTCAAGCTCAGGGGTAGATACCCTACCTCTCCTTTCGGAAACAATGGCTGCACCCACATACCCGGCCACAGAGAACTGTCTTCAGAGACGGAGCTAGGATCAAACATTGGGAGGGACAAAAATCTATTAAGTTTTTAAATCTAAAAATTAGGAGAGGTAAAAATCTTATTTTATTACTATTTAAATTAAGAGAGACCTTATGTGTAATTATACCAAAAAATTAGCTCCTCTCATACACAAGGTAGCTTCGTTCTTGCCTGCCTTGCATCGGCCAACGGGAATTTGACGACTACAATATATATATATATATATATATATCAATAAAAAGAATTATTATATTTTATATAATTATTTTTTAATTATATAAAATTTTTTAAAGTCAACATATTTATATATATGATATTATTCTGTCGGCTTGTACTGTCATATAAGTTTATCACATCATTTTATATCATTTACCGTAAGTTAATTGATAGTTTTCATCCGTATAGGAGTCATTCTGATCCAAAATAAAATATTAAGAGTTGAATTACTCTAAAATAGAATAGGAACCAAAGTGACTATTCAGTCACACGTTAGAGGCACTTTTTTGGCTTTATGTCAATATTTTAACAATGTTGAATAAACTAACATGCTCTATGTTACATTCCTCTCGAACAAAAATTACTTTTCTTTTTGGCGTCTTTATGTATATACAAATATTTATACAGAAAGACTCATCCACTAAAATTCGATATGTGTGACGTGATTCTGTCTAGATTAATGAGAGTAAAAACTTAGGAATTATGAGAGGAACCAAAAAAGACTAATCCGTACACGTTAATCCTAAATTATAAACTCTAAATATTAAAAATTATACTTTAAATTCTAAATCTATGTCTAACACTAAAAAATAAATTTTATACTCTAATCTTAAATTTTAAATCTATTTTTTAATGCGAGAAGATAAACGGGCAAAAAAAAGACCGAGAATTTTTATTCGGTTAATTTAGGGCAAACAAGCTTGTGCTTCCTTACGTGATTGTAACTGCATGAATATGAAAGGCCCAAGCCCAATGAATCAGACCGTGAACCAAGTCCAGGAAACAAATTTACGAGTTCGACCCGGAATTAAATCTGACTAGGAAGAAATATTATATATATAAAAAATTTGGTCAAATAAATAATGTTATACATAAAACTTTGATTTTATATAATTTATACCAATAAAATTTTAATTCAATTATAAATAATATATAATTTTATGTATACAGTATTTGAATACGAAATAACGATATACCAATAATAATTTTTATAATTTGTGAAAATAAATAAAATAAAAGGTTTAAATATACAATTACTCAAAATCAAAATTCTTACTAACATTCCATATTTGACAAATGCCCACATATATATATATATATATATTACATTTATCTCTTTATTATCTGATATGATTCGATCTAAAATTTTAGATATCCGAAATTTTCGAATCGATAATTTAGAATTTCATATTTGATCTTAAAAATTAGATATTTAATTTTTCGGATATCCGAAATTTCAGATCAGATATTTCAATATCCGAATTTATGACTTAATTTAAGTATTTTTAATTTGATAGTCTTATTCATAAAAATTTTAGTTTTCGAATATAACAATCAACAAATTATTGAATATAACAATATTTTATCGATGGAAATTTCAAATTTTCATATATATAATAAGTAAAAATATTAATATAATAAAATTTATACCTATAAAAAATTTGAATTTTCGGATATCGGATATCCGCTCCGAAAATGAAATCACTATCCGTATCCATTCTAAAATTTTTGAATATCCAATTTAGATCATCCAAAAATTTAGAAAATAGATTAGATATCTAAAATTTCAGATCAGATCAATAGATAACAGATAAAAAATTTTCCACACCCCAACTTCTCATGTTTTGATTGGACCCTCTTTTCAATATATGAAGTCCAAATCATAAGGTTATTAAATCCCATATTATCTATTAATTACCTCGTGCTGACTGTTTTGTTCGTATAATGACAATCACTACCGACAAAAGACAAAATTATAAACTATGTTTGCAATAAATAAGAATATGTATCAATTTTATCATGAATCCAACGACGTAAAAGAAATATTTAATTATAAAGAATTTTAAAAATAAAATACAAATTGCGTGCAGAAGCGAAACTTCACCCTTGTTGCCACTTGAGTACAGATTTTATGTGCTGAACAAATGCATTCAATTGGGTGAATTTTAAAATATAGTAGTTGTTTGTAGTAGGAGTAAATATTCGATTGAGTCGAGTTAAAAAATATTGAGTTATTCGTGTTAATAAGTCTAATTTTATTATTCGAATTTTTATTAAAAAAAATTGAGTCGAATTGAGTCAAAAAAAATTGAGTTGAACGAATCAAATTTTCGAGTTCTATAAAAATTTAACTATAATTATTTGTTATGATATAATAAGAATTGATTGTAATTTAAACGACTTTCACTAATCATATAAGATATATATATATACTATATATAGTCAGGGACGGAGCTGTATGGTATTGGGAGGGGCAATCACCCCCACCCTGAATTTTTTTTTTCTTCTATTTTTTCCCTATTTAAATTTTTTTAAAAATTATATATTTTTTTATGAATTTGCCCCCTACTTTTAAAAATTTATGTTTTGCACCCTCGACCCTAAATCTTAGCTCTGTCCTTGTATATAGTTATATATATAATGACGGATCCAAAAATGTGAGGTGGGCACAAATCAAAATATTTTGGGGATAAGTACAACTCATAAAAATCTCAAAATTTCAGGTGGGCACAATCATAAAATTTTAAAAATTTTAAGGACTAATTTATAAAAATTTCAAAAATCAGAGATAAATATATAAACTTTTAAAATTTCAGGATGAGTACAAGCTCACCCTCAATTATAATTTAAACTTTAATTAGAAAAATCAAATCAAATTATTTAATTTTTTTAAATCTATTTAAATTTTGTTCTCCCTTAATTCATAGGTACTAGATAAGTACAAACAGGTATGAATTGGATGATATATGTTCAATTGAATAGTAAATACGATGATGAAATTAAAAATATATAGATAAATTAATTGAAATTTAAAAATTATATTTATTGTATATAATAAATATAAAATTTTAAATAAATATATAAAATATCCGCAATTTTTTATTTTTATTATGCATGTTACAAAAGGACGTAAAGACAAAATAATACACTTGGCACTTCAATCCTGACGCGTCAAGACCTAATCCAGATCTCCTCTTTCCTCAAGCCTCACAGGGAAGCCGCCTTTCATTTTCGATGTCAGGGATACAATATACGACGGCTCAAAACCATCTTCCGCCGCCGGAACAACCTTGAAACGCCTTAAAACGCCAGCCACAACCCTTTTCATCTGCAGAAACGCCATCTCCTTACCCAAACAGATCCTGGGTCCAGCCTGGAACACAGGAAAAGTATAAGGATCTTTCCCCACGAAGCTCCATTTTCCTTCATCGTCTTTCTGCAACCATCGCTTCGGCTTGAACTCTGCCCAATCGGATCCCCAGAGCATCTCCATCCTCCCCATCGCGTAAGGATGATACGTCACCGCCATTCCTTTCTTCACCACCGTCCCGTCCGGTAAAACATCGTCGTTCTCCGCCCGCTTTCCGTCCACCGGAACCGGAGGGTATAGTCTCATGGTCTCGCAGAGACAAGCATGAGTGTAAACCATGTCTTTAACTTCTTCAAACACCGGCATACCGGATTTCCCTTTGATTTCTTTGAGAATCTCTTCTTCAACCTCAGGGTTCTTGGATAACAGCCAGAAAAACCATGTCAGAGCAGCCGATGTTGTGTCCCGGCCGGCGAGTATAAAGCTGATGACAATATCCGTTGTGAAATTCTCGTCCGTCAGGCCAGAGATCAGAAACCTGGATAAAAGATCAACAGATTCCAAAGACGATTTATCAGCCAATTCCTGTTTCTTTTCCCTTACAAGCTTCATCGCAAAGTCACGAACTCGAGAGACGGCAATTCTCAGTTTTTTCTCCGATCCCACATCGAAAAACCGCTTGATTTTCCAAGATACACTAAAAAACGCCCGAAACCTTCTGCTGCTTATTCTAGTAGCATCTTCAAACGCTTCGGCAAACTCCGCCGACGGCAACGACGGCGAAAGACAAGCTGGGTCAAACCCGAAAGCGATCTTGCAAACGTTGTCAAAAGCGAATCTCTGAAGAATCTCTTGCAAGTCAAGCACGGTCTTATCAGCCGCAGCATCAGAAAACATCGGGATCAAACGATCGTTAAGCTCGGTATCAACGACTGTCTGAATAAATTTCCGAAGAGACTTAGTGTTGAACTCATGGCTGGAAACTTGTCTCTGAAACTTCCAGGACTCACCATCAACGTTGAAGATTCCATTCCCCAGAAAATCGAAAAGAACAGCATAAGAGAAAGGTCCTTTCTGATAGTTAGAGAAATGGGTCTTTAGCATGTGCTGGACATTAGCGGGGTTCGCCGTGAAGATGTGTCGGCGGCCGAAGAAGAGGTTTAAAGTGATGGTTGCAGATGGAGAGCTCTGGAGGAGTTCTGTAGTCCATTGCACACGATCTTCTCGGTGGGATTTGATGGCTAAAGAAGAACCAATGATCGGATATGATTTTGGGAAGATTGAAGTCGGCGACGGAGCTGATTTTCCGGATTTGGATATTTTTGTGATGAATTTCAAGATGAACAATGGAAAAGTAATGAGAAACAATGAAATCAATATCTGAATCAACATCCTGATAATGTTTTTTTTAGGTTTTGTTGGATATGATTCTAGTAATCTTGTGTTCTATTTATAGACCAGAACACGAGCTTTATGTTCCGTTCCTACGAATTACGACAGATTTTCTAGAATCCTGAGTCCTTTTTACGTGCTGTTTCGGCCTTCGGGCATCAGATTTCATTGTCTAGAACACTAAATTGGCAACGCCTGTACACCGACATCCAGCTTAGATAATTTGGAATTTTATTAGTGTCTTTTTGTTATGGTAGGTAACTTATCTTATATAAGAAACACAATAAATAAATTATGAATATATTAAATTATAGATTTAGTAATAAATATATTATTTTTATTCTAAATTTAGTAATTTAATTATTTAATTTTAGGTTTAAGGATAAATGTCACCTGTTTTCTAGAAGTAAAAATTTAGTTACTTATTTGATTTTAGGTTTAGGAAGTAGTAACGATTAAAGATGGGTACGGAGAAATTATATTATGAGTAAATTTTACCACGTGTTTATGGGATCAAATATTAAAATTTATCTATATTATTATTTTTTATGTCATATTTTTTAAAGTGAATCTTTATTAAAAAAATATTTTTAAAATGAATTAACAAAAAATATGAGTGAAGATTCACTTTGAAAAATATATGACATTGTAATACCCGAATTTCGTCCGGGTTCGAATATAAAGTAAGACCTACGTAAATATATATTAAGTAAAAAATATAGATAATAATAATAAAATAAATAAATAAAATGAATAATAAATGAAATAGAAAATGGATAAGGTCGTTCGGTTACCATGTGGGGGGTTCACAACCGGTTACCAATCCTAGTAACCAGGAACATGATTAGAAAAAGGGGGCTGTCGGTTTTTCAAAGGGGGGAGGCTCTCCACAAGAAAGAAACTGAAGTAAAAGGGGGGGACCAGATTTTTGAGAACGAATGGTTGGTTATGTAGATCTAGTTGTTCGGTGAAGATTTAAGTTTTGTTGGAGTCGAAAAAGTGAGATTCGGATAGATTTAGGGGGAAGATGGAAAGATTCAATCGAATCCGGGTAGTTTAGGTCTCGAATCTAAAAAATTTAAAGATTTTGAGTGGTTTTGAGATTTTCCGGTGGTCGGGAATCTCACGGCCGATGGAGAACGGTAGTCAATGGTCGTGTGTGAAACTCTACAATTTCTTCATTTAAACCACCATTTCGTATAGATTGAACCCTTAAGCTTCCATTTCTTTCAATTAAGCCATCTCACTTTGTAACTTATGTCTCTAATGAAAACCAATTTGATCCTTTGTCTTTTAATTAATGTTTTATTTATTTGTTTATTTATTTGATTGCATGTTTTTAAAAGCATATAGTATATTTGTTTAGAACAACACTTAATTTACACCTAGTTAATTAAATTAGAGCCTTTTAGGATTAGTCACTTTAATTAAATAATTAATTTAAATAATTTAGTAACGATGACGTTCTAATCATATATCTCGGATACACTAAGTGGTCAGTGTTTTGAAATAACATTATGTTGGCCAATAGTGTACTTTAGTATCGTATTTGGTGCGTCATCGAAACGTAGAAAATGGTAAATAATTTAGGGTTAGAATTTAATAAAATTAATTAGGCAAAACTAGAAACACTAATAGTATTATTAATTTTGTTTGGTGTCGAAATGGTAGTGTTCGTGCATTCGGATGTTATCATAATACACCCGGTGAAATTAATAATTTAATAGGGTTTTAATTATTTAATTAATGGAGACTTATAGGTTAGAACTTAAAATGAACCAGATAATAAACCGATTATGCATTTAAAACCTTTTGGGTCAGAATTTATATTTCTTTAAATACGAGTTAAGGTTTTCTATTATAGGACGTCTTTCTCAAAGCTCGTATTTAAAAGAAATGTACCTTTTTACTCAAAAGGATATTCTCATTCGAACGATATTTAGTTGACAATGACGGATTAAATTAATATTATTATTCAAAATGTCAAAATGCCACGTGTAATTAATAAGGTACCAATCTTGGGCGTTTGTAAGGGTCGTCCTTACACGTAACCGACTTCCGAATCCAAATGTTTTTTTAAAAGAATCTCTGGTTTGTTTTATGGTGTCTGGCCTACTAAAGTGGCCGGTGGGGATTCTAAGTTATTTTAAAATTAAACATTTTTAACATAACTTTGATTTTTAATATTTTCAAATTCATTTTTAAAAATTTAAATAATATGTATTTTTAATAAAATTTTCGGTTTTCATAATTAACAATAAAAAAGGTAAAAAAAACTCGATTTTTCAAAAATAATTCGCCAGGCTATTTTTCACACTTTCGGTTTTAAAATGGTCGCGACAGACATGAAAAAAATGATGATGTGGATGAATTTTAATGGTTGGTCTCATGGATGACGTGGTAGGACTTACCCATGATATAATTTCTCATGTGTATGGGTCGGGTTGAATTTCGGCTCATCCGAATACAAATATCTTAAATACAGTTTTAACTTGACTAAAATTAGAAAAAAATGACTTGATCCGACCCAAAAATAAATATACTAAATCTGACTCTGACCTATCCTATAAAAAAAAATAGGGACTAAATTGTTGGGGAAAAAATTAAGGAATTTAATTATAAAAATTATAATTTTAAGGAATAAATTATTAATAAAAAAGTTAATTTTAAATGCCTAATTATAAAAATTATATAGATAGAGGATTATTATTATTATAAATATCCTTAAAAAATTTATGGATAAATTACATATTTATCTCAGGTTGGGTCGGATATTTTACACCCTAAAATTAAATGACGTCACTCTCAAAAAATACTCAACCCAACCCGAACCCTATTTTTTCATCAAAAAAATTCAACCTGATCGGATTGGGTGGGTCAGAACCCGATCGAGTCGGATAAAATACCCATCCTTAGGAACAATCTAGTTATTTAATTAAAATTTTATGACAAATAAGTCAGTCGGTCATTAAAATTAAAATAACAGTTCGATATAATAATAATTCTAGTGATAGTGACATGTTTATCACAAAATTTAAATTCAGTGACATATCATAATTTAAGAATTAATAATTTTTTAAAAATAATTTAAAAATTAAAATTTAAAATATATAATTTATGTACATATTTTAACTAAAAAATAGTTTAAAGACCTAAAATGATAAAAATAATAATTTAAATATTTATACTAACTAAAAATAATTTAAAATTTGAAGAAAAAAAAACATATAAAGATAGTATAATTATGGATTATTTTTTATTTATTTAATTTAATAATTATATTTTTATTTGTTCCTATTTAATGATTAGGAACGTACAGGGTCTGGAAAGTATTAATGTTTTTGAACTTTATACCGTAATTTCGTCATCACTGATGGAAATAGAGAATCCGAATCCATAACAACTACGTTAGTCTTCAACCTTTGATTCTTGGTCCGTGTAAGAAAGAAATTTATGGCTGCCGGCCAACCACACGGCTAAAACAAGTGTGAACAAAGGAAATTTCATCTGGTTTGGTTACATGACGGCGGTCGGCGATGGTAGGAACGTAAGCAAAGACGTGAATCTACAAAGCGGCAAACCCATGTTCGCAATTGCAAGATAAGTATACTTTAATAGTAAAAATAGAGTTTATTATTGTGATTAAGGGGATCAGCGTTTGACCGTATCGAGTCGAGTAAAGTCAAAAAAATTTAAGTTATTTGAGTTGATACGTTATATTTTACACATGAACAGAGCTGTGTATCTGTTGGGTAGGGATGACAATGGATCGGACTTGGATCGGATTTTATAAAGTCCAAGTCCAATCCAATTAGTAATCAAACTTTCAAAAAAATTCAAGTTCGAATCCAAGTCCATTTATATAAATCCAAATCCAATCCAATAAAATATCTAAAATCCAAATCCAAAAGTCCAAATCCAATTATTTTTTAAAGTAACAACTCAAATAAATATCTTTAAATAAAAAAATATTTTTATCAAACAAATATTTTTAAATTTATAGCACAAACAAATCTCAATAAATATTATAATCTAATATAAAACAAATTAAATAACAACTCAAACTTTTTAAATATAAAAATTTTAAATATTTTTATTCGGGTTTATATATGCATCGGATTTATATCGGATTAAATTCGGATCGGATCATAGTAATATCCATATCTGATTCACCTCCTATTAGGACTCAAACATTATTTTTGGATTCGGATTTGAACTTTTTTAATCGGATTTGGATCAAATTTTTTTCTTCGAATCGAATCGGATTCGGATTATATTGTCATCCCTACTGTTGGAACAGACCCTCCCAAATTTTTTGGTACAATTACATTTTTAGTCCTTTTCAATTTAAATATTAATTAAATAAGAATTTTTACACCTCTTAATTTTTTTAATTTAAAGGTTTAATAAATTAGTGTACCTTACAACATTAGATCTAGCTTCGTCACTGATTTTACAACTTAAAAATTAATTATTTATAAAAAATTATTTATCATGTTTTAGTTCGACTTGATTACAATTTAAATTATTTTCTTTAATTATATAAGATATGTATATATTTTTATATATATGATAATTTTTATTCATATTTATAGTAGGGGAGAGCAAAACTTGACTCGACTTGAAAAACTAAATGAATCAATTCGAGGCAAAAATACTCGACTCATTTCTACTTGACTCAAAATTTTATAAACTCAAAATTTTCTTAATAAAGTTTGAGTTATAAAATAGAAATTCGAATAACTCAAAATTTATTAAAAATTAAATAATTTATTTTTAAGTTTGAGATGAGTCTCTCAATTTTTTATGATATATACATATTGATATATGAAAATATGAAGAAATATTGTCATATATGAAATATATATGTTGTATGATTAGAGAAGGTCATTTAAATCGGAATTAAAACATAATATAACATGATAAATAATTAAAATTAAATTTTTATAAGAACTCAAAAACTCGACTCGAGTAGAATTTCTTAATCTCGACTCAAATCGAAAAAAAATTAAATAAAGTTTGAGTGATAAAATATGACTTGTAAACTCAAATAATTCAAAAGTTTTTGACTCGATCGAATAGTCACCCCTAATTTTTATATATCAAATATCATAAAAATTTGAGAGACTTATCTCGAACTTAAAAATAAATCATCTAATTACTAAAAATTTCGAGTTACACGAGTTATTTGATTTTTTATTTAACAACTCGAACTTTAGTTAAATTTTTTTTAAATCAAGTCGAGTTTATAAAATTCTGGGTCAAGTCAAACCGAATTGAATATTTTTACTTCGAGTCGAGTTATTCGATTTTTAAATCAAAACGAATTTTTGACCCCTAATTTTGATTTATAGTTTAAGATATATAATATAATTTTTAAATTTAAAAATTAAAATTATTAAGAAATAATTTTTTATTTTAAATCATAGATAAGAACATCAAAAAAATTTAAAAAAAAATCATAAAAAGTATGTATAAAAGTGACACCCCCACGTCCTAGAAGCGACAAAACCAAACATCCCTTTACAGAATAGAGTTACAATTAAATATAAAAAGGAATTATAATTATTAAATTTTAAATAATACTAATTTATTAATTATTTAAATCAAATTTCAAGGTATAATATATAAATTATCTAATTAAATTCATAAAATTTAAATTATTATTAGATTAAAATATTTGAGTGCACACCCTCGCTTTTTATGATAATAATATGTTTTCAAAAATATCTTCATTGATTTATTTTAGTATTATCTTTATTTCATAGATTTTATACTTATTTTTTTATTATGTCATTTGTAGTTTAATTAAATAAATTTATTTATTTTAATTTTTTATGGTGAATCATAATTTTTTTATATGTAATTAATGAGTGAATAATTATTAAATAATTAATTAAAAATAAACGAATCTAATTGTTTAGATCATAGATAACGTGATGAACAAGGTTCATGATATAATTTCTTATTTGTAATGGAATTGTTTGTTCCTAACTATTTATCGCACTATTTTACTGGTAAATGAATAAACTTTTCTAAGATTCAAACGTGAAAAATTTTATCGGCAAAAGAGAAATAATATATTAAAAAGCATGCTTCATCCAACAACAAAAGAAAGAGATCGAAGAAAAAAATTAGAAAATTTGTGTTCGATTTATGAGTTTTAAAGATTTTTGACAAAATAAAAATTAGATTCAAATTCAAAGGACCAGGACAATGTGACGATAAAATTTAAGATCAAACAGCTATATCTATGTTTAATGTCTAAGTTTCCGTGACCAAAATAAATTTGAGAGTAAAATTTAATTATCAAAAATATTTAATATTTAAATTTTGATGAGCCAATTAAATATTTTAAAACTATACTCGTTAAAATTAGGTTTAAGAGTAAGTATAATGATAATTTATGTAATTTACCCAAAAATATTAGAAAAATATAACACGTCAAAAGGGTCAAAGTAGTCTTTCTCTCCTTAAAATATCTCTGGCTTCACTGTACTTTTCCTTCCTCAAGAAGCGAAGCTTGAAACTCGAAAATCAGTTGAAATTAGAGATTCTTTAGCGCCAAACATGACCTCGCAATACCCGCCGAATGCCGCATTTTTCACTCGCGATACTATCTCGACCTTCACGCGCCGCCCGTGGCGGGAGTTCCTTTCTCGGTCATCCTTCACGCGGCCCATTTCCTTCGGCGAAGCCACCACCCGTATGAAGCGGAACCTCAACTACTTCCGAGTGAACTACGCCATCATAATCCTGCTAATCCTCTTCCTCAGCCTCCTATGGCACCCAATCTCCATGATCGTCTTCTTGATCGTTTTCGTCGCCTGGTTCTTCCTCTACTTCTTCCGCGACAACCCCTTGGTCATCCTCAACCGTCAGATCGACGACCGCATCGTGATGGCGATCCTCGCCGTGATTACAATTGTAGCCCTAGTTTTCACCGACGTTTGGCTGAACGTGTTGATTTCCGTTTTGATTGGGGCTTCTATCATGGGTCTACACGCTGCGTTCAGGGGAACGGAGGATTTGTACTACGGCGAACTTGACGGTTCCGATGGTGCGCTGTTTTCGGTTGTAGGCAGCCACACAGGTGCTGGATACACCCTAGTTTAAATCAAAATCCTTATATTTTACCCTCGTACATTCGTTACTTCAGTGTTCAATTTGTTTTCATTTTAATTCTGTATGTAATCCTTTGAAAAAGAATAGCTTTTCAAGTCTTTGATCTGAAAAATGAAAGATAATAACCAAAATTCAGTCAGAAATGGTACTTCTGCTAAGCTTAGTCTAATGATAAATTTCTTACTCTCTTTCTGGGTTTTTGTAGAGTTTGGATTTAGGGTTAGAATGTCTTGGAACAGGGTTCACTGTAAGAACAATATTGATTGTTTCCCAACTAATCACTGTTTTTGTCATCCACAAAGTTACTAATTCACTTAGATTTAGTGTTTTGTCTCACTAACAAATCATTGTTTTTGTCTTAATTGAGATTTTTGGTAATGCTAAGCCAACTTATAGGCACTTGGTTTGTGACTTGGTGTAATATGCACTAATAAGGTTGAGAGAGTGGTTTTTGAATTCTCAACATGTTCTTTATTGAGACTATGTTAAATAGAACTTTTCTTGTAATTCCTAGGCGACCCGCCGACCCGTGTTCAATTAATTTGTCTGTATAATGTATGTGCGTTGTTAAAGGTTTAGGATTAATGAACATATACTATCTTGTAATAGTGATAAAGATCACACATTTGTTACCTTTTCTGTATTCCAAGCGAAATACTAGGAGATTGTGGTGCAGAAAACAGGATAGCTTACAGGTCAGAATCATGGTGTTAACAAGTAACAGGTAAAATTTATGATCTTCAACCGATGTAGAAGAATATATAAAGCAAGCAATTGTAAGAGACAAGCCAAAGAAACTGGACTAAAGTAACTTACTTTATCTTCAGGTAATTTTGCAGAAATTTGAGGGAGGGGGTGCATCTCCTTCCTGAAAGCATTGGCATTTGAATCAGTTTATGAGCCAAGACAAAATAATCTTAAGACAACTCTGTCTGTCTTCAATAAAGTCTGAAGGTTGAAATAAAGTCTTACTGGTCTTCAGAGGCCATTAATGAGAACCAAACAGGACCAAGTCTTCTTTCATGCTTTGGACCAGCAGCATCAAGCACTGCCTGTGGGGAAATGCCAGAATCCCCATACGTGCATCTTCTTAGATGTTACAGTTTTTGAAGTTGCTGGACCAGTATGTCTTTTCACCTCAACTTTTGTTTTGCATTTGTTTTCTCTATGTTTGGTTGTGCACCTTTGAGCTTCACTGTTGGGGACACAAGCAAGTGCCAAGTAGGCTGTAATTTAGAACCAGAGCCTTGAGAATTGGACTAGGACTTGGTCCTAGTTTAAGAGACCTATTAGACCATATTAGTACCCATGAGAATAAAAGTTAAGTCTCATCTATTAGACCTAGTGATGGTATGGCTTCAACTGGTGGGATATTCGGGATGATCAAGGTCAATGGTTATTTGGTTTTGCTCGTAGCATAGGTGCATAGGTCGATGTTCGGTTTTGTTCGTGAAATTATGAGCTGCTATTGATATTTTATCCCATGCTTGAAGGATTGGCTGTCGTAAAGTTATTCTTGAGTCTAATAATGTGGAGGTGGTCAAAATATTGAATCGTTCATCGGAGAACTTAATTGGGACATCTTTGGTGATTATTGCACATGAACTATTGTCGTGTTCTTGGCAAGTTGAAGTTTACAAAATAGATTGTTATTAACAAGATTGCAGATTGGTTAGCTGGTTACTATAGAAGAGGCCCTATTGCAATAATCCACCGATTGGAGTAATTGATCTATTACAAGAGATGATTGAGCCTTAATTTAGATATCTTTATTCTTCGTCATAAAAAAAAATGTTAAAAATGTATAACAGTAATATATTTCACATTAATGTTCAACATTAACCATTCATATAAATATTTTAAGTAAAATGAAAGAAATTACACTACGAGACAAATCCCAAAATAATAAAAAATGAAAAAGATGTTCCGACCTTCTAATAGACACTAAAGTGTGAAACTATATCGGTACATACAATTATATGTAAAAAATTTAACATATTATATTCTGAATAATTTATGAATTTTTTAAATCTAATATTGAATAATTCATAGACTCGTTAAAAACTCTAATAAATCCAATTAAATAGAAAAATAACTTAATTTTGACTAAATTCTTTCTTGTATAATAAACACATAAATTACCGTACACATGGCAGTCGGAGAATGACTTATTGAAAGTTGAAACAGTTTTGCAGTAGCCAGGAGACGGAGCCCACAAAATCTGAGAGAGAAGTTGACTTATAGATACAAGGGAAAACTACAACATAGATCATTTAATTATATGTAATATTATATTTAAGTTACTTAATTATTAAATATTACACTTAAGTTACTTAATTATGAATAAAATTATATTTAAGTTACGAAATTATAGGTAATGTTATATTTGAGCTATCCTTTATATATAAAAATATATTAATTTAATCATTTTTCTTTTAAATCACTTGTACACCCTTGTTAACATTAACAATACTTTATTTGAGATCATTAATTAATCTAATACAAAAATTGATATGCTTTTTTATAAATACAAAGGGTAATTCAAATATAAACTTACACATAATTGAATAATCTAAATGTAAATTTTAATAATTGAGTAACCTAAATATAATATTACCCATATTTAAATGACTCAAATATAACTTTTATTAATTAGATAGATGATTTAAAAATAATCGTAGTTATAACTTAGTGACTTCAGTTATAATTTACCCTAAATACAACCATAAAGAAAAGTGTCAATCCAGATCAGCCGCTGTCCCCTTAAATCAACGGTCAATAAGCATCGGTTTCATCATCAATAAATGACATCGTCAACACCGTACCTATCACTCTCGCATTTATCGCGATTCAAATCTTCCTGCGAAACTTCGAAACCCTACACTCATATAAAAATCCAGAATTTCAGATCAGAAAACATCAAATTCCAGATCAAAAGTAAAATAATAATTTTAAGCTGGAAACAAAGAAAATGGAAAAGAAAGACCATCTACTTCACGAACCCCTTAAAACTACTTTATTTAGGAAAAATCAGCACTAGAAACCCTAGTTTTCTTTTTCCATAAGTATTTCTTAAACTACAGTTACTTGTAATTCAGGAATCGGATCGGAGTCGATTTGAACCTTTGAAACTTGTTTGTTTTCTGAGAACAATCGATACTCGAATCGATTTTCGTATTTTACCTTCTGTTTGGGAGTTGGGATTTTCTTAGCAGGTTTTTTTATTAATTCATGAAGAAGTGTCGTCATTGGCAGAGGATTCTAATCCTCTCTTTTCTCTTTTTCTTTGTGTTCGCTCAAATCGTATTGGTTTCGCAGAGACTTAAACCCATTGCTTTTATTGGTAATCTTCTTTAAATCCTTGGGTTTTATGTTAATGAAAAATAATTAATAGTTTTAAGTTAATTAAGTCAAGCTTACCTATCTCATGTCAAGAGGAAATTTTGATATTTTCTATGTTTGACCTGTCGTATTTTGATTTAATTTAACTGTCGGGATGTTGACTGTTCTTGTTTTTTGCATTTATGATTCTATCGCGGCAGGGCGGAAGGATTTCGTGGAGGATTTAGCCAGTATTGTACGAATCTTTCTTGCTTGGATCTGTTGTACACTTTTTTTTCTTCCATTTTTTTGGCCTATTTCTAATGAGTTCACTTGCTTTGTTTGATACAGAAGTATATGGCAGATGATATAAGGCTTAATGCAATTGAACAGGTCGCTTTGAGATCTATGAATCTGGTGTAGTTTGCTTTGAACTTTTTTCCTTGGAGTGGTTCTGAGAATATGCGTTTCATTCTTTGTTGATTCGTTATTTAGGAAGTTGCCAAAGGATTGAAAGGTCCGAAAGTAGTTGTTTTCAAAGAGAAGGATTTTAGTTCTGCTGTTCATCACAGCTCTGATGGGAATCGTGATTCAAATCGATCAAGTGATTCACAAGATGCTGATGTACTGTTAGAAGCAAAAGGTGAGTATTACTTGGATGATATGGCGCCTTTTATGATTGACTTAACTTGACTCTGTTTTGCTATACTTTGTAGATTCAGAAACTTATGGTAAAGAGAAAGACAAGCATCCTAACATGCAGAAAATAATCCGGATGAACTCCAGGGAAAAGGTGTGTATGTATTTGAACTGTGAAGTATGATGAGATGCTATGCATTTGATTGTAAGTTTGGACTAAAGGTGGTTGCAGTATTGTATGCTTTTGTAATCTTGTGTGTGAAAGAAAATGTTGGTATTCTAGAACTCTAATTCTTTTTTAATTTATACAAAGAGTAGATGATTTGATTTGGTCTCCTTATATCAATTTGTATCACAATTCCCTTTCATGGTATTTTAATTTGATTCCCACTAAACTTACATTGTGTATTGGTTTGATTGTAATTCAAAAACTGGTGAAACAATGGGTCAGATCTAAATTCTAATATCTGGGTACCAGAACACAGTATGAGAATAAGAAAAAGAAGGTCCCTTTTCCACCAAAAAAATTATTTGGTAACATTGCCATCAAATTGAGGGTTATTGTTCTTATTGGGTGGTGTGCGGTGGGGATGTGGGTAGGTTTTTGCCAAAATGGTCAGAGCTAGAGCAAGTCATGTTAGTTTTAATGTATTTGTACCATATAGTTGAAGACTAATTTGTTGCAGGAGCAATACAATCAAGAAACAGATAGCCATGATCGACGTTTCCAGTCTCAATCACGCAAGGTAACAGATGAGAAGGTAAAGCAGATGAGAGATCAGCTCATTAGATCAAAAGTGTACCTAAAATTTGCACAGTCCGCTCATAATACTCGCTTGATGAAAGAGTTGCGAACACGAATCAAAGAGGTTGAACGAATAGTCGGGGAAGCCATCATAGATTCAGAATTGCCAAGGAGGTAAAAATGGAAATAATTGTTTGAATGCATTTTATATTAGATAAGAAACTTGAATTGTAGAATACTATTAAATGAATTAGCTTAAATTTAGGGTTGAATTGTGTCCTTTGAACTTTATATCTGAAGAACGGTTGAATTTCAGTGCTTCACAGAAAATGAGATCTATGGAGGCTTTGTTGGCCAAAGCAAGTCAAGTATTCCCTGATTGTTCTGCAATGGCCAGAAAAATTCGTGCCATGGCTTATAATGCTGAAGAACAGATTCGGGCACGAAAGACTGAAGAGTCATATCTGGTTCAACTTGTTGGAAGGACTACTCCAAAAGGCCTTCACTGCCTCTCCATGCAGCTGACAGCTGAATATTTTTCCCTTCAACCTGAGGAAAGGCAATTCCCTAACCAAAAAAAATTGAACAATCCAGACCTTCATCACTATGCTGTATTTTCTGACAATGTCCTCGCTTGTGCTGTAGTTATTAACTCCACCATTTCATCTGCAAAGGTAAGATGCCTTCGCCAATTTTCATTATTTCCTTTGTTGATTTTCAATAAATTTCAACATTTTATTTTATGATGTGAAACATTGTTGCTTGTAGAAAGTGTTTGTCATTTTAAGCAATCACAACATAATTGTGAGTGATAAAACATGCTGGGATGCTTTGTGGACTGTGGTTTTACATTTCGGGACAATAATTAGTACACTTGGAATTTTTAATGAATATTAATAGACTGAGATTCCAGAGTTTGAGTACTTTATCCTTTCCTTTATACATTAAGCTTATCCTAACCCTGCCATTAGATCAGTTTCCCCTTTGAAAAGACAATACTCTTCTGTCATTTACTCCCCTTGCTTTGATGAATTAGTCAATTAGCTAGAGTTAGCTCAGGATTGGCCCCATGATTTACCTGTTAGTGGTGTAATATATATCCTGGTTAACTAATACTTGGTTATGCAGGAGCCCGAGAAAATTGTTTTTCATGTGGTGACCGATTACCTCAACCTCCCAGCAATTTCAATGTGGTTTTTATTAAATCCTCCTGGAAAAGCTACAGTCCATATTCAGAGTGTAGAAAGTTTTGATTGGTTGTCTACCAAGTATAATTCAACATTGCAGGAACAGAAGTCCTATGATCCTAGATATACTTCAGCCCTCAACCATCTGCGGTTCTATCTGCCAGACATCTTTCCAGCATTGAATAAGATTGTTCTCTTTGATCATGATGTGGTAGTGCAAAGAGATTTATCTGAAATTTGGAGTGTTGACATGAAGGGGAAAGTAAATGCAGCTGTGGAGACTTGTTTGGAAAGTGAAGCTTCATTTCGTACGATGCAAATGTTATTGAACTTTTCAGATCCATTTTTGGCAAAGAGGTTTGATGCTAATGCTTGCACATGGGCATTTGGTATGAATCTGTTTGATCTCCGAGAATGGAGAAGAAAAAAGTTAACCATGCTCTACAAAGATTACTTGCAACTGGTATGGAGCTTGTACTTTCCTTCGTTTGTTTTTTCTTTTCGTACTTGTACAATATGCTTGTGAATTTATTTTTGGTTCTATTGTAATATAAAGTTGCATATTGATTCATTGAAAAGATAGTTAATGTTATCTGGTGCTTTAGCATATCTTTAACAGTTGGAATTGTTATCAGCTTGAGAAATTGAGATTTTACCTAAAGTTTCTATGTCTAAATTTTCGAAATATATCTTCTTTCTTACCCCTTTTCGTCTGTTCCGCACAGAAAGTTCTGTGTCTAAAGCACTAGCTTGTCGTACTGCGAATGGTGAACAATGACAACCAAAAACCTTAGTGGTGCCAAATTTATTCTACCCTAAGAATCAGTATCATCTAGTTTATATATTCATATTAGTTTCTTTGAAGTATTTTGCATGCTGTATGTTTCTCATGCTTGTTTGCATGGTGTTTTCGTGACAGGGACTTAAGAGGCCATTATTGAAGGCAGGAAGCTTGCCCTTGGGTTGGATTACCTTTTACAACCAGACTGTAGCTTTAGAAAGGAAATGGCATGCACTAGGACTCGGCTACAACTCTAACCTTCGCAGGGGTGATATCGAGCGGGCGGCAGTTATACACTATGATGGAGTCATGAAACCCTGGTTGGAAATAGGAATTGCTAAATATAAAGGCTATTGGAGCAAACATTTGCAGTACAACCACCCTTACTTACAGAAGTGCAATATCCATGAATAATCAAATATCACGGCATACAAGTCGAGTTATTCGATTCATAGCACATCACCAGTAGCATCAGTCGGAAACTGTTTCTGTTGATCTGATTCTTTAACTATCTTTCATGTACTATTCTAACTCATGTCTCTCCCCAAAATAGTACAGGAGGTAGTAATGTTTCAGGGGTTGAGTAAATTTGTGGCAGTGGACTCTGCATTGCAGGTATACGGTTGTACATAATTGATACATCACAATACCACAGGTTCCAACATGGATACTTGAAATGAAAGAGGAAGCTAATGAACTTTTTATTGTTATGGACATGTTTTCACTTTAAAATTATTGTTCTTTTGCTATTAATTTTGTCGTTTGTCGTTTTATGATAAGATCAAGGATCGATCCAGAACTTTATGTTAAGAGGTGAGTTTTTTAAAACTATAGGAGGCGAACTTATAACATATAACTTAATCCTTAATTAGCACAAAAGCACACTAATTATGATTATTAATAGAATAATAAAGTCAACTGCCCCATGCATCCATCTGCTGCCAGGGGATCACAGAGATGAACAGCAGCAAGTCAGCTCCTCTTCTTGCATTTCTCCACAGCTTTTGGTGCTGTTTTTGTGATAAAATCCAATAAAAACAAGAAAAAGGCTTTGTTTTAGAAATACTAACCAAGTCCGATCACATCCGTTCCTTTTATTATGTGTAACCTTTTGTAAGATTTAACGAACATTTTGAATAAGAAAAAATTTTAATGATTAATTTGGGTTTATGTAAAAAAATGTAATGAAAATTGGAAGGTCCAAGTGAACTAGAGCAAGGTGTACATACTCCCAAGGGACATCACCAAGTCACTATCCTTGTCCACATAGGTAGGAACATAATCAGAACCATTAAGGAGATCCATAAGCTTTTGCTCTCATTCATGAAATCCTTCACTCCTTGGGATCCACAATTAGTGCCCACGTTCAAGTGTGATTGATACTTGGTCAAGGTTTTTGAAATTTTTATTAAATAGAGATTATATTTTTATATCGAGATTTGAACTTATACAAAATAAAAAAATGTATGAAAATTTTAATTATTAGAAAATATAATTTAGAATCAACTAATAATTGATTTTATCCTTTAAGATAATAATACAAAGATAAACACATTAAAAAAGATGATTAACATCAAAACATAGAAATATTAATTGTTAAATTCGTTACAATAGATATTTGGGGAAGAAAAAAAAGAAGTGTTTATGAATGATAATGCGTGTATGTATGTATGTAAAAATAGTGATGTGATGGCATGTAGATTCAAGCCATCAAGTAACTCGTCTCGTTAAGAATTTGAGTCAAGTTCAAGTCTAATCAAGTTAAACTTTAAACAAGTTTTAACCGAATCGAGTTCAAGTAACTCACGATCTGTATCGTCTCATTTACAACTAAGCAAACAGCTCACGCTTATCTTCCAATTTTTAAAAACCAAAAGTTGGAAAATAAAAGACGAAAACAATTATTTTCGAATCAAATTAATTGATAACTAAATTTTTAAAAAATCTTTAACCAACCTTAGATCAAAATTATTTCGATCATCATTCGATTATTGCGATTAAAACCTAACAATGAAGACTCCAAATACAACTATGCAAATGTTAAGTTGTTGGGGTCTATTCAAAAAAGTTTGTGGGGTTTAAACTATAAACTGATGCTTGAAGTTGTACCACTTTAGGAAGATAAAACAATGCCCTGTAGATTCAAATCTGCTTGCTTGGGGTGTGAATGGCTGTGGACCCTTTTTACCCTTTGAAATGCAATTCCAAGACAGAAATTATTAGAATATGGTAATGGCTGTTCCAAATTTCACCCAAACTTGTCCATTGCCTTTTGTTTTGGCTCAAATTCGTGAGTTGTACTTGGATGGGGCTGTAGGTGTTTGTGGAAATGCTTTGGCTGCCGCCATCTCCTAACAAAGTTGTTCCGGGGAAGCAGTGTGGAAGCCACATAGGGGTGAGTTGCCCGAAGAATTTTTTTTACACTTTCGTCCCTTTATTTAAATTTTTTAAAATTTTGATTGTTTATGAATTTACCCTCCTATTTTTAAGTATTTATGTTTTATCTCCTAACCTTAAATTTTGACTCTGTCTTCCTGTAGGTTTTAAAGAGAATTGAGAATTTGCAAGCCAAGTGAAAACAAAGAGGGTGCCATATTGCCACATTTCATGTGTCCCATTGAATTAAAACGAAAGGTCCCACGAGTAAATTAGCCATTGGAAGTCATGGATTTTCACGTGTGACACTTTCTTTTTTCACATGGGGATGTTCTCCTGATCCAACGCTCCTGGATTCACTCTCAAAATCACCCCATCTCAGCCATCCATTTTGGTCCACAGTCTTCAATACCATCATCGGCTGTGCTTGTCTCTCCCTTGTCCCCTTTACTTTGGGAAACCTAACTCAACACTGCCCCCACATGTGACCGGCAGCCGTATCTGTTGCTCTCTAGTATCCAACCCCACGCTCCTCTCAGCCAAGCAACCCTGTTGATTGGTCGTCGAGGAAGTGCGTACGAAACCGAGTGCGTGGGGTTATCATTTCCCATCCATGAGAACGCATGCAGAAGCTTAGACCATTAGATTTCGTCTCCTTGAAACAAGCTCTCCTCTATAAAACTAGATTCCTTCACTTCTTTCTCATCAACAAAGGAACCCTTCGAACTCAGTAGTGTTTTTAGCTTTGAACAAGCTCAAGCAATTGCATCATATATCTTGGTAGGTTAACAATGGAAGTGAATTACGAGAATGGTCTCAATCTCAAGGCAACGGAGCTCAGGTTGGGGTTGCCGGGAAATGACGAGCCCGAGAGACAAACAACACCGAGGCCTAACAAGAGAGCTTCATCTGAGATCAGTAGTCCTAGTGTGACAGATGATGGAAACGATGATCATCACGACAGTGCTCCTCCTGCTGCCAAGTAAGTTTGTGAAAATTAGGTGTTTTATAAATGTTTTAGTGGAATCAAAGTTCAGGTTATAATGGTTAAATTTGTATATGAATATTCAGGGCACAAGTTGTAGGATGGCCACCGATCAGATCATGCAGGAAGAATTGTTTGCAGGCCAAGAAAAATGGAGTTCAAGGAGGGGCAGGGAGGTATGTGAAAGTGAGCGTTGATGGAGCTGCTTATCTCAGAAAGATTGATCTCAAGGTTTATAGAAGCTACCCTCAACTCTTTGAGGCTTTGGAGAACATGTTCAAGCTCACCATTGGAGCATGCTCAGAGAGAGAAGGGTACAATGGATCTGAATATGCTCCAACTTATGAAGACAAAGATGGTGACTGGATGCTTGTTGGAGATGTTCCCTGGGAGTAAGTTCTTTCTTTCCTCCAAACCTATTTCTATTGTATGATTATATGAATGTATGTATTTTACAGAATCTTTGCTCTTGTTTTACGGAATGTTCATCTCATCCTGCAAGAGGGCTGAGAATCATGAAATGATCCGATAATCCGAATTCCGCAAGGACGATCGGTTTGCTCTTCCCAGGAAGTGAAGGTCAAGACAACTGTATATAGGAAATACTATTGCTTTACAATTTTTCCCCAGGATAAGCATATGTACCAATATGATTAAATCAAAGACAATAAATTTTAAGGTCTAAACAAGTCCCTTTTCATTTGAAAATCTGGTTCTATTCAAACAATTCTTTTCATCAAAGAAGGGGACAAGCATTTGGTGCATACTAAGTCGAGGAAGGCATGGGACGAAAGACAACAATATCGAATAACGGTCAAATTCAAACAGAGTTTATACAATTAAAACCTGTAGGAGATGCAAAATTTTACATAACAGACTAGAGTAATATACATCCGAAGGCTATTGAGACTAACAAAAACTTCCACTTACACAGTGCAAGTACCTTGCGAGGAGTAATCAACTTATAGCACCATCATTAGCCACTAGTATAAACCATTAGAAAGGCAAGATATCGTCAGCAGTCATCGAAGAGAACTTCCTTTCATCCTCATCTTGAAGAGAGCTCATTCTAGAATCTAGTATCTCCAACTGGGATTTCACCCAGTGGGGAGTATTCCTACCTTCAATCCAAAGAGCTTCTCCAGTGTCCTTGTGCTTAAAATCTGGATATTTAGGGTTCTTCTGCACATAGAGGACATAACATTAAGTTAAAACACTTAACATAAAGGGCCTCACAAAAATTTTCAGTATAAATCATTTATTTCTATAGGTTCAGTTGTGCTACAACCATAGAAGTTGCAACCCATTCATCTAATTCAAAAAAAACTCCAATATGATCTTCTCGAATTGGCAATGCAACGACTAAAGCTAGTAGCTCTTTCGATTGCCTTCAATTTTAAAGGTCAAATAAGCAAATACAAAAGCAGACAACCACAACAAATATAAACAAAGCACTTCCAATTTCAAAAATGAGACTGAACAGCTACCTTGTTCTGCCTATTATCCCACCATTCAGTAGGATTGGCAAAAAAGGCTTGCCATAATTCCATAGGAGAGCCGGTATTATTTGCACCATTGTTGCCAAATTTCCCATCTGCCATAATTAAATCCTAGTTAAAACTAAAACTACAAAGCAAAATGACAATGCTATTCATCAAAATGTGTTTTGGTCATTCAGGAAATATGACTTACTCCTTGACATACCACCATAGCCTCGATCATATGAAGCCGAGGAGGACAAGTTCCTTTCGATAAAATTCATTTGTTGGACAACTATCTACAATGTAATACCAAATACAAGAAAAGAAATAAGAATACAGTTCAACTGTTCAATGAACTAAGGAAACACACACACACACAAAGGGTTCAAAGAGATTGTAAGGACCTTGTAATATGTCTGCTGTTTGCCATCGTCACTTTCTACCATATCTGAAACCAGACGACCACATACATACAGTTGTTGCCCTTTCTCCACATGCTGATATGCAGTATTAGCAAGCTCATCCCAAAATGTCAAATTAATCCTAAGCATGAGTTTAGAACATAGAACATGAAAATGACAAAATATGGATAACAAAAGGTACAAATTTGAGCTAAATTTTCATATTCCCTGAAAAGGAATGTAAAGAAAACTACCATGTAGTATCGGTGGGGGATTTTCTGACGGCAAGTCGAGTCCAAGCGAGAACTTTGCCGGAAGACAAGTGCTTGATTTCAACGGGAGCGCCAACATTGCCGATTAGGTGCACCGTATTGCAGAGATCCTTGCTCCACGGGATTTCCGAGGGTTTTGGGTACGATACCTGAAGGTTGTAGTTCTGGTCTCTGTAATCGGCGGAGCATTTAAGCGTCCGGACCGGAAAACGCTGCCGTTTGGCAAGGAAAAAGGACGAGTTCCGAGGAGTTGGAGATGGGAAGAAAGCTAGGGTATTGTTGTTGGGTTTAGGGTTTAGTGGGACGACGGAGAACGGTGTTCTTCTGGTTGATATTAGGGTTTTCCCAAACGCCATCGTGGCGGTTTCTCCTTTCGGCGCCAAGCTCTGATATTTTCCGACCTCTATTATCTGGAATCTCTCCCTTCTCAGAATTTTCAGTACATCATCGAGATATTTCAAGCAGGCCTAATCCGAGACCAAACAGAACCTATTTTCCATACGGCCCAATAACCAGGCTAAGAGCTCATTTTGACCCGAAAAGTTAGTTATGACCTAATGATATATATGAAGAAATAAAGAAGAGTAAATTAATGAACCGACTAAATATATTTGCTCTAAATTTTATGGAACTTCGAATCAATTTTAATTTAGTTTTAGTGTCTTTGTTATTAGGAGGTGAGCAAAATTCGAGTCGATTCGAAAAAATCGAATAACTCGATTCGAGGCGAAAATACTCGACTCGTTTTGACTTGACTCAAAATTTTATAAACTCGTCTCGACTCGGAAAAATTTCAAATAAAGTTCGAGTTGTAAAATAGAAATTCAAATAACTCGAAATTTTTAATAATTAAAGAATTTATTTGTAAGTTTGAGATGAGTCTATAAATTTTTATAATACATATTGATATATGAAAATATGAAGAAATATATGAAAAATTTGAAAAAATACGAAGAAATATATATACATATCTTATTTGATTAGATAAAGTCGTTTAAATTGGAACTAAATCGTATTATGATAAATTATTACAATTTAATTTTTATAGGAATTCGAAAACTCAGCCCGACTCGAAATTTTTAAACTCGAATCGAATCGAAAAAAATTCAAATAAAGTTCTAGTGATAAAATATGACTCGTAAACTCGAATAACTCAAAATTTTTTAACTCGACTCGATCGAATACTCACTCTTATTTGTTACCATAGTTGACATCCATGAATTATATTCATAATCAAACATGTAATGAATTGTGCAGATGCAAAGGTTGTAGGAGTTGCTCCTATTCACGTGTACGAGGTTGCCAGTTTTTATTCAATGTTCAACAGATCAAAGGTCAGAATTTATGTCAATATTTTGCAAGCTTGAGACCTCTTCTCAATGATCAAAGTTGCAGAACCATATGAATTTATTCAAATGCTTTGCAGGTTGGCAAGAATATCTACTGGTTTATGGCACAACACCTTGTATGATACATGGTTTATGGTTCATTATGCACCAAGTTGTTCCTCCTATTCCATACATTCCAAAGAATAATAATGAAAAAAGTAAATTGTTTTTTTATCTAAAGATGCTAACACAGCTTTCGGTCATTGTAGACAATATGTAAAATTCCTCTGATGTAGCATAGAGCTCAAAACCACTCAGATCGTAAACTTTTTTCAGAGACAAACAATCCTTCAAAGCATGCAACAAGGTTTCATCCTCATTATTACAAACTTGACAAATACCATAATCGATTCCAACCATTGTCAGTTTATGTGCAATAGGTACAGCCTCATAGTCTAATCTCCACCCGAAAATCTTAATTTTAGGAAGTGTAGACAAACTTGCAATAACTTTTCAAATAGGTGAGAAATCACTCTCAATCATTTTTTGGTCAAGTAGCCATTTATGAGCAGATCTTGTAACATAAGACATTTTAAAACCCTTGTAACATCTTCCAATGTAAACATCTGTCTAACTTCTCTTCATCCCAATTATTTCTCCCAAATTCCATAAACTCACTATATTTTATAAAATTTGTAGCATGCATATAAGATCCAGTAAGACAAACAACAACACCCCCTCCCCATCTTTCACTAAACATGTTAATATCACTTTTTATTCTAATTCTCCAATGAAAGCCTTCCTTAATACTTCTCCAAATAAAAGAGGGTCTATCACCAAGTTTAGCATCTAAAACCTTACCTTCTGAAAAATACTTAGCGAAAGAAGCCTTATTAGTTATCAACCTCCAAACTTGTTTACTTAGCAAAGCGATATTAAACAATTTTATATCTCTCAAACCCAAATCGCCTTCTCTTTTTGGTTGACACAGTTTCTGCCACGCAACATGAGTCTATCCTCTCTTTCCTGCTTTTTCGGATCACCAATAATTTCTCATTGATGAAATGATAGGATCTATTATACAGTTCGGTAGTTGAAAACAAGTCATAGCATAGGTGGGCAAAGCCTGTACAACTAATTTGAGAAGTACCTCTCTTCCATCATAAGATAATAAATTTTTAGTTTAGTCTCTAACTCGTTTATCAACATTATCACTTATAAATCTCAAAGCTTTAATTTTGTTTTTTCCAACAATGAAAGGTAAACCCAAATAAATACCTATTTCTTCTTCTGCTCTCATATTCAGAATGCAAAGAGCCTTTGATTGAAGGAATTGCGTGGCGGCTCCAACATTTTCTTCCATTAGCTTGGCCACTTGTTGCTCTGTGCCATCATTCGATAACTTCTTCCATTCTGGTTGGCTTCTTCCACCCTCATTACTTTCATCCTGGTGTATAGTAGAAGCAGCTCAATGCCGATATGAATTTCGGATATATATAAATATCACATATGCATGATTGCTTGTTTATTACCTCAACTGAGGATAGTGGGATGTCTGTCACCAAGGGTGCCACTGCTGCAGCTCCTCCCAATCGACTCATGGTCAGAACCTGTTCAACAATCACTTTACTTGTAGCCTAAGGAACTTCACATAGTCTACAATCTCATTAAGCATGGCTGCTCTATCAGTCTACACAAAGAAACATAAATGGAGTAAGATGCCATTATACATAAATCTACTAATTGATAAAATTTAAACAATACGATAGATGGATAGTACTAACAGGTTAAACGACCAAAATCTGATCAGAAAATGGGGGGGGGGGGGGAAATCCCATCAAATTTGTAGGGAAACTAATTACTCGTGCTACTTATTTCATGAATTTTGCTCAAATTTATTTTAAAATATGATTTCAAGTAATTTATTTTTAGGGAAATTACTTAAATTAACCATCAATTATATGGACTTATCTATTTTAATTATCAAACTCGTCAATTATATCATTGAATTTATTAATTGATTTTTTTCATTAACTAACATGTCATCTTTCCGTTAAGATTTTAAAGACAATGACTAAAATAAATTAATTTAATAAGTTCAAAGACTTGATTGACGAATTCAATAGTTCGTTCGTCAAAATAATTCAAATAGTTTAGTGATCACTAGAATAGTTTACCCTTGCAGAAAGGATAAATATATTTAGCGTTGGATCGGAAATAAAATATGACTAGACTAATGGATAATATGAGTGAAATGATATTATAGTTAAGGACTTGATTAGAATATTTTTAAAATTCGAGATTAATTTAAAATCTTGATCATGATTCCAAAATGTCTGATGAAAGTAACTATTACATAAACTTTATTGAAAAAAATATTACCTATTAGTCTAGGGTCAGGACATGCCACCTGCTTCATTGAAGGTATACTTACAAATAAAACATAAACCTTAATACATATAAAAAATATTAACATTTAATTAATTGACATTTGAAACAATCAAATGATTATATAAGATAATACAAAGGATTTTGTGTTAAGAATGATACACTAAACAGATACTATAAAGTTTGGCATCCCTTCTGCCTCCTCCTCATCTCATTCCGATCCGGACTTAGATTCAACTAGTCTCGGATCATCTGATGGAGGAACCTATCGAGAACGGAAAACCGGTCGGCGGTCCTTTCATACGATAACTAAAAGTATATGAAAAAGCTCGCCCGAGATGGCTGATAAAAAGCATACCAAACCAAATGGCACTGTCATTTCTTCTTTAATCTGATCTTGGTCTATTTGAACCACTTTTCTGATGGCTATTGTATAAAGGTAACAGCCACGACGACCCTTGTTTCCTTCTTCCCGAGTAACACCGGCAATATAGCATCCCTAATGCTATCATACAGGCAATGGGAATGGCCCATCTGCAGAAACAGACACTTGTATATCAGACACGAATACAGAACGGTCGAGTGGTATTCAAGAACAAGCTTGTATCGAGGTGAAGGCATTTATGTTGTGTATTATACCTGTCCAAATCAAGGATGGGGCTATAAACAATCGTTTCCCAAGTGGTTATGATAAAATGCCACACGGGGTTGTAGAAAAGAGACTCCGCTGACCAGAACATCCTCGTATATGTCTCTAAGAAGATAAACAGTACCCAGGCTGCCATCTCGACCAATATGAATTTTATGATGAACCGACCGACCACCACCATGACAAGGGAGAAGGCCACCAACCAATTGAAGAGCCTTTGATTATATTCCTTGATAAACAGAGCACGCGCCTTTCCCATCATCTGTAACATACATCCGAGGAAAAACATATTATCTAGCAAAGACGAAGAATACAAATTGTTGCGATTTCAACCACAAAGTACCATATAACATATCTTTTCCATTATATAGGCAAATTTTAAACGGCATTCCCCACTTCTCATCCACAGTTCCATTATCGAGGTGTTAGCTCCAACGTTGAAGACCGAAAGAAAGTTATTCAACAGAGACAAATAGCTTCAGTAATTCAAGCATTAAATTGATTAAGACATAACGCATTTAATCACTAAACTTGAATGAACCTCCATCTTTGCAGCTAAATATTGCAATAGAAGGAAAATAATATTTCATAAGAAAAAACTGACAAAATAACTGCAAAGGTTCCTGATTACCTTCATCATCCTTTGCTCGTAATTTACTTTTGAAGGCCCAACACACTCATGGTCAAAGCTTTCGTTACATTGCTGGAAACCTGCATTAAATTTTGCCATAGAAGGCAGTCTAAGAACTTGAAGCTGGTCCATTGTGTCCTCGCATCGGGTATATAGTTCCTCGCAGAGCCTTGTAGACTGATATTCATTCGCCATAAGGACATTCTTATATGCCTAAAAGAAATTTTCCGCATTCAGAACATGAAAATTACAAAAGCTTGTGTAAATCAGACTACATACAAAACATATTTAAGAAAATCCAGATGTATCTATCAGATACACAAGAACATGCTTAGCATGATAAATAGGAAAATGTAATGTCTTCTAGTAAAACTCATCATATGTTTATCCATTTAAGTTTCTCACTAATTTTCTTACAAAATCTCCTTGTCCCAACACTAAACAGGAGTTTGAAATGTTGACAAAAAGAAACGTCCCAGGTAAAAAACTTTAAACGTATGAATTTATAAATTATCAGTGATAAAAAAGAAAAGAGCAATACACCTTGGAGTGTCAGTCAATACCTCCTTCATATCTTCATCCAGTTGATCAGAAGATTTATTCGCATGGTGACGGCCAAAATGTTGTTCATCAAAAGCATTCATTGCTTCCTCTCGGGATCTTTCATGGGCATCTTGCAAGGACTTCTCGGACATAGGTAAACCTAATTTTCCCATCCTTTCATTGTATAGCTTCAAACATCGCTCAAGAATACCTTTATTGAAAACCTCAACAAGAGAGCCTGTCGATGGGATCTCCCCTTTATTCAAGGCATCGAGTATCTGTAAGAAAAAATGAAAATTAATAAAGCGAAGTTCGACATCAATCAATCACCATCCTAAAATGACTAATTTAAGAATTTTCATTGTAAACTCCAAACTTATAAGGTCTGAGAATGTGTAACATAAATTAACCTGCTCAAGGAATGCAACAAATTCCTTTCCATTTAAATGCTTGCCCTGCACAATCTTTGGGCGTATAATACTAGCTACAAGCTCTTTCAATTGATCTCTTTTCTTAACATACAAGGGATCAAGGTCAGCATGCTTCAGGTCACAAAGCTTTGTTCGCATGAGATGAGGCTGTAAGTTCAAATTTCCAGCAATTAGATGTTAAATGTTCAGAATTAACAAAAATTTTATTCATTTTCCAACAAATAACATAGATACAAAGCAAAAGGCGTATATGTCTTCCATCATCCTAAATGTCAAAATTAGCGCACACAAATGTCTTTTACCCTGCATTCACCACCACATAAAACAAAATAATAAATATTGACCATAACTATGATTTCTAAAAAGTCTACGTAGATACACAATGTCATATAACTCATAAGTCTTATACTCAATGTATATAAAAATCATGTACATATACATCAAGCATCCATTTATTTTTCTGTTCGGAAAGACAACTGACAACAACAAGGGGAACAGGGAGAAAAGGGAAGGAGCCAAGGTAATATTTGAGCAATAAAACAAACATATTTGAAACTCATACTTGCGGTAAGCTAAAAGCCGTGCTGTTATCTCCCATTACATCTAAGGAGTCCCGAATCTGGTTAACCTGATAAAGTTCGAGGAACTGTGAAAATTCTGATCCAAGAATAAGAATAGTCTAGTGATAGCCTACAAAATTATGGTCATGGAAGGAATACCTGATCAATATTTTTGTCCCCTGAAGATACAAAAGAGACACACCATCAGAAGATTATCATAATAATAAAGCAAGATTAACATAAAGAAGCAGTTGGCTAACAATGAAGCGGGACTGAGTAAACAAACCATTAGTATTAGGGACGTGTCTAAGTGCCTCATCCACCATTTCTTTCACTGATTTTCCTTCTGTATAAAATCCAGAAAAAATGTCCGTGAAATACCCCTATATTGTGCCTAGTGGTACACAATTTACCTCCAAAAAGAAAGCATTGAGTTCAGATTTGTTCTCACCAACAATAAAAATTTCAATCTAAATGGGATAAAAAGAGATGACCAAGAAAGGAATGTCTCCTAAATCTTCTAGAGCATTTTAATTTTTAAAAGCTTAAGCGTACAAGAATTGATCAAAAGGAAAGTTAAACCAGACATACATACAAGCCATAAAATCAATAGGAATCTGATTTAAAATAGAAGCTTTTAAGGGATAATACAGACAGAGCTAGTGCAATATAATCAAACATGCCCAAGGTCATTGGGATTTAAGGACGCAGGGACTTATTGCACTTCATAAATCATATGCTGGAAGACAATTATAACTTACGCAGAAAATCACACTGGATAAGCCACAAAAGATTTGCAGGTTCAAAAGCAATGTCTTGTCCCTACAAGAATACAGTTTCTCATGAATTGCCGCAAGCAAAACAGTATAAGCATAAATAGAAAAATATTTTTGAGAGTCCTAAATTACCTTCACTCTGTTCTCGATGAAATTTGGGTCAAGCAAACCACAAGACAGGTTAGTGTCTATATCATCAGGCATTAAAAGTAAAATACCACCAAGCTTAGTCAGTCCATGTAATAAATTGAAATTACTTTCAATTCAGCACATGGAAGAAGCACAAACCTTCCATAGAATTCTTCAGCAAGTTCAACAGCAAATGACAGTCGAGATATGTCAGCTTCACGAATCTAGTGACAGAATGGAACAAAGAAGAATATCAATAAAAAAAATCAATTCATTGAAGGCAGCTGGGAAATCTGTGTTTCCCAGCATCACTTTAATAAATGTATAGTAAGAGAATCCCTTAGGAAACACCGGGATAGTGCAAATTTTAGCCAGGAAGAGAAGGTGACAAAGCAGAATTTCTTATATTGCAAGACATTTTCTATTTAAAATAACAATTTCACGAAGATAAACCAATTTGCAATTTATATATATATATATATATGTATAACTTTTTTCTTTTTAACCACAAGAATCTCATACCTAATTAACATTTAATAGCTATCAAAACCAACATTCATATGCAGTGCCCTAAAGCAAATTTTAGTCAAAGAATAATTTAGTACACAATGTTGTTGTCCTAAGATTATATCTTAAGCTACATTTAGACTCATGGACTTCAACTTCAATTATAAAGGTTAAAACTCTAGCCTTTTCAGTTTCCAAATAAGAGAATCTAAAAACTAGTTATAGAAAAATTAACTAACCGTCTCAGGCAGGTTATAAATTAGCACAGAGCTCATAACAGTTGCCAATGCAAAAATCCTGCATCAACAGAAATCATAAATGCAATATAACTAAATACATACTCCATAAAATGAAAGTTGAAGTACATATGCTTGAATTACCTATCGTCGTATACATTTGACTTCCCAATACTTTCAAAACCTTCAGTGTCAAGGTATAAAACAGAAGTTCGTACTCCATCAATATCCATTTCTAGCGGCGTACCCCAAACCCAAATCCCTGATACAGAAAAGTGTAAACATCAACTGTGTAACCATTATGCATAACTATAATATCATAGTAGTCTCTTACCGACTTACCCTTTGTTTTTGTGTCACGCATGTGTCCAACACCAAATCCTGAGGGGAAAACAGGAAAAAACATAAACAGGTCATCAAATAAATCTTAGTTAAAAATATAAAAGAACGTTGACAGTCACTACAGATTAGCATACAGCAGTGAGAATGCACCTTCATCACAAGACAGTGAAAGAAGTTGATTTAGCAGAAAAGATTTGCCAGAACGGTAGGGACCAATGACCTGGATGTACAAATCCAAAAAGATTATGCGTTGGAGAACGAGACCAATTGATTTTTTCTAGAAACGCAAATTAGGTAGAATTTGAAGTTTGATGTGAAACCAATAACTGTCAACCAGTCTTCAACCAGAACAACTTGTTTGAATCGATGAAGAGATCAGTAAATATTGTATGATTTGAATCATATATTTAAAAAACACTTCCAGTACGATAGCTATAAGTTATCAAAACTAATGATTTAGTACATCAAATTTCCCCAATTTACATCCCATCAAGATTTCAACAATCATGCTCAAGGATGAATTTTCCAACACTTGTACTAGTATATCAATAACATCAGCAAACTTTATTTTGATTCTTTTCTTATTTACTTGGGGTTGGAAAAGGGGATGTACAGAATTTAGCAATTCACATTTTCCGTCTAAATAATAGTTGGAGTCTTTCTTATTTCTTTTCTGTGACATTTGCTTTAGCAGTTCATATTTTGAGCCTAATGGATATTTAGACACGGGTGACAAGAATAAACTGAAAAATCATACTAGATATCTGGGAATGGCATCTAAAACTTACAGAAACTGCTGAAATTGGGGTAGTTATTCTGCTGATGGCTTCCAAGCCTTCCCTTGAAAGTCGAAGCTTTGTATGACCAGGATCAGGCTCCACGATAGGAAACCTATGTTTATAAATTTAAGTAAAAGAAAAAGAAATGGAAAAGAGACCAGCTTCAGTTAAAGTAAAGACCACTTTGTCCGTTTGGGAATATGTGAAGTTATTGCAAAGGCATAAACAAAACAACTAGCAGGCCAGTTCTAAATTCAAATCTGGTTACAAGAAGCCATTTGTCTGTTTAATTTACAACTGAAAGAGAGGAAAATAAAACCTTTCCTACAAAATCACATATCTTTCAGCTATTATTGAGCATATGCCTAGTGGGGGTTTTAGACAGGCGCAATAGGAGCGACCGCACAGGGCCTCCGAAAAAGAGGGCCCCCGAATTTTGATAAACTACATTCATTAGATGATGTTAATCTCGAAATTCATTAAAAAAATTGAAAACGCTACTAAGAAAGATGAATTATAATTGTTAAAAGTTAAAACGTTATAATTATTTCTTAAATATGACAATTGATTATAGAATCTTATTGATTATTACTATTACTATTGCTTCAGTAGAACTAATGAGGTTTTGGACATGCGCAATAGAAACGATCGTACAGAGGCCCCTGGAAAGGACATTTGCTTCTAAGGGTTACAATTTTATAACTAGTGGAGGTCATGGACAATTATTTTTAAAGATCATATTTTAATAAATTGCACAGAACCCCCAAAATCTTTGAACCGCCCCTGCATATGCCCAAAAAGTTGGCTGCAAGAGCACAGTAAGATTTCTTGAAAAAAAAAATGCAACTTCTTATACATAATCATAATGCTTATTGAAAGAGCTGGAAACCTAGCATCTAATGACTATAATTTTAAACTCTGCAGAATGGTAAGAAACTCTAACCAGTATTAAAACAACAAAGCACATTATTTAGTAATGATCAAACCGAGCACGATCATATGGATTTCATTGTATAGCTTAGTTGCACCACTACAGCACAAGCTCTATCTATGAATGCCGCTTTACCCTCCAAACTTGCCTCTTCATAGATAATTCCTAATAATTTTTGGTTCGTCTAAACCTACACTAAACATAAATAAGAACCTACCAGCAATAAGGGAAAGACTCTAAGAAGAATACATTTTTGATCAGTTCAATCAAATCTCTAAAAAGCATCACCACTGAGAAAGAACCCTTAACTGTAACAAGAATTCCTGAATCTCAATACTAAAAAGGTCACTTCATGATTCATCAGAGGATTGATGCCATGAATATGATCCATCTGATTAAGCAATTGCATGTTAAATTTGAATCAAGTTGTAATCTTTCTTTTCAAGATTTGTTTTCTCCATTGAACAAGAAGTTGCAACTTGCAGATACTTAACATCCCTTCTAATACCAACCCTAACATCCATCACTCTTAAAGTCAACAGGAGCCTAGCATAAACAGAGAGATCAACAAACTTGATTCAAAATCGTATTACACCAATCAGGGACATATCCAATGGGAGTAAAAAAAAAAGAAACTAATTGGCGGTGGTAGCTACCAAGAAATCAACAATGTGCCAGCGGGATCTTTTAAGAAATGCAAAAGAAAGTGTCTCATTTCAAGGCTAATAATAAAGAAACCATATCCTTGTCAACTCTTAACTACTCCTTGCAATGAAATCAATTCAATACAGCATCAAAGTTTACAATTATAAACAAATATACAGAAACAAAGGGAACTTACGGCTGGTGAAAATTGTCAATTGTTGAAGACCCAGGCGCGAAAAAGAGGAGAAGAATCGAAAAAACAGAGATCCAATAAGAAATCTCCATTGTTAGCAACGATCGCTATTTTCCCAATGAAGATATAAGAAACTGTGCGAATAAAGGAAACATGAAAAAAAGAGAGGAAAGGTTGGGATTTGAAAACTAAAAATGTTAGAATGGGATCTAACGAGACCCAACAGATGGGTGTTGGTGTACGTTAAGAATCGTGAACCCGCGAGAAAGGAAATCTCTGCTGCATTGATTTACAGACAGAAGAGAGAAAAATACATCAGAAAAAAACTCATTCGAAAAATCGAATTTCTCGATTCGAATCAAGGTGAAAAAACTGGACTCGTTTTAAATCGATTCGAAATTTTATAACCTCGAATTGACTCAAAAAAAATTCAAATTAAGTTCAAGTTAAAAATTGGAAATTGAATAATTCGAAAATTTTAGTAATTATAAAGGTTAATTGGCCATTTAACCCATATAGTTTTATATTTTAATTTTCTTTTTTATAATATGATCAGTTCTAGATTTATTTTTTATTTTATTTAATAAAATTTTTATTTGTATATGTTATTTGTTTTTTTAATTTTTGTATTAATATATCATTATTTTTTGTTGAGTCTTAGTCTTACCTAGATAAGAAGGAAGTTATTAATAAAGTCTATAATTTAATAAAATGACATATTCATACCTAAGATAATTTATTGACGGTATTAATAATTTAAAAAAAAATTTATACATAAAAAATAATATGAAAAAAATATGTATGTAAATTTAAAGAGAAAACCGTTTAAATTATAATAAAAGTATATTATAGTATTATAAATGGTATAATTAAAATTTATACATAAATCGAAGAATCGACTCGAACTCGTTAAAATCGACTCGAATCGAAAAATTTCAAAAAAAGTTCAAACAATAAAATATGATGACTCAACTCGAATAACTCGAAATCTTTTGACTCGACTCGACTCGCTCGAACGCTCACCCCTATCTTAAAACAAAAAAACAAAAAGAAGGAACATGGATATTATTTTAGAGTCTAGAGCAGCGGATCATTGCCTTTTCGGATTAGAGTTTTTCTTCTTATTTTCTAAGGTAAATTATATAGATAGTCACCGTACTATGTGTTGATATCGAAATGATCATAATACTTTAAAAACGTCAAATATATCAATCAAGTATTAAAATGGTATTAATATAACCACCTACCATTAAAAATCAACGAATTAATAACGTGACAATTAAAAATAAAATAATAACAAGGAATAAATGTGTAATTATTCTATTTTATTTTTAACTATCACGTCACCAATCCGTTAATTAAATTCGATTAATTCAATTATAACTAATTCAATTCAATTAACAATTAAATTTTTTAATTAATTTAATTATGATTAATTCAATTCAATCATCGATCAAATTAACTACTTGCATATCCCTACGACGAACCACGAGTTAGTAGTGGTGTTCAAAAATATCCGATCCGAGAATACGGATATCCAATCCGATTTTAAGTTTTCCGGATCGGATACGGATCACAATATTTTAAGTTTCGGATTATCCAAAAACCCGAAAATCCAAAAATTTATATTTTTGTTAATATTAATCTTGTTATATTTAACAATTTAGTGATTGTTATTTTCAAAAATTTTAAAATTTAAAACTTTTATAAATGTAATTATTGTTGTATTTAGTAATTTAATGTTTATTATACATGAAAGTCCAAAATTTTTATAAATACAGCATTTAAATTCGAAAATTAGTTTAATCAAATTATATTTTTGGATAATTGGATATCTGAATATCCGATCCGAGTATCCGATATCCGAATATGCAGATATCCGCTTTTTTCGGATCGGATACAAATCACTATATCATCGATCCGAAAACTCGAATATCCAAAAAAATCGGATCGGATCCGATCCGATATCCGAAATGAACACCCCTACGAGTTAGGGTGACGGGTATTTGGTAATTAAAGTTGAAAATCCCTAGAAAATTTTGAAATGTCGAAATCTATGAATTTTCCCACCTAAAGTTAACCGCCATTTTATTTTCCGGGATTTAAATGATGACCAAATCTCAAGGTAATTATAAACCCAGAAATCTTATCCTTTTATTTCGTACTTCCGCCGTTTCTTCACTTTCAGGCTTCCGATTCTTCTCAGTCTCTCAGGTCTATCTTGCCACCGCCTTTTTATATTCCTTCACTGCATTATAAATATATATATATATATATATATATATTGATTCAAGTTTATAAGATTCTGAGAGTTTCTTTGACTAGACCCAATTATTATTCAGCAGATCTGGGTTGAATATGTGTTGTTTTTTGCTTCCTTTTTTTGTATGAATTAAAGCTGGTATATGTGTTATTTTTAAAGGGAAACGAAGATGGCAGGAAAAGGTGGAAAGGGGCTTTTGGCGGCGAAAACAACCGCAGCTAACAAGGACAAGGATAAGGACAAGAAGCGCCCGGTTTCTCGTTCGTCTCGTGCCGGAATTCAGGTGTTTCTCAAAATTTACAACCACTTTAGGTTTTGGCTCACGAATTATGAAACGAAGAAAAGGGGTGAATCGAGAATGTATGCTTTGTGTTGGGTTTATTGGTTTTGATAATTGTAGATATTTGAACAGTTTATGGAAAATAATATGAAATAATTTGTCTCTCCAAATTTAGGCACTATAAGCATAAGGTTAGAGAAAGAACATTTGAATTTCAATGTACTTGTGGTTGATGATTGAGATCTTTGCAAGCTATATTGATGTCAAAACACCTGGTTCTTCAGAATATTCATTAAAGGCTCGAATTTGAGTTCTGATTTCTGAATCATTTATTTGAAGTTTCTGCAGTTATCTTCATTTAGATTATATAAGTGCTGGATTTCCCTTTTATGCCTAAGCTTTTCTGCATGTTTTCTCTACTGTTCCTTTGTACTTTCACAGTTTTGTATTTATTTAGTAGGTTTAGTTTATAGCAGTGTTTGAAGGATAAAACAATGAAGATTGTACTCTTCTTTTGGTATGTGGATTTTCAATTTTTCAATGATTTGTAGTTCTTGTTTTAGCCTTATGAAAAAGAAGCCTGATTTCTTGAAATTTAGAAGCTGGTTGGATTTGAGCATTTAAGGTTTTTGTTCAGTCCATTGTGTTTCATTGCTACTTTTCCCGAGATTTTCTTTGCTGCATTTTAAAGTACCAAGTCTAACCTTGCACATGATGCATACCAGCAAAGTTTATACGCATATGGTGTAATTTTCTAGCTTTAATTAGATCACATTGTTTCTATATTATGTGATTTATATATTCGTAGTCTGTTCCCTGTTAAGACCATAGCAAAATGATGGTTTTCTTTCCGCCTGGTATTTGGGATATGATTCTTGGGTTTGTAGGTAGACCCCTTATACTCTTCATTGTTTCCTGATATTAGTTCCCGGTGGGTCGTATCCACCGTCACCTCAAATCTCGTGCTTCTGCAAACGGAAGAGTTGGTGCCACAGCTGCCGTTTACCTGGCCTCTATCCTCGAATACCTGACGGCGGAGGTTCTCGAGTTGGCCGGAAATGCAAGCAAGGATCTGAAAGTGAAAAGAATCACCCCAAGGCATCTGCAGCTGGCTATTAGGGGGGATGAAGAGCTTGACACCCTCATCAAGGGAACCATTGCCGGTGGTGGTGTGATCCCTCACATTCACAAGTCCCTCATTAACAAAACCACCAAAGATTAGTAATGCCTGATCTCAACTATATGTTTACATTCCAGTACCTTTCATCTGTTCATTATGTGTCTTGTGTGTTACTTGTAGGCTTTGTTTAATCTGTCTAGAACATCTGGTCGGTATATAAGTTTGTAGTAACTCTGTAGGTTTGTAACTTTGAACTTGTGATCATGTTGGCTACTTTTAACACTTGTTTTCATAAATATTTTATAGATTTTGATTGCGAGTATGTGGTTCAAATTTAGTCAAAAATGGACGTAAAATAAAAGATAAATTGAGCTCTTAACCTTGTGGTTGTGGGTTTGAGCTCCAGCGTTAATTCTCCTATTCTTGTTCTTTTGCTTACATAAAAGATATTAAAAAAAATGAATGGTTTTGATTGTTAAAGTATAATAACAAGAATGATTGAAGCTTTTATTGTGTATTGAATATAAGGTTACTTCTCTTTATATAGGGAAGGAGGAACCCTTTAACAAACTAACTGAAATAACAACCTTCCTATTTATACTTTTAATATTCACCCTACTTCTTCAAGCTTCTTAATTCTTTTTAGATTGGTGATTCTCGAACAAAAAATAAAAGATATCGATGCTTAAATTTGCTCAATGATAAAAGAATTCCTTAAAACTAAAAACTTGTATTTCTTAGCGATTTAATAAGATACGAAGGTGTTTTTATCCTTTTGTTCTTTTTAACTCACCTTTTTCTTTTGGTGATTTTACCGAGAATCGAAGGTGTTCTTCATCCTTTCATTCTTCTTAATCCACTTCGCTTTTACAATTTTTTTTGTCATTCGAAATTCTCTTGATCATAAAAAAAAAACACCAATTTTCTTTTGAAAAAAATTGATCACCAATCAACAGAATCAAGATATAGGATTCTAACTCGATTCTTAACCTTTGCTTCGACCTCTGGATATGTCAGCACATATGGGGTCCTTGCACAACATGTAGTTGTTCTTAGTCGGCTTGTAAAGTCATTCACGAGGCATGGTACAACCAGAACAAGAAGCAACTAGAAGGCCAGCAAGATTGGTAGGTTTAGGAGGATTCAGCATGACTAGAAGCGACATAGGAGAACTCAGAACACCAGGATCGAAAAAACATGAATCGTCCAAGAGCATGTGAAAAAGCAGAGACAAGAGCAAACTATAGACCATGTGGTTTTGCCTAGCCCAAACCCTCCGAATATAATCACCTCGTCAAACCATGTATTGGTCGAGGAAACAATAGCAGCAACAACAACAACTAAAGGAACTAATCGCAGTGGTTCGTCGACCAAGCCCGCCACCAATAAACACTGAAACTCGGGCATAAAGAGGTTGGCGAAGCTTCTTGAGTTCATTGATGAGGGCAGAGACGACGGGTTAGGAACGAAGGATATTTTCTTGTTCTTTGTTCAAAGGTTTCTCATGGGAGATGGATTCTTCCATCTAGAGGATTGGTGTTGGTAGCAGTGGGTGGGTGATTGGAGTTTAGAAGGAGAAAGTAGCGGTGATGTGGTGGAAAGGAATTTAGAAAAAAAAACTAACGAAAAATTGAAACACAACGAAGAAGAGGACTTACGATACTACTGTACAGTTCCCATTTACGGTAAGGATATTCTGCAGTCGCATTTGTTTCCTTTTCAAAGGCCTCAACCCCTAAACGAAGAGCTCCTCCTCGCCATGGAGGAATCTAACCTCGAAGACAAGTTAGAATCATGGAAAGGAATAGGCGTCAGGATCATCACTTGGCGATTGATACCATGTTAAAGTATAATAACAAGAATGATTGAAGCTTTCATGGTGTATTGAATATAAGGCTACCTCTCTTTATATAGGAAAGGAGGAACCTTTTAACAAACTAACCGAAATAACAATCTTCTTATTTATACTTCTAATACTGATTACTGAAATCATAAATGACGTAGTGAATAAGGTTGACCTAATAATCTCTTCTATTATTATTACTTTTAATAATCTTAGACCCTGTTATGATTTCAGGTAGGCCTATCTCTATCTCTATGCATCAACAGTTACAAGGGAATGGCTAAGGCCTAGTAGTAAGAGGGACCAGCCATGTTAGAACATGGGCCACAAGGCCCTTTGATGTAATAAAAAGTAGACAGTGGACCAAATTGAGGCCCACAGCTAGGTTTTGTACTTTTTTGTTACATTATAAACCCCACAAAAAACACAACATTTCAGTTCAGTGTATTATTAAGAATACAGATAAAGCACATGATACTACATCCATTTGATGTGATCTATCATAATTGATGAAAGAACCCAATAATTGAATTTAAGTTTAGTAGGTATTGTTGTTACGATGACCGATAAAATCAAGATTTAAAGTTAAATGATAAAACATAAATATTTAAAATTAAAAAAAACAAATTCATAATAAAAAATAAATTTAAATTCTCGCAACATTAAATTTACGATTAAGTTAGTGTCCTCTTAACACTTTTTTGTTAGCTTTTGGAGTACCGTATCCATGACATGCATTAAAATCATGTTTTGTTTAGATTATCAACTACTTAAGACACCGTTTTTGTTATTGTTATTGTCTATGATGTTCGTTTATCGATCATAGTAATATTAAACAATCATTAATTTAATTTTTAACAAATTATTATTTATTATTTTTAACAATTTGATGAAACGGAAGCGAATTGAATCAATCGGAGTCACTTGCATGACTTATTCAAACTCAATTCATTTTAAATAAGTGTGATGGATATGACAAAATCCCCATGTCTTACTCAGTGGCGAATCTATTGCTTGGTGAGGGTGGGCTCGAGCTCACCCTAAAATTTAAATTTGAGATGTTAAATTTTTTATTTTATATATTAGTGTCCACCCTGGATTAATTGATGCCACTATTTTTATCCAATTCAGCTGATAGTGTAATTACCTATGAAGGTAATTTATTAAGCTGACTTCTCAGATGATGATGTAATTACCTATAGAGGTAACTAGTTTAAAATGAAAAACGCCAAAAGAACGTCACGTTCTCCTTTTAACACTGTAAAAGGTGCTCACCCTCAAAAACTTTTCTGGACCGGTCCTGCTCCATTGCCATTATTGAACCTTTGCTTACAAAAGAACAATAAATTTCAAGCATGGCACGCGTGCTAATTAAACTCTTGCATGCATGCATGCCTTCTTCTTCCATCACACTCTATTTTCATGTTTTTTAATTAATGTAAGGGCCAAAGGACATAGAATTTTTCACTCAATGGTGTTTTTCTTGGGTAGAGTTTGGTTCGGTTCGGTTCAGTAAAACTGATAAATCTCATGTTTAAGGTGAAGAAGTCGTGTTCAAAAACTTAAAATTTTTAACTTTTTAGAACGTACGTTTGAAATTAAAATAAAAAACAAGGTAAAAAACGTAATTATAATATATTCGGTGAAACTTTTTCGTTCGACAATTAATTTTCCTCCGAAAAACTTTCTGAAGGATCCCTTTGTTCCATCAAGTGTCTCCCACAACTCTTTCGGGAACTTAAAGGAGCGAGGGCCCTTAGCAGTCAGCCCCATGCCACTGTTGTTTGAACTCCAGTGCAATGAACAGATTGGTTCAAAGCCATCAACCCACTCATTGTGACTTGTGTTGGGTTTTCTGTAGGCACTCAACCAGGTTTTACTGTCCTTTTTCTGACAAATGCATTTAGAACCATGAAAACAAAACATGGTAGCTGAGCTTCTTCTGCCTTGTATCAATGGATTACTTAATGTCTGTAACAATCATAAAACTGGATCAGTTTATGAAACAGGGTGAGGTGAGCAGAAGCCAATGATGGCAAATACCTCAGCAAAAGATCTGAAAAATGAACATGATTTAGGACACTGTAAACACAAGGGAAATTCTAAAAAACGGTAGCCTCCTTAAAAATGACGGTATCATTTCTTTTAAGAATTTCGGTACATATTTTTCGGTATATACTAAAATTTTTAAGACTTTTATGAGAAAAATAATATATACCAAATTTTTTATATTTTTTTATAAAAAAAATTGATTTATAAACCGAAATCCTTATTTTTTTTAAGAAATTTGGTTTATAAACTGAAGTCCTTACACTTTTTATAAGAAATTTGGTATATATCGTTTACTTATAAAAATCATAAAAATTTTGGTATATTCTAAAAATATATATATCGAAATTCTTACAATTTTTTATTTATTGAGACTACCGTTTTTTAGAACTTCTCGCAAACTCCATAATTTTTTTTACACCCTAACATATCGGTATCACTAGAGGAGATATTTTTTGAATACAAAGAATTTAGACTCAAAACTACAAAGGTTTAACCATTACACCAATGCTAAACGCCTTTATAAATGGCAACTCGATAGACCGAAGGTTGATGCAATCTTTTAAAATTTAAAATTTATATATATATATATATTAAAAAAATTATTTTTACCTTTTCAATTTTTAAATATTTTTAATATAAAAATTTTGCATACATCCTGCATTTATTTGATGTCTGGCAACTTGCTAGTGTTTAAGAAGAGAAAAAACAAAAAATCAAGTTCTCTCTGTCGAATAAAAATTATTTATCCTTTTATAGTACATTATTTGATGCTTTTTCTAAAAAAAATTTAAAACATTATATTTTCAACCATAGCTAACTATTTTTTTATATCCTAAATCTTAAATCTACACCCTAAAATATACATTTTATTCTTAATTTTCTAAACCCTAATTATAATTTCTAACCTTAAAACTTAAACCTCTAATTTAAAATGAAAGTATGAAAGAAGATATGATAAAGAGGTAGATGATTTTCACTACTCTGCCAGGAAACAAAAGCAACAGTACAGGGTTTTGTGATAGTTCTTGAACTAATATTCATTTCTAGATGGGTCTAGAATGAATGGGGTCAACAACTACAACATAGTAAGGGTAATTGAATAGAATATTAGATGAATTGTTCATGAAATAATTATATGATTTTAATTATATTAGTTTAAATAATTGAATGAACGTAAATATAAGTATATTTAGTTTATTTATATCTATGAATAAAATTGTTATTTATTAAAAATATTAAAATAATATCTCTTATTTTTAAATTTGAATTTTAAAATATATTTTAGGTATAATTATAGTTGAAAATTTCGACAGAAAATGATAGAATCAAGATACAGAATGTCAAATTCATTAAGTTTTATATATTTTTGAGATCGTTGAATAATCATAACAAGTGACTCAGAATTTAAAATTAACAATCGATTGTATAAAGGTAATCACTTGAAAAAAAAAGTTAATCTCAATAATTTATTTTAGTCATCAATCTAAAAAATAATAATAAAATTTATTTATTTATTTATTTAAATTCAATTTACTTTTACTCGTACAACTTATCATCAATGAGTTACCTTGTCAAGCAAGGCATTGAAACTCCGTCGACTTTTACTCTAAACTCTAAAAATCTTTTTTCTACGACAAAAATTACGAGTAACATCTATTAAATTTCTTAAAAATAAAAAAAAAATATTGAAACTATATAAAATTAGGAGGGAAAAACAACTAACAAGGAGCTGCAAGAAAACGCGCGAAGGATTTTTTTTTAAACAAACAGGGTTGGTCTTTTTCATCCTTCACTTCAGAACACCAACTTCCTACGAAGTGCAGAGATTTTATTCATTTTCCCAGAAAAAGCAACCAGATCTTGGATGGTTTCGACGATCAGGTCTTTGAATATCAGGCGTTCGATATCGAGGACTGATTCTGACATCTCAACAGGGTGATCTCTCCAACCGTTGATAGCATCTCCGGCAAGGTCTTTTCTCAACACACCACAAATGATCTCGAACAAGTCGTCCGAAGAGTCTCGCTCTCGAATCTTTTGAAATTCTGACCAAATTTGCTGCAACGGTGTCTGTCTCGAATCTGAATTTGTAGTGTCGACAAGCTTCCATGCTGGTAATCGTCTCTTTCGATTCAGGATTTCGTTGATGATGTCGAATATAAGCTTCCTTTGAAGTCTAGAGACTTTGGAGTTGTCTTTACCTTTCAGAAGCTGTTGCTTCTCCAGCAACAAGAAGACATCGGAATCATCCGGTAGGTAATTTGATGCCCTCAGGATATCGGAAACGTAGATGTAATCACAAACGTCGGATTGGTCGTCCGATTTCGATTCGTCGGATGAGATCTCAGCAGAATTCGACGTATCGTCTTCTAATTCAACGGAAATTAGGTTAACAAAAAAATACATATTTCCGATAGCAAGGGCGAAAATTCGTTCTTACCTTTGAAATCGATACTCCGTTTCTTAACCGGGGAAAGAGACGATTCCTCCTTGTACAACGCTGAGTCAAGTACAGAAACAGGACTCGGTTGCAACTCAGTTGAAGCGGTCATCTCTGCTATACTGTGTAGCAGCTTATCGCACCGTTCTAAGAGACTTCTCCCGTCCTTCGATCTCTGAAAAAAAAACAGAATGCCAAAATCAAGAAGTTAATTATGTGAAATTAAATAACCTAATTTCCGGGGTAATTAAGTAATTTAAAATTTTTTACCTCCGTGTCAGTTTGAGAACATGTGCTAATGCTACTCTCGGATACAGTGGATATTCCGTCCTCTCCTGGAACAAATATTACCTTCTCTTCTTTCTGATAAATCTCAGCCGTTGATTTCCTGTTTCTCGGTGATCTATTAGTCGTCTGATCCAATCCGGTTTTTCTCACATTAACTCGAGGGGACTGAACCGGAGATACTCTTTGTTCCACATTACCATTCCCTCTCCTCTGCGTTTCAACGCTCAATGGCCTTCTGTTAGGAGATACGGAACCCCTCCTCTTCCTTTGGTTCCGTTCATTCTCCGATCGATCACGTCTAGGATTCATCGTCGGCGGAACCTCGACAATCAAGTTCCGGTGGGGTTTAGGTCTTGATCTATTACTAGGAGGCGATTCGTTGCCAATCCTTCTGACCGGTGAAGCAGGTGATCTTCCCGGTCTGATGACGGTAATCGGAGATTGTTCATGTTCATAAACAAAATTTCTGTTATTCGTTTGGTTTGGAGGTTTCTTGGCGTGCAAAAGGCCTTTGAGTTGCAAAGCTTCGAGGATTTGCTTAAGAGTCTCGAGATCTTTCGATGGCTCGTCGATTCCTCGGAGCTTAAGCCGTTTCTCAATCTCACCGTAGATAGAAACGGTTTGCTTTGGCTCGGGGAAAAAATCGGCTGAATCGTAGAAACATTTGCTTTGGCCTAATCCTCGAACCGCAACTTCCATTGTTTCGGTTCTCGCATTTCTTAACCTTTCTGATCTGTTACTCATTAAATGTTCTTGTTTGGCTCCATTTTCTCTCATGACATTGCTCGGAATCTCTTCGTTTTGGAAATTTAGTAGCTGGCTCTGTTTTAAATGGAAATTAACTCCATCCGTATAACGATACTGAAATAGAGCTCTGCCTCTAGCTTCCGACGCCGATCTTCGGAGCTCCGATTTTCCATTAGGTTCGGGATCGGAATTCGGTAACGACCGGAGTCCCATGAGCCTCGCGATTACGCTAGGTGACCGTCGTTGTTTGTCGTTATCATCCCCTCCATTTTCTTCAATGTTGGTTGTGCATTGATTCGTACGAATCTCACGTGGTTTGAGGCCTCCTTTAGCATCAACAACGGCTCTGCTATCGAGAGAGAGCCTCGGAGCTTCTTTGGAGAATTTCCACGGTGACCTCGCGCTGCCTTCTTTGAATTCGAATACGGGGAGCGGGAGAGATGCCTTTTTCTGGTTTCCGGACGGGTTGGAAGGTTCCGGCGCTGGAGACTGGAGCTCCAATATCACGGAAGATTGCTTGAAACGGTCCAGTGACGGTGCTAATCGGCCTTGCAGCTGCTTCTCTAATTCTCTCGATGGTAATGGCGACTCAACGGCCTTCTCTTCCTCCGACGTCGTTTCACTCGCCTGAAAAAAAAATCAATAAAAATGACCAACTCAGAAATAAATCTCCCAGACAATCCCCATTAAAAAAAATCGAAAAGAAACCAACCATCGAAGGAGGTAGGCGTTTGGCGGTAAGAATCTGATGCCGATCAAAGATCTGCCGGAAACCAGCCATGCAACCCATTTGTTTTCCAATCTGCTCTTCTAGATTTTTCGCAGGCATAACTCCCGTCGTCATCAAAGAAAAATAAAAAGGTTTTCCCTCTCTGTTATCCTCTGCTTTCTCTTAACATATAATCTATACTAAAATCCCATCTTAAACAATTATCTCCATTTCCCCCCTTTTTCTGTTCTTTTTCTTTTTCCTTTCCTCTCTGGTCGAGTGGGGTTGTGACTGCAGTCTATTTCTGCATCTCCCGCTTTTCTGGTCTTTTAAAGGACGGGGAATCCTTTAAAAAAAAATAAATAAATAAAGGACGGGGAAGTTTAGGAAAAGAACATTGAGGTAGGTCGAATAGACTAATTTGCCCCTGACTTTTTGATGAAATAACAAATTCGTGATGTATAAGGAAATTTAGAAATATTTATGTGAAATTGGAGTAATTTGTAATTTAACCACTTCTTCGTCTCAGGCCTTTGTTTGTTGCATTATAAGTGAGCTGCCCAGACACTGCCGCTGCAGGTAATCCTCCTTGGGCAATGCTCTCTCTTTACGTGTCGTTCATCTGCTCCCTTAACTTTCGTGCCTTTGGAACGATGACCGAACCTTTTTATAGTCACCTTTTCGTGCCTTTAGACGTCGTTTCCGGGGGAGTCGCACCTCTTCAAAGACAAAGTATCCAACACAAAGAGCTCGCAGCTCCGTTTTTCTGGGTGATCTAAAAAACACATTGAAAATTGATTACTTGATGAGTGAAATTTAAGGTACATTGATTTTAGTTTTTCAGGTTTCCATGCCCGGGGTACATTGTATGTGGTTAAGCTTGCATGGAGCACAGTTTCCAATGGGTACATTGTATCTTTTCTATTCGTGTCTTTGTCTTAAATTAAAGAGTTTAAGATTTAAGGTTAGAGGTTATAGTTAGGGTTTAGGGAATTAGAAGTAAGGTATAGAGTTTAAGATTTAGGATAAAAAAATATGGGTTAAGGTTTAAAATTTAATTTTCAAAAAATTTTCAAAAAAAGCATGAAAAGATACGTGATAAAGAGAAATAATTTTTACTCGTTTCTAATATGAAAGTCGAAAGGACTCTCGTGGTCTTACCGCACACATTCATTAAAAAAGATAAAATAAAGTGATCTTAATAGTAAAGATGATCTTGTTTTTATATATGACTCGTAGAGATGGAGTTTAATAACTTTTGAGTAGAGATGAGTATTTTACTCGGTCCGATCGGGTTTTGATCCGACCTGATTCGATCGGGTTAGATTTTTTATGAAAAATCAAATTTGGTTCAGGTCGGATTTTTGATAATAAAAAATTTGATTCAGACCGAGTCAAATTTTTGATAAAAAAAATTGGGTTCGGGTTAGGGTGGGTGTTTCTTTAGATTAATATCGGGCTGGATTCTGATTTAGGGTATAAAATATCTGACTCGATTTGACACAACTAAATATATAATTTTTTCATAATTTTTTGGGTATATTTATAATAATAGTCCTCTATTTATATATCTTTTATAATTAGGTCCTTTTAAAATTAATTTTTTATTTATAATTTAATTCTTAAAATTACAATATTTTATAATTAACTCCCTTAAAATTAGTTTTTATAATTTAGTCTCTAAATTTATTTTTTTATAATTTAGGTCGGATCGAGTCAATTATTTCTTAGACAATATGAGTTTGAGGAAGAAATTTACTCGGACAATGAGTTCTTTTAGGTCGGATCGAGTCTAATGGTATAAACTGAACAAAATTCTCATGTTCTAAATTTTAACTTTATATTTTTATAGAATTAGACATAAATAAAACTTCAAGAGATAAATAATTTTTATTCGTATAAATTCTAAAATAATAAAGTTTAAAGCTCTGATTCCACAGTACTTTTAGGTTTTGGGTACCTAGATCAGAGGAATATTGAAACTTGGCTTGGGAAAGTGTGGTGCTATTAGTTTATTAGGAGCAATGCCTCACTCCCATATGCAGCAGCAGCAGCAGCAGCAGGAGCGGGAGCAGAGTTGTAAAATAAGATATAAAAATGGTGATTGGTGGCACCAGATTTGGGGAATGCCGAATCAATGATACAGAGATGGGGGAGTCTGAGTCATATAGAGGATTGGGGAGTGGAACCAAACCATTTTTAACTTGGAGGAGTTAGGACCCTGACCATCTCACATGGGACACTTATCTTATCAGTAGTTTTAAAATCTAGAATTCAAGATTTTAATTTATAAAATCTAAAATATTAATTTTTGGTATCTAATATAATCGAAAATATTAGGGTATTAAAAAAATCTAGTATTTTATTTTATAAATAAATGTTAAAATTTATCATCTTTTAACTGCAGTCTAGATGTGTATTAGTTCAATAAGGGTTCTGGACATGTGCAATATAAACGACTGTATAAACCTTCGAAAGAGAGGGATCCAAAAATAAAAAAATTAAAATAAATATTTATAATTATATATAATTATCTAAAACTTAATATAAAAATATTAATTTTTAATTTTTAAAAAGTTATATTATATCTTTAAATAAACTGTAATCCTAATTCTTTAAAGATAATAATATTTTTTAATAAAATAATTTCATTTTAGTAACTTGTAAATCTTGCACATGGAACCACTCCTTTCTGCCTTGTTTATGTGAGTTGTTTGTCGTCCCACGTCTTTGACTCCCCTTTGAGGCTTTGACGTATACATGAAAGTCATCATTCAAGGCCAATGTTTCCATGTGTTATATTTCCATACTTGGCTTATTTACAAGGGCGGTTTAAAGATTTTAAGAGCTTTGTACGATTTATTAAAATATGGTCTTTAAAAGTAATTGTTCATGACCTCTACTCGTTATAAAATTGTAGCCCTTAGAAGCAAATGTCCTTTCTAGGGGCCCCTGTGCGATCATTTCTATTGTATCTGTCCAAAACCTCACTAGTTCTACCGAAGCAATAATAATAGTAATAATCAATAAGATTCTATAATCAATTGTCATATTTAAGAAATAATTATAACGTTTTTACAATTATAACTCATCTTTTTTAATAGCGTTTTCAAAAATTTTCAATGAATTTCGAGATTAACATCTAATGTATGTAGTTTAGCAAAATTTGAGATCCCTCTTTTTCGAGACCCTGTACGGTCGCTCCTATTGTGCCTGTTCATAACCCCAATGCTGATCGATATAAAAAGATCTAAAGAAATGGGTCAAATTCTGATTTTGACTAGTTCAATACCTATTGGACCACTTGCTGATCAATTAAAAATGGGTTTATTTCGAAAAATAATTTTCTTAATTTAATTTATTTTATTTACGATAAATGATAATTTTTGAAAAGAAGATGATAATCTAGCAATAAGTTGTATTATAATAGTCTTTTAGTTATCCGATTTTACACCAATCACTTTATATAAGGTAAGTGGTGTGAAAAAACTGACATTAATATGTGACATTACGAATCAAGTGAAGAAGAATATCATACCTAAGAAATATTAAAATATTAATCTCATATCATAAAAAATATGAAATTATATGTTTTATTAATACTATTTTTTTAAAATAATGATCCCTTAATATTAACGTTTACTAAATTGATTGGTTGTTTGTAAGGTGAGTAAAATTTGATTCGAAATTTTATAAACTCGACTCGAATAAATTTTAAATAAAGTTCGAGTTGTAAAATAGAAATTCGAATAACTCGAAATTTTTAGTAATTAAAGAATTTTTAAGTTTGAGACGAGTCTCTCAATTTTTGATGATATATATATAAAAATATAAAGAAATATCGTTACATATGAAAAAAAATGTATATACATAACTTATATGATTAAAGAAAATTGTTTAAATTGGAATCAAATCATATTATAACATGATAAAAAATTACAATTAAATATTTATAAGAACTCGAAAACTCGACTAAATTTGACTTGAACTAAATAAATTCAAATAAAGTTTGAGTTGTAAAATATGACTCGTCAACTCGAATAACTCAAAAAAATTTACTCGACTCAATTTTACTCAATCGAATACTCACTTGTAATATTTATTTTATATATTAATGTACTTGATGACTAATTTTCGGTTTAACTTTTTAGGTCTGCGAGTGTGCATAATGTGCAGTCCACTTTGCTAGGGAAGTGTACATGGCCTGACCAAGACCAGGTACCTCTTGCCTCTTGGAAAACTGCAACCAAGTGGGGGTGAAGTTGATGCCAAATTTGAGGAATAAAGTAGGTGGGTTTTAAATTTAAGGATTATTGGAGAATATTTAATAATTTAGAATATATTTTTTTATAATAACTTAAAATTATTATTTGTAGAAAGAAATATTTTTATTAGTGACTTAAATTCTGTATGCATATTACTATACCACAAGCGATGATCTTATAAAAAAAGTATAAAAAATTAAAACCATCTTTTAAAGGCAACGATCTCAAAAAATTCTATAAAAAATATCGTATTCTCTTTAATGTTGTTTCACATCTTTCATTTTCTTGAAAATTAAACTCGAAGATATTATTTCTCAAAATCCTTTAATCCCAACTCCCTAATATGATCATATATTATAGTTTTTTTCCACATGCCTATGATACCTTCCACTCCCCCGCTGCTAATAGGTGACGCAATAGGTTTCGTTTTGGGATTACAAATCTATAATTTACTTGCTTAATTAAAGAGAGGTGGGATTAATTAAATGGGGGAATACTATAGGGTTTAGATCTTAAAATGCCCTTTGGAGGGATGGAGATATATAGGGTAAAAAATTCACATTCATATATATATATATATATATAATTTTTTAAACTTTATTTATTTTCAAATATTTATATTTTATCTCTTGAGCTTAAATATTGATTTAGTCTTTAACTTTTTTATAAAGAATAGGTTAGTTTCCGATGCCTGTGGCCTTACGTAGGCTTAGCTACTCTGTGTGTAATTACTGAAGAGACTGATTCTTTGTGATCTTATTTAATGTTCTGTACTTCAGATTCCCGCTTGTTTCAGTAGAGTTTTGGATTAACCAGAGAGAGTGAGTTGAGATATCAACAATAGATGTAGGCTTCATTGGAGTGGTAGTGGGAAATATTAATTTGATCTCAAACCAAGATTTTGAAAAAATTAAAAGTACTTCTTTTTAAGACAAAGTTTTGAGAAATTATTTTTGGAAAAAATCAAGATTTCTATCCGAAACCTTATTTAGTATTTTTGATTGTTTTTAAAATTTGTTGGATGAAAAATCAAACTCAATCAAAAACTAGATCTTAATTGAATTGAGTCGTAGCAGTATACGGAGACAAGTTAAATTTGAGATTAAGAGAATAAAATTTAAATATTTAAAAGTGAGACAAATTCATAAATAAATTATTTTTAAATAAAATTTAAAAAATAAGCTAAAAAACATCGGGATGAAAAAAGAATTAGTTTCATCACTGTTGACATACTGTTAGTATACTATACAAGATGTTATGATATCGAACACATTTAAGTATTCAATATGTTTTGATTTATGAGTGGAAAAGAGTCTCGATGAAAATAAATATTACTTCTCCTGTCTCATTTTATTTGTTCATTATTGTTTTTTACCAATTTTTTTTTCTAATTTTAACTCATTATAACTTTAAATTTATTATTGATAAATATAAAAAATATATATTAGAAACCTTTAATTTAAATATATATATATATATTATAAAATTTAATAAATTAAAATATTTAAAATAACTATAATTAAAATTTTAATTTTAAAAAAATCAATACTGAACTTAAATAAGACGGAGGGAGTATATAAAAAGGCGTAATATCAAAATAATGGGCTTTTTAAAAATTTTTTTTACATAAAATGTCTGGAGGGATGTCCTCGTGTAAAGAATCTTATAACCCGAAACTAAATTTGAAATTAAAATATATATATATATATATATAAAAGTTTGACCCTCAAAGACAGGCAGAATTAGAGCATCAAAGAAAAGGTTTCAGTACCAAATCATCTCTCCTGATGAAACAGGTTTAAGTTTAAAAAGTATGTCCCATGCAGGATGACTGTTCTATAAATCCACAATCTGAATTGATAATAGTAGCTTATAATATGACATGCACTAACAAAATATCTTACCAATACTGTTGCAGCCAAAACACAAGAAATATAACTACCAAAGGGAAGGGATTTAGTCTGCATAGGAGACCAATCCTCTCTGTCCGGATGGGGAGCTTGATTTGGACCTGTCAGGGGATGCAGATCTTTTGTTCACATCTCTTGGGGGTGAGAGATCAGGAGATCCAGAACGAGAGGACACTGATTTGTCTTTCTGTGGGGATCGGTGATCATTGATTCGAGGACCAAGACGGGATTGCAATCCCTTGCTTATGGCAGGTCGTTTGTCTCGAGGACTAGGACTTCGAATAGGACTCTGCCTCTGACTTCGATCTCTGTATCTTCCACGATAACGAACTGGGCTGCGAGAAACACTCCGACTTCTTCTGCGCACATATCTACACATGAAGATAAATTATTTTCTACTCTCATGCATCGTATTTGCTTGCTACTGTAGAGGAAAAACAATAAAATCTAGTGCATATATGAAGCCATGACCAATTGATGGAAACAGACAGACGAATGACGAGTTGCTAACAATAATTTCCATCTCAAGAATGAATCAATGTGTAATGCACTGAAAACAGACAACTCCAAAGTTATGCAAGACAATTTTGGCAAGATATATATACATACACAAGAGAAAGTTAGAGAGAGAACCTGGGGGGACTATTGCCTCTTGCCGGGCTTCTATAGCGTCTGTAGGTTGATTGATCTGAATTATCTCTATACCTAGAGTACCTTCACACAGAAAAAGGAAGTTATTAAGTTTATGAAAGGGAAAACAGCAGCATCCTTCGAGTCAATTAATAGTCTGGGATTACCTATCATTGTTTCTTTCTGGAATATTTCTTCCACCATAACGGTAGGCTCTTGCTGGGGAATGCTCGGGAGAAGGTGTACGGTACCGGCGTGCAAAGGAATAGCGGTCAGTGAAGCCGCGACCTTTTCTTACACGCTTTGGTTTGCCACCAGGAGACGGACTTCTAGAGGAAACTGGACCTTGGTTAGATGTAGAGGCTTTCCTAGGACTATTCAATGGACTACGGGAAGTCCTTCCCTGGTTCTGCTCGTTAGGTAACTGAGGAAGGCTTCTATCATCATCCATGGGAGGAGTCTTGCGCTGCCTACGATTTCTGTTTGGACTCCGTTTTGGTGATGGGCTCACACTTCTGTGAAGCACGTGGTAAAAGAAACATTGGTAATAAAATCACAAAGTAGACATCACTGGATATGAATTGAAATGCTAGAGAAACCCAACAAAGTACAAAAGGAATTATAAAAGAATGAATACCTCGATCTGTCTGAGCTATCTCTATAGGTATGTTGTTTATCAGCCTTGTTTCCATGACCATTGTTGGGCAGCTCATCACTTTTGGGGGACAATTCACCTTCTTCATGCGATTTTTCTTTGGTTACCTTCAACTTATTCCTTTCTAGTCCTGAATTAGAATCTAGGTTAGAAAGTGGCCTGGCACATTTTTTTCTCTACATTTATAGCATCACAATCTGCCTTTAGCTTGTATCAAAGGATCAACATTAAGATGTCTACAGAATCTTTTCACAATCTCCTCCCATATAACCATGGCTTTTGTTCCATGTCACATATACTAATAAATAATGCCGGTGGAAGACTAGATGATGTAACCTTACATGATTGACGGAACCGAGTAGAGGGATTTGTATAAAAGTGAAACATCTCTACTTCAGAATTTTGGGATTTGCTAAAGTCAATTCCAAAATCAACTGCCACTAGCCTTGTACGAGTGTATCAGGGAAGCTAGAGTGAAGAATGAGAAAATAGCAGGCTAAAACAGTTGAGCATAGAAATAACAAAAGATTCACCTTCAGCAGGTTTGGAGATATGATTGGCACGAGCAGAAACATGATGAGGACTAGACTTCCCAAAATCACTGCCACTGCTGGAGCTTGTAGTCTCACTTTCACTGTCAGTTGAACTATCAGAACTCCTGAAATAAAACCAGTATCAACAACTAAAACAAAACAAAAATGTTTATTCCCTACTATTAACAAGCAGAAGTTACACAAGGATTGTCCTTGAAACCAGGTTTTAACCAATACCATTTTCGTTTTGATCTTCTTTCTTTCCGACCTTTTTTCCTATCTCTTCGTCCACCCTTCTTTTTCCCACGTTTATGATTATCTCTTTTTGTCGACCTCCTCCTCCTCCTCCTATGTCTTCTTCCATCACTAGAGGAACTTGATTCAGATGCAGAATCATCTGAATCTGAAGAATAGGTATCGGAGTCAGACTCGGAGTCAGAGCTGTAGGAATCAGATGAAGAATATCTTCTTTTTCTTTTATTCCTTCTACCCTTCAAAGACATTTTGTTTTTCTTCACTTGCTTGTCAGAACTGTCGGAAGAAGTAACTTTGGTTGATTTCTTCACTTTCCCTGAAAAAGAAAAACCATGCAGCGAAAAGTTGGCAACTGATACAAAAATCACGAATTATTGTTTAAAACATCACAGCAGTACTTCACCTTTCCCAACAGCATCCTGAAGTTTACTTTCAGAGTATTCACCAGAGTCTGATATTTTTACAGGTTGAGTAGGCTTTCCATCACCTGTTCCAACTTGCTCAATTTTCTTCAAAACATCCATTCCCTTAATTACCTTCCCAAAAACAACATGCTTCCTGCCAACCGTTCAATAAATGAGAATCAATTGCTAAGTAGTGAATCAAAAGAACAGACAGCACCACAAGGCCCAACCGGTTCAACTGGAAACTAGAGGTCATTGCAATCTAAAGCGCCATGTAGAACTGGGTTTTGACTCTGGAAAATATCCGGGTAACCTGGTAAAAGATGGTTTTAGGGTTTATTTTACTATTTTATTATTAAAAACACTTTTAAACTGGAGGCACTTGAACCCTTAACCTATTAGTTCTATGTTAAAATACCCTACGCCGAGCACAATTTTTTGTTAAGTATTTACTCTATCTAATATCAAAACCATACCCTAAGCTGAGTATATTTTTACTCATTGTTGATTAAGCAGTATAGGATAGTTTCATCTTTCAAATTGTGATACATAAATAAGTAATAAGACAGTATTAAATACCCATCAAGATGGGGTTGACGCTTGAATGTTATAAAGAATTGAGACCCATTTGTGCTTGGACCACTGTTTGCCATAGAGAGAAAGCCAGGACCATCATGAGTTCGTTTAAAGTTCTCATCTGCAAGAAAACATAAAACTCAATGATTAAGTTCTACACTAATATAAGACAATTAAAGTGATCGCATGCAAAGGCCTACCTGCAAACTTCCCTCCATAAATACTTTCTCCACCAGTGCCTGCAACCAATCAAAGGTCTTTCCTTACAAGTCTGGGCATAATTTAGATGTCAAATAAAACGTTTCCATGCATTGGAATGTGCAAGCATACCATTTCCCATTGAAAAGTCACCACCCTGGAAAACCAACATAAAAAAGAAAATAAATTAATAACTTCAGTGCTGTCAGGCTACTTTTGCAGGTAAAAAATATAGATAGTAGATCCTCCTTACCTTCCCTACAAAGTAAAACGGAAAAGAAACATGGAAGTTTTTTTAATTCACTATATTTAAAAGATTATCCAACATTTCTTATTTCATCTTTCAAGTTAACTTACAATATGTAATATATATATTGTATAATGGTAAAACAATACTATACCTATCCATTTTCCTCTCTCATTTCCCAATCATAAAAACAACGGATGTGAAGGAAATTTTTTTCTTTCTATTTTTCTATCTTTCCTATCAAGCACACTATAGAAAGAAAACAAATACATTTTTTTGTAGGGCTGGAGTGGAGACTCGAGACCACTTGTTTGGTGATTGTGATTTCTTTTGGGAGATGATTCTGCGAGATTGTGAATGTCACTTCGGTAGATGTTCTGGGCCTGATTTGTTTGCATGGAATGGATAAGCAGGGAAGGTAAGGGGAAGACCTTGCATGCCACAATCCTTAGAGTGGCCTGGGGTGGCTTAAACTACTACATATGACAGGAAAGAAACGGGAGACTCCATGGATGATCACCTCGAGCTGATACTGCTATTTTTGCTATTTTACAGAATGATGTTCGTTTGCGCTTACTTGACTGTACAAAGCTTAGATTGAACACTAGATTAGCATGTGTATGGGGCTTATGTTAGAAGTACATAACTTTGTATAGGTTTTCTTGTACAAGAAGTTTATAGAGGTTTCTTGGAAAAATAAAGTTTTCATTTATCAAAAAAAAAAAACATATTTCCTCCCTTTTTCCCCTTCCAATTTTCTTCTTCTACTCTTCTATCCATCCTACAAAGCGAAACTCTAAGAATTACTAGTTAATATTCAGCAGAAATACTACATTATATATCTCTAAAACATTTTCTAATGATTAGTGGGAAGCTGAGTTTAAGTCCTTAATTTATTGCTTCAGGAAAAAGGACCTTTTAGAATGCTTGTATAAGATTACACCAAAAGAACATTTTAGCAAACAGAAGAGATGAGAAATCAGCATCCTATCAGCAGAAATAGATATCAAGACAGAATAGACAATATAAGCCAACTAAAAGTACAATTCTTTATTAAAACAAATACAGCATCACTAAGCACTAGCAAGAAACCATTACAAAAATGTAAGAACTTTGATGATATACTACAAAAAATTATGAGACAACCCTCAAGGTAAACAATCCTCCATATATTAAGAAGACCCGGGGAAGGAACAGATAAGATACCTGAGCCATGAATCCTTTGATTATTCGATGAAAAAAGGTTCCTTTGTAGTGCAAGGGTTTCCCAGTAGATTTGCCAATACCCTTTTCACCTACAGTTTGACACAGTTCAAAATAATTAAACCCTAACATGCTTGTTTGCAGAAAAAAATAAAAAAGTATGTGAAGTTAATTCATCTGGTAGAAAATACAGGCAAATTAGTTTATCAGATGTAAATTGTGAAGCAAGGCTTCATGTGATTTGTCCTAGTCAAAGAGAATATTTATGAGATTACCAAATCTTGTTTCCATAGACTAAAAAGTCTAAAGTACTTGAGATATTATAAGGAACCTATAAAGACCTTAAAAAATAAATGACAACAGCTTCATAAAGACTGATACACTGTAAAAAGATAACAACTATTGTTAACACAACCAATTGAACTACATCAAGCTAACAAATCACCTGTTACCACGCGAGTTACTAATTATTGAAAATTTTAAAGATACCTGTACAGAGAGCCCGGAAATTCTCAGCTGTCTTAGGAACAACATCTGCAAATAGCTGTCAAAGTGGGGAAAAAGAACTTTATCCTTACTTGGAAGTGTTAGTCTCAAGCAAGTTCTAAATTTCATCCCATATAAAAACATAGTTAAAGTTGAGATTTGAGCAGCAGGCTTTTGGCTTACCTCAATAACAATTTTTTCCACCGGATCTCCTCCAATTGAAACATCTAAGAACACCAAAGGATTCTTTTTCTTACTCATTTCTCCTCCAACTACAAAATGGGAAAAATAAGACCTCAAAGTTGGTACACAAATAATCTAACGCATAACAATACATACACACACACTTTATGAAGTGACGGTCAAATAAAATTCAACAACATTCTCACGGATCAATGTTCACTGGATTCAATAACAATCCTTTCAAAAATTCGCTTTCAAACATTGTGCATAGACTTCAAAGGAGACTTAAAATTTAAAGATATACCATTAAATTTTTGATGCCAACAACAGAACAATTTTCCAATTAATCAATTAGTAGTACAGATAGAAACCCGGATTCACTAGTCAAACACCCTCGCGAGTAACATGATATCCATCTTATCCAAAATATTCGATGCTGAATGTCGTAGGTAGAATTCTACGAAAATCACACGCTTCCGCTTCCACTTTCTTCTTTTTTGTTTTATAAAAGCAAACTCAATTAAAACTAAATCAAAATGTACTGTTTAAGAATTTGTTTACGACAAAAGGAAAACACGAACCCAAATTTTGCATTCAAGGCTTTCTCTTTCACTTTCAGGAAGGAAAAATGCTTGATATCTAGCTAAAACGCTTAAACTTGCAACCAAAAAAGAAAACTATTTTTACAGATCAGGAAGCGAATTGATACTGGAAGAAAAAACAAACAAATGAAGAAAGGCAACTGACCGAGGCAGATCGCAATGCGAGTTGAGTGAACTCGAATACGGCGGCGATAATTACCGGTTATCCTGAGAGAGAGAGAGTTAGCAACCCTAGCCGCTTGCTTATGCTAAAGTTCTAAGTTCTGGATTTGGTTCGTAAATATCTATCTTTTTTCTCTCTTTTCTGGTGATGTCAGTTTCGTAAATATATTCTAGATTTACTTCAAGATGAATTTGTTTCTTATTTACCGTCCAAATATTTGAATAGTTTATTTTTTGTTTTAATTAATAAAAGATAATATCTCAAGAGTCGTTAATTTATTTTAATTTTAATTAAAAGAAGAAAAAAAACTTTTAGTTAGAGGTATAAATAAGTCGAGTCGAGTTTGAGTTGTGTTAAATTTGACTTAATTTAATTAAAATTTTGAGTCAAGTTTGAGTTAAAGTTTGAAGTTCAAATAATTTCTAACAAGTTTAAAAAAATCTGAGCTCGAGTCGAGTTTGAGTTGAATCAAGTGTTGCTCGATTTTTTATTGTGTTAGACTCAATTAGCTCGTCATCTGTCATGTCATATTTAAAACCTTGTTAAGAAGTTCGAATAGTATTAAATTTGACTCAACTTATTAAGATTTTGAGTCAGTTCGAGTCATTTTTAACGAGTCTGAAAAATCTGAGCTCAAGTCGCGTTCAAATTTGATTCGAGTCAATTATTGACTAATTTTTATCATGTTAGACTCGAATAGCTCGTCATCTATCATATCTCATTTAAAAGTTTGTTAAAGAAATTTTTTTTGATACACAGTTAGTATAAAACTTAAACTTGTTATTCAAGTATAAGATGTGAGTTTAGGGTTTATAGGTTTTAGTTTGTTAGGTTTAAAATTTAGATTTTAGGGTTTATATTTTATGGTTTTAAATTTAAGGATTTAGATTTTAAATTATAAAAATTAAAAAAAATAGTATATTATATTTTTGAATAGTTAACAAGCTTTTTCAAGTCGAGTATCAAATAACTCAACTCAATTTGTTAAAAACTCGAATCGAATTTAAACTCGAATGTAATTTAATTGAATTGAGTTTTAATCGAATCGAATTTAAATTAACTTAAAATTTATCTCGTCTGATTTACGATCTTATTCTAGTAGTATTAGAAAAAGAGAGACAATTATGACCAAAATAAGAAAAAACGAAAATCAACCACCAAATAAAGAGCAAAAGCTCTACATCTAGGAAACTGAATACTTAATAGATGTGGGATAGCGTCTCTTAATATTCGTCATCCAGTGGTTCAAATTTGTTAGGGTCAGTTTAGCATTGCTTTTGAAAAGTACGGTAAAATAGTGTGGTGAGAAAATATACTGAAAAAGTTCTTACAGAATTTTTAGTTTGAAAAATATGTGTTTAGTATTGCTGTCAAAAAATGCTTTTGAAAAAATAAATAATTATTTTAGATATAATGTTATAAGTTAAAAATATATATTTAAATGATAATAAAATTATTTATTATCATATTAATTTAAATTATGATAAAATATAAAAATATTAATAAATAAATACATAAATTATTTTTAAAAAATACTTTTTAGAATTGCTTTTGAAAAAATATATAATTTTTATAACCCATTATTAGTATTTTTATATACAGTATATACTTTTTATAAAAACATAAATTTTTAATATACGTTTTAAAGAACTAATTTTATTATTTCAATTTAATATATATTTGATATTTTAAAAAGCTAAAATTATATACAAAATTAATTATTACAAAAGTTAACATATTATCTTGTATACATAAAATAAAATTAGAACAAAATATTAATATTATAAAAAATATATTAGTGCAAAAAAAATCTAAAGTGAATGTGTATTTACACGTGAATGTGTATTAACATCGTTTTTTTGATGAGTCTACAATGAGCGTCGAACACCGTTGAACATCGTTAATGTTGAACACCGTTGAACATTATTAAATTAATTTATAAAGAATAAAAATTTAAAGGACTAATCATATAATTATTAATAATATGTTGAGTTTATCACACTTTCATTAATTACGTATTGAGTCCTTGAGATTTCAAATTTTTATTAATTAATTTAATGGTGTTCAACGATGTTCAACATTAGTGGTGTTCAGCGATGTTCGACGCCTGTCGTAGAATTTTCCTATTTTTTTTTACTTTTGGCCAAACGTCATTTTTTACCGTTTCAAAAGCATAAGCTATAATTTTCATACCTGTTTAGTAAAACTTTTACCTAAAAAAGTGTGGTTAGAGCCAAACGCCCATTTGCACCACATTCCTAAACGGGCCCTTAGTGTAGATGAGTGAGGCAATGCAAACTATGTTAGTCATGGGGATCTAGAAATTAACTTCAGATAAGTAGGTATTGGAATTGCATTTAGGAGAAGAAAGCAGAGGGTCAGCAATTTTCCTGCAACTTAAACACAATCACACAAAAAATTATTAGATGAACCTTGTTTATCATCGTTATTTGTAGTCTCAACTAATCAAATTCGTCCATCTCATTTTTTTTTCAGGTAAATCATCACCTCTTTCCTATATATAATCGGAGAGTGGATAATTACTAAATAGTTACTTTAAGATGAACGGACTAAATTAATTGGATCATAGATGACATCGTGAACAGGGTTCATCTAATAACTTTTTCAATCACACTTACATGCATTATATGGTAGGGACTTTCTTTTATGAGTTCATTAGAATTGAAAGGAAAGAGGGGGGAAATAATGTTGAGAGATAAATTATGCGAATTTTAAATTTTAAATTTTTATAGATCTCATATAGGAATTTCACGTTGTCTTTAAAATTGTATTTTTTTTACTCGCTTTAATTTTAATTATTCTGATATTTTTATTTGAATATACAATATTTAATATTTACTAAGCTTTGCAATTGATTTTATGTATAAAAATGTAATATAGATAAATTAATACAGTCAAACGTGATTTTTTTAGCTAGTAGAAGTGGTAAACAAATTATTCGGCCTGGGTCAAATTATATTTAATTTAAATTCGATTCAACACAATTTTATTTTTAGCTTAGATTTATGATAATTTCAATTTAGGCAAAGGATCAATTAATTTTTGTTTTAGTGATTTAATTAATAACGGGCCACTTATTTTCAAGTTAATATATTTTTACACTCTACATATGACTTTATATAATCTATATTTGTGCGATAATTTATATCTCATATTTATTTATTTTATTATCTTTTCTTTATTTTGAATTAATTTCGATTCCAATCTATTCTATTCAAGTCCCTTTTTAGTTCAACTAAAATTCGGATTAAGTTTAGTTTAGTACAATATTTTTCAGGTTTCAACTCAAATTCAAGTCATTATTGTTCGAATCAATTTCAGGTCAAGTCTATTAGCAAGTGATCCAAACTGTTTGTCAAAATGCAAAATAATAGTGAAAAACTTAGACCTAATAGTTCTGATATTGATGCACATGACGCATAATCATGAACTTTTAAGACTTCAAACGGCTCATTTGTTTTCAATTTCGTAAGGAGGATTGTTAAGGACCATGGGTCAACATACTTCTTTCTCTTTCAGCTGCCACAGGATCATAAAAGCTTACGGCAACACTAAACTAGATTACTCATTTAGTTAAGTAACAATAATGGCCGAGACAGAGAGAACATGTTAACGAGTATGTTACAAACTCTTACTAGGAAGACGGCTTTCACCGAGAGCACATGGTTAGGTCTCCATGCCCCCTAATCCCTACCCACCAACTCATGGCTCTGATCAAAGATCATATTTTGAATGCATCTGCACCAAGAAATCACACTCAGTTATACGATAATAATACGAAAATTTGAAATTATCATACATGAAATGCAGTGAGATAACTCGCTGGCCTAGAAACAGCGGTGTATTATTGTGTCAGCTGTCATGACCTGGCTTTGGTTTGGTCAATCTTAGATGTGCCTCCGCATATTTGAACACACGTCTTCGCATACAAAAGGGTACACTCTGTAGATCAATCGGTATCCGTTCTACAGAGTGCACTTGTATACGAAGTTGTGACTTCAAATAAGTGTAAGTGCACCTAAGGTTGCAAAACCTAGAGGAATCTTTAGGTACCTAAATTTGTCCTGGATTTCCTAGGTTCAAAGCCTATTATCATTGCGTAAAGGCAAGACAGTCATACAAGAGATAATTCACTGTCACCTTTGCCATCACGAGTAGCAAGACTGGGAATTTTTGCAACATTTTCAATGGAGCTGCACTCAAGAGGTGTGCGAGGTGCTTCTGCTTGGGGAGAAAAATGTGGTTCGCTTTGTTTCAACTGCTCACTCGAAAACTGATGTCCCACTTGATTCAAGTAGATATCAAAGGTAGGAGCTGAAGATGGTGCCAACTTTCTCTTGTTCTTAAACCTTCACCTAACAGGGGTATGAGAAACAAACAACAAAGCAAACTAGATAGTAGATTGTACTACATATTCGGCAAGGAAGCTACCTGTCTTTCTTCTTCTCAAGATATCTTTGCACCAATACTTTTCTGCTAGTAGGTCCTTCTGTAAGCAAGTTAAACCAATATTTAGAGCAAATAAAAAGTCGATATCATCATAGCAGAAAAGACACCATCTTGTATATTGGGTGAAAGCCATCTATTACTGGATTTTTTTCACTCATTGATAATTACATCAATCAATTACCTTAATAATTAGTAACAAAATATCTTTTTATCCCTACCACAAAAGTATACCAGTTTTATCACACTGATGTTTATACACAAAACAACATTAATCAACATCCAAAAACTTGAAATCCCACAACTTTTTGATAAAAATGGAAGCGACATGAGCCGCAAAAAACTATTCCCGGATTAGAAGATAGCACAAGAAAAGAAAATTCTGCTTCTGCTGTTTGTCTAATCTAAATTATAATGTGATATCAGACAATGAATCTGTAATAAACCATCGCTCCAGGTTGAAAATAAGGAATATGGGGGAAGGACAAGGTTTAAGCACGCTGGTTCTAGTGAATTAACATCAACACGAAGATGATATATAAAGGCAAAAGAGTGCTAGTGAGAATGAAAAGTACAAAAACAATGGTAAGTAAGTTCCAATAATAATTCATTAAATCAAAGACCATCAACACTGCTTCATCTATGTAGTTCAAGAACTTAAAGAACTTAAATTTATTATTCAAAGGAGATACCTTACTGCAAAAATACAGGTTCTGTAACAGAAAGCTAAAATCTAAACACTGAAAAAAAAAATGTGAATGAGTAGTCATGACACATCAATCATCTTGAGCCATGAATCAAGGAGGGATGCGAACATGTAAAGAAGCATACAATATCTCTCCTGCACAGTGTGCACTAAAGGAAATGATGAGATTTTAAGAGATAATTAGAAGGAAGCATTTACCAAGGCTATCTTCAAGAGATGCATTGCTCTCTTCTCTAGGAAACTGACAGTTTTCTGATAAATTTACTGGAAAGAAAATGAAAGTGGCATGTCAATAATCAGTGGAGAACAATTCTGCTATATAAGCACTATATCATACCCATTTTTTAAACAACTCAATACATTTGCCCTCGCAGATACTACTGACATACAACAAGGTTCATTATGAACTAAAACAGGTTTTATCCACAAAAGATAAGAGTTCTGCTTATTTCCCGCTTTTCATGCTCTGGGTCACACAAGCTGCATATGGACTTAGAAGAGAAATGAGGCGAAAGTTAAAAGCACCTAAACCAACCTAAAAGCCTACCAGTTTGTTGAGGTGGCAATATAACCATTGATGAGGATGGGCTTGTTTTGACGTTCGCAGCCTGCGAATGGCTTGGAATAGACCATGCTGTGGTCCTTGGATCAGCTAGAACTTCGTGAGGAAATGACACTGGGCTAGCTGCAAGTTGCAAGATTGCTTCAGCCTGCAAAACCATTGAATAATAACACTTAAATAGGGGGATATAAGCCATATGATATCTGAAATGTGAAGAAAAGTGGAAGATATATGACCTTACTACCAGGAATATCATCATAGACATTCACTTTCCCACAGTAAAAAATTGTCATCTGTCCTGCTGGCTCTTTTTCAGCTGCACCTGCAGTTCTGGACAGTTGGAAAATTCTCTCTTAGAACTTTAATCAGCAGCATCAACCAAGGAAAACCAGCACTACGAATCTACGATATATTCCTTAAAAGAAATGCTCAAGATGTTAAGGCCCAAAATATTCACTCATCAAAATCAAGTTGCTCTAGATCTTTCAGGACTTGGTCATGCTTAGCTGAACTATGACCTCAAGTATATTTTAAAAATAAAAAGTAATATGTACCAAACCAATAAGATACAATATTTTAAATAGAAAATCTAACATGAAATTAGTCTGGAGTTTAACCAGTAAAGCAATAAGTACAATCTCTCAAAATATTTCACTACATGTGACAGAATTGACAGCCATCTGTGAGATGTTGTAGTCTAAACTCATTCAATCAACTGGTTTCTTTATACTTGGGAAGAGGTAAATGATTCTCAGAAGAAAAAAAATTATGAAGGCAGATATGTGATTATAAAACAACTAATACCATAACCAGCACGCATGTTTAGGCGGTAAAGCTTTGATCAAGCATATGGTTTTACAAGAAAAACTCATGAAAGCAAATAAGGGAAAAGCATACATTTCAGCTGGCCTTTCATATATACAAGAATCTGTAACAAGTAGCCACATACAAATTATACGCAAAGGACTCAGAAAGAACAAAAAAAAAATGACTACAACACTACAAGATTTCAACTAATTGAATATTCCAGATAGGAATATTTTTTGTTGTTGTAAAGTACATGTTCATTTTATGGTTCATGTTCGAGATTTATAGCTCTCCCTCACAACCCTTGTTGGTATCGATCAAAGAAAACCATCAAGTCAACAACCATACAACTTACTACAAATTTCTTTATACCCAACTTTAATTTCATTCCATTTTGAGGGAAAGATCAATGAATTACTCTGAGAAACTAAATAAATCAACAGCTGGTGGCACATTTGTCTAGATGTTGATTGTTGACCCTAAAACTCGTCCGTGCAACTAATTTAAATGTTCGGAGTTTTAGAGCAGAACTAGGTGAGTTAGCTCTAAAGGACCCTCCAGATCACATCATCACAAGTCTAATAGTTCAAGGAAAAAAGGAAAAGAAAAATGTTATAATTAGCATGCCGTCATTGTTGACTAGAAGATTTGGTAATAATTGCAAGCACAAATTCGACCTCGGAAAATATGGAATACCACAGACACCCGGGCACATGTGCGAGATTCACATTCCGTTCACATTGAAACGATAATATTTAACCGTTGACTCTAGCAACCGTCAATCATGAACAAGCTTGACCAACACTATGTTGGATCAAGCTTCCTAAAGAATAGGATAATTAAATGACCTCAGAAATAGGGTTATTCAGAAAGGAAACAACAGAACCTTGGAGAAACGGAATCATTTCCAGAGACGACGTTTCGGCCAGATTTATCACCAGAAAAATCGGATTCCGATGGATTTGGACGGGGACAATGAAAGGATTCGTTGACTGTAGCCAAGATCCCGTTCTGCGGTGTCATTTCGTTCGGTAGAACGGTTGAATCAGAAACGACCTGAGAAAATTTTATTTAATTCGATTAGTTTGACCAAAATAAGAAAAGTTTCTAAAATATGTCTACTAAGTAAAATAAACCGCGCCTTGGAAATCGAAAGAAAACAGAATTAATTTATTGGGAGGAAACAGAAATACACGCACGCGAGGCGGATATTCGGGGTAGGGAGTGTAAAGTTTCTTCCGAGCTTCGACGGCGTCGGAATCAGACGTCGTTTCGAGAAGAGTTTTCAGCGAGATCACCTGCTGAATCGCTTGCGATTTGTTCCACGACGGTTTCCGCATCCCTACAAGCAAAGAACAAGCCAAAAAAAACTTCGAATTTTTAAATCAAAACATGCAAAAACTTCTACATTAAAAAAAATACACAAATGACAGGAAAAAAAAAAGATGCAGAGAGAGAGGAAAAACCTTTTTCTTTGAGGTAACGGCGGCAATCTTCTCGAGTGACCTGAGAAATGTCATCCTCAGTAAGCTGGTTAAGAGGCTTGTACAGAGGTGACCGGGAGACAGTTTCTCCCGGAGACATGGCGTCCGATTACCGGTTTCAGGAATCAGCTGCCTTCGGAGCTCTAAATTCTTCTCGGCAAGATCAATCGATTAGAGAAAAGGAGGCAAGAGAAGGGATATTTTACACTCTCTCCACTGATTTCAGTTACTAATTTCGTAAATTAGAAAGTTCTCCGGGGCCTTCTTGACTTTTTACAATGAAGCCTAAAAGAAAGCGTGAATTGGAGACAAGCTTAGGTCTCCACTCTGATGTCCTCTCAGCCTTCTTTTCAAACCTTTTTATTATTATTTTATTATATTTTTTCTATTTTTCTATTTTCACTTATTTATATCATAATTTATAAAATTATTATTGCCTCCCTGGAACGCCACGTAACCTTACACTTTTATCTAGATTATCATATTACTTTCGTCCTATTTAAAATATTTATTATTGATTTTTTAAAAATCAATAATTAAAGTTTATTTTATTTATGTTAAATATTTTAAATAATTATTTTTTATAAGTTAATATTTAAAAATTTGTTCGTAAAGATTTTTAAAATATATTTTTTAATTTTTAACGATAATAAATTTTAAATAATTATAAATTAAAATTTAAAAATATAAAAAAATAACAATAAATATTAAATTTAGGACGGAAGAAATAATAATTTCATTTTTATTATAAAATATTATAATAATTATAATACAGCAATTTACGACAAAGTAAGGTTGATAATATCAATTGGTCCAAAATTTGAATTTTTGGGTTGCCGGTGAAAAAAATAATAATTTGAGAGAGTTGACTCGTTTTATAATAGAACTTTTTATAAATTTTAATTTAAAATAATTAATCAAATGATAAATAATTAGTTAAATAAAAAATATTATTTTTTTAAATAATTATATATGTATGGTAATAAAATAATATTTCATATGTTGATAAAATAGAGAGATAATTAATTACTATGATTAATTTATGTTTGTTAACCAAAATTATTATATATACAATTATATATATTATATATTTATTATTAATTATTTAAAAATTATAAAATAATTATTAATTCTTTAAATATATTATAAAAATATTAAATTTTATTTAATTAATATAAAATAAAAATTTAATAATTATAAAATTATTTTAATATAATTCAGTGATCGATTATAATTTATTTAAAATTATATAATAAATTTTAATAAATTTAAAAATAACTGAATTAATTAAAATAAATTTAATTTATTTAATTTAATTAACAATTAAAATTTTAAAATTTTTAATTAAATTAACTATAATTAATTCTAATTGAGTTAATTAAATGTACATCCCTAGACCCAACCAAGGTCACTGGCTGATCCCCCCTTCCCTGTACTACCACTTGTCAAACATCCCACGTCTCGCCCACTTCCCGCTAAACCAAAGGATAGGACAACGCGATATGTGTGAAATGGAATCCCGTCTGCTAACTTTTATGCCCTGGCAAGGAGCACTACCTGCTACTGCCCTATCCCAACAGGGAACGGGACCACATATCAGATGTCTTGGACGAACACACCTCATTTTCGTTGTCAGGTCGAAGTCGATTTTTTTTGAATAAAATATTCGGGTCGAGTTGAAATTATGTTTAAGATATTTGTGTTTGGATGGGTTAAAAATTCGACCCGTACCCATTTTCAAATATAATTATGTTCGGTTTGTTTAGGTTCAAGTACAAGTTCTCTTATTTTAGAGTTTATGGTTTACGTTTAGACTAAATTGAACATAATATGAATTTTAGAGTTTAAACTATAAAGCATGAGGAATTTAAGGACTAATGACATAATTTTTATCATTTTGGTGAACATATCAGTAGACATATAAATAAATATATTCCTAAATATTAAAAGAAAAACACATAGCGTACCATTATACCAACAGCATCATTATCAACAAGAAAGCATGCTACATAAATGTATCAGTCCAGTCCCTATCTCAAACCTAGTGGGGAGGGTCACTAGGAACATGTTCAACCCATAATAGAAAAGAAAAGCAGAAACTGTAGTATTAGGGAAAAGCCAAGCATGAAGGGGAGCGGAGGATCACCATTTTTTGACTCGGAAACCGCCTTGTATGGTGGTTGTTTAACGAAGGCAACGGTTGCGATCAATGCAGCCGCTACATATCGAAAGGTAGACTCCTATATCACATTCCTTTTTGTTTATACTTTAAAGTCTACTAGTTATTTGTACATATCAAGCAATCAAATATCCCAATCTTAATTGTACTGGTACGAAAATGTTCGGTATGCACAATGGATTCCGATGTTTGCCTCGGCCGGGATGGACCGAATTCATGCTTTAGACTGAGCCACTAGAAGCAGTCAAGCTTAAAGTAAGGTAGATGAGCTAATCTAAGTCCAGATTCGGGTCATGAAGAGGCTGTTTAGTTGAACTTTGTCTTCGGTGCTTCCTTTCAGTTTCGGAAGCAATCGAAAGAAGCCTCGAGACACCTTGAGTCCATGTATTATATTCTCTCTCACTTCTGCACTCGAACTCTATAATTCCTCTTGTTTCAGTCTTCAAACCGAAATACCGAGGCTGCATTCCACTATCGTATAGGAGCCTCCCTGGCCATGCCGGCATGTCCTTGCACACCTCAAGAACCACATCTGAGACAGCAGAAATGTATATCTATTTCAAAAGCAATCTAAAATTTCTTATACTTTAGCATTGACAACATTTTCTTGGTCTTATTGTAACTTACTCTTTTTCTTTTTGGTGAATGTCCCAGCAACATGCTTGCTCTTCATCTTCAAAATCACCTTCCAAAGTTCAAAGGTTGATTACGATGTTAGATCAATTGTTTCAGAAAAAAATCAGTTCGATATAACCGGCAATGCCTCGGAATAGAGTGATAGCTACCTGGCCTGTCTTATTCATATAAACGGATACCAGTTTCCAGTGAAGATCACCTGCAAAAATGTGTAATTATGATTCATATTCACTGTGGAAATATATGTCACCATGTAAAGAGTCAAACAGACTCGATGTTCGACTTGATACCTTTACGAGTTCTTTTGAGAAGTTCACTGCCCTTGGCTAGGAGCTCTTGATTGCAGGCGGTAAGGAAATCCTCTGGGGCAAGTTCTCCGCTATTGTTGCGGTTCGAATGCCGGCTATTGTCTTTCGAGCAGAGTCCTACACCTGCCATTTTCTCTGCTGGAATGACTGATGCAATGTTCCTTACTTCCTTCAATGCTCTTGCCTTCAAGGCAGCTGCCCCACGTAGAGCTGCAAAGAAACAGAAAATAAACATCCCAAATGCAAATGGAAGTCCCAATGGAGTATATGTTCATCAAGGGGATTTTGACCTGTAGCAGCAGCAGCAGTAAGAGTTGAGATATCATCATGTGAGCGGACATTAACAGCAGAGCTCACAACAGAAGCGAGATGGTCACGTTCGGCTCCCATGGCTTCGGCAGCCTCCACGCATTGCGCGGCTACTAATGTTGCTGCTGATGCCACAGCCAGGTCGATCTTGGTCGACTGTTCATTTCTGGAAGAAGAATTGCCTGCGGTAGCAGCTGCAATGGCTGCTATAGCGGAGGCAACAGCAGCAACAGAGATAGCTGCATGGAGCTGTGCATTGTGAGCTCTGGTTTCTTCTTTCTTTTTCTCTTTTCTATCTTTTAACCATCTCCCAACTGTCTTGGCCCTGTTGGGTGTATTGACTCCATTACCACCACTCGCCCGGCCTCCATTGAATAATGGTTGAATGGAGTTGTGCGTACGGAAATACTGCAACACAAAGACAAGTCTTGGCGTAAGAGAAACACTTGCAATTTCAACCCAAAGTAGTAATTTGGGCTGAAATAAAAACCAGTATGGGACTAAGGCTTATATCCCAACAGACAGCAAACACATGGCATAATTTGATATCACAGTGGCAGGTAAATACTTTTCAAAGGCCTGAAGATAGAGGCAGGCAGCTTTAGCTGATGAGACACAAAGACAGGGGAAAGAAACATATATGTTCTGTAATTCTGTTTCTTTGAACACAACCCAAAGATGACTGCCATTAGCGAGAGAGAGAGACAACTGATGGTGTGTTTAGCAGAAAAAGAGAGAAAGCTGAGACATTGGTCTCCTGTCTTGTCTGTTTTCAATGTAATATTATTCTTTAAATAGAATATAAACAAAACACAGACCTTAACAACGTCGTCGAATTCCTCTGATGGCGAAACCGGAGAGCTATTATCATTAACCAAAGTCCCGCTGCTATGAGAGAGTCTCCCCGACGTTAATGGCGACACATCCTGCAAATACAAAACCAGTAAAAACAAGCACTAAACCACTTGTTTTAACATGATAACAAGTTTAAGACAACTTACGGATTGTGACATGATGCGTTCAAGAACGAGCTGCGAAGTGGCGGAGGACGTGAAGGAGAACTGATTGGAAACATCGGCGGTAGACTTATCGAGTTCCTCGGTCTCTGTCTCGCCGTTTATGTCTTCGGGTATTGAATTGGTGATGCAAGAGGAGCTGCTGGCGGACTTGGGAGCCGTGCTGGAACCGTAGAGTGGATTGTGATAGTTATGAGGGGTGAGGGCTTTGGAGACTTCGAGAGCTGAAGCGCTCCATGATCTTGAGAGGAACTCCATTGGTCCACTGGGGCTCTCCGGTAGTTGAGCACCGGACATGGAAAGGTGGGAAATGTGCTCCGGGCGACGGCGGGTCCTTGCACTTGCATCTTCCATGAAGTTGAAGTTGAAAGGAAGTACTTGAATGAAGCCTTGGTTTTGGATTTTCTTTTAAGGTTTAAACTATATACTTTAGAGATTAAAAACAGAGAACGAATTTATGGTGAGGGGTGGGGGGGACGGTTTTATATATACGAAAGGGAACGTTTTCAATCAGGTAAGCGTAGAGCTGACTAGGGTGCTTATTGGACGAGTGTAACGTGAGTTGCACGGTGTTCGATTATTACTCGTTAAATAAATTTATTGTTAGACTTAAACTCGTTAAAATATTTTGTTGTTCAATTCGACTCGTTACTCGTTAAATTCACTAAAAAACTTACCTTATTTATAACTAAAAAATAAAATTTAATAATACTATATGAGATTTAATATTAACATAAATTATCAAATTTAACTAAAAATATCAAAAGTATATAAAACACTTTTAAAGTTTAAATTCAAAAGTAACAATCCATAAATACATCAAACTAGCATATTAAAATTAAACTAACAATTCACAAATTAAATAATTATTATTTAGATTTATTTTTTTGACAAATGCTACTAAATTTTATTAAATCTATAGAAAATTATAATTATAACGTAATCAAGAAACAAAATAATTGGATTGAAGAATCCAAAAATTCTTACAACCTAAAAACAAAGAAAAATCCTATGAAAATAAGGATACCGATATAATTCAGCAGCTTCCTGATCTCCTTGTCTTTGTCCAAACGAGACGCATAGTAAAGGAAGAAGGAGTTGTAGGCGATTCAAACTATTTTGCAAAAAGTACCGCTATCCAGGACTGATTTTATCGATAAACAACCATCAACCGAGTGGGGATAAATCTTTTCAAGTGACCACCGATAAAACAACAAATCAGAAAACTAGCATTGATTAAATCTCTGTGCGAACAACAACCGATCGCTAGGCCCCAAAATAAAAATAAAAACATGTCACAAGAACAGAGAAAATCGTGTCACAAAGACAGAAAAAAAAATTCTTATTAAAATAAAACAAGAAAAAGAAATAGATTTGGTGATCGACAACCAACATTAAAATTGATTATCGACCACCGATTAAAGGAAACAATCAAAACAAAAAACTAAAAAAAAACTGTTCAACTAACGAACTCAAACAACTAACAAATTTTAATTAAATCGAACCCAAACAACTAACAAATTTTAATTAAACGATCATCTTTTGTCTTGTTTATCCTAGGTCATGGACACACAACTCCATGTCTCTGTCCCCTCCCTGGTATGACATAGCTAGTGATGATGATGATACTTGTCATGTCATCAGACACATTTGGGTAAAAATAGTATACGTGTGACAGTATCACACACGTAATTGGTACGCAGGTAAAACTAACATAAAGATATTTGTAAGAAAAACGAGGAAATTAGATTAAAATATCATCTTAACAAATTTAATGACTATTTGATTTAAATTAATAACTTAATAAAAGTAAATATTTTTTTTTTATATAAATGGTACCGACAAAGGAAGATGCATGAAGCATAAGGTAGACACGTAAGAAAGAATGTGTATGCCCTCATTAACTATGTTGATATCCGATCGAATTTGATTTGATTTTTTTTAAATATTTTAATTTTTAATTGATAGTGTAATGATTTGTATTTGATTAAGTGTTTTTTTTTTATATATGTAGCTTTTCGAATAATGAAACCGAATTTTTAGATATCTAATTATCCAAAAATATATTTTAATTTAATTATTTTTAAATCTAAAGGTTATATTTATGAAAATTTTAAAATATGACTATAACAAACAATAAATTGTTATATATAACAAGATTCACATCTATAAAAATTTTAATTATTTTAATTTTTGGATATAACAATCATCAAATTGTTAAAAATAAAAAATTATTAAAAAATAAGTATTTAAATTTTTTGATAATTCAAAATTTAAAATATTATGACTCGTATCTGATTCAAAAAATTAAAAATAAATCAAATATCTGATTTAAAAATAAAAATCAGATATTTTTTAACACCCTAACCTGACAATCACACATCCGGTGGTTTTCGTTAGTGTGAAAATTTGTTGGTCACAACGTTCATTTAAATCAAAGTTCAAATTTTAATTCCACCCCTTCCTGGACCTAGCTATCTATGTCTAGGCATTGAGCCGTGGCTGAGCCTGTTGCAAGAGATAGCCAAGGCATGCCCAAGTGATTGTGTTCCAGTTGGCTGCAGTGTCTATGCTGCTGTCCTGATAATGCCCGAAGCAGACACACAGTGGGTTGAGGATTCAGATGTTGGAATGAAACGACAGACTTTCAGGCCTTCGGAACCGGAATTTGTTTAGTTATTTAGTTTTTTTCGTGGTACAAAGTTGTGTCTGGTGCTAAAATGCGCGTGCCTTGATACGTCATCATCTCTTTGAAAACCATTTTCATTGGCCGTACAAAGGCACACTTTTCTTGGTGCAACGTCAGACCAGACCAGACCAGACCAGTGAGGACTAAAGTGATACACCCTTTATTCCCTTTGCCTCAGTTTTAGGGATGATTGCCAACTTTTGTTATTTTAACTTTGGTACTACATAATGCATAGAATTATTATAGTAATAAATTATATTTACGATCGTGATTATGAATATAATCATCGTATTATTATGATGATTGCTTTCTTATTTTATTTGTCATTGCCGTTGATACCTGGAACGGTGAACCGATGGTTGTGTCGTGATAGTGGCAGAGGAATAGAGTAATTGTGTTGTGGTACTGAAAGGGGAAGGAAAGTGGAGGTAGTTTCCTTCCCCTTTCATGTTGACACGGAAAAGATGATGAAGAAGGGAGACATGTAAGCAACCCACGTGAATCAAACGTGAAAAAAATATTTTTTAATTTATCAGATCATTTTTCGTTACCCATTAGCGATCTCTAACGTCAGAGTGACCAAATATTAGTATTATATCAACTAATTTTTTTTTTAGATAAATAAAAAAAATATTCACCCAAAAGTACTAATAAATTATACAAATAATAAAGAAACTATCTATACAACAAAATAAAACTATCTATATAATTCTCCAATTCATAGTAAGACTTGAAGAATCAAGTCACAAATTTTCTCCCGATAACCTCAGTCGAACACTTGTCTTTATCGAGGAGACAATAACATCCACTTGCCTTGACTTACTTCCATGCACTCTACCTTTTCGCTCTTGCCAAATGAAATAAAGGTAACAACATCATGTCAACCGACTGATAATAGCCAAGAGAGATTTTCCCTTACCATGGATTAACATCCATTGAACCATACTTGACTAATCATCTAAAGAAGTATTTTTTTGGCGGGCTATCATAATTTTCTTCCAAACATATCAAGAAAAAAGGTAATCAGTAAATAAGTGATCTTATTCTTAATACTAGAGCTACACAAAACGCATAACACATTTAATTGCACACTCCACGTTGACATTCGTGTTTTGGTTAACAATCGATCTTGAATTGCAAGCTAGGCAAGAAAAAAGAATCGAGGAACTGACGGACTACCCCAAATAACTTTGTACCATGAAACACTCGTATTCTTGTACCGAAGGACCTCCCATATTTTTTTCGCCTTGAAGCCACTATTTGAAAAACTAACAATATGATAATCCTCCCTTAATTTAAGAATTTTCCTCAAAAACCTAACTAAAATTGCTTTTTACCACAGCTTGTCAAATCGACTTCTTTTTATGATTGCTAAATATTAATTCAAATATAATATTATTTTTTTTCAAAAAATATTAAATTTAAATTATTTAAGACATATGATGTTATTGCTAAGTTTAAAACGTTTTTACTTTAATTGAGTGGACCCGAATCGAAAGCAACTTCAAATAAAGAAAATATATTAAAAATGAATGTGAAATATCGTATAACTCACCAAAAAATAAATATACAATGGATCTAAAATCATATATAGGACGTAAAAACCTAAATCGACCTAAAGCTCGAGTGAAACTGATCGATTTCTTATTACTCCAATATTGTCTTAACCTAAAATTAATTGACCAAAAAATAATCCACCCAATATTAATTAAACCTAATGTCAACTTGCTGAAAATCAATTGATTCGACCCGATATTCGAGCTAAAATTATCATAAACCGGAACTAAAATTAATCTAGACTTGAATCGAATTTAAATCAAATATAATCAAACCCAAATTAAACTCGAACCAAATAACCTGTTTCCCAACTATAATATTATTTATTATAAATTAATTTTCTTTAAAATCATTTTAAAAATAGTGTCGGCTTTAAAAGCCCTAATCAAAGAATCAAAAGGCCCCAAATGGATATGGTAGGCCCAATAATGTATTTGAATTCAATAGGATTGACAATGAGTTCCCAACCTTTAAACCGTTTGAAAGTAAACGTCTATTGGTACCAACTACTTAATCTTCCAGCTCAGATGAGACCCAGAGAAACATTAAGAATTTAAAATTATATTAAACTAGAAAAAATAGGAGAAAAGATTAAATTTCTTTAATTTTAAAACTAACGGACAATGTCTTAAAAATTAGATTTCAATAGGAGAAAAGATTTAGTTCCAGGGTGCAAAATTAGATTTCATAACTATTGATATTGGTCAATTGATATTAAAAATGAATTCCCAACCTGATTCGATTCGTATATCGAATCGGGTCAATTGATTTTCAGTTTGAGTTTTTGGTCGGGTTAATATCAGGATAATAGAGATTGATCGGATTTAGTCAGGTTTTGAGGTGAAATTAGTTTTTTACCCTATAATATGACTTTACATAGCCTATTTGAATTTTTGGTGAATTCTACGACAATTCACATCTCATCCTTTTTTTTTTTTTATCTTTTGATATATATTTTTTATTTCGAGTTGATTTTGATTCAGGTGAAATCGGTTTGGGTCCATTTAATTTAGTTGAAAATTTGTTGAGTCCATTTTTATTCAACTAAAATTTTGGTTGGTTTTGATTCGATTCAATTTGTTTTGGATTTTAGATCAAATTCATGTCATCATTTTTGGATCAATTTCTGGTCAAATTTGTCAAGTCTAATATTTTAGTTGGATAATATTTTCCACATAACTTGTGTATCAATATATGTACGTGAGTTAATATCCACTTACACAATATAACACTCGATTAATTTTATAATAATTAATGATATTAATATACAAATGAAATAGATAAATGAATTATTTTTTTAATTTTTAATTTTATTCTTTTATTTCATCCGTCCGATTACGATCATGAATTAAGGTCATCTGCCAAATGACAAAGGTTAGGTTATGGCTTAATTAGTCACCTTTGTTTAACAGGCAAAAACAAGGGTTGAAGTGCATGACTATGTGTCGGAGACAGTGTCCTGCATGCTTTTCCCTTTTTGTGTTAGCCACTTTATCTTCTTTATTCTGAAGCATTCTTATGGTCCGTGGCCATGAACGACCAACTTAACTTTTTGTAACTTTATAGCCTTCGTTCAACATTGATTTTTAAATAAAATTTTAAGTAAAAACGGATGAAAACGATAATTTAGAGAAAAAAATAATTAAAAGTTTCTATAAACCGAGTTTGAAGATAGATTATATACAAAATGTGTTTTTTTTTGAAGATAGATTATATACAAAAATTAATAAAAACATATGTGTTTTTTTTATTGTTTAACGTAATTTTTTTGATGACGCTCAATTATCGAATGGCTACGATGTTTATAATAGTCCTCTCACATTTACTTTGAATGTTTCTCTCTGAAAATGTATCGACTGTTAATTCAAATTATTAAAAAGTTTTAAAATTTTAGGTCATTTAGAGTTTTTATTTGTGAAAATATAGTGTTTAAAGTATTTTAAAATCTAGGTTAAAAGCTATGGTACATATAGAAAAATGTCACTTGTACATGACGACTTGAAGAAAGACGCTACTTACAAATGAACATTTTTTTTCTTTTTTCTTTTTTTTTTTATTAATTTTGAAAGAAAAATATTACCTACATATAATATTCACTTATTTATACTGTAAAAATTAACATAATCTAATATATAAATGAAAAAATATATTTTAAAATTAAAATTAAATTAAATTATTCTCGTAATTTCGAAAAATTATTTGGTCCACATATCATGTAAATAGTGTAAATTGTCCCAATTCCCGACACTAACCACAATCCAACAAGATTCTGTTGGGTCGAATGACGTGGTTGAAGATAAATATGAAGTTTTTTTTAATTCTCGTTTGTTTGAAAAAAAATAGGGTTAGTCTATCATAAACTTGTATAGAACTCTTATCGAATTGATAGATTTGAAACGTTTTGATGAAAACACTTACTTATTTTCACGTAACGATTTTATAAAGTGTTTTTTATTTAAAAATAAATATTTGAATAAACTATTTCATAGACCATCCAAATTAATTAGAGATACATATTTTGGTCACCCAATTAATAAATTCGTTAATTAAGTTACCCAATTTATGAAATCGACCTATTTTAGTCACCGTTATTAAAATTCTAACGAGAAAGATTAACAACAGTGACGTGTCAGTTAAATAAAATATATAAAATTATATAATCAATCTTTATAATTTATTTACTATTTTAATTTAATCCTAATTTTAAATTAATAAACAAAAATTAATCATCTAATCCTATTAAAGGATATTCTTTTCATCATCATTACTATTCTCCCTATTTTCTCTTTCTCTACAATTCAAAGCACCATAAATAAAGAATAAGAAAAGATGCAGTTCCTCTTCAACATTTTCAATGAATATTATAAAGTTATCTTTGTATGAAAAAAATCTTTAGCAAAATCACTATAGCTTTAATTCTTCCCTTATCCTTCATCTACATGATTCACATGATTCACTGAAAATTGATACCATTTTATTCAATTGCTTTGATACTAATAAATATAATTGTTATTATAATAATATATTAAATTTAATTATTTTGATACAAATAAAAATAACTCTTTGATTTGGCTCATAAAAATTGATCAAAATCTAAAAAATTACGTTTAAAAATTTTACTCTAAAAAAAAATCAATTTTAAAAATATAATAATTTAATAAATATATTATAATAAGTAATTTAATAAATAATAATTATAAAATATTTAAATAAAATTATAATATATTAAAAATAATTCAAAAAATAATTAGTTTCAAAATTAAAAATTATATCGATATCTCAAAATAATAAATGATAATATAAATAACTATAATTTTTATCTTCTTTAGGCAAGCTCTTTTATAGATTCTCTCAATTCCAAGCTAATTGATCATTTTGTTGGAATGGAGTTTCTCGAAAAACTTGTTGTAAAAACAATTGAAGAAAATGATAAAGTTTCTAGTTCTTTCCACTTGGAGAAAAACTTTAAATCTTAATTTATTTATAAGTTTTTCTATTGTCCAGGAGAGGATAATTCAAACTTGATACTCAAAGCTCTATTTCATTTCAGTATTCTATGAGTTACTGCATATGTCCTATTCTAATGATGTCCTATTACAAAGTTCTTGCTACAAGGAAAATGGAGTCGGAGCTGGAGTAAGAATCGGAGACGAAGGAGGAATCGCCAACAGGACACGGTCTCGTGTGATATCATGAACAAGTGGGAATGAGAACTCGACAGGCTGAGGAATATCTATGGAACAATAGCGGGAAGAGAGAGCTTGTCTCATATTGACAAATCAATCTGAAATCAATAGAGACAGAGAGTAAATTTAAGATCAAACTCTATTTTTTTGATTTTTTTAAAGTTATAATTCTCGTCAAAAATTCATCATCAAATTTTTATGCAACAAACTAGAATCTGGATGAACTGAATCATGAAAAATCAAATTTCACAAAGCGCATCCTAATTCAAAGACCAGAGCATTCAACATTCAAACAAATTCAGAAGTGAAAACGATTCAAACAAAAAAATAGTAAAAAATGAAGAAATACCAGATCATTTTGTTCATTCAAATCTAGAAGGTAGTCATTATATCACAAGTAAAAATGACCCAAACAAAAAAAAATAATAAAAAATAGAGAAAGACCAGATCATTCATTCAAATCTAGAAGGTAGTCATTATATCAAAAATAGAGAAATAAGTTAAAAGAGAAAATTACCTGAAGAGAGGTGAAGAAATTTAAAATAAAAATTAAATAACTCGAAGGGGGTTTTGTTGGTTTATATTTACGTGATGTTGGTAAAGGATATGTTTAATTGATTTTAATTGATTTTTTATAAAAGTTGAGGGTTTATAAAATAAAAAGGATATATTTAAAATTTTTAATCTAAAAGTTAAGTTAAATTTAAAAATAAATATAAAGTTAAGTTAATTTTTTTATAATATATTTAATTGTTTTTATATTAATAAATATAATTGTTATGATAATAATATATTAAATTTAATTGTTCTGATACCAATAAAAATAAATGTTTGATCTGGTTCATAAAAATTAATCAAATCTAAAAAATTACGTTTAAAAATTTTACTATAAAAAAATCAATTTTAAAAATATAATAATTTAATAAATATATTATAATAAATAATTTAATTAATAATAATTGTAAAATATTTAAATAAAATCATAATATATTAAAAATAATTCAAAAATATAATTAGTTTTATAATTAAAAATTATACTGATATCTCAAAAATAATAAATGATAATCAGAATAACTATAATTTTTATTTTTTTTTAGGTAAGCTCTTCTACAGATTCTCTCAATTCTAAGTTAATTGATCATTTTGTTGGAATGAGGTTTTCTGAGAAACTTGTTGTAAAAACAATTGAGGAAAATGGTAAAGTTTTTAGTTCTTTTCACTTGGAGAAAAACTTTAAATCTTAGCTTATTTATATAAGTTTTTCTATTGTCCAAGGGAGGATAACTCAAACTTGATACTCGAAGATCTATTTCAGTATTTTATGAGTTATTGCAAATATCCTATTTTAATGATGTCTATTAATTGTTTATACTTCAATTCTAGAAAATTTTTGCATATGCTTTCGAATGATTTTTTTAAATCATAGATTTGAAATGTTTTGATGAAAACATTTACTTATTTTCACGTAACGATTTTATAAAGTGTTTTTTTATTTAAAAACAAATATTTGGATAAACTATTTCAGTGACCACTCAATTAATTAGAGATACATTTGGCCACCCAACTAATAAACTCGTTAATTAAGTCACCAAATTTATGAAATCAACCTATTTTAGTCATCGTTATTAAAATTCTAAAGAGAAAGATTAACAACAGTGACGTGTCAGTTAAATAAAATATATAAAATTATATAATCAATCTTTATAATTTATTTACTATTTTAATTTAATCCTAATTTTAAATTAATAAACAAAATTAATCATCTAATCCTATTAAAGGATATTCTTTTCATCATCATTACTATTCTCTCTATTTTCTCTTTCTCTACAATTCAAAACACCATAAATAAAGAATAAGAAAAGATGCAGTTCTTCTTCGACATCTTCAATGAATATTATAAAGTCATCTTTGTATGAAAAAAATCTTCAGCAAAATCACTATACCTTTAATTCTTCCCTTATCCTTCATCTATATGATTCACGATTCACTAAAAATTGATACCATTCTATTTAATTGCTTTGATACTAATAAAAAGAACTCTTTGATCTGATTCATAAAAATTATCAAATCTAAAAAATTACTTTAAAATTTTTTCTCTAAAAAAATCAATTTTAAAAATATAATAATTTAATAAATATATTATAATAAGTAATTTAATAAATAATAATTATAAAATATTTAAGTAAAATTATAATATATTAAAAATAATTAAAAATTATATCGATATCTCAAAATAATAAATGATAATATAAATAACTATAATTTTTATCTTCTTTAGGCTAGCTTTTTTATAGATTCTCTCAATTCCAAGCTAATTGATCATTTTGTTGGAGTGGGGTTTTCCGAGAAACTTGTTGCGAAAGCAATTGAGAAAAATGGTAAATTTTCTAGTTCTTCCACTTGGAGAAAAGCTTTAAATCTTAACCTATTTATAAGTTTTTCTATTCTCTAGGGGAAAATAATTTAAACTTGATACTCAAAGCTCTATTTCAGTATTATATGAGTTACTGCATATGTCCTATTCTAATGATGTCCTATTACAAAGTTCTTGCTACAAGAAAAATGGAGCCGGAACCGAAAGAAGAATCGGCAACAGGACACGATCTTGTGCGACATCATGAACAAGTGGGAATGGGAACTCGACAAGCTGATGAATATCTATGGAATAATGGCAAGAAGAGAGAGCTTGTCCCATATTGACAAATCAATCTGAAATTAATAGAGACAGAGAGTAAATTTAAGATCAAACTCTAATTTTTTTTTGTTTTTTTAAAGTTATAATCTCGCCAAAAGTTCATCATCAGATTTTTATGTAACAAATTGTAATCTAGATGAGCTGAATCATGAAAATTCAAATTTCACAAAGTGCATCCTAATTCAAAGAACAGAGCATTCAACATTCAAAGAAATTCAAAAGTGAAAACGATTCAAACAGAAAAATAGTAAAAAATGGAAAAATACCAGATCATTCATTCATTGAAATCTAGAAGATAGTCATTATATCACAAGTGAAAAAGATTCAAACAGAACAATAATAAAAAAATAGAGAAAGACCATATCATTTATTCATTCAAATCTAGAAGGTAGTCATTATATCAAAAATAGAGAAATAAGTTAAAAGAGAAAATTACCTTAAGAGAGGTGAAAAAATTCAAAATGAAAACTGAATAGCTCGAAGGGGGTTTTGTTGGCTTATATATACATGATGTTGGTAAAGGATATGTTTAATTGATTTTAATTGATTTTTTATAAAAGTTGAGGGTTTAAGAAATAAAAAGGATATATTTAAAATTTTTAATCTAAAAGTAAATTTAAATTTAAAAATAAATATAAAGTTAAGTTAAGTTAAATTTTTTAAATATATTTAATTGCTTTGATATTAATAAAAATAATTGTTATGATAATAATATATTAAATTTAATTGCTCTGATACCAATAAAAATAACTCTTTGATTTAACTCATAAAAATTGATCAAATCTAAAAAATTAAGTTTAAAAATTTTACTCTAAAAAAATCAATTTTAAAAATATAATAATTTAATAAATATATTATAATAAGTAATTTAATAAATAATAATTGTAAAATATTTAAATAAAATCATAATATATTAAAAATAATTCAAAAATATAATTAATTTCAAAATTAAAAATTATACGATATCTCAAAATAATAAATGATAATCTGAATAACTATAATTTTTATCTTCATTAGGTAAGCTCTTCTACAGGTTCTCTCAATTCCAAGTTAATTGATCATTTTGTTGGAATGGGATTTTCCGAGAAACTTGTTGCAAAAGCAATTGAGGAAAATGGTAAAGTTTTTAGTTCTTTCCGCTTAAAGAAAAGCTTTAAATCTTAGCTTATTTATAAGTTTTTCTATTGTTCAGGGGAGGATAACTCAAACTTAATACTCGAAGCTCTATTTCAGTATTCTATGAGTTATGTAAATATCCTACTCTAATGATGTCTATTAATTGTTTATACTTCAATTCTAGAAAGTTGTTGCATATACTCTCGGATGATTTTTTTAAATCATAGATTCATTAGCATGTAGATTTTTAAAATTTATTAATTCTTGATTTCTCATTTTGGTTTGAAGGCAAGTTCATTGGCTAGTTCTTCTAATTCTAAGTTGATTGACCATTTTTTAGGGAAGGGGTTTCTGAAGAAATGGTCATCAAAGCAATTAAAGAAAATGGTATGATACTTTCTTGTTTTAATAGACATTACAGTTCATCTCAACTTTATTTATAATCTTGTCTATTTTCAGTAATTTTCATGTCTCGAAGATGAAGGATGATGCCTTCATGTCTATTTTCAGCAAAAACATCAATAGTATGATGCCTTCATCCACTTTTGATTCGAAAACCAATCCATTCATGTCTCGTTCGAGAGTAAGATCTTTTCTTATTCTTTATCCATAGTGTTTTGAGTCGTAAAAAAAGAAAAAATAGAAAAAATGATAATGATGATAAAAGAATATCTTTTAATAAAATATATGAGTACTTCATATCTTAAAAATGATGCTCACTTAGTGGTTAGATTGTTGCTTTATGTTGTTGAAGACGGGTTTAAATCCGCACAAGATCATTTTACCTCACAATTTTATTTCTTTTTTTTCGTACCAATCATGTGGTGATACATGTCATCATATGATTAAAACAATGTTTGTCTTTACCTTTTGAACGTGGTTAGGCTTTTACAGATCTTTAATTATATTTGTCACCACCTGATTGGATGATTAATTTTGTTTATTAATTTAAAAGTAGGATTAAATCGAAAGAGTAAATAAATTATAAGGATTGATTATGTAATTTTACAGATTTTACTTAACTAACACATCAATGTTGTTAATTTTAACGACGGTGACCAAAATAGGTCAATTTCATAAGTTAGATGACTTGATTGATGAGTTTATTAGTTGGGTGATCCAAATAGGTATCTCCAATTAGTTGAATGATCATTGAAATAGTTTACCCTAAATATTTTATGTGATAAATTTTACGATCTATTTGACTTATTATTCTCTTTTTTATTTTTTATTTAAATAAATAATATTTTTCAAATTTGAAACAATATCTCCCTTTAAACTCATATAGGTTAAATTTTTGTTTGACAAAACGTAAATTTTAAATTCGAGTCTTACTAATCATAAATTTAATCTATATGGGTTGAAATGATGATATTTAAAAAAAATATTTAAAACATATATTTATCTAAATAAAAAAGAAAAAGAAAATATTGAGTCAAATAGGCCCAAATTCCATAAGAATTATGAGAGACAAAAATTATAAGAAAAAGAGGCTTTATTTTTCTTTTTTCAACAAATATCAATGACAAAGACGAAACCAATAATAAAAATTAAGGAGACATTATATAATTAAATAAATTAAGAAAATAAGGGTTTAAATAGTTAAAATACCATATCATATTTTATAGTACATTGTTCTTTTGGAAGGGCAACCCCAAGGGGCAATATAGCTTTGTCACTGCTCAAGGGCTATTTCTCTATCCCACTCTCAGTATATATATATATAATATACATCGTATTATTACTCACAAAATACCCCTCATGCATGGGTTTTAGGCAACCGTGACCTAAGATTTTTCGAAAAAAAAAAAATTATATATGATAGTTAACGTTTTTTTTTTTAAATTGTTATATGATTGAAATGGATAGTTCAGATTAACAATCGGTTGTGTGAAGATTGTCATTTAGAAGAAAAAAATAATTAAGGAGTTAATCAGAGTCATCTGTTTTAATCATCCAATGATCTAAAAATATGTAAAACTTAATTAGTTTTACATTGTATAACTTGATCCTCTATCTATATAAAAATTATATTTTGATACACAAACTGTGAAAAAAAAAATACGCAACCTTATAAACTTTAAAACCCAAATCTTAAACTCTAACACCTTAAAATCTAAACCCTAAACCTTAAATCTTAATTTTTAACCATAAACCTTTAATTTTATATCGTACACAATAAAACCCTAAATTATACCCTAAAACTCTAAATTTCAAATCTTAAAATTAAAATTTTGATCAAAATATTTTTCATATATATAATTCAAGTAAACTTATACTTTTTTGAATCACTTACGGTGATTATAATGATATATATTCAACAAATATTTTATAAAAAATTAACATTTATTAATCAATGATGAGAAGTGAAATTATTAAAAAAATTATACATAAATCTTATTAATAAGGGTTTGATCATTAAATAAATGTTATTTCGTTGTTTTTATTAAACTATTGACTACTAAAAGTATAAAAATAAAACTTACAAAAAAATATAAAAATAAAATTATTATCTTTTCTTAAAAAGAATGTGTATTTAAAATTTTAATTATATTTTTATTAAATCGATATTCAATTAACTTACGATATCAATTCCATAAAAAATTATGTCGTATTTACGGTCGGTATAAAATAAAATATTTTATTTAAAATTATATTAAAATATTAAAAAGGCGAAAAAAAGTTATGATGCAAATTTAACCATGAATTTAATATTAGTAGATATTAATCACATTATTGATTAATATCTTATTATTTATTAATTAGATGGAAGGTGAAAGGCATTTAAGATCTCATGATAGTGAGAGGATCTTAATAGAGATTCTATATGTATGATTTCATTTTTTAAGGACCCTTCAAATTTTCAGAAATTATAATTTAACTCTTTAAATTTTTTAAAATTAATTTGTCGTTTTTAAGTTTTTTTTTTTAATTATGTCAAATTTTAAAATTTTAAATATTTTATTAAATCGTCTTTTGTAATTTTTTTAAAAAAATCTTATTACATCTTTCAAGTTAATTTAAAATTTTAGTTAAACCTCAAGTTTTCAAAAAAAAAAATTAATTTAAGACAAAAATTTTAAAAATTAAGTTGTCCCCTAAAATTTTCATCCCAAATTTTTATTATTGATATCGTCCAACCTCTCTTCCCCGCGCGATAAGAGATGGACATGAATCGGTTCAAATTGAGTCTTTAATTCACTCAAACTTGATTTTAAAGTAAATATTTTAAACTCAAACCAAAGCACAACTTTTAAAAGACATGATCGATCTAAAAATAAACACATTAAACTTTACTTATACAAAAAAATATATTTTAGGGACCTAATTATAAAAATAATTTTAGAAAATTTAATTAATTATTTTAAAAACTAAATTGTAAATAAAAAATTAATTTTAAGAATTTAATTTTAAAAATATATAAAAGGTTATTATAAATATTTCTACAAAATTAAAGAAAAAATTTACATAAATAATCTCAAATTTGGTCAAATATTTTTATCATAAACTTAAATCTGATCCGACTCGACTTTATCCGATCATACCCAAATTTAACTTTTTAATAAAAAAATCCGTATCGATTAAGTCGGATCGAATAAAAAAATCTGGGTAAAAAGCCCATTGCTATTGCCACAACTCCCCACCCAAAATTTGCACGTGATAGGTTCAATGTTGGCGCCTTGTTTAGTGGGTTGCTTTGTCGGAAATGAATCACTCGCACATCTATCATAAAAACTTAGGAATGTCTGCTTAATTCTCATGGGTCAACAATGGTGGTTTGGGTGCCAGCTGGATGGTTCAATTTTTTATTTAACCATTATATTTGATTTATTGATTAATTAATTTAAAATAAATTTTATAAAAATATAATATAAAGATAATTTTTTATTTAATTTTATTCATTTATAATATCAAAATTCGAACATATCTGATCTTACTAAAAAAACCTAATGTTTTATCCCGACAGACCAGTTGATTGTTAACATTTTTAATTTTTATTTTTTACTTAATAATTAAATTTAATTTAACTCGAATATAATTAAACCCATATAATTATTTAATGTCACGGATCTTTAAGTAAAGAAAGTGTAACACGGTGCTGACTATTGAGTTCACAAAGCTCCAATTTAACAGATAATATATCCGTTGTAGTTGACCACTTCTCCAACCATGTCTGAACAGAAAAAAGATATTCGGACAACAAGAATTTATGTCTTAAAACTTTTATTTATATATTTTTTTCATATTAATTAATGATGTCAACAGAACATGGTTTCTCCCTTCACATTGGCAACAACTTGGATTAATTTTATCTTCAATTAAAATTTGTCGTTTCATAATCATGTTTATAAAATATAATCATTTTAATTGTCAATTAATTAAGTATGATTAAAGTGGAGGTTGGTTTAGAAAATTCATTGTAATAATATGAATCTCACCTGTGTGTTTTTGTCTGATGGGAAGAACTCTTCAGTCCCGTGATGGAACGGTTTGTTTCTATTGGATATTTCATGTGACATTACAAGACAGGTTTTACAATTTTAACACTGTTAAGATAAGAAAAATTAAATTATATTTTAAATATTTAATATTTGGGATTAAGTTCAAATAATTATAATTAGTGAATATTTCTTACAAGGATGTGGGTGGAAGGTTAAAGTCAAACATCTCTTACTTGAATCAGCTTTTTAACTATTATTGATTAATAAAATTGTTATTACCATCTATTTTTTGTCGTTAAAGGATGTGGGTGGACAGAGCTAAGATTTGGAGTTGAGGAGGGCAAAACGTAAACTTTTGAAGTATGGGGTAAATTCATAAAAAATAATTTAAAAAAAAAAATTAAATGGGGAACAAAAATAAAAAAATTTCTTCAGGGTGGGGGCAATTATCCCTCTCCAGCACCATACAGCTCCGTCCCTGATATCAAATATTTCCTCGTTAAATAATTAACGTCTGTGTTAACATGTTTATATGTTATTTTTTTAATAAATTAATATCTTTTAATAAAATTATAATATTTTGATGATACGACAATATAATTGACGAGATTTTTTTTATATAACTTTAAAACAAACTAATAATTCTAAAATTATTTATTTGTGATATCACATCATCAAAACTAAATCATAGTCATCCACGACAAAACAATGTCGATAATGACTAATATAAAAATAAATAGAGGTCACATACATATTTTTTCGGTTAACGATAATTAAAAAACAAAATTAATATAATTTAAAAAACAAGATTAATATAATTTAAATGTTCAATGGTTAGATTAAAAAAATTAAAAGGAAGAGAACAACATTACTAATTTAATAATAATATAAGACAAAATTAACCCTTAATCTTTTTTATATTTTATTTTATTTGAAAAAATTATGATGTTTGTTTACTTTCAAATCATGCATAGTTTGCAATTTTTTATAATATGGTGTACTTCATAGAGTTTGGGCATGAATTATATTCATAAATATCTTAAAGCAATTCCCTACAAGCAACATTATTTTTAAGGATAAAGATGAAGGACAATATAATTATTTAGTAATTATTAATGCAAAAATATTTTCATCTTCTTCCTCAAATTAATGTTATTTAATAATTATTTTATAGTTAAGACAAAAGCTTGATATATAATTTCTACACTCACCATAAGTAGATCGATTAATTATTATATTCGATTTATTGATAAAATTAGGGGTGAGTATTCGATCGAGTCGAGTCAAAAAATTTTGAGTTATTCGAGTTGACGAGTTATATTTTACGACTCAAACTTTATTTGAAATTTTTTCGGTTCGAGTTGAGTTTAAAAAATTTGAGTTGAGTCAAATCGAGTCGAGTTTCGAGTTCATATAAATATTTAATTGTAATTATTTATCATGTTATAATATCATTTGATTCCAATTTAAACGACTTTCTCTAATCATATAAGATATGCATATATATATATATATATATAGTAATATTTCTTTATATTTTATATATCAATGTATATATATCATAAAAAATTGAGAGATTCGTCTAAAACTTAAAAATTAATCCTTTAATTACTAAAAATTTCGAGTTATTCGAGTTATTCGAATTTTCATTTTACAACTCAAACTTTATTTGAAATTTTTTCGAGTCGAGTCTATAAAATTTCGAGTCGAGTCAAAACGAGTTGAGTATTTTCGCCTCGAGTCGATTCGAATTATTCGGTTTTTTCGAGTCGAGTCGAGTTTTTCTCACCCTAGATAAAATGATTCATATCAGATATCGTAAGAGTCTTTATGAGCATATTATTTTAATTTATTTATAAATTAATAAAACTAAAAAAAAAATAAAATAAAATTATTGATTTGATATTATTATAAAGTCAAAATGCATTTAAACTATAAACATTTACAAGTGTTTTTCTTTAATTTAAATATTATTTTTTTTTAAACCTGTGAAGTTGTTTCAATGATAAAGTATAGGATGAGTCTACAACGGGCGTCGAACACCGCTGAACATCGTTAATGTTGAACACCGCTGAACGTTATTAAATTAATTTATAAAGAATAAAAATCTAAAGGACTAATCATATAATTATTAATAATATGTTGAGTTTATCATACTTTTATTAATTACATACTGAGTCCTTGAGATTATAAATTTTTATTAATTGATTTAATGGTGTTCAACAATGTTCAACATTAGTGTGTTCAGCGGTGTTCGATGCCCGTTGTAGAATTTTCTTAAAGTATAATGTATTTTATCAAGGTGATTCGGGTTTTAATATAATATACGTATAATATGTATATTTATTAAAAAATTAAAAAATTAAACAGATATTATCTTATAATTACATTAAAATATTAATATTTTTATTTGAATAAGAAAGGTAGAATGATTCAACCAATAATGTTAGGGAGAAAAACACTCTTTATAAAGATAATAGTTTATTTTAAAAAAAATGATTATTTATTTATTTAAGAAAATATATTATATTTTTATATGTGGATTTAAACTCGATCAATTAAACTTAGGTTTATTATTTTATAAATTTATGAGCAAATTATAGTTAACCTTAATTACCGGAAATTAACTGTCACGGTGACGTGTCAACAAAAGGCTGATTCCTTTAGAGTGTCCAATGGGAGTGTAGCACGTTGCATATTAGTCCACGTCTCCACGTCAAGCAGAATTCGAATAAAATAACCAGAAATTAAGTGGCTTGTGTTTTGCGACACGTGTCAATTAAAGGGTCGTCCTTGTGGATATCCATGACACCTACCACGTTGCAGTTGCCACGTAATCAACTCCAGGTCGTCGTCCTTGTAAAGTGGGAATTGAAAACATAAACAATAGACGTAAACTTCCAGGGTTTTGCCTCTCCTCCGTCCAAAACATGTGCATTTCACCTGACGCTGGGGATGGGACATTTTTTTTGGCTGTTCTGATTTTATATGAAATTTAAATAATTTGTTATAATCTTATTCGACCTAATGTAATAAAAACTCAATTTGATTAGTAAAATTAATAAAAAATATTAAATATAATATATAAAATATAATAAATATATAAATATATTACGTTGAGTCAGGTGGGTGGGGAAATTTTCACCTTAATTTTGAATTCGATCTAACTTGATTTTATTTTTTTTATAACTTAATTTGACCTGAACTCGATTCTTTAATAAAAGTTCATTATTATTGAGTAAGGTCGAGACTCGATGAGTTTAAATTATTTTGTCATCTTTTATTCACCCGATCCAATTGAGTCATACTTTTTTAGAAAAACGAGTTTGGTTGGACCTTTTATTAAGAGTAAGATAAAAAAAATATTCAACCAAAGTTTAATAGTATAATTTTTTCTATATTTTTTAGGAATATTTGTAGATCAAATTATTTTTTGAAAATATGATAACTTTTCATGGTTGACATAATTATTTTTTAATTGTGTTCAGGCCGATCAAAATTTCGACCGTGCTCATTTATAATCTAAGCTCTAAATAAAATATAAACTCTCATTAATTAACTAAATAACTAAAAATATTTATATTATTTTATTTTATATGAATTTGAATTACGACATTTAATTAAAAAATAATGTAATAGTTATCTATTTGATAAAAGAAAATATAAATTGACGCGGGCCCCTTCACCCACTAAACCATGTCAAAAACAGTCCACTGCATCATCCTCATATTCCTTCTATAAAAGCCAGACCAGATTCATCATCCCAGGACACAACTCGCTCACCAGCCTCATCTCTCCTTAATTCTTACAGTCGCCACTAACAAAGAAACACACACGGTTTCATGGGCAGCGCTGATTCTGTGCTCCCTCCTTCCACCAGCGACCATCACCAACAATGCACTCATCGGGTGGCGATTCCTCCGCCGCAACCATTTCTCATGTCATTCAAGAACTCCCTCAAGGAGACTTTCTTCCCAGATGACCCGCTCAGACAATTCAAAAACAAAACAACCTCGAAGAAAATCACACTCGGACTGCAATATTTGTTCCCCAGTCTTGAATGGGCTCCTCGTTACAGCTTCCAGTTCTTGAAATCTGATCTCATCTCCGGGATCACCATTGCCAGTCTGGCGATCCCTCAGGGTATAAGCTATGCTAAGCTGGCTAACCTGCCACCCATTCTCGGCCTCTGTAAGTAACAACTTGACCAGATTAATAAACCCTATTGTTCTTATCGTTGTTGAAGCTTAATGATTTCAAATTTTCAACCCTTTTTTTACTGAAATGAAGATTCAAGCTTTATTCCGCCGCTGGTTTATGCGATGATGGGGAGCTCCAGAGATTTAGCCGTAGGGACTGTTGCTGTTGCATCGCTTCTCACTGCTTCTATGTTGGGGAAGGAAGTGAATACTGCTGAGCATCCCACGCTTTACCTTCACCTAGCTTTTACTGCAACATTTTTTGCTGGATTACTTCAAGCTTCATTAGGCCTGTTAAGGTAAATTAGTGCTGAAAATAAACAGACCAAGTTGTTACTTTGTCTTGTCGCTGTTGGAATTCTTGTCCTTTGTTGCTGTCTGACAGGAAATTTGTGTAAAATTCTTCATTACCCTATCCTATATACACCATTTATGGCTTCTAAAAATTACTTAAAAATTGTTATTATTGCAGTACATGGTAAAATATTTTTACTGTACTTTGATATTACTGTTTGTGCAGGCTAGGGTTTATTGTGGATTTTCTTTCACATGCAACGATAGTAGGGTTCATGGCAGGGGCAGCCACTGTCGTGATATTACAACAGCTAAAGGGAATCCTAGGACTTGAACACTTCACTAAATCTACAGACATTATCTCGGTTTTTCACTCTGTCTTCAGTCAAACTCATGAGGTTTATGATCTTTCACTTTTCACTTTCCATTTAAAGGTTAAAACTTGAGTGAAATAAAGCTAGAAAATAATAAAAATTTTCTGTACTTTCATTATTTCTTTTTATGTATATCCCTAAAAATATTTAAAAATTAAAATATACTCTAACTCAAATTTTTATATCCTAAACCCTAAATTTTATAGCCTGAAAAATACATCATATGTCTAATTTCCTAAATACTAACCTTAAACTCTAAAATCTAAACAGAAGTGGATGCAAAGGTAAGCCTGGGTGGACACGAGCCCACCCTGAAGTTTTTAAAGTTTAGATATTTAACTTCAATTTTTAAAATTTTTATGAATTTATCTTTAATTTTTTTTAATTTTATGATTTGTACCCTCTCTAAAATTTTAATTTTGTTATGGTTTATGCCCACCCTCAAAAATATTTTAATTTGTGCCCACCCAGAATAATATTTCTGGATCTACTACTGATTCTAAACACGCTATTTTAAAGTGAGAATATTTTTAGCATGGGAATTGAGCAGTCATTTTCTATTTACTTGAAATATATAATAATTGACATGTGATGTACTTATATTGTTGGTATTAGTCACGGGTACTTCCATATTTATAATTAATATATAATCATATAAAACAAAATAATTTAAGAGTTTATATATCTATATATAGATGTATATATTTGTGTTTATTCACAACCTGTTGAATTTGACAGTGGAGATGGGAAAGTGGTGTTCTTGGCGTTGGTTTCCTTTTCTTCCTCATCGTCACCAGATATTTCGTAAGTAGATCTAATTATTTAATGTTTATTTTAGATAATTAGATCTAATCTTTATTAAAATATTTAAAAAATGTAATTAAAATATCAAAAGCACGTGTTGAATTAATAAAAACAATCCACTTTTATATAACTTGTCGGAAAGTAAAAGATTTACAAGGAAACTGAGCTTAACTTTTCAAGAAAAAGGGTTGTCATTTTACATGTAATAATAAGAAGAATAAGGAAAAGGTTTCCCTTATTGGGTTGTTGTCTTAAAATAATATTTGCTTTGAAACCTAATTTCCTTTTTTATAATAAACATATGCTTTACAAGTCTTCAGTTAGCTTCTAAATCTGCTCTATTCGATCAAATCGAGGTCATGAAATTTAAGTTAAATTAAATTGAGTTGTTTAATTTTTTATAATCGTATATGATATATATATTATGTTTTATTTTCGTATATGATATACATGTGATTATTATTTTATAACTCAAACTTTGTTTAAAATATTTTTCGAGTATAATCGAGTTTATAAAATTCGAGTCGCTGATGTCTTAATCACCCTATTTTTAAGTATATTATTTGTGCATCAATGGTAAAATGTGTTATGGAATACCAACAGAGCAAGAGGCGACCCAAGCTCTTTTGGATATCAGCAATGGCGCCCTTGACATCAGTCATCCTCGGAAGTCTTCTCGTTTATCTTACACATGCCGAGAAACATGGTGTCCAAATTGTAAGCACTTCATTGTCCTTTTTCTTACACTTTAAAATTTAAGTTTTTTTTTTTTAAAAAAAAAAAAAACTTTCATACAGAGTTGGTGTAAACTTTTACACAACTTTTGAGTCCTTGGATTATAAGTTTAATTTACGGTTTAAAGTTCAGGATTTAGATTTTAGAGTTTTAAATTAAGATTAGTCTTTAAAGTTTAGGGTTTAAAGTTTACAAATACTCGCGTTCTAAGTTATACTTTAGATTTTAGGAGTTAAGGTTAAAAATTTATGATTTAGATTTTAAGTTATAAATACTCGTGTTTGTGTAAAATAAATTTTATTAGAACAAATTATTTGTCCCTTTATTATGTCTCTTTTGGTATTCTAAAATAGTATATTTAGGGTTTAGGGTTTAAGATTAATATTTGTGCTTAGGGTTTAGAGAATTAGGGATAAGGTATATTTTTAAGGGTAAAGTTTAGGGTTTAAGATATAAAAATTCAGTTTATGATTTAAAATTTTGTACGTAAAACATAGAAGGAGACAAAATAATAGAGTATAGAATTTTTGTTCAAATTTTACACGGATTGCGTATAAAAAATTTCCCATAGATTAACTTGTAATATTATAATAGTAAAAAAGTCAAATTATATCAAATTTAATTATAAAGACTAAAATCTCAAATTTAAATATAATAAAGGGACCTCATCATAATTTGACCACGAATAAATAATGACGTATTCTTCCTTTTTAGGTAAGTTGTCTAGACTTGACCTAACCCTAATAATTGTCTACTGTGTCCCCACCAATAATAACTCCACTGCACCCTGCTGGTCTATTAGATAGGTCCCAATGCATATGCATGGACATAATCTCTTGCTATCCTGGGTTAGTTCAAGTATTTATTGTCACATTTTTTTGTTTTTTTTAATGATTATTTATGTCATGTCTGATGATGAAACACGACGAAAGAGTTTGTGATCCATTGAGATTGTGATGCTGTGATAATGGCAGATAGGAAACCTGAAGAAAGGGCTGAATCCACTGTCTTTCGGGGATTTGGTGTTTACGACGCCGTATATGGCCGCGGCTCTGAAAACCGGCATGATCACCGGCATCATTGCTCTTGCCGTAAGCTTCCTACATTGATAAAATTTGCGATTTAGTCCCTATCTGCATTCAAACTGTTGGTGGTTACTGGTTGTGAATTCATACAGGAAGGAATAGCAGTGGGGAGAAGCTTTGCGATGTTCAAGCAGTACAATATCGATGGAAACAAAGAAATGATAGCCATTGGTTCTATGAACATCGTTGGTTCTTGCTTTTCTTGCTACCTCACGACCGGTAAAGTTTGTTTTTAATGTATATTCAGGTGATGACTGATGATCTAGTTCATTGGTTTAGTTCGATTCGCTGACCGTGCCGGTTGTGCCGATGTCGGTATGTACATTTCAGGTCCATTTTCACGATCAGCTGTTAATTTCAATGCCGGATGCAAAACGGCAATGTCCAATGTTATCATGGCCGTTGCGGTTATGTTTACGTTGCTGTTCTTGACACCTTTGTTTCATTACACTCCTCTCGTAGTGTTATCCGCGATTATAATTTCCGCGATGCTTGGCCTTGTCGATTACGATGCCGCCATCCATCTTTGGAATGTCGATAAATTCGATTTCTTCGTGTGTATGGGGGCGTATATCGGTGTCATTTTCGCAAGCGTTGAGGTTGGCTTAGTCATAGCGGTACGAATCATGCATAAATATCAACCGGACACAGCCGAAACATGACCCTTCACTGGGCCTCACGTAACGAATGCTTTTTCTGTGTGAAATGCAGGTTGCAATCTCTGTGCTGAGGTTACTGCTGTTTGTTGCAAGGCCAAGGACTTTTATCCTGGGAAACCTTCCGAATTCAACCATCTATAGAAACGTTGAGCAATATCCGAATTCGAATTATGTTCATGGCGTTCTCATACTTAAGATCGATGCTCCAATTTACTTTGCCAACTCAAGTTACTTAAGAGAAAGGTACTAGAATTCCATTGCTTAAGTTTCAGACAGCTACATTCAATCGAATCGAAACCAACCTATGTTTGGTCTTATCAGGATAACAAGGTGGATTAATGAAGAGGAAGACAAGCTGAAATCAACAGGGAAAACCAGCTTACAGTATGTCATACTCGATATGACAGCTGTTGGTAACATTGACACCAGTGGAATAAGCATGCTTGAAGAGGTCAAGAAAATTACAGACAGAAGGGAGATCAAGGTATTTCTTTTTCCTACAATTACTTTTGAACATGTTTTGTCACTAGAAAACATATTCTGATTTGTATATATGTATACTGTTTTAGCTTGTATTGGTCAACCCTGGGGCTGAAGTGATGAAGAAACTCAACAAGGCCAAGTTCCTGGAAAACATAGGTCAAGAATGGGTATATTTAACAGTAGGAGAAGCGGTTGATGCCTGCAATTACAGGCTTCATACATGCAAACCAGCAGAATCGCAGCCATGGAACAATGTTTAAGCTAACTAGTATGATCTTTATGCAACTGAGAATCAGGGTGCATAGGCATGTTTAAGCTGAAACAACAGAGAATTAACCAATATTAAAAGCCTATATGATTTGTTCTAAAGTAGGCTATTTTCGAACTGTACGATGATGCATGTCGCGGCAATGGAATTTTATTTAATCAAGTTTCTGTATGATCTGAGGAGGCATCGACTAATGTTGATTTAGTTTGAATGCATGATATGATTGTACCTCTGCATGAAAATAATCTCATCGCAAGCATAGATAGTAAGATTAAAACAATGGTAAACAAAATTTATGTGAGCTAGAAGAAGATAACTTCCATTGAAGTCTGTATTTAGGCCAAGTTAAACCTACAGAGAAGGGAAGTTTTAACCTAGAAAAGTACTCTTTATTTCGATTAGACGGTGCCTGAAATATACGTCTGGATCTCTAAACTACAGAAGAAGATAACCTCTAAAAAGGAAATAATGTATGAAACAATGCATCTAAACTCTCGGTCTTGAAAACTACACTGATTAGTAATTGTCTCAGTCTCCTTTGGTTGGGGGTTTCGCGCATGCACAAAAGGGTGTTTTCTTCCTCTTCTGGTTCTGGCTCTGGCTCTGGCTCTTTCTTACCCCACCGTATAGATAGTCCCGCAATATAACTCTAGTTTTACGCTCCATGATTCTGGTTGGTCCTTTGCTTTCTTTTGAGTCAAGTTTAAGTAAGATAAACTGTATTTTCTGCACTTCCAGTTGCAGCTGTCCTATCTTCTCGGACCCTCTTCGAGCTTGCTCTGCTACTCTACGTCTCCTAAAAGAACTACTCTCATCTGATTCTAGTGCAGGTTTCCCATCAAGGGACCGACAAGGGTCTTCAATGTGAGTTACCAGTTTGCGATTGACATCAAATAGCTGAATGATTGCTTCCTCAGCTTCTTCTAGCTGCTGTTTAACTGTACCATATTCAATTCCTTTCCCGTTTTTTCCTTTCTCGGTTATCTCCACCTTCGTCTTTAGATCCTGCATGGTTATTTGAAGGTTAGCCAACTTTTGTGCATCAGAATCGAGTCTTTCTAAAATCTTCCTCTTGCTTCCTTCTTGGTAAGGCTCGGTAAATCTCTTAGAGCTCTCTTTATCAACACCCAAATCCTTCACGAGGGATTCTGTAGAGAGGGTTTTGCCCCTACGTGCCTTTGCTGTACCAATTCGTTGATTTCCCGTTGAAGCAGCGAGCATCTTCTGTGCCTTGCCGACTTTCAAGGCAATGTTACCATCATGATCAGGTGTTTCCCACAACTCAAGCATCTGATTATCAAGCTCTGCAGTTTCTCTCCTGCTTAAACCATAGGATGAGCACTCGGATGTCTGATCAAGCAGAATGTCTTTCATCATCATCTCACTGTCTTCTTCAGAAATTTCAGGTGTCGGTCTCTGAATTTTGACACTGTTGCCGAGTCTATGACCAAGTTTCACCCCATCTTGTCTAATGTTCACATGCTTCTTTGCTCTAACTCGTTCTCGACGTGAGCTGCTTCCAAATCTTAACTCTTCAATCTGCCTCATAGCAGTCTCTAGTTTGGAATTGAGATTTAAGTTCTCCATCGTCGCAAGCTTTTGCATATCCACCACTGCATTTTCAATAGATTTTATTCTCTTATGGATACCCTGCAAGTCAGAAAAACTGTCTGGAACTGAGGCAATTCGGCCTTCACTTATTTGTTGACGATTTTCAGCATGTAATTCAGTCCCCAACTTGGCATCCTGGAAAACAAGAGAACTGTTAGTCAAAGAACCACACCAGATAATCATTGAAGATCCGTTTCATTGTCAACATAAAAGATAATTATAGCAGACAAGGTCCCATTTATACCAAACCTATTAAGATCTAAACAGAACTAGCTTACACTTGACACTAACATGCTTTTAGTATTGTAAAACATCTTGGTAATACCGTATGCACTATCTAGACTTGCATAAGTGAAACAAAACCAGAAACTACACAGTCCATTAACACAGAAATGAAGAGAACAAAGAGCAAAAGCACATAAAATTCACCATACTGTAAATCTGTAATGGCAAATTGATTCTTAAGGTCATAGAAACAATTGAAACACCATAAATTCAATAAAAATAATAAAATATATTTCTCATTGAAACAAGAATTTGTGTAATAGATCAGGCTAGTAAATATGTACTCGTTCAAATTCGTGAATCGGAAGCAGCAATATCAATTGCTTGTGTAAACAAAAACCACTAGATGCTGATACAGGTCAAAGATGGTGGTGGTTGGGTTAAAACTGAAGTTTCATATTCAACCAAAAAGTATGAAGGCCACATTGACTTGGTTTTTTAAAATGCAGACATTGTCACTCGTGAGCAAAAAAAATAGACATTACCTTTACTTTGTCATTATGATCTGTGGGAAATTTAGGAGACAAGCGAGTTTGACTACCCAACAATGTCACTCTGTCCATGAGAGAAACAACAGCCGGAACATATGCCGCCAACTGAGCTTTAAGTTCTCCATTCTCGTGTTTCAAGATTCTAGCACTTTTTTCCAGCTCTTCTAGCTCCATAGCTTTGGAATTACTTCTACTTTCAAGTACTTCACAATCCTTATTAAGCTCATGAGCCGTCTCTTCAAGCAATGCTGCATGGACAGCAGAAATCTGTAGCTCACCAGACAATGCAGCAGCCTTATTTTCCAAAAGTTCAACCTCATTTCTTCTCTTTTGTAGTTCAACATTCAATTTGGCCAATTCAACTTCAAGTTTCTGATTAGCCAGACGTATGCTTTCCGTTTCCTTACTTTGATGGTCATAGTCTCGGGATAGTTTCCGAAATTTCTTCTTTTGATCTTCACCTATCAGTATGACCTCCTCATATTTAGTCGTCAGATCCTCTACAAATTCATGCAATTGGGCTCTCTCCTCTTGACTTTCACGGAACATTCGGTCTGTTTCGAAAAGCACATTCTCCTTCTGGCACAACAGATCCTTTCCCTTTGAAACTTCATCATTTAACCGATCACAAACAGCCCTAACTGACACAAGTTCATTCTCCAAGTTTCTCTTTGAATCTTTGAGATGTGAGTTTTCCATTTGCATATCATCAAACTTTCTCTCCATTATTCTCAGTTTTCCCTCAAGATCATTATTGAGACATTTGAGTTTATCCATATTGTCGGCGAGATGCTTTATTTCCTCAAAATTATCAGCAATAACATACTTGAGAACAAGAGAAGTGTTACTTTGAGATATTGCTTCGGCAAAGACAGCATAGTTTTCCTCTTCTAGATTAAGTTTCTCCTTGCCTAATTCTAAAACTTCCTTCATCAAAGATGTTTTCTCATCTACCACCTTGCGGTTATCCTCCAATGAACTCTGATATTCACTTTGCACGACTAACAGTTGTCCACAAACACTTTCTATTTCAGTCTGTAAAACTTCTTCTCTTTGGCCTGCCACTATCAGGTTTGATTCCAGTTGTTCATTCATATCCACAAGTTCTTCGGTTCTTTTCTGCAGCTCTGAAAACTGTTCAGACTGAACATTCAACTCCTGGTGCAATGAATTCTTCTCTTTAGCAAGATTTTCTGCCTCTAGCTTCAGTTCCCCAAGCAGTGCAATAAGAACTGAATTCTCAATCAAGGATAGCTGATTTTCATCTAAAGACTTTCGAAGTGAATTTTGCATCTCCCTGAATCTTGCAAATACACAGTCAAGAACTGATTGGTCTTCAGAACCGTGGATAGCATCAATCTCAAAAGTCCTCAACATCTGATAAAGCCCCATCCTTAGTATGGTAATTTGATCAAATAAGCATTTTATCTCCATTTGCTTTCTGGAATTTCCAAGCTCCAACTCAGTGATAAGTTTGTCTGAGAATATGGTGGCTTCCAAGAGTTTCCTACATTCGAGTGATAGAGATAAATTTTTTTCTTCCATATCTTGTGCACATTTCTGCAAGATAAAATTTTCTAGCTGAGCATTCATTGCCTTGTCCAGTTCCTCTTCATGTTCTTTCTTCCTGCAAAGATTTTCCACTTGTAGAAAATGAATATGAGATCTCATAGCAGTTACTCGGGATTCATTCAACCGCACAAAGCTAGCATGCTCTGCTTTTTCAGCCTCTAGCAACTTTTTTAGTTCTTCCATTTCACAAAATGTTGATTCTGTCTCTTTCACATATTTTTCTTCTAATCTCTGATATATTTTCTCTAAATCTTCGAACTTTTTCTGACTGACATCCAACTGAGAAATCAAACCTTCTCTCTGTGTTATGAGGTCAGACTTCTCATCGCCAAGCAACAGGCATGAATTTTCTATGTTAGTTAATTTAACACGCAATCCTTCGAGCTTGCCATTTGCATCTAAAAGGGAATTCTCCAGAAAGTTATTCTTCTCTAAAAGCCTCTCCAGATTCTCAGTTGCAATCTGCAACTGAGAAGTAAGTGTCTCCTTCTCGGTGGCAAGGGTGGATTTCTCTCCCAAAAGAGAGTGGCAGTATTCTTCCAAAACCTTTACTCTCCCTCGAACACTTTCTAGCTCAGCATTCATATCCGAGAGTGAATTCTCTAAAAGGGTGTTTTTCTCAATAAGTTTCTCCATCCTTTTAATCTTCTCTAGTAGAGCCATCTTTTCATTTCTGTCTCTTTCACATACATCTTTTAGCTTTCGGTTCTCATCCTGCAATTCCATCACAGATGATGCAAAGTCTTCTAGATTTAAGCCAACAGATTCCAGATGCCCTGTGATATCTCGGTGTCTCTTGTTGAAGTCGTTGAGTTCCTCTTTCAAGCAGTAAATTTCTTGCTGAAGAGTGTTTCTCTGGTCCATTCTAAGGTCAACTTCTGCTTCAAGTTTGGCTATAGTCACCCTTAAGCTTAAAATCTCTTCTTGCAAATTCTCAATGGTCATTGCTGAACTTAATTTGAGTTCGTTCAGGCCTTTGTTCTCATCATTGACCCTCTGTAGTTCAGCCTCTAAACCACAATTGCGTGCTTCAATTTCCTGTAAATTTTGAGCACTATTCTGAAGCTCGGTGGACAGAGATCTGAGTTCTTCCTGGGATTGAGAGTGCACATGCTGCAAAGTGAGAAATGCAATTTCAGCCTCCATAAATCTCAAGCGTTCTTCTTGTATTGAAGTCCAAAGTCTCCCCAATTCCTTCTGCTTCTCTTTTAGCTCATGACTTTGATCTCCCATCTTCTGCACCAAAGACTCGAATTCAGTATGCATAGTCCGGTTAGTACTCTCCAACAGACTGCATCTTTCTTCGGAACCTTTTAACTTTGCAGCCCCGTTGTCTATCTCACCTTGGAGCCTTTGTGCATCTTCCCGTGCACTGAGAGAGTTTGTTTTCCAGACTAGAAATCGTCTCTAAGCACTGCTGGCACCGAAGAGCAGCTGCTTCCTTATCTTTGGTCAGCTCAATGACCACTAGCTTTAGAGTTTCAAGTTCAGTTTCAGCTTTCTCTGCTCGTTTGGTCTCCCTTCTGGCTCTTTCTTCAGCATTCAATAATGTTTGTTCCAGACTGCTAATAGTCTCTGTGCACTGCTTGTATTGAATAAGAGTGTCCTCCTTTGCAGCTTCTACTCTGGTGAGGTCCAGCTTTAAGGCTTGGACTTCAATTTCAGATTTACTAGCTCGCTCATTCAGTTCTCCGGCATCCTTTAGTGCATGAGTTATACAACTCTCAAGATTATTTATCTTCTCCAAGCACTGATGGTATCGATCAAGATTAGCTTCCCTTTCAGACTCTAATTTGGCGAGGGCATCTTTTAAAGTTAGAACTTCGGCTTCAGCTTGACTTGCACGTTCGTTAAGCCCCTGGGAATCTTCTTGTGCACGAGAGACTTCTCGCTCTAGATTAGACAGTCTCTCCAAACTCTCCCGGTATTCAAGTAGGCCAGCTTCTTTTTCAGCTTCTAATCTAGCAAGAGCATTCTTCAAGTTTAAAATTTCCACCTCAGCCTTACTTACTCGTTCGGACTCAGATGGGGCTTGAGCACTGAGATCAGGGACCCCATTATTTTGAGGGCTTTGGCCTTCGTCTTCTGTATCATTAAACTTGAGGCTTTTTCTTGCCCTTCCTTCTCTGAACTTGACATGGTTTGTAGCTTCATCATGACCAAACATATCATGTGAAGAGAGCCCCATAGCATCCTTCTGCAGCTCATCAGGCTCCGATAATGCACATAAAGGTGGTGGCGTCCCAGGTGAACGGGGATCAACCTCTGTAGCCAAACCTCCCGGTGATTCATCCGCAAAAACCAGGGGAACTTGGTTTGGAAATGCTTCTGCCATGGTCCGATGAGCCTGACGAAGCACACCAGTTGCATGATCATACCTTTCAGCCATTGCACGGTATGCTCGATAAAACTCCTCTACCAATTTCATCAACTCTGGACGTTTCTTGTAATACATCTCTGCTCGCCTAGCAAACGAATCAGCATCTTCTTCAATGAGTTTGATCATTTGCTTGACTTTGTTATCCATATCTGTTGAAGCAGAAGATATTTCCACAAACCAATTCTTTTAATACTGCAATTACACAAAATTTCGATACGAAAGGAAAGTGCAATCTAATTACCATCTCGCAAAATCTCACATCGCTTAATACAAAAACTCGAAACTTAGCAAGCTTGGGAAACAAAGTTCCATGTGCATTTTAACTAATATAACCGATGCCACTCAACTGTTTACAGTTCATCCTATCATTTCTTCGCGTAGCAATCGAAAAAATCCGAAAATGGTAATAACATGGATGAATTCCCAATTTTTGTAGCAATGAAGAAGTACCTGTGAGATTCTCTTGGAGCCATTTTGAATTTTTGGGGCTTATGTGACTGTTCCACCACCATGAGTACATGCCAATAGAATCCGAATGCTTCACAGTTTCCATGACTTTGGACCTCGACACCATCACTTCCCGACCACGGATTTCGGTTCTTAATTACGAATACGAGGCAGTGGATCAACCCAGAAGATTAAAAATTCACTTCCCGACCACCGATTGCGGTTCTTAATCATGAGTACAAACCAATAGAATCCGAATCCTTGTGCTTATTGCTTAATCCCTGATGTCAACAAACAAAAACCAAATAATTCAGCTTTAACGTGAAGAAAACACACAAGACCTAACAAAATGATTAGGAACATGAAAAGATCAAATCAGCAACGGCATAAAAATAACCTGATCAAGATAATCTAGCAGTCCAAATCTTTATGTAACAAAGCAACTGGTAACTGTTCTCTCAAAAACTGCTTTAAGTTACCTGCTCAAAGACAAGACATAATCAAAATTCAAAACATGTCTTGTAAGATAGAATCTAATGAATCAAAACAAACAAACAAACAAAAATGGTTTTAAGAAACTGCAGATGCACTATCAACAACATTTCATAAAAACCATACAATTAGAGTAAACTTTTAAGAACCCAAAGCATGATTTTCAGCAACCAAGTGATAAAACTTGAAGAACCGTTGGATTCAGCAAAAAAGAAACAAAAAAAAAAACTTACTACAAACTACAAAAAACAAAGTATGGTTTCTGGGTTTTCATTACAGGAAGCTAGTAAGTAAGCTTGGGCTTTTGCTTTTGCCTTTCTCAAATCTCAACCCATCGTTCTCAGGTTCAAGACTCCTCCTTTACTTTTCTTTCTTTGCTCCTCTGTTTCCTCTGGCTATGGGTGCTTTTGAGAAGGCTGTTAAAAGAGGAAATGGCAACAAAAATCATTAAAAATGAGTAGAAACTACAACACCATTAAATAAAATAAATAAATTGTGTAAGATCTTTTTAGGTATTTATTTATAAGAGGAAAATTAACAGTCAAGCAAAGCTGGAAAGAAAAGGGTTCGGTGAAAGTTAAATGACAAAGTTGTCCCTTCTGGTGTTAACCGTTAAGTATGGTTTAAGAAAATGTTGTCCCTAAATTATTAATTAATGTTCTTTTAAGATTAAATTAAGATATTTGTTTAATAAAAAATGGTAATTTAAATATTTATTTTAAAAAAATAATTTAAATATTTAAAAGAAAAAATAGTTTAAGCATTTAAAAAAGAAAATAAGATGATTTAAACACTAAAAAAGAATAAAAAATAATTTAAATGTTTAAAAAATAATTTAAATACTTATTTTAATATCAAGTCTTTCATTTAAACTAAAATTACAAAAATAAGTTGACGTAGTTGAGAGGTAATTTAAGAAAGGATGATCTATATATTTAATATTTTATTTATATCTGTCTTTTTATTTTTAATATTTCAATTAATTATTTTATTAAAATAATATTTAATATTATGCATTGTTTCTATTTTGATATTTTGATTATTAAAAATAAATTAAAATAGTAATATAATCTTATCCAATAATAATTTTAATTAAAACAGTTTTTGTCAAATAAAGATTTATATGATTAAAAATAAAATAAAAAATAATGAAATAAAATATATTTAATTAATTAATAATAAATAATATAATTAGAATAATTAGAAGAAAAGTAAACAAAAATGGTAAGTAAGGAAAGTGTGAATATGGATTGGTAGGCCCTACTCAGATATGACATGCTGTCATTCTTTTTCGAACAGAATAAAAAGGCAGTTCCATGGGAGGGGCCCGAGGAGTTTCGGGTCGGGTCATCTTTGCTCACACGATTCCTTTTTGGACTACTTGATTTCAAGTCGTCGGGATAATTTTTTTAAATAGTTTAAAAATAATAATAATAATATATTTATAATTTTTTTTATGTTTTTTGACAAAATATACACACTTTATAATTTGAAGATGAAAAGCAAACACGTAGAAACAGAACAGGCCTTGTAGATACTGTACGGTTATACGAAGTTCTCCCACTCTGACATGACCCGAATTTAGCACGTGGGATCCACCACAACCTGTCCATTATTCATATATAGTGGTCGGTAAAACATATGTCGCGTATATCTACACGTAATACACACATGTTTATACACGTATACGTATGTATGTATGTATATAGGGACGGAACTGTGTATGTGTTAAGAGGGGTTGTTGCCCCTCCCAAATATTTTGGTACAATTATATTTTTAGTTTTTTTTAGTTTAAATATTAATTAAATAAGGATTTTTGTCCATCCTAATTTTCTAATTTAAAGGTTTAATAGATTCTTGTCCCTCCCAACGTTAGGTCCTAGCTTCGTCACTGTATGTATATACGTATAAGAAAAAAAATTTATATCATGAGTTTAGTTTATCATATCAGTAATTTTCAATTTATTTTTTTCAATCAATGAATCTTTACTCATTTTTTAATGTCATTTAAAAAATATATTTTCTAACTGTTAGATTAATGATATAGATGATTAATGGTGGAATAAATGGTTTTTACTGGTTAGGGACCACAGATGACAGTGGCGGATCCAGAACTAAATGTGAAGGTGAGCACAAATCAAAATATTTTTAAGATAAGTACAAGTCGTAAAAATTTCAAAATCCCAAGGGCACAATCATAAAATTTTAAGAATTTTAAGGACTAATTCATAAAAAATTTAAAAATCAAAACCAAATAAACTTTTAAAATTTCAGGATGGACACAGGTCCACCCTCAATTAGATATGTATTCACCAGTGATAGATGACATGACGAGCCGGACCTATGATATAATCTAAATTTTTTTCTTAAGTTCGAATATTAATAAAATAATGATAAATGTGAAGGTATATTCTCATGAGTACATTCAAAATGTATAATTTAATTTGAAATAAAATTATTTCCTTTATTTCTTATGATTTTTTTTATAAAAAAAAAAATCATCCGTAGCTTTATTATTACTAACTATAATTCCTTATAACTTCATTAAATTTAGGAGTTGGCGAACTCCCATCCCTTTCCACTATCACTATCATTAAAGGGGAGAATTGAACCCTAACCTACCTCTTTCATTCATTATATAAACCCAAAAATAAAAGGGGTAGGTGGGGAATTAATGCTAGTAGTTAATATATTGTTAAAAAATTATTGAATTTTTTAAATATTGTTATCTATAAAAAAAATTGCTCTTAACGAGTTTTGAACTCATAACTCAAGGAAGAAGAGAGGATGTTGACCAAAAATTTTACGAGTAAAATGAAACTAAAATAAGATTATATAGACTAATATTTACAATTCTAAACAATGAAAGACTACACCAATAACTAATTAGTTTAGTGAAATAATATTAGGTCCTTAAATAATGTCAGAGGTTCGAATCTTTACATTATAAATAAAGAAAATTAGATTAAATTTAAAAAATAATCTTCATAATGCACGAGCCCTCTAGCCCAAGTGGTTAAAAGAATGATCGTTGTTCATAGAGGTCACGAGTTCGAGCATCAGTGATGCCAGCAGAATGATTGAGCGATCAATGTTAAATGATGAAGATTATAAGATTATATTCTAGAACAAATATTACTATAATCATTATTAGCTAATTCAAAAAAAAATCTTCAGAATAAGTCTCTACAACAACGATCTGATATAATAAAATTCATTCATTTAATAACATGTAAAAAAAGTGAAGATTCTTTTTATAATAAAATTAAAGAATTATTTTAAAAAAATAAATATAAATTTATTATTGAATAAGACTAAAAATAACGTAATGAATCAATAGATGGAGAAATTATATTCTAGGACAATCCCATCACGTCATCCATGGGACCGGCCAATAAAAAGCATTCATGTAATTATTTTTTTCACCTCATCATTTTTACCAAATGAATCTTCACTAACATTTATTATAATCTAAGTTTAAAACAGTTTTTACCAAGTGCAGATTCTCTTGGTAAAAATAATGAAGTGAAAAAAATAATTACATGAATATTTTTTATTGATCGGTCCCATAAATAACGTGGTGAGACTATCCCATAATATAATTTCAAGTATTAATTTTTGTAACAATGGAGTCAATGACCAATACACCCCCCTTATTTTGGGTCCACCATCCTTTTTTCCCTTTAATACCTCATCAAATCTGCCAGCTGAGTATATATGTAGAGCAACAACAGCCACCCAGCCAGCCATCAAATAAGCGCACATGACCCTCATCCCCCACCGCCATCGCCATCAAATATTCTACTTGCTTGATAATGACTCTAGGAAAGGTTAAGCAAGGAAGGAGAAGACAAGGGCCATGGCCCCTGGGGTTATTTATCAACTGCCAGGACAGTTTCCACCATGGCATGTGAATGACTATTAAACACTGTTATGGAACTGATAGTTTTAGGGACATGCACCAGCGGATAGAAATTAAAAAAAATCCACGATCGTTATAACAACTGTTATTTAATGATAATGTCGTCATCTAAAATCGTTAATACCGTAAATATTGATAAAATTTAAGATTATATCAATAATGATCGTAATTTAAAGATTAATGGTCATAATGACAATATTTATTTTAAAAATATTAAGAAAAATAAAAACTATCCGTCAAATTTCATCTTTAACAGTTAAATTTTTTAAAAAGAATCGTAAATAAATATATTATATTTATATTTATATCTATTATAATTTATAATAAGTCTAACAAATTTAAAAAAAAAATTACGACTATAACACTCACAGACTCACGATGATCATAATAATAATGGTTATATCTACAGTCGCAATAAACGCAACACGAACAAAAACGTAATTAAAACGTTTTTAAATCTCTGGTGGCGGATGCATGTAGTTCCCATTAGGGGTGGGCAATACCGGATACCCGGTCAATTTGAATAGAATTGATCCCGATCCCGGTAACCACCGATTCCTGAAAATTGGAACCAATCTCGGTCCCGATCACACGGGGTCATAAATTTTAAGAACCGGTCTCGTTACTGTTAGGAACCGATTCTAATACCAGGTACCCGGTCAATTAGTTTATTCATAAAAAATTGAGTAATTGAAAAAAAAATAACCACCAAAATAATATTAAATAATAAAATGAGAACATTGTAGGCTTGAAAATTAAAATTTTAAAACTAGTCATACTCATAATATTCATACATAAAGAGAAAGTTTGATAATAAAAATAAACAAAAGAAAACCAATATCGAATATTTGATATTAGTCCCGGTTCTATTGAGTATCGAGTCTAAAAAATCAAGATCCAATCCCGATCTCGATTATGACCGATACCTAAATTTTAGATTCAGTTTTGATCCCACCGAAACTAATACCAAATAAAAACCTATTAAGTCTTATCGGGTCCAAAATCAAAACCAGATAATCGAGTTTTTTTCCACCCTGTTTCTCATACAAGCCGTTGCATCCCTATTTTTTCATAAACACATTTAATTTAGTGTGATTTTTCCCCTTAAATTTTAGTATACCTATTTTGAAAAAAAAAATAGATTTTTATTTTTAAATTTTTGGATCCTTATAGTATTTATGATGTAAATGTTGTGGAATTAAAGTGAGTGCGAAGACAAAACATTATTATTTTTATTTTTATTTTTAGTATGAAAAGTGCAAATACAAAAAAAACATTCTTATTTTGTTCTGTCATGCATCTGATAGCAATGTTTTGTCATGATGTGTGCTTAAAAGATGATATGAAACACAAAGATATCTGTCATGTGCCACACCATCATCATGTTCAGACAGAAGCTGGGCAGTCAGGTGTCGGGTGAGGATGGAACACACCATAACAAGACCAATTGTATGCAGGCAGGAACACTTGGATCTTCTTGCAGGGATAAAATTAAGAGAAATATTTAGCTTTTGTTCTTAATTGATTCGAAATTTTATAAACTCTATTCGTTTAAAAATTTTAAATAAAATTTGAGTTGTAAAATTAAATTTGAATAACTCAAAATTTTTAATAATTAGAGGATTTATTTTGAAGTTAAGACAAGTTTATCAATTTTTATGATATTATATATATATGAAAAAAATATATAAATAAATACATATTTTATATGATTAGAAAAATTTATTTAAATTAGAATTACATCGTACTATAATATCATAAATGATTATAATTAAAATTTTATATGAATTCAAAAACTCAACACGACTCAAGTTTTTTAAATTTAAATTAAATAAAAAAATTTAAATTATAAAATATTATTCATCAACTCAAATAATTCAAAAAATTTAACTCAACTTAAACAAATATTGACCCTAAAATTCATGCATCCTAACTTTGGGATCGGATTCGTCAACTCTACCGACATGCTTACCGGCCCAATTTATCACCATGTAAGATAATCTTCTCAAAATAACGCCATTAAGAGGGGAAAAAACGTATCAAAAGATTAAAGATATATTACGAGAACATAATTATTGAATAAAAAACTAAAACTAAAATTAAAATAATAACTAAAAAATTAATCGATGATCGATAATTAATACCAAAATTAATATTATCGTTGATCATAAAAAATTAACCATAAATGTCAAATATGTATCTAAACTATATCATTTTTTAGTTAGGTGCCCAAATTATTTTTCGGGCCAACTAGGTGCTCAATATTTTATTCTGTAACCCATTTAAGGTTTTCCGTTAATTTTCACCATTAAAGAACATGTGTAAGCTCCTGAAAGTTCTAAAAATATATCCAAAATAAATAAAATTAATAAAACAAAATAAAAATTAAAATGTATCTTAAACTTTTCAAATATTCTCAAAATAGTCCCTAAAATCTAGAAACCCACAAATACGACCACTCTCGACGATGTTGCCGACGATGAAATAAAACACCCTTCCCGTATCGATCAATCCACACGTCATTCGTCGTCTGTCCTACCATTAATCGTTCGAAAGAATCATTTGATAATTTTGAGGTTTCGTATGATGTCAATCGATTTCTAACAACAAAAAGGTGGGAAAAATGATCATGAAGTTTCAGTGACCGATGTGGGTGGACAACAATGTAATAATCGTTAATGAAATTAACCTAGATCTGGATTTAGATATAGGGAGTTAGAGATTTTAAAATTTAAGGTTGTTTTATAAAATCTAAAAACTTAGAGATTTTCTGTAAATTAAATAATTTTATTTATTTTTAATATAATTTCAAAATTTTATAAAGTTGACATATATCCTTATGACGGTGAGAGTTAACAAAAAATCTTAAATGATTATAAAATAAAATATTAGGTAATTAGTTGATTTAAAAAATAATTTAAATACTTAACTAAAAAAATATAATTTGAACATTTATTTAACTATTAAACCTTAAAAAATAGATAAAGTCTATGCAACATTTCTTTCTAACAAAATTTCTTCTTAAATTTTATAAAAAGTCTATATATAATAATTTAAAAAAAAAAATCAATATTGTTTGACCATATACTATTATATATTTGATGATCACATAAGGCAAAAGCGACTGTCACGCACCAATCACTTAGTCAACCAGTCATTCAATTACAACGACCCTACAAAGGACAACGGAACGGCACCATACGGCACCGTATTCACCGGTTCCATCATAAACAAAGAAAGAATAATATTAGGACAAAAATTAGTAATTATTATTGGATGAGTCTACAACAGGCATCGAATATCGATGAACATCGTTAATGTTGAAAACTATTAAATATTATTAAATTAATTTATAAAGAATAAAAATTTAAATGATTAATCATACAATTATTAATTATATGTTAAGTTTATCACTCTTTTATTATTGACATATTGAGTCTTTAATATTTTAATTTTTTATTAATTAATTTAATGGTATTCGACGATGTTTAAGTTCAATAATATTCGACGTCGGTTATAAAATTTTCCTTATTATTATTAGCGTTTGACGTCAAACATGGAAAGTGAGGTTATTCCTATTTGAGTTGGGTTAAAATTAAGTTAAAATGAGATATAATCAAATTTGTTATAAAAATTTTGATATTAATTTTTTGGTATATATTAAAATTTTTATATATTTTTTTAAAAATTTGATATATAAAAAAAATTATACTTTTGAATTTTTTTTTATAAAAAATTGATATATATCGAGATCTTATATTTTTTTTTTAAATTTGATATATAATAAAAAATTGATATTAAAATTTTTATAATTAATTATTGAGATTTAATGGTAAAATTGATTAAAAAGTTTAATCGATTAATTTTTTATTCAATAGCTTAATTGGTATAAAAAAATTCAAGAATTTAATAATTTTTTTTATAAAAATTATGGGATATTATACTCTTAAGCTTAAAAAATAAGTGTCCTAGCTTATATTTTTCTCCGACATGACATTATTAGAAACAATAAACGATGTATAAGTCGAACGTTAATTGCGAAATTAACATTTGAATAGTATGAAGTTCGTCATTTCTGAAGATGATATATTTAAAAAATAATCGATTAAATTTAACGATCAAATAGATATGTTCATAAGTACTGTTCGATTTGAGATTTTATGTTTGGAAAATTTTAGATTTTTTTTAAAAATTAAAATAATTTGTTTTTCTTAAAAATAAAAAATAAATTTATTATTACAGTTTAAACATTAATTAATTAATAAATCTTTTTATGATAATTAACTACTAAATATCTAAAATTAAAACAATATTAATTTTAAGTAATTATTTTTATTAAAATATTTGTTTGAATCACTGTGGTTACAATAGTATTTGTTTTAGAATATATTTTCAAATATCAGATATTGATCGCTCAATTATTATATTGCATTATTGGTCCGTTCTTTAACCACTGAGGAGATGATCCATGCTTATAATAAAATATTTTAAATACCTAAAATCTAAAAACTATAATTTAATTACTTATTTTTTATTTAAACCAATTAAAAATAATTAAATAAATTATTATTTTTTATGAAGACCATGTTTAGTAACTATACAAATATGATTACATACCAAGTGTAGTCAAATTAAATCTCTAAAGCAAAATAAAAACTCTTGCAGGATTGTTGTTCTTAATTTTCACCCTTCCCTTGATTGGAGTTGAAAAAATTACATCATATTCCGACATGCTCTAATTTTTTTCCATATTTATGTCTGGTTGCCTGAAAAGTCCTACCTTTCATAAGAAAAATTCCCATTCTTTCTTCATCTTCAACCTTTTTTCCTTATAAGATACCACCTTCTTTTTCTGTCTTTCAGCCTCAAGCACAGTGATTTTTTTGATCAAATTCTTGTTGGTTTCGTAATTCCCTTGTTTTTATTGTCTGGATTCTTGTTTGTTTATCGTTATGGCGACAAACAATAGTGATGGGGCTAAAGCTGTGTCGAAAACAGGGACAAACCCTGTCGAGGAAATGGCCTTGGTGTCTTCTGTAGGAAGCCTAAGCAACAACAAGGACGTGTTTACGAGAGCCGACAAGATTGATTTCAAGAACTGGGATTTGCAACTGGATAAGCACTTGAGCAGGGCTTGGTCCAGGGACAGAGAAGTTTCAATTGTGAGGAACAAGGAAGTGTGGGAGATTGATTTGGCTAAACTTGATATCAGACATGTTTTGGCTCATGGAACGTATGGCACTGTCTACCGTGGCGTTTATGATAACCAAGATGTTGCAGGTACTTGTGTTTATGTTTTTGAATTTGTCTGAATTCAGAATCAAGCTTGGTTTCCTGTTCATCAGAATTGGATATACAATTGCAGTATTTGTTGTTTTTGACTTGTTTCAACTGGTTCAATGCTTCTATTACAAGTTCTAAGTTGTTCAAACTTCAAACATGCCCCTGGAATGTTGTTTTTAGGGAGTAGCAGATGATAATGTAATAACGAATTCATGTATTTAGGTTCTATTACAGCGCAGGATCTTATGTCTAATGAACTACAGCATCATTCAATGCTACTAACTTGTTCATATTCTGTCTGCAAATTGCTTCTGCTATGAAACTCTCAATAAAGTAATCAACAGCCTCGGGTCCATGTCGGTTTGCTCGGTTTGGATGGCTTGTTGTTCCAAATTGCTTCACAGTACTTAAATTTGTCTTGGGGCAGTAAACCACTGGTGTCAAATCTTGGAATCTATATGACTCGCCACTTTTATTCTGTTCATATTCGATACGAAAACTTATTTCAGGTTGAATTGACAAACTTCGTAAGCAAACATCTGTCCTTTTGATGTCCTGACTAAAAAGGGTCCTTAATTTTGCAGTGAAGGTATTGGATTGGGGAGAGGATGGGATTGCCACAGCTGCTGAAGCTGCTTCGCTTCGGGCATCTTTCAGGCAAGAGGTTGCTGTTTGGCATGAGCTTGACCATCCAAATGTTACAAAGGTAAAACTGGTTTATATAATATAGTTAGCTACATATCTTATATTGGATGCAATTACCATGGGAGGAAGATGGGACTTCCTTTTCTTCTTTGACCGTTGTTGCTATTCTAATATCACTCACTTAACTATTCGTGAATTCGATCCCTAGTTTATTGGAGCTTCGATGGGAACTTCCAACCTTAAGATCCCGTCCAAAGACTCGACAAGCCGGATTAATAATTCTCTTCCTTCCCGAGCATGTTGTGTTGTTGTTGAGTACCTTCCAGGTGGGACATTAAAGAATTTTTTGATCAGAAACAGTAGGAAGAAACTTGCCTTTAAGGTTGTGATTCAGCTTGCATTGGACCTCTCTAGAGGGTGAGTAAACTAATTTTTTTGGTATATCATGATTTTCAGCGTCTCCTCTTCGGAAAAGTAATGGATATCTTCTGTTCAACCTCTGCAGTTTGAGCTATCTTCACTCCAAAAAGATCGTACACCGTGATGTCAAGACAGAAAACATGCTGCTAGATGCTCATAGAAATTTGAAAATAGCTGATTTTGGTGTTGCTCGAGTTGAAGCTCAGAATCCTAGAGATATGACCGGAGAAACAGGCACGCTTGGTTACATGGCTCCAGAGGTATCCACCCGTAGTCGTCGACATCCATTTATTTATCTGATCAACTGGAACAACAGTTGGATCACATCAATGCTTCAAACTCTTTTCCTTATTCTTACAAGAACGATGATTTAATTTGGTAGGTCCTTACTGGGAAGCCTTACAATAGGAAATGTGATGTCTACAGCTTTGGTATATGCTTATGGGAAACATACTGCTGTGATATGCCTTATGCTGATCTTAGTTTTGCTGAAGTTTCATCAGCAGTCGTCCGGCAGGTAGGAGTTCCATTTTCGAACCTTTATCGAGTAATCTAAGTTGAAGCATCAATATTTTCAATCTTTTAGTGATGTTCGTATAATGTTGGACTTGGTTGCAGAATTTACGGCCGGAAATTCCTAGGTGTTGCCCTGGACCATTGGCAAGCATCATGCGGAAATGCTGGGATGGGAACCCCGACAGACGTCCCGAGATGGATGAGGTGGTGAGATTGCTCGAGGCAGTAGATACAAGCAAGGGAGGTGGCATGATACCTGATGGCCAATCCACACGTTGTTTCTGTTTCCCCCGTCGTGGCCCGTAATAAAACTTCAGCTCAAGTATTTATTTTGTGTAACTGGTTTGGCTGTAGCTGTTTTTTCGGGTGCGATTTCATTGATTTTTATACTGTACATGAACGCAACCGTATCACGTATAGTATGTACAGATAAACATTTATACTTATTTAAAAATAAAAACGAACCCCATTCTCTAAAACCAAACACACCTTGTTCGGATACAAATATTTTATGTTTTTTTTTTATAAATTAAACATTTTGAGTTAAAAAACTAGGGGTGGGTATTCGATCAAGGTGTTGAGTTAAAAAATTTTGAGTTATTTGAGTTGACGAGTCATATTTTACAACTCAAACTTTATTTGAAATTTTTTCGGTTCGAGGCGATTTTAAGAAATTCGATTCGAGTCGAGTTTTCGAGTTCCTATAAATATTTAATTGTAATTATTTATCATGTTATAGTGTGATTTGATTCTAATTTAAACGATTTTATCTAATCATATAAGATATGCATATATAAATATATATTATATGTAGAAATATTTCTTTATATTTTTATATATCGATGTATATATAACATAAAAAATTAAAAGATTCGTCTCAAACTTAAAAATTAATCCTTTAATTACTAAAAATTTCGAGTTATTCGAGTTATTAGAATTTTCATTTTACAACTCAAACTTTATATGAAATTTTTTCGAGTTGAGACGAGTCTATAAAATTTTGAGTCGAGTCAAAACGAATCGAGTATTTTTACCTCGAGTCGAATTATTCGATTTTTTCAAGTCAGAGTTTTGCTCACCCCTAAAAACAGACCACATATTATATTTTAATTTATTATTAATTTTTAAAAAAATTATTATGAAAAACCGTAAAAATTACAAAAATAAAATAATTACACATATTTTGTCTAAAGAAATATAGATATATCTCTAAAAAATTTGTTCTTTTGGGTTTCTAGAGCTGATCCAAATTCATATGTTATCCATTTGAGGGCCTATAAGAACCCTAAAAACCTTCAAATTCCTCGTTCCCTCGCTGTAGCCGCCTGCTAAACCTCAAACTTGTCAGTTACCTGAAGAATTCTATCGATCTTATCACAAACCTTCCTGATGGAGATAGACCCCAAAATTGATTCTGGAAATGAAGTTCTCCTTCTGATTAAGCAAGGAGCTGAAGCTGTAAGTTCAAAAATGCTCCCTTATTTCTTTCTAAGATACGAATTGAGAAGAAATAATGTTGAATTTCGTAGATTTGTTTCTCGTTTACAGAGAGTGTTTGAGTCGGTATTCGCGGGAAAAAGGTCCATAATCAAAGAACGGTTCTCCAAGAAATACAGGCATCCTTCACTCGATTCTAAGCTCACTATCAAGCGCTTAAACGCGGTTTGTTTCTAAAACACCGTTTTTCGTTGTTTTTGTTAAGTTCAATCGATTGAAAATTAGTGCTCTTGTTTTGTTCGGAGCAGGAAGCTAGGTGTATGACAAAGGCTCGACGACTTGGCGTTTTGACTCCGGTTCTATACGCCGTCGACCCCGTGCTCCATACCCTGACTTTTGAGTACGTGGAAGGCGATTCTGTTAAAGACGTTTTCCTCGGATTCGGGTCAAACGGCGTTGTTCAAGAACGTTTAGCTGATATAGCCACCCAAATTGGCGACGCAATTGGAAAGCTCCACGACGGTGGACTTGTTCACGGTGACCTCACCACGTCAAACATGTTAATCAGAGATGGAACTAATAAGCTTGTCAGTGGTTAAATTTTTTTATTTAATTAGCTTTGGGTCTGCATTAGTTTAAGCTTAATCATAAACGGACCTTTCCATTTTTGTTTAGGTGCTTATTGACTTTGGTCTGAGCTTCACATCCACGCTTCCGGAAGACAAAGCAGTTGACTTGTATGTGCTGGAACGAGCCTTGATTTCGATGCATTCTTCCTGTGGGAATGTGGTAAGAAACCAACAATTTCTTCTTATTTGAAGTTTGTGTTTGATAATGAACACATTACGTATGAAATCAGCATTAGAATCTTAATGAATTCTGGGTTTAGAAGATTGTCCTTCATTTCACAGTTGATAGTTCATTAGAATCTTAATGAATTCTGGGTTTTACGAATCTGTTTAACTATGCAATTCCGGAATTGAATAGAGATCCTAAAAAAGGGGGTCATTTTTAGTGATCTTCATCATCTAATCGGTGCTTAAATTGATGCATAGATGGATCTCATACTTGCTGCGTACAAGAAGTCATCAAAGCAGTGGTGTTCCACATTGAACAAACTAGCCCAAGGTACTTCTAAATTCTTTGATCCATTCATGGTCCATGGATTGCTCCGTTTTTAAGCTTAGTAGGACCTTTTACCCCTCTACCTATATCATCTCTAACCGCATTTATTGTGTTCTTGTTTTCTCACGATGAACTGTAGTACGACAAAGGGGCCGCAAGCGCACAATGGTTGGATGAGCCTTCTTCATTTATGGATTATAAGGCAGGGGAATCAGTTAAGGTTTTGATTTAATGCAATGGAGAAAGGTGGTTAGTAAGTTAGGATATTTATGTTATTGTTTCTGTATATTGTACTCGTAATGCTCTCGTATTGAACATTGGGCTTAATCATGGTGTATGAACAGTTGACATATTCCAACCTGGGGGGATTCTGAATGCTGTATTCTATTTAGTTTTTTCTTAAATGAAACAGATGATTACACTTGCTATATGTTGATCAGCATGATGACACTCAGAATGTTGTTATGTAGAAACTTTTCTGGGCCAGGTCTTCAGCTTGAATTGCTCACCTCTCCTATTATGGGCTAAGCAATAATTGTAATCCAATTACTGTTGCACATTGTTTTCGGTTTTGATTAGGATGCTCATTAATGTAGTCGATTTGCAGTGGCCTAACAATGCTGTTTGTATTAATGCATTGCAATAAACTCAATTAAGACTCTAATATGATTAGGGTGACGCTCAGAATGTTAGAATGTTTTTATATGCGTGATATGCAGGGAGAGAAATGGAAGAACTCCAAAAGTGGAGCAAACTCTACTTTCTAGATAAAAGGGGATCTGCAATTAAGGTTTTGTTCTGCAACGCAGTGTAAACCATGGGTTGGGTGGAGAAGTTGCGTTTTGGGAGAAGCTGAAATTTTCAGCTTCTTCAAACACAGCAGTGGAAAAGCTGGGCGTTTGGCGCCACTTCTTTAGAAGCCGGGTGAGGAAGCTTTGCCAAACAAAGTATAAGGCTCTAATTTTAAATTTAGACATTGAAATATTTAAAAAGACCATGAACAAACTTGAGATTTCTACTTGCACTGATTTAAGTTTCCAGTCTTAAAAGTCATTTGCAGGTTGAGCTTGGGGCTGAGCTTCTGTTGGTTTTATATTTTTCATGACATTATATTGCCTGCTGCTTATTTTTGTTTATTTAACCATCAGTATCCAACCAACTAGTTTACTAATCTAGATTGAATACTATAAAAATCTGTTATGGGATCACCTTTTAACTCTTTTTTTATTTACAATGTCAGGACTTGAACCCCTTCGACCTTAAGGGATTTAGTGTTTTAGCTTACTAGAAGAACTGATTGTTGGTTTTCTATTTTTAAAACCTTTTGTCTTGTGTGTGATGCTGCATAAATTGGTTCACTTGGGAAAAGTTCAAAGAACATAACCATAAACTTTTGATATCTGCTTTGTTGAAAAATCATCTGAAAGCAACACCTTAACTTCCATTGCAGCTGCATTTCTTGGCCTGTATCCCTGCATTTGTTAACATCTCTGGATTTTAGCTCCTTTTGTGAAAATTCCTTTGACAAAAATGGGTCTCATTTGCTTGAGCTCTTAGTACAAAGTTCTTTAGATTTCAGAGCAGAGCATAAAAGATAATAAATTCTACACATGTAGTGTTCATGTGGGGGAGTCCTTGACAAAGGTACAAGCAAATTCCCAGAATTAGACTATTTCTAGCTCAAAGTCTTCTAAAATTTAGAGGCAAGTAATTATTTCCTTTTTCTTGTTACTTACAGTGGCATGCATTTGGTTGAAGATGAATCCAATTATTTCAGTGGAAAATTGCAACTCACCTGCTTGAATTTCTTTTTATGGTTGGTGCTCTATAGTTATGGGGTTTTAGGGTTAAATTTCATGACCTAAAGAGGCGGGTACAGTAATTACATCAGAAAATAAAGGTCATATAATTTAAAAATTGGTGATATTATATATTCTATTAAATATATCATTCCGAGTGAACAAAACAAACACAGATGTAAAGTGTCTTACATGAAGAAAAAATAGTCTTATAAAAATAATGGTAGTATATTTTCTCTTTTTAGAGTTATAAAGATGGAATAATCATTAAATTATAAATTTTGTTAATTAAATTACTAAAAAGTTTTAAAATAATTTTAATTAAATTATTGATCATTAATTTTTAACAAAAATAATAACGTTAATTAACATTAACTTATTGGTTAAGCCCTTTTGAGGGAATATTACAATCCCAATCAAAATTTTGAAAAATGGGGTGTGTTTGAGTATATTTTGGGATGTATGAAAATTATAATGTAAAGAAAAATGTCATTTGCGGGTGACGATTTGAATAAAAATAATATCTATCGGTGATGATTTCCGCATACTTTATAATATTTTAATATATATTTTTTAAAACAAAGTCAAAAAAAATCGTCACTTACAGATGACGTTTTCACCAAAATCGTCATCTACAAGTGACAACTCCCCTTATATTATAATTTTTGTCGTAGATTTTAAAGTATACCTTAATAAACCTTATTTTCAAAATATTATTTTTTTACTATGTTTATCAAAACTAGCCATTAGTTAAAATATCAAAAAAAAAAAAAAAAAGCCATTAGTTAAGCACGTTAATAATAAATCACCTTCTATCAAAATGACGTAGCAGTCATTTATAATAAACAATGATCTCTCTTGTGTTTTTATTAGAATAAAACAATCATTCGAGTTTAAATTCCTCCAATCCATTTTTACTGACAAAATAAAGTATTAAATACATATTAGACTTTGTTCAATTTTCCCTCCAATTAAAATGCTCGAAAAAATACTGATCATGTGACAATTAATGAATAAATTTATTAAATAAAATTTATATAAACTTTGGTTTTGGTGATTTATTTTTTGTCTTTATTAAATTAAAATTAGTACATAAATAGTAAAATATGCAAGTACTGAGCATGTGTACATTTGGCTTTGATGGGCGCACTCCATCCAATTCAGGGCTGGGAAGTGTTGAAATGACCGTGACAAGATCTTTGTAGGGTTGGTTTTAACCTACAATTCACATCAATACCAAATCAAGGGGGGTTTTCTTTACATTTCAGGTATATATTTAAAAAAAACAAATAAATTATAATTAAATGAATAAATATTAGGAGAGAAATTACACTAATATTGTTTTGGGATCTTTTAATTCTAAAAATACTATTTCAATCAAATTATTTTTTTATTGCATATTACTATTGAGTTTATAAGATTGAGTGCTTTTAACCCATTTTTGAATAATGTGTAAATAAAATAATTAAATTTGTTTAAAGACAGGGTGAAACGAACCCTTTTTGAAAAGTGCTACACTATTAAATAATGCTAGAAAGTGAATTTTCATTGTTCAAAGACAGGTTCCTTTCACCTCGTCTTTGAACAAATTTGATTATTTTATTAATACACTGTTTAAAAACGGGTTAGAAGCACCCAGTTTTCTATTCTCAACAGTAATAAACAATATAAAAGGAAATAATTTGATTGAAACAATATTTTTAAAATTAAAAAATATCAAAATAATATTAGTGTAAAAATTCATAGGCCTAAAATACAATTAAAAGTAATAAAAATCTATATCTTAATGTTAGATATAATTAGTGACTAAGGATAATAAAAACAACGGGGCATAACCCTATTTTTTTAAAATTTAAATTAATCTTAATTTTTTTTATTTTTTTTAAAATATAATCAACCTTGTATGATTATCGAACAAAATAAAAAAAATGAAATATAATATAAGTTGGATGAGAGTCATTCTCAAGTTTTAATTATTTATTCGAATAATTTAAAGATTGATTATAAGATAATATCTGTTTATAGATATTATTAATTCCATGACATACATCATACATTATAAATATTACGATTAAATTTATTTTTTTTTAAATAAATATAATCCTTTTATTGAGATCACTTGTTAGATTTTATTTTATTTATTTATTCTTATTGTCTTTGAGCACCATAAATAATTAGTACCCAAACATTAATTTAATCCATTCATTATGTTAGTATAAAAATAATAATAATCATTTTAATTAACTTAACGATCGAATTATTTGAATATTAATCATGCATAAAATTGTAACATTATTTATGAAACAACGTGAAAATAAATCTCAATGGACGGTCCAATATTTTCATTACTCCATTAAGTTCAACTGGTATTTTAAGTGAGTTAATTGCGTTACGCGTTTCAAATTATGATTTTTTAAATGGTTATTAATTTTTTTATTATTTTATTTTTATCTAGATTATGTATTTTATTTTAAATTAATTTTTAAAATTTTAAATATTTTAATTTTATTTTTAAACTATGATTATTATTTTCAAATACTAATTTTTATAACCATTTTTATTTATATGAGATATGATTATCATATTACGATAATTTGAGACGAACTTAAAATATTTAAAATTTTAAAATAAATATTATAATTTACGGATAAAATTAAAATATTTAAAAATTAAAAATTAATTTAAAATAAAATCATATTTAAAGATACATGACAATTGTTTTTTTCTTGAGATAATTTCAAAGTAGATGCAAACAAAATGAATGGTCTATAGCTTTGATTAGATGTTAATCATGAATACAAAGAAAACAACAACAAGAACAAGCCTGAATTACACACAGAAACACTAAAAATCTCTACCTTATCTCGAGAATAATTTTAAAAATAATTTAATTTAAAATTAAATTTTAGAATATAAGGGATTTTTAATTATATTTTTTTTAATTTTAAATTAATTTTTACGATACACACCGTAAAATGTTATATACATATGATATTGTTTTTAAAATTTTAAAATTATGTATTAAAAAATAAAAACGTTACCTGCAGGTGTTGTCTACTTCCTTAATCATTATTTATAAGTGTTGTTTACTTACATGCACCGTAGATTTTAGTTTATGTTCTAAAATAAACTTTAAAAACTCTATTTTTTTCAAATAAAACCTTTAAACACCTTATATATCTAAGGATGAATATTTTACTCGCCCCGATCGGGTTTCGACCAGACACGATCCGATCGAGTCGGATTTTTTTTAATGAAAAAACTGGGATCGAGTTGGTTCGGGTTTAAGGTGTAAAATATTTGACCCGGCCCGAGACTAAATATGTAAATTATCCATAAATTTTTAGGGATATTTATAATAATAATTCTCTATCTATATTTTTTTATAATTAGGTCTTAAAATTATTATTTTTATTTATAATTTAGTCCTTAAAATTATAGTTTTTTATAATTAAGTCTCTTAAAATTATTTTTTATAATTTAATCCCTAAAATTATTTTTTCTATAGGTCAAGTCGAGTTTAAGATATTTACTTTAGGATCAAGTCGAATTTTTTAAAGAGAATTTTCAGATCAAATCAAAATCGAATTTAGGGTGTTTGTATTCAAATCGAATTTATATAAATCAAAAATCCGATCCTACCCTACCCGTACCCATCTCTCTATATCCAACGAAGATATCCCTATCCCAGCATTTTCTACAATGGTTGCCACATCATCTGGACAACTATGACATTACATGGCCAAGTTCCTCGACAACTTCTAATTGGGACCAAATGGCACCAACCAACAATGTCTATGGTGGAACCTTCACTTTCTTTTATAGCCTTAGATTAATGGATTCTATGTATTGCTGTTGGTTAAGGATTCCCATGGTTCCTTTGGAGTTTTTTGCTGTCAAATTCATTTGTTTAACTAAGAAAAACACATAAAAAAGATGCAAGGAGACTGATACGAGCCTTGGAAAGAGGAGGAATGTAGGGGATTTTGCTTAAGGAACCAGACAGTTTCTTACATGTATATAACATGTTTTTTTTAATCAAAGAAAGCATGTAAGATTAAAGATTTGAAGCATAGATTCACTTTTTTTTTATGGGACTTGTTTAAGAGAAAAAATTGAAACATGACATTTTTTGTTTGAGGGTTAAAAATTTACTTTAGAGTTTAGAATTTAGATTTTAAATTTATAAAATTAAAGATTTTGATTTTTAAAAGGTAAATATATAAATTTGTGTATTTAATAACGTCAGAGAGTTTATTTTTTGGGTCCAACATGACTTGGAACCAAACTAAATCGAGATTCAATGTAGTTATCGATATAGAGTGTCTCAAACCTAAAATACAGGGACAAAATCAGGTATAAGCTGAGAGAGACAATTGCTCCCAAAATTTGACGGATTAATTGTATTTTAAGCCCTAATAGTTTTGAAACTATTGCAATTAAGCTATTGTCTCTCCAAAAATTTTATGATTTTTTATTTTTAAGATCTATTAATATAAAACTAATAAAATTAAACCTTGATTCCTATTTTTATGATAAAACTATTTTTAATACCTTTTGATTTTATATTTTATAAAATTAAACCTAAACTCTCTTAAATATTTTGGATTAACTACTTTTTAAGGTTTTATTTACTTCAATGTTAATCGTAATTCGATCCTAATTTCATAACACCTAATCTCAGAAGATGGTGTGGTTCATCATCACTCCTCATCTAGCAAGTTGAATTAGGCTTTTAATGGACCTCTAATCAGGGACGAAACTACTAAGGGATAAGGAGCGGTAATCACCCTCAGTTCCGAAATTTTTTTTCTCCACTTTTGTCTTTTATTTTAATTCTTTTAAAAATTATTTTTTTTATAAATTTATCTTTTATTTTTAAATATTTATGTTTTGCCTCTCTCATCCTCAAATTCTAACTTCGTCCCTCCTACCTCAAACAAGATCTCTGTTTACAAGCAGACATACATGTTTTGGGACCAAAAATCCACCCAATGCTTGCTTGAAATCCGAGTTCAATGTTTTCTTTATGGCAGAACGAAACTCACCCAGCAACTAAAACAAACACTGGTCTGTTCCTGATGGACACAAGCCTGGATTGAATCAAAAGGAGCCTCCAAATTGGACAGCAGGCTTCAACACAGTGACTGCTAAAAAAGCAACACAGCTGAAGGTTTCGAGGAGATTGAATGGAAGAGTTAAAAAAAACAGAGCACACATTATTCCTTTGGCACACAAATTCTCTCCTATTAGAACAACACAGGTTCTATAGATGTTCGAAAGCACAAAAACCCACGATTATGCAACGGTCGCTCTGGTGTTTTCAGTAGACCACTTTAAGTTTTAAAATTACCATATAGGTCATGTTTCTTAAGAGACCAACCATGTTGCATTATGGTCAAATTGTTAGTTTGGTCCCTTTATTATGCTAAAATTTGAGATTTAGTCATTATATATGTATAAGTAACACTTGAAAAGAATGCTAGTCTTTCTTACTGAGGGATTTGATTTTATATATGAAGTAAATCAAGACTTGAAAAGAACACAAATCTTTAAAGGGATGGAGGAAGTACTATTTTAGCACTGAATTTTAGTTTCGATTTTAATTGCCTTCTCTCCTACATATCGTTGAAATCATTTGGTAAAAAATAAATAAAGAGATCCGGGAAGGGGTTGATTGTGGATGGGTGGCCGAATGATATCTCTAATACCCATTGCCCTTAAAGCTGCCTTTGTTTTAGGTTGTAAGCTTTTCAGGGTGAAAGAGAGAGCTGTGAAAACTCATGCTCTCTTGCACTTTATTCTCTTCAAGTTCGATACATTGCACTTAACCTGAACGAGGTTTTTGTTTCAATAGGGAGAGATCTAAGCTAACTTAAAGAAACCCCAAAAAAAGAAAGAAAAAAAGACCATCTTTTTTCTATTATATTCCTCTACTCTCTCTTTTATATGTCTTGCATTGTCTTGTTCTATCCTCAGAATCTCTTATTTTCAATCCCTCTCCTAAGTTGTTGTTGCTGTCCTCTGTTTCTCTCTTTAGTCTTCTCCGGCAGAGCTGTAAACACTTAGAAGTTAAAGGCCACTTGTTTTTTCACTTTGTTTAAGATGAAATGGTAATGCTGAAAAAAAGCCTGGAACTTCATTTGTTTCCTTGCTTGTTTTCTCTTCATTACCTGGGGGAACAGAGGTTTACCCTTCTCTTATCCTAAGCTGTCATTCAAAATTATCCCACCTTTTCTCACCATTGTTTTCTAAAAGTTCCCGTTTTCAAGAAGTTTTTTTTGCCCCCAACTGTTGTATTTGTCTTTGTTTGCATTTGGACGAAACGCCTGAGAATATCAGGTCAGAGTTGAACCAATAGGAGCAACTTCACGAAAAATCATAATTATTGCTAGGCTATATGAAAGCTGTGAAACAATGAGAGATGGGAACACCAAGAAGAGCAAGGTTTCTTTTTCTACTCTGAGACAAGCTACAATCTCATTTGATTCTTCTGTCATTTTATGTTTTGTAAGAGATTGATGTTAAATGTATATTTCCCTGGTGAAGCTTTCATGGCCCAAGACATTGGTCAAGAAATGGTTCAATATCAAGAGTAAAGCTGAGGACTTTCATGCTGATGATGTTGATTATGGAGGTGATTTTTGATTGGATTTTGAGTCCTTTTTATCCTGTTTTATTGCTTGCGTTTTTAAGATTACACATTTGGTTCTTGGATTTGAAATCCTTAGCCTTTTATATACCAAGAACATGGATTTTGGATTTTCATTTCAGTGAGGGGTTTGATACTTGTCATTTGCAGTTCAAGATCCATTAGCTGTTTCCTTCCTATTTCTAAAATCCATGTTATTTGTTTTTTATGGTGTTTGAATGTGTGAAATTGATACTCTTTGTGTGTAAGAGAGAGAGAGACAGAGCAGCTTTAACAGCTTTATAGTTCTTTTTTCAGGTGTTGATGAAGATTGGGGGCACAACTTCTCAGATAGGGAGGCATGCACTATCAAGAAAAGCAAAACAGGTTTGGATTGGAACCACACTCCACTTTAGTGATTGTTTTGGTCCTTTTGGACCACATCTCTGTATCTCACCTCTCAAGGAATTTTCAATTAAACCAATACTGAAATGCTTTTATTCTTGTTTCAATCATTCGAATTTTATGCTTCACAAATTTCTAATTTGTTATGTGGATGCTAGAGAGATCGAGCAAGAGGTATTCTGATCGAGTTCGACGATGTAAAATCGACCCAGATGTCTCGCAATTCACAGATGTGCAGAATTACAGGTATGGAGTTTTATTCTTAGATCTTGATTGCTTTCTAGTGTTCAGTTGTTTTTAAGTATAATTTGGTTTAAAGTGTGTCTCTTGTTCCATATTGGTATAGGATTTTTGTAGCTACATGGAATGTGGCTGGAAAATCTCCTCCTAGTTATCTGAATCTGGAAGATTGGCTTCCTACCTCTCCTCCTGCAGACATTTATGTACTTGGGTATGCGAAACCGGTCCATATTTATTCAACTTCTCAATGTGTCGATTCTTTTAAACAAACTGGTTTGTTGGTATTTATAGTCATAGAAGCCTTTTGGATCCTTTATTTTTGGCCTTTTTTAGGTTTCAAGAAATTGTTCCTTTAAATGCGGGTAATGTTTTGGGCACCGAAGACAATGGACCGGCAAGGAAATGGCTAGCTCTCATTAGGAAGACTCTGAACAGTCTTCCTGGAGCAAGTGGTGGCTTCCACACACCTTCACCTGTCCCTTATCCACTTGTAGAACTGGATGCAGACTTTGAAGGGTCAACAAGGCAGGAAGCTTCATCGATCTTTCACCGCTGGTCATTTCAGTCCTTGAGTCATAGCATGAGAATGGATAACGACATGGCAATGCCACAACCGAGGCTTGACCGCCGCTTCAGTGTTTGTGATCATGTTGTCTATGGGCTTAGACCGAATGATTATGACCCTAACATCAGATGGGGTTCCTCTGCTGATGAGAATGGAGCTGGAGATTCACCAGCCAATGCTCACTATTCCAGATGTTCTCCAGTGTCTTATGGAGGATCTTTTGCTTTAGAGGAAAGCAATAGGCCGATGGAGCATTCCAGGTACTGTTTGGTTGCCAGCAAGCAAATGGTAGGGATATTTCTAACAGTATGGGTGAAGAATGATCTTAGAGATGACGTTCGCAACTTGAAAGTGTCATGTGTTGGTAGAGGATTGATGGGTTATCTTGGAAACAAGGTACATCTTTGCCTATTGAACTCTTTGGTTTGATAGATTTTGGTGAACTTAAAATAAGGAAGCATGCTCATTTCTTTGGTTTTACAGGGTTCCATATCTATTAGCATGTCTTTGCATCGAACCACCTTTTGCTTTGTCTGCAGTCATTTAACCTCAGGGCAAAAGGAGGGTGATGAGCTGCGAAGAAACTCTGACGTTATGGAGATCCTCAGAAAGACGAGGTTTCCCAGGGTTCATAGAACGGGATATGATAATTCTCCCCAAACAATTCTAGAGCATGAGTAAGCCTTTATATGTTAAATTTGAACTGTATTAATGCTTGTCATATTAATGTCATAGCAATGGTATAAACTATGTTTTGGATATCTTGGCACAGTTGTGTTATATGGCTTGGGGATTTGAATTATCGGATAGCTTTGTCCTACCGTTCTGCAAAGGCTCTAGTTGAGATGCGCAAATGGAAGATGCTGTTAGAGAATGACCAGGCATGTTCTTATCCTTTTGAAATGATCCTATATATATTTATGTTCATTTTTTATGGAGGTTTGCGAGGAATCTGAAAATTTGATGGTTTTCCAGCTTCGGATAGAGCAAAGGCATGGCCGTGTTTTCGTGGGATGGAATGAGGGAAAAATACATTTTCCTCCTACATACAAGTACTCAAATAATTCAGACAGATATGCAGGGGAGGATAGGCATCCAAAGGAGAAGCGAAGAACTCCTGCATGGTAATCAGAATCATCTAACTTTATGTTCATGAGAAGAAATTCTGACATGATTTTGCTTTCACAATGAAGTTTTTGAATGCTCCCATTTTACAGGTGAGTAATGCCTTGGGGAGACTATACCATGGTGCCGGCGAACGTATACCATCGACTGCAACCCGAAAGAAGGTTGGTCTTTGCTTTTAGTAGTTTGGATGTAAATTCTTGTGATCTTGTCCCAAATTCAGTTTTCTAATTCTCTAACATGATTATTCCTTGCTGTAACAGGTTCAACTCTGTATATTGTTAATAAACTCCCAACTCCAGAAGACCATGATGGCATGCCATTGCCTGACCACCATTGATAACTGTTGAACCTATGGCTAGATTTTTTTAAAATACTTTTGTAAATTCCTGCAGAAAGGGATTTTTTTAAGGGTGAAAAAGGAAAAGTGGGAGAGATAATGTAATCAATTGGCAATTTACTTTTTGTACTAGTGTTGGAAGATAAAAGCCTGGAGGCTAGGATGTGATGGATGCTCATTACTAATGGATAAAACAGAAGCTTTGATTTATGTAAAGCTTTTTTTTTTCAGTTGCTGCTAATCATTTTACTGATATAAAAGAGGAAACTCGTTTGTTTGGAGTTTGAATTGATGATCCTTTTATCATTAGTACATGTTCTCAAACAGTTACCTGAACTCATCAAAAGTAAAAAAAGTCAAGAAGAAAGGGAGTAAAAAGATTAAAACTTTGCTGAGATTAAAAATAATCACAGATGTTAAGATTGAGTTTCATCATGCCTGCCAGAAGGCAAATGAGTCTGAATCATCATCCATGGGCCATGCTTCAGCTACTTTCATCAGATTCAGAAAGCATTGAAGCAATTCTTCAACTGAGAATGCAAATTTTTAGTTATGATCAAAACTTGGAGCCTGACAGGATCACAGGACTGCAATGCTGGTGCTCTGTGCAATGGTATACCCCTACCTACTTACTGCCAATTGTTTTGTTCAGTATTTGGTTGGACCAAACTAAACCTTTGGGAGCTGTCAGAATTCAAGAACCAAGGCATTTTATTTTATTTTAACCCATCAGTGTGTCAATCTGAAGCCAACTAGTTACAAGATTTTTGTCTCTACTGGTTTCATTTCACCTAGCATTTCCCACACAGCAAATAAAACAATCTTGGAAGTTTTTAGATGAACCGTGAGGAAAAGACATGAAAAAGAATATTCTTTTCCTAAAAAAATACACGCCGGATAAAAAAAAAACATTTGACTACACTTTTTTTAATGAATTATTTCACATCCTCAGATTTACTGGAGCCAAAATTGCATGATATGTTGTCTGTGTATGGAATTTACATGGGGAGAAAAAACAAAGGAATGGGGCTGTAAATTTTGTACTGATAGCAGGAGGTTAGAGAACCTTAACTCTGCAATAAATCCAGGTGTGGGGTTTGAGGGCCCAGTTTGGATAGGAGGTGTGGGGTTTGAGGAGAAATAGCTCTTTCATTGTCCAGAATCTTAGGATTTTAGTACATATTCAAACCTGGATTTTTTTTTTCTCCATAATGTTACATACTAGTACAACATGAAGCTTTTTCAATGGTGGGAATTTCCAGCATGAATTTGGGTGATATTACAGGTTTTTAAAACGACATGTTTGGACGTTTACACTTTTTACAGGTTGAAAGCTTTGGAAGAGAATCGCATAAAGTACTTTTTTTTATTGTTTTAGTATTCTTTTGTTCCTTAATTTCCAACATGGAAAATTGGAAATGTCTCACTGCAATTCTTTGTTTATCACATAATTTCATCGTATGTATATATGTCTGCATTCATGTCCTGCTGTCTAGTAGCTATCTAAGGCAGAGGAGAGGACAGTGACTGAAAGCAAGTGCCAAAGGGGAAGCTCTTATCTTTGTCAATATTCCCTTTTAACAGCTTTGGTATATAAAGCTATGGTTCCCATCATTTGGATTGCAGTTCTTCAAGCTGCCTATGGACTTCACAAATTTCCCTGATCTGTTTATGATTTGAGTGTTCATCATTTGCAGATTTTCAGCAAATCCTTTACTACAATTCTGCAAAATTTGGAATTCATTTGAGATTAGACTGTCATTTCCTTCTCTGATTTTTCAAATGTCAAGTACTATATAATCTTTTTTAGGTGAAATTTGATGAACTGTGGGACATATTAAGGCCCACAGATTATGGTGCTACTCAAGGACTGACAACCCTTTGAAAGGGTACCCACGTTTCAAAAATGTCATCGATTTCTCTTCCCCTCACGTCATCCTTGGAGGAGAGTACAAAGGCAAAAGCACGCCTCTACCTTTGCCTCTGCTCGCCCACAGACAGGGACTGGACGTACAGTTTGAAGGCATTCTTTGGTAAGAAAAACTAACGTGGGGTGGCGGGGACGCACAAAGCTTTCCACCAAATGCAGAAACAGGCCAACTTGATGAACAATTATATGAAGTTCATCTAGGTCGGAGCAATAGGGCCACTGATGCACGACCAACAAGGTTCAAATTTTGTAGTAACTGGTCCCCAAACCAAGAAGATGGCCAAAGCCGCTTTAGATATTTGAGGTTGAAGCGAGGGGAATGTTATGTGGGAGGTTCTTTTGAGGCCTGATAAAACTTCATTTCCCCACGCTTGAAAACAACTTTACCTAGGAAGCCTCAACAGATGCCACAAATTTGAAACTACCCAAATTAAGAGCATTGATTAGATTAGAGTGATGTCATATTAAAAGATCGTTGCTTGTTAAACAAGGTGTCAGTTCTGATCAGTGAGCAACATGGTTGGCGTATACCTGGTGTCATGCTCGGTTAATGTTCCACCTGCAGAGATCTCTTACACTAAACCTAACATTTGTTTCTTTTGCTGTCAATAATTCGGGGGGGGGGGGGGGGGGGGTCAGTTTTGAGCTATAGTCAACCCTCGTTTTCCACAGTCGGTCCTTAACATACTCGACCCTCGGTTTTAGAAAGCATCTGGGGTTTCACTAAGCCTATGGAAGGAAGCAAAAATGGTATCTTCAGAATTGCAACCGACGGGACGCCTGGTCTTTGCTGTGTTTCTCTGATACTCCCATCCCATCTAAGGCAGTCATTTTTCATTGGCTAACGTCTAGCCTTCGGTTTTCTACGAGTAATGCAGTGAGAAGTTGAACAAAACATTCTTGGCCCGTTGGAAGCCTGGAGTGTGCTGTTTAATTTGGGCCCGAACTGTAAAATTTGTTGGATAGTTCAAGCTTGAAGGGCTTCTGTTATAGCAGAACTTACTAACATCTGCATACATCGATCTCGCATTTGTTATTCGCATTTCACAAACATACAAAACTTATACAAGTAGTTGCTGCTAGTTGGTAGCTAGGTTCAGCCATGGAGCTCCTGCCTCCTCAAAGCTGAAACCCCTTATTCATAATCTCGTTCCCTTTGTTGCCATGGTCCGGGGAAAAAGAACTCTTCATCTTGGTTACCAAATATCCTATCCACCTCAGCTTCCCTACTCTTGAACGCCAACTCCTTCGCTTCCTTCTCGAATTGCTGCACGAAATTGCCTTCTCCTGTAAAAGAAAATCATAATTCCATGAGGTGGAAGACAAACCATTAACCATGTTTACAAAAAGAAGGTTCATGTGTATTTTGTTTACCTGCTAGAAGATATCTAACATTGTTTTCTATATTGACCTCAAAACCTAGAACCTCTAGATTCGAATGAGTCGATGCAACTACTACGATAGGATGCCCTGCAGGAACAACGAACACCGTGTCGGGTCTTAGCCGTGAGCTTATCTTCTGATAAGTAGATCCACTCTTTCTTCCTCCAGAATCTGGAGATACCATTTCCAAGTACCCTTCGCCTTGCACGACAATGGCTATCTTTATTGCCCTCGAGTTGAAGAATGGGGTAGTCATGCTTCCCTGAACATGGTTATCGGTCCAGTAATTCATTTTCTATGGGAAGGCAAAGAAAAAAAACTGAAGGTGCAAAAATTATACCCTGGTGATGTTGGCATAGGCAACCCTGAGATCGAAATCTTTGAGGTGCTGAAATTCATCTGCATCAACTTCAAAGAGCTGACCATATTTGTTAGACTTTGAAGGACGGCGCTTCTTGAAGATATTGAATGGATTCTTTGAATCACTTTCAAAAGGCCATAAACCACCGCCTTTGCCACCTTCCTCACGGCTACTCATGGCCTCGATTTGTTCTTTCGAGGCTTCAAGGAAGGCTCCTTCGCCTTGTTTGTCGAAGAACCTCTCGAGCTTATCTCTTGAAGTCTGGTTGCAATACGAGAAATAAGCAAAACATGACAATACATACGAATTCTATTCGAGTTAAACACAGTCTGGATTAAGACTGTACCTTGAGAGCAGCTTCAAGGATCTCAATGCTAAATGTTTCCAAGAACGATTCTGGTTTTCCACCACCAGCACCGTAAAACACCTCATACTGGTTTAGGCGATTGACGGGTTGCAATAACTTGACAATGAACAGTTTCTCGTGGTCATCTCTGTTGATCAAATAGAGAGGAGTCCCAGCATGAACCCTGATGATGTCTCCTGTTTCGATGTTGAAGCTTCGTCTCTTATCTTCATGGATCATTGAGATTCTTCCCCGTCCTTGAGTGACGACGAATATAGCATCAGCATCAAAATGGTTCGGGACTACGAACGCCTTTGGATTAGCTACAAGTATAGCCAGTCGATAATTCTCGATGCCACGAAGAACATCCGAGTTGTGTGTGAATTTGGTGAGAAGATCAACTCTTCCTTTCTCGGCCTTGATTGCTGTAGAGAAATGTCGATCTTCAAACACATATGGATTGTGCTCGTGTTCTTCATGTTCTTCGTATTCCTCTGTCTGCTTCTTGCTTTCTTCCTCCCATCTTCCGTCGTGCTCTCTCTCTAATCTCTGTTGGCAACGAAAGCGACACAGCTGCCGCGCCTCCCCTTGTCCTAGTCCCATGCACTGGCTCTGGCACTCTCTCAATTCCCGGTCTGGTTCAAATTCCTGTTCTTTTTCCCGCTCTCTTTCTTTTTTCTCTCGGTGGTATTCTTCGCATTTTCTCACACATATTTCTTTCTGTTCTTCATCGAATTGTTGCTGGACTCTGCACTGGTGGGTGCATTGTTTCAGCTCTGGATCTTGCTTAGCAAAGGCTACGCCGGCAAACAGGATTAAAATAGCTACAGACAGCTTTGTTTTGGTAGACATTTTGTACAGCGTCTGATGTTATTGACGAGATTGAAGATGAAGATGGGGATTATATATAGCAGCAACGTAAGTGCATGCTTGAAGACGGGTGTCCGCTGTGCCTGTACGTGTCATGAGAAGTAAATACTGAAACGCCGCGTGGTGTCGAGCTTGCATGCATGGTACGAAAAGATGGAGAAATTTGGTAGGTGGCGCTTTGAGTCGGCACTCAGAATGGAGCGAGTCATCGCATGACATCCTAATTGATTATCGCGTCTTATTTATTTTTTAAGTGGATTATATTTTTTATATATAATTAGAAAATAAATAATTATTAAATAATTATTTTAAAATAAATAAATTTTATTGATTGGATTATAAATAATGTCGTAAAAAAATTTATCTAATGTTTTCTTCATTGTCGGACCAACGTCCAGCAAAAGTACCAATTGGAAATGCTGCTACTAAAAAAATAAAAAAGAATAGTAATTTTTTAACTGCCTAAATAAAAAATAAATACTCAAAACTATATTATTTTTTAAGTATTTATTTTATATTAATAAATATTTAAAATTTTAATTATTATAGTTTTTAAATTTTTTTAAGTGTTCAACCATTAATAACAATTTTAAAAAGTTATTATTCAATCACAACTATGCACATGATAAAAATAATATTTTTTTTAATATTTTTGAAAAAAAAAACTTTAAAATTAAAAAAAATCAAAATTATAAAAAATTTCAAATTAATCCCAAAGAATAAAAAAACTCAAATTCTCAAATTATTATCATTGTTGTCGCTAATCGTCGATCCTATCATTTTGATTATCAGATATAATCATTTTATTTCTTCTGTGGTAATATTACCAAAAATCAACGAACGATGTACTAATCAAATGATTTTTTAACATTCGCAGTTCAATGTTCGATTAATATATCATTTGAAAGTTTCCGACGATATGTTAGGGATAATAATTAACTAAATCAACGACTAAAAGGGTATGAGATGGACGTTGACAATCGACAACGATAATTATTTAAGGATTTAAAATTTGAGGACTTGAAACTATTTAAAGTTTTTAAAAAATTTTGGAAAAAAACTATTAAAACAAAAAATAATTAAAAAAATTATAAATTAAAATATTACACATGTAGGGGTGTAAACGAACCGAGTTTGAACGGACAAGGGTATGTCCGTGTTCGTTTATTTATTTTTGAAGGTGTTCAAATTTTGTTCGTGTTCGTTTAAATTTTTAATGGTGTGTTCGAGCTTGGTTCGTTTATTTTTTGTTATGTTCGGGCTCGGTTCGTTTAACGTTCATGAACGTGTTCGTTTATATGTTCGTGAACATATTCGTTAAGCATTTGTGAACGAGTTCGTTTGTATATATTCATCAACTTGTCTATTTAGCGTTCACGAACATGTTTGTTTAGTGTTCATGAACATGTTTGTTTAGCGTTTACGAACATATCAATTTAACGTTCGTGAACATGCTCGTTTATGCTCGTTTATATACTTTGAATTTAGGATTATTAAAGAACATAAACGAGCTAATAAACGAACATAAACGAACTTATAAACAAGTATATAAACGAACATAAACAAGCCTATAAACGAGCTTATAAACGAAAACGAACATAAACGAGTTTGTTCGTGAACATAAACGAGCCGAACGGACTTATGTTCGTGTTCGTTCGTTTATTAATCGAACATAAAATATCTGTTTATACTCGTTTATTTAACTTAATAAACGAACATTATACGAACAGTTCACGAGCAACTCGTCGAACACCCTGTTCATTTATACCCCTATACACATGTCGATTTTCTATTGTTTAATAGATTTTTTAATGTTCGTTACACTTAAAAAATTATAACAGTTAAAATTTTAAGCAATTAAAATTCAAAAATTATATAATTTAAACACTTATTTTACATTCAAGCCTATTTTAAAAGAATTTCATATTTTTAGTATGGATTCTTTTACTTTAGTTTAAATACAAATACTAATGGTTAAAACTAGAAGGTGATATGTTGTTCATGAAATTTAGGCTCACAACCCCTAGAGGTTAGCAACTTTGAAACCAATAGAATCTGATTACATTATAGAGCACACATGGAAGAAATTGGTAAGTGGTACGTTAATGAAGGAAAACAAGGCACCATAAAATAGTCATGCTCTATTGGTAAAGAGTTTAACCTTGGACAGCAAAATACAGTCTAAAATATTTCATTGTATCATCTACCAACCACATTGAACTCTTGATGCAAACCCTGATAAGAGTATTATTGATGATAGGCAAATGCCATTGATCCATAGACCATATAAATTCTATAGACTCTTTGCTTCGTAAGTTTGATGCATCCGATGAGAGTGATCGAGATTCTTTAAAGGTCAGGCATGCCCTTTCCGATCTTAGGATCGTATGTCTTCTCCAACACAAGATCCATTGAAGTATCCTTGGGACCAGCTGCAAAATATTACACACAATATAAGTTGAATTCAGAAAGTGAGCACCGGGGAGTATATCGTGCGTACGATGAACAGATGGTGTTAATTAATGATGTTAAAAAGTGCATATGCACCTGAAACCTTAAAGGGAAGAAGATAGCATGATCAAACCAAACATAGCAGAAAACATAAAACACCAATTGCAACATTAAACTCAATATCAAAAAACTGCCCCCAAGTGATTCGATAAAAATTTCTCCCCACAACCATTGACTACATATGAACTTGAAAAACACTGGTTTTACTGAACTTCAATGAGCGTACAACGATAACAGTATTGACAATGAGAATACAGAACAGCTCACCGTTCTGGTTCCTTAAAATTGCAATCTAGTTACAAAGGATACAAGGTAACCACGCATGCATGTACAAGAATATTTACAAACTTAGTGCCATATATCACAGTTCCTAGTTTCATTTCTCACTTTTTTACCCTTTCTATAATTGTTAAGAGTAACTGCATTCTATTGCAAATGCCAAAAAGCTATCTTAGGTTATATTAACTGTGAGCCATTTAAAAAAAATTCCCTTCAAGTTTTCGGCTTAATTACTCGCAAATAGATAACCTTCTAAGTTAACATCCTCCGATACCACTTCACAGATCATTGAACTGCAAACCAACTCAATATGTTCAGAATTTCCCACCAATTGATACGGAATCTTGACTATCTTAAAGGAAACAAGCAGACTTCGAATTCATATAATTTTTCTATATTAAGGCGGAAATGCTAACCATATATACTACATATATCTGCATAAAGGGTAAAAGAAAAAGGACAACATTCCACATAAATTGGGGAAGAGAAATACCAACTGTAGGTCTTGATGTTGTCCTTATCTTCAAGATCTCAGGGCGAGGAATTATAGACCCCGAAGCTCCTATACCTCTAGATACTCTCACCTTAGTTCCATCTTCAAGATATTTAACTCCAACCTTGCAAGGCTTCCTACATCAATATAATCCATAAAAATGCTCTTATCTGTTTTAAATACATTCAAAACATACAACCATAATAAAAACCAATACCCAGTAACAGGATCAAGAACTTGAACATTTGAGGCATGAAGCGGAGCCTCGACTGTAAATATACCACCTTCATGACCTGGGCCTTGCTTAATGTGCTTTTTTACCTGTAAAACAATGGAATTAAAAAAAATCCTAAATCCTAATAATAGAGCAAGAATTGTATCTTAAATTTTGAAGAGAGTCAGACCAGATTTTTCCCTTCAACAATTACACGATTCTGAGAACGAATAACGCGTTTGATAATGCCAGATTCGCCTTTATCTTTTCCCCTGATTATCATTACCTGTCAAGCCATTATAAAAGGGAAAAAATACATATAACTGATTTCGAATTTAGCTTAAATTAAAAAACGGAAATGGAAATTTAAAATAAGATGCTTACATTGTCACCCCTAAGAATTTTCCAGTGCCGAATAAGTTTCTCAGCTGCTTTCCAACCCATTTTAATCTACAAGACTAACCCAAAAGTTTCAGAAATTCAGAACAACTAAACGAGGGGAAAATTTTATCTGGAAAAAAGAAGAAGAAGAAGAAGAAGAAGAAGGGTAGAGAGTACCTTAGAGAGCTAAACACCGGGCTTTTGCCAATGATTTGGAAGATCTGGATCGTCTTCTTCTACACCAGGTTTTAGGGTTTCGGCTTATACCCTAACATGGATTATCGGGTTTGCGCCGGGATGGAATTGGTATTTCAATATCCCGAATCCCGACGAGTTTGGTTTCAGCTTTGGGCTTTTCTAAAAGAGCCCAATTCTGTTTTCGTTTTTTTACATTTAAAATGTAATTTAAAAAGTTAGTATTCAATTTAGTCCTAAAATTAAAGACTTAGTTTTTTATTGTTGTTGTATTGAAATTATTTATTTGAAAATGTTATTTTAAATATATATGGTAATTTGACTCAAAAGTGGAGGGTTTGGATTTGATTCGACTCGATAAGGATTGGCTTTTATTTTAAAAATTAAATTTGGGTTGGATCGAATTATTAAAGAAATTAGGTCAGGTTGGGTTGAGATCGATTTTAAGATAAAAAATCTCCAACCTGATATATTTATATATATAATATTTTATTATTTTTCTTGGGTTTAGTCGAATTTAGTCAATTCTTTTATTAAAATATTAAGATCGGATCAGAATTGGGTTATAAATTTGTGATTTTGCTTATAAAGAAAAGAACATTGTCCAATGAATTGACAATCAAAGCTTTGAGGTGGGATTGCCCATGGGACTCTGCTAATTGATAAATTCTAATATAAACCTTTCCTAGCCGAGACTGAGATTAGGGCAAGAACTATTTTCTTGTATTATATTTGAATGTATTCGTATTCGTTTAATTTTTTAATATCATATTTATATTTATTTTTTTATTTTTAAATTTATTCGTATTCGTTTAAATTTTTTTAATATTATATTTGTGTTTATTTTTTTTATTATATTCATATTCGTTTAAATTTTTCATATTAAATCTAAGAAATGGTGATTGTTTCATCAAATTTTCGTCCCTGTAAACAGTTTTATCAATACAGTTTTATCAACGAGAAATTATATAATGGATCATTGTTATTACGTTATTTATAAGATTAATTAATTAAATATACTTATTTAATTATTTTTTAATCTTATTTTTTATTAATAAATATTAATAAAAATTTACTTGATAAAAAATATAAAAAATTAATTAAATAAATATATTTAATTAGTTAATCCGATGAATAATATAAGAGAATAACTCATGATATAATTTCTTGAAATGATGCACGAAAAGTAGATCAAACATTCAAAGACAAATGGAAAATTTTGATCTGTCATTCACTTCAACCTCATGAAATGAATAGTGTTCTTGATGGCGCGTGACTCTTTTTGGAGTTTCTAAGACAATTTTAACCTCAATTATTTTTTAATATGAATTGGTTGAATTCAAAATTTAACCCTCTAGGTTTATTGTTTAATCAATTTGACCATTAGTTTTTAACATGTGACAATAACACTAACTAATTTTTGGGTAGTGATTTTGCACTTGCTTTCAATTGTAATCTATATTTTAGGAGATTAAATTATAAAATTTTAGTGAAAGTAAAGATTAATTTTATCGTTTTTAAAAACTGTGTAACTTAAGAATAAATTGAACATTTTCAATAAATCAAGGGTTAAAGGATAATTTTACTATTTTATTCAGACTTGGGTTGAATATAGGGTTATAAATGATACGAGACAGATCAAAAACTACTTAAAATTAATTCGTTCAAAGCTCAATTCGATTAAATTTGACTCAAATTTTTAACAAGCAGAATCGAACTACTCAACTCAAAAAATTTATGAACTATTCAAAAATAATATTTAAATATATATTTTATTTTAAAAATAAATGATTAAAAATCTTTAATCTTGAGTTATTTAATTTTAAATTATTGTTATTTAATATTAAATTTTCACGCACTTAAAGTTTATGACTAATTTTAGTTTGGAGCAATAAGTTTAATAACTTTAAATTAACAAGCTTTCAGCTCATTTAATTACAATGTCGGTTTAGGACTTTAAGGCTTAGTATATAGGATTTTCATATCCCCCAAATTGTTTCGACGAACATGATCTGACGCCTTCGCTCTCTTTTAAAATTTTGCAAAAGACGAGACCTGGAATCGCTTACATCTTTTGATTGGATTCCGATGGGCCACCTGACATCCGCTGTCGAAGTTCTGGGACGAAGGCATGATTCTGATCGCGAAAACGGCCGATACATATCCGACTCCGATGGTTCCCGCGACTACCGCCGACGCCGCTGTAGCCCTAGCTATGAGGCATATGAACGCGACCATCATAGCCGCAAGGGTAACCAACAGCGTGACCGTTCTGGTTCACCTGAATACAGAAACCCTAGAAGACGAAGCCCTAGCGAAATTCCTGAAAGAAGACAGCGTTTTGATCGCGAAAAAACCGATGATTCTATCGATTATCGCCGCCGTAGACGCAGTCCCAGTTGCGATGTCTATGACCGCAACCGACCACAAAAACATAACAGTTCAGAGTCACCTGGAGGCGAAAACCCTAGAAGGCGGAGCCCTGCCTATGACCGAACCCTAAACTCTCTACCCAGGAAATTCGGAAAGAATCATAGCTACCTGGACCGAGATTATAGGAACGGAAAAAAATCGGAATCTGAATCGGATGAGGAATTGAAAGGATTGAACTTTGAGGATTATAGGAGGTTGAAAAGGCAGAAGATGAGGAAGGTGTTGAGATTCTGTATTTGGGAGAATACGCCGAGTCCGCCGAGGAATGAAGATGACGATTTGGAGGATAAAGGTGATGAAATTTCAGAGAAGTGCGGGGAGGATAATGGTGATGAGAAGAGCAACTCCGATAGGGAAAACGTGAAGAACAATAAAAGAGTTAAATCCGACTCCGAGCCTGAAAAACCTGGGAGTAGTGAATCAGAGAGCGAGTCGGACAGTGAATCAGAATCTGAATCAGATGATTCAAGATCTCGGAAGAGGAAGAAGGGGTCGAGTTCCAAGCAAAAAAGTAGGAGAAGCAAATGTAGAAACAGGAAAACATTATCTTTCAGTGATAACGAATCCAGTGAGGAAGGAAGTAAATCCGATGGTGAGGAAGATAGCAAGCAGAGAAGGAAGTCGAGGAGAAAACGGAGTAGCCGGAATAAGAATAGCAAGAAAAGCAGTAGAAGGAAAAGGAGCAGAAAGAAGAGTAGGCATAGTGATTCCGATGAGGGCGAGAGTGGTGAAAGTCAAACTGACATATCTTCTGATGACCGTGTCAAGTCAAAGAAGCGGAAAAGCTCTTCGTATTCAAGGTCTAGAAAGAGTAAGAGAAGGAGAGGATCGGGAACTGATAGTCAATCGGGAGCTTCTGATAAGAACTCAGATTCTGAAGTTGATGCCAAGAGTAAAGTAAATGTAGATGAGCCTATGATGGCTGATATTAATGCTGCTGAAGCTCTTTTGTTCAAAGAAATGATAGAGGCTCAGAAGAAACCTGCATTGGATAATGAACCTATGGTTGGCCCGGCACCATTGCCAAGAGCCGAGGGACATATAAGTTATGGCGGTGCTTTGAGGCCCGGTGAAGGTGATGCTATTGCACAATATGTCCAACAAGGGAAGCGTATCCCACGAAGAGGTGAAGTGGGTCTTTCTGCTGAGGAGATTCAAAAGTTTGAGAACCTTGGGTTTGTGATGAGTGGTAGTAGACATCAGAGAATGAATGCTATTCGTATTAGGAAAGAAAACCAGGTTTACAGTGCAGAGGACAAGAGGGCATTGGCTATGTTTAACTATGAAGAGAAAGCTAAACGCGAGCACAAGGTTATGGCTGATCTGCAACGGCTGGTGCAGCGCCATATTGGGCAGGATGTTGGTCCTACTCACAATCCTTTTGCTGGAAGGGACGGGGCTGATGCTTGAACATGTATGTCAATAGTTTATATTTTGTTGGCTTTATTAGTTTATTGTTAATTTGTGTTTGTGTTGCATTAAAAGCATTATCACTAATGCTGACTGTGTTTTTTTTCTTTTTCTGTTGAAGTGTTTTTGAGGTGTGTATGCAATTAAGAAAGCATTTCACTGTAGTCGTTATAAAATAGAAATGAGAAAAATTGTGATATGTTGATTGTTGGCACGGTTTCAATTGTTATTGAAATCATTTTTTCCCCTTATTTGGTGTTAATTAGTGATTACTTGAATTGAGAAGATTCTTATCAGGTGGTCTTGGTGGAGGCGAAAGGTGAGAGAGAAACTCATAAGTCATAATCTCTAGATTTGTACTCTGGACTTTTCTTGTGACTGTACGTTCAGCTGGTGATAAGAATATACTTGGATAAGAAAATCCCAAAGTATTGACCTCCAAATGTCTTGTCCTGACATTGACAAAAGCTGGAAGAAGGTTTTTGTTTGCATTTTTAATGTTTTTAAGAGAAATTTATCATGGTTCATGTCCTAATGTTTGCAATTTGCATATCATTCAAGTATCTAAGCTTTGGGAGCTAAAAGCTTGGGACTTTATCATGGAAACTTAGTTTTTCTGCCATGACTTAGAAATCGTTGGAGCATATTAAGTTTTTTAGATGTTAACAGACAGATGGACAGGCTTGGGTGAGTTGGCTTTTGAGATTATATTAGCTTTTAAATGATTTCATACTTTGGATCCGACTCGGTGACCAGGTGATGGTTGATGATTAATGATTTGCATCTGGTAATTTTGGGAGTAGAATAGGCCTTTCGTGGCGTCCCCCCCAATGTATTGCATCTTCTCTTGTCATGGCCATAGGATGTTGTGTAGAATGTGATCTCTTTTTTACTAATAATATTCCTATAATGGTTTTGGAATCCAAGCTCTGATTATTGGATACTACAGTTTGTGGTTTATGTTGGATAAAGATTGGGTGCAATAACCTTGAGAACACATTTTAGGATTGTTTCTAGTGGTGACAGAAAAAAGGGGAGCTTGTATCACGATCTGATCTCCTCATTAGGAGATTTCAAAATAGAGTTTTACAAGGATTGTAGTTTCTGATGTCATTTTTAAAAGAGCTGCTTTGTTAATGAATCATTACTTTATATCATATAACTATTGCAAGGGGACTTGAAATTTAACCTGTTGCTCGCACATGCAGATTCTTGAGCTTGTCACTGCATCATGTGAGACTCGGCAGTTGGTAATGGAGATCGTGACCGTACACAGACCAACGGACAAGTTCATCTAGGTAACTAATCTGTGATGTTTGAATCTATGTATTGTATTTGTATGCATTTATCTGATGAATAACAGGCACCAGGTATGGAAACATGACTGCCACTTGTTTTGTATACAACTTTTGTTGCAAAGTCTGAAATGCTTTTTAGAGGATAAAGGTGATATTGCAATCATACAAAAAAATGAATTCATTTGAGTAGAAGAATATGTACTTAAAGGCATTTGTTTTTTGCTAAAAAATGGACATTTTACATCATCGCAGTAAATAAATACAGCTGTGACATAAAAGGATAAAAATACATAGAACAATTAACAAGAAGTCATGGTTACACTACACCACTATTTCATTCTCATTAGGCACAAACCCAAATCACTCAACTTACAGGTCATAAACTTGTTTCCCAGTAAACTTAACTTCAATAGGACTAACATTCTTCCCGATTGACCTGAAGTTCTGACCCACTCCTTGGCGACCAGGGTTCACTTTCTCCGGATAAACACCATCTTTGGGGTGAAGGTATTGAACCTCACCATTAGGGAAAACTCTGTAAAATTGGTACTTGATCTTGTACTTAGACCTCAGCCTAGTACCCAATGCCAAGCACTGCTCTTTCCTTGCCAACTTGAGCAAGTTTGGTCCTTGCCTCATAATGGCTGCCCCTCCTGTTGGCATCTCAAAGATTTGTTCTTTGGGGGAATCCCATGTGATGACATAGAATTCCTCAACTTGTGCCTTCCTCAACAGTCCTCCGGTGCTTCCTCCAAAGATGGGTGATGGAGTGTTGGGGTCCAACTCCGGTGGGGTGAAACCTACTGGAGCTTCCTTTGTTGCTGCTGGTGCCTCGTCTGCAGCTGCAGCCCTGATGGTTCTTTGAGCATTGGAGAAGTTGAGGGACTTGGTAGCGAAGGGAATTGAGGAGGATGGCTTCAATGGAAACAGGGATTTTGGGGTGGTGATTGTGGGGGTGAAGAAACCTGCTTGAGTTGCCATGGCGACTTAGATGATGAATGTTGAGCCTGCAGTGGTGAGTCTCTTGTTGATTTTTATGGGGGGATTGGAGATTTGTGTGATGGATGGATGATGATAAAGGAAGATGATATTAGATGGGTGGTGGTGTTTGGATTTAGATCTTCTGGATAAGATGATACTACTTGGAACGATAGGATGCTTGATTTTGATGCTTGCTCTTACCCAAAAAACCTAGTTCTCACTAAAAAAATAAAACTGGTTGAGATTCCTAAAAGTAAAGATTCAACTCTTTAGGAGCAAGTATGGCATCACAATTGAAGCTTTGTGGAGTTATTCCCAGAACTCTCCATCTTTCTCCAATCTCATAGTAACATAAAAATGGAGATCTTGTTTGCTTATAAATCACCATCTCGATCAAGATCAACATTTGATGGCTCCATGGCCAACTCTAGATAGTAAGACATCAGGAATCAGGATCAACATTTGACTTCATTTATATGGAAACTTTGCCAAGGTGCTTTCAAAACTCTTTATCCTTCTCTCATATCTTCACTAACGGCTTTCGACACCACCATATGAACTGTCTCTGATCTCCGAATCAAAACCAAAAACATATAAAGCCTCAAACCTAAGCCCTATATACTCTGTAGGATGATCCCTGAGAAACCCTCTCTCCGTCTGCTAGAGCAGCATGTAGGTCACAGCCTATTGTTAAGTTATTGAAACCCTACTGCTTTAAAGTCGTTACCAACCAAAGTGACACCAAGCCGGAGTATTTGCAGGCATGCATGGTGACCATATAACAGCAGTCGCTGTAATGCCTAAACAACACCGCTAATAACTTTGTTTAAGAAATCTAGTGTCTCATCCCACTATACATCGAATGAAAATAGGTTCTTTTATGGAACGATAAAGGATTCTTCCAAGTATTCTTGAAAGAGACTGAAACATTTGGCAGTATTCCTCAGTCTCCAAAGTAATGTTAGATCATGTGTGCTATTTGGTTATTGGATTACCTTTCCCATGTCCTTTTCCATCTCTAACAATGTGAAATGAGTTTGGGTTACACTCTGCTACTTATACTGTTTAAAGGAAGGTTGCGTGGAAGAATCCAAGTGTTGGGCCAAAAGTTAAAAAAAAAAAAGTATAATAAAGAAAAAAAGAGTTTGAAATATGCCCAATGGCCCCACCAACGAATCCACCCAAAATCAATAGGGAAATGAACAAACCTTAAAGGTCAATTTTTCTAATAAAATAGTAATGAAAACTAAGAATATTGTTATCTTAGAAAATGGTTATCCTATTTACACGTCAGCATCACATTAAACCAATAAAATAATTTTACCCCATTCAACACCCAACCACAGGGACTCAAAATATGGGGTATTGGTTGGTCCACCCACCCCCCACCCACTTTGGTTCCTACTTCAAAACTGTAGGCTTTTTATTCACAAGCCTCCAACATCCTTTTTAACATTATCTCAAGGACAATGTGATTGTGATAAATCTTTAGTTCCTCAACCATAACAAGAACCCATGTGCCTTCCACTTGAACATCAACAGCTTGGTCCCCCCCAGGCACCTTGTCCCTTGAAAGTTGCATCCGCTGTAGTCATAAATACTAATTGCAGTTTCATTTCAATACCTTATCTCCGAAAGGTGGCAGGAGCATGTGGTCGGAGACGAATGCTGGCTGTAATCAGCAGAAGACTTCTCCTTCGGTTGTGATTGCAGTGTAGGAAGTAGAAAGCTGGTGCGCCTTTGTGCTGCTTGTTGAGCTTTGTTCTCCAGTTGCCACTGCTAGGTGGTGACCCAACCATCATAGGTGACGCAGACCGACCGCTGTTGGTATTTCTTGTCCCTGTGGCGATAACCCGGACTTGGTATTTACCCCGAACAATATTTGTGTTTGTCCTTGTGGAGGCTTCAATGGTTGCTGAGGAAAAACTTTAACATTGGTAGCAGGGGAAACTGGGGTTCTAGATGAGTTTTTCCATGGGGTTGACTGAGCAGCAGGGTTGATTTGGGGCACAGTTTGCGAAAATATAGCAGCGTTGCTCGAAAACTTAGCAGCAATGGAAGATGCAGGCATGGCGTTTGTTGTCTGTGTCTTGTTTCGAGACGCTGTAGCAGTTTGCTGGTGATGTTGTTGCGCCATGTGCTGCTTCTGAAGTTGAAGCAGCTGTTGATGGGAATTTGATGAATTAGAAACAGGAGGATTTATGGGTCCGGTAGTGGAGTTGATGGTGCGTGGAGGCCAATTTCCAGCAACTGGGGAGGATACAAAATTCAAAGATCTAGCTGAATTGTCGAAAACATATGTCCGACCATTAGTCGTATGTGGCTTCCCTGAACTTGCCTTTTTCCAATCATCTGTATTGGTTGAACTAGACCCACTCTTCCCATCAGATATTTGGTGAATTTTAGGGTGTGCAGCTTGTTGTACGGGTGCAACTTGGTATCCTTGCTGAGCCATCTCAGGCAAGCTATGAAAAATTGCGGGGTTCTGCGACATAGATGAGAAGTTAAGATTTGAAGCTTTGTTGTTTCCAGTGAAGGAGGCAAAAGACATTGCGAATGCTTGAGGAGAAACGAGATCAACTCCACCTCCAGCCACTGATGGAGAGGGTACCAAGCCAAAGTTGAGCGGCTGATGATGAATTGGTGGGTTCTGGCAATGAACCTTTTTCTGTGTGTCTTCACTTGTATGTTCTCCACTCATCTCATGCTCCATTTTACGAGATTGACTGGATGAAAGCATCTTATGCTCCTGCAACTGCTGTGAATGCAAGCTTGTTGAGCTCAAAAAATTATTGCCACAAACTTGCCCACCCTGTGTCTGCTGACTTTCTGGTTGCTTGTGGGATGATGAACCACCTGATGGGCCTGCATTTTGATAAGCTGGTTGAACCAGAGGCTGAGAGCGAGCTTGCTGCTGTTGAAGTTGAGGATGGAACATCTGAGAAGAATTGAAAGACCCATTAAAGAAAGGCAACGCTTGACTGGGAGCTCCTCTAATTGCCGACTGGTTTCCGACAGGAGCAGAGATAGAAAAAGGGTAACCATTGTTCTGTATTATAGTCAAGTACGGAGCTTGGTTAGCAGCCAAATTAGGGTAATTAAAGCTCACAGCTGCTGCTACTCCCGGTAACACTGGAGAGCTAGTTGAGATTCCAGGAGTTGAATTATCAGTTGAGGATGCTTTGCTAGCAGAGGTAGTAGATTTGGAAAGGACAGATTGATTTGCACTGGTTTGATACTGACTCAAGGGGAATATGAAAGCAGGGCCATGCTGCAACATAAAAAAAATCAAGACTTAGAAAACAATAAATTCTTAAAACAAATTGACTGAAAATGGAGTAGCAATAACTCTACATTAACTTATAAACTATATTAACATACCATCAAGTTACCAGCAGGTACTGTTTGGGAAGCCTTTTGAACCACAGCCTGCTTTCTGTGTGCTGTGTCCTTGGTGCATTCAGAGCTTTTATCTTTCCTGGAAAGACCAGGAAAGCTCGTTGCAACCTTACTTTTCTCCACTGTAAGGCTTAGATTCACTAATGGATTTCCAAGAGTCAAAGTTTCTGCAGATGGTGCCACATTGAGATTGCTCGGCTTGGCCCCAGATAGAGAAGCAAAACCGGTTGTTGATGGCCAAAAATGGTTCACTTTTGCGTACTGCTGGTGTAATTGTATGTTATGAGCTATGTAATGATGCATAACACATCGCTTAGGCCGAGTTTGGGAAAGCAAGAAATGAAGAGGCTGCAATTTCCAATAGAAAATCATCGTTGATATAAAGCCAAGAAAATATGTAACAAATAACTAAGCCATGTATTGAAACCTTTGGCCTAGTAAGGAAATCAGTGATTCATACCTGCAAAGCTGTGGATGATCTAGCGCTTGCATCCATGGTAGCAATTGTCGGGAAGGGAGGCATATACCTGTTAAAAAAAAACTTCTTAGAAACAAAAATGACATACCACCAGATTATTTAACAAAAACAAATGCAGGTCCAGAACAAAGTCTTGATATTAGCTTACCCCAAAGGTGGCAAACCATTTGGCATAGGCCCTGAACTAGATTGAGCTGAATAAGAGAAGAGATCAATTAGTACACCCATCGTATCATAAGAAATGAGAGCTGAATTTAACAAATAAAACCCATTGAGCAGCTCAAGTAAGTCAAGCCTGAAACATATTTAAAATTACCTGTTTGCAGCACTTTCGGAATGTCAACTTTAGGTAGCTGTTGTTTTTGACCTTGCTCGGATATACAACAATCACTAGCAGCATGATCCAGCTTCTCCAAATTAAGGTTCAAGTACGAATCTCGTTCCTCATTAATTGTATCCATCCTCTTGACTTTACTATCATCTGCCCTCGTTTCTTTCATCACAACATTTGCTTCATCCTTGGCTAAGGTCTCCACCTTCTGCAGCAAAAATGAAAAATTAAGAAAATATGCTTACTCCATGAACAAAAATCAGAAAGAGAAATCAATTGACCCCCAAAGTCACTCACCGACTCTCCGTCCCAAACCTTGTAATTAGGATCCAATGCCATATCCACATAGCTATTTTTTACTGAAGATGATGCCATAGGAGGAGCCTGTTGGAAAAAGTTGGCATTACTCATTACTCTTTCTTCATTAATTTGGACATCATTCTAATTCGAAATTTTTGACAGGATATTCTCACCATCAAATCGAACTTGAACTTGAACTTCTCTTCAAGCTGGATTTCCCCATTCTTCTCTGTCGATGTTCTATTAATATCACATACCATTTAAAAAGAAATCAGATACCTTGAGAGCATTAATTAAAGGAGGTAAAAAGAACAAGATTCTTTGATGCTTACAATTTGATTGTTGTCGTATTCTGAACATCAACGTTTGAATCAGCCAAATCGTTTTCAGTAGTAACAAACTTCTCTGTCACAGCTCTATCCATGGATATTATTTCTTCAACGGAAGGTTTTGAATCTCCTTGCTTAACCAAGGTTACATTCTCCCGTGACTCAATTGCCACTGATGCAGCTCCGGTAGCGCCATTATCAGAAACTAAAGGATTAGGTCTTGGAATTTGACACTTTTGAGGGAGACAAATTTCCATCTCTGCCTGTTGCTGATTCTTAACTTTCAGTGGAGTTAGAGAATCCATAACTTCAACTTTCTTCTCCTTTGGGGCTACAGATGGTAATAATTAACAAGACGACGACGACGAAGACTTTATAGCAAAAGGATTGAGAGACAAAAGTACTTACCATCGGCAACTAATGGATCCGGCTTAACATCGGCGGAGGAAATATTCACATCTTCAGATTCAAGCTTCGACAGAAGATTTCCGGCGCTATCTTCCTTCTTGGAGCTATGCGATTGCTTCATCAATCCGTAAAGAACCTCTGCGATTTCAATCTCAATATCCTCTTGAACTGAGCTCGACGACTTGGTCGCCTTTGGAGGCCGAGTCTTGGGTCGATTTGTCTTCTGCAACATCCCACAAAAAAGAGCCAAAAACAGCTAAAACCTCTCAATTTCGTCACAAAAGAAGAAGATGAAAATCTAGAAAAAGAAAACATGAGCTGACCATCTTCTTTCTAACTGAACCATTTGATGAAGACGGTGAAACTCGGTCAGACTCGACGCTTAGACGAGTCGGTGACACGGAAGCTCGCAGATGGTTTTGTTCCTCGACGAAACCACCATTTCCGGCCACCCAATTCTCGTGTGACCTTTTAGCTGAAGCTGAAAAAAATTCCAAAAGAGAAAATCAGCTTCATCTTCTATGTCTAAATATAAAAAATAGAAAAACACAAGTTTTGTACCAGAGCGAGCTTTTCTGGGGACTGGAAAACTTATCATTTCATCGGTGTCCTTCAAATGGGTTGCTGCTTGCCCAGAAAATCTCGCCGAGGGAGAGATGTTACGGCTACTGAGCTGCTCGGTTTCATTGTCTTCCTCTTCTTCACCTGAACTCTCCTCCGTACTTTCTTCTTCGTCCACCTTATTCGGCCGCCGACGCTTGTTCCGATTCAACAAATCTCGGTCTCTATCTCTCTCGCTTATTCTCTCCCTCAACCTCACTTTTTCCTGCATCTCCATCTCTCCACCTTCTGCAACAACAAAAAAAAAAAAACATTAATCAAACGGGAAAAAAATCTCTACACAGACAAACAGGTCTAAAGACTGACCAGGTGAATATCGGAGATTATTGCTTCGTTGACGCCGTTTAGGCAATCCTCTTCTTCCTTCTTTGTTCCTCTCCATAATATTTACTCTTCAATCAAAATCTCAACCACCCGGCCGTTAACCAAATCTCCGTCGTTTCCGGCGAAAAGAACAGATTTTGCGAACTTCTTTACAGTGATGAATCCAAAGATAAGAACTCACCGTTCTCTCTTTTCGTCGTTATATTTCTTCTCAGCGATTGCTTTTCTGATTTTCAACCTGACTTTTTGCTTTCTGTGCTAAAAAATCTCTTATCTCGTTCATTTTTTGTTTTTTGTTTGGTCCATTCTTAACTATTTTTAAATATAAAATAAAATATTAACCGAAGGATGATAATATTAAATTAAAAAATTATAAATTAAATATATAATTGTAAAGAATGACAATTTTTATATTATTTTTTATAAAAGTTATAATAATTTTATTATATATTAAATTTTTTAGAAAAATACAAAGATTTTAATAAATATCTAATTTTTTATAAAATATAAAAAATGTGTATATATATTAAAATTTTAAAAAATTATAGAAATTTAGTATATACTGAAAAAATTTTATAAAAATTTAAAATATATTAAAAATTTTATACTAAATTTTTAAAAATAATATAATTATTTTTAAATTATCGTTTAAAAAAACTTAAATTAATATATTATTATTTAATTGAAATTTTATGGAAAATAATATTAACAAACTTTGAACGGCCAGCTGTTAACCAATTTGTATATTTTTTTAATTTTTTAAACTAATACTTATTATTTTTTGCTTATTGGAGACCTACTCCATAGCTGGTCAAGACTTTGACGGTTCAGATTTTTCCTCCACTCGAATGGGTTGATCTCGACCGTTCATTTGTTGTACAGAAGTGTATTGTAGATGTCTACATGACCACTAACTCGCCACGTTTCATCCTTACAGGCTTTGTAAGAAATGATAATTAAATATCAACAACCTTACTCACTTTGAAAGTAAGGGTTGGACTATTTTTTAATATTAAAATTAAATGTTTTTATTTTATTTTTAAATTAAAATAGTTTTTTTATTTAAAATACTCATAAAGTTGGACCAAGTACCAATCGTAACTTTTAAATAAAATATATTAAGATTTTATATTATTATTTTCGTTTCCACCGAATATGTCAATCCTAGTAAGATCAAGCAATATTTAATTTCAATATGATCACATATCTTTAATTTTTAAAATCTAAAATTATTAATTAAATTAGTTATTAGAATATTTTAATATATTTATATTATTTAATATAAAAATATTTGCTTGTATATTCAATTTAACAATAAAAGATCGATGACGTTCTTATTAAAAAAATACTTTTTCATGTAACATTTTTATATAAATTATTTAAAAAAATAATTTATTTATATTTTTAAATATATAAAATTTATTTTTATTAACATTAAATCTTCGCTTCGTCTCACTTCCCTTTTTAACATAGACCTGATGGTTTCATCACTTTCATCTGGCGCGTGAACAAACAACGTTTGAAGGCATCCGGTGGGATCCTTCCGAAATCACACCTGTCGACAAACCATTGGCTGATCTACTCGAAATGAAATATATTTCTATTCCTTTTACCGTACAGTGTCATAAAAGAAGCCGGTTCTGGCCGGTTGCCCGTTTTATAGATTGCAGTACAGTGCAAAAAAGAGAAGCTCAATCACATGGGAATTGTGGGGCCCCAACTGACCACTCAGTCGGACAGATTCTTTCGATGGGACCTACAAAGCAATCAACGATCTATATTTATTGCTCGATGCCTATAGGAAAAGAGCATCCGTTGGATCCGAATCCGACGTGGCTTTATCATTAAAAAAAAGTGAGTCAGACTCTGAACCAAGATTCAACATCACCGAATGATCAGACGGACGGAATTTTTTGTCAGCGCTGTGTACAAGAACCTTTTCAGAATGGTGTGTGGGTCCGTGTGGGACTTTTTTGCTGATCTGGCATCTATACATGACGTCATGAAAATAGAGTATTTATGAATGTTCATCGGTTTTATTTTGTGTTAGTTTGAATAGTATTTTTTATTTTAAAAATATTATTATAATATAACTTAAATAAAAAAAATGTTACGATTCTATAGGTTAAAATAAATGTGAATTAAATTTAATTTTAATGTACTAATGAATATTGAATAACATGCTAAAATAATTGGAAATTACCAAAGTTGCCTCGTGATTATCTTAAGAAAGGTTTAAACAAATCAGCTGAGAATTATTAAATTTAAAATCGTATTCCGAAAGGATTTAATTAGAATTTAAAATTGAATAAATTAATAAATGATTATATTTTATTAAACATTATAACCCCACACAAAAAGATAATATTTTTATATTCCAATGCCTAACATTACCAATGTGAATATTTAAACAAATAAAATATAAAATAAGTTTCTCATCCATAAATTAAAAAAAAAAGTACTCCATTACTGAATATTTAAATCATTAAAATATAAAAGTTTCCTCATCGATAAATTAAAACAATAAATATTCCATTATTTTATGTTGACTGAATATACAAATTTAAACAATTATTTATTCATACAAGATAACTCATTTTTTTAAAAAAAAATATTTAATATCATTGACCATATATTTAGATGCAAATTTTAAATTTTAAATTTTATAACAATATTTTAAATTTCAGTTAAGTAATGTAATAAATGATTAAATATATTTTGACCTTGTTTAAATTATATTATAAATAATTTTATTTATTTTGGGTAAATTATCGTGTTTTTTTGTGTTTGACTTTAAAATACTGAGTTTATAATTTAAAGTCAAGGATTATGATTAGAGTTTTAGAATTATAGACATGTTATATTTTTATAGGGTTTAGGATATAAAAATTAAGATTATATTTTAAAATTTATTTTTAAGTTTTTTTTTTATTTTATTTTTTTAATTAGTTACGGTGGTTCCAATAGTTTTTGTTTTATAATATACTTTAAAACGTTAAATATTGATCGCTCAATTACTGTGCTGTAATACTGGTGTTCGAACCTGTAACATCTAAGAATAATAATCGTTCTCTTAACTATTGAGATAAGATAATTCGTGTATTTTTTAAGATAAGACATAAAAAGAAAAATGATTAGGAGATAAAAGATTTATGTCTCGGTACATTCTTTGTACATTAACTTTTTTTTTAATTTTAATATTTATTATATAAATTAAAAATAAAGTATTTAATTTGATCTAATAGTATAAGGCATTAAATCACTTAAATAATATTAAACAGTTACAGGACAAAAAAATATTTTCTGAAAAAAAACTATATAAATTTAATATAAAATATATTACAAATAATATTAGCAATGTTTTAAAATAAAAAAAAATAAATCGAGAGGTTCATGTCTTTACAATATACAAAAATTTAATGGATAAGTACATTGAATAAATATGACTACTCCAAAAATAAATATTTTAATATAAAAAGGACAAAACTTTATTTTATTTGCAAAAAAGGACCCATCATTATTTTATTGAAGAAATCAATCCTAGTACGCCAGAATCCTTTATTCTACGTGGCTTCTTGAGAGTATACAAAAACTAATCCCACGATATTTTATTATTACCATTAAAATAATAATAAAAGCATGTTCCTTCGGCCTTTTCAATACTTCGTGTTTTTAAATGGAATAATTAAATATTAAATTAAATAAAATATTGGTAGATGCCTTAATAAAATAATATTTTAAAAAAATATAAAAGAATTTAAGGAAAAAAACATTTGGCGATGTTTATCTATAGGTTTTATTTCGAGTTTTTATATTAAAATTTTATTTTTTCCATAATTTTATTATGATTTAAGCTATTAATTTTATTTATTAAAAATATACACTATTATATATTTTTATTTATCGTATTATAAATTTTCATTATGATTTTAAAAATATCTCTATTTTTAAAAAATTAACGAATTTAACTAAAAAATAATAATATATATGTATTTATGTTTTTATAAGAAAATTTACTGTAATATTATTGTTGGAATTTTTAATTTTATATATATTGTTTATTGTATATTATTTTCTAAAATATTATATTTTATTGTTCGAATTTAAATACCAATTACTTACGATCTGTTTTTACACAATAAATAAATATAAAATTATTTTTGTTTGAAGATAGGGGAGGACAACCCGTTTTGAACAGTGATCACCTTCCCCATCCAGCGTTATGTGTCTTCCTCACCTGTAGATAACCCAAAATGTATATAATTGTTACTGTTTGAAGACGGGTTATATACAACCCGTCTTTGAACAAAAATAATTTTTTATTTACTGTATAAAATCAGATTATAAGCAATTAATATTCGAATTTAAACAGTAAAATACAATATCTTAAAAAATAACATATAATAAACAATATATTTAAAATTAAAATTTCAAGTAACAATATTGCAGTAAATTTACATTTTTTATATTAAGTTATACCCTCGTTTAATGGCAAATTGACATTAATATTGAAAGGAAAAAAATTATTTCCTAAAATATGGAACCTTGAAAAATATTTTTTACAATAATTTTAAAGTCGGATTCTATTGAATCCGGCTATGAACAATATTTAAAAAAAATAATAAATAAATGAAAGAAGGGTCCAGAAGAACCCGACTTAGCACAGTGTTCACACTCTGTTATTGCACTGTGCTCACTGCACTCACTGTTCACTGCTTTTTTTTTTTAAATCACTGTTCAAAGTCGGATTCTTTTGAATCCGACTTTAAAATTACTGTAGAAAGTTTAATATTTTAAAAAATATTTTTCAGGATTCCATATTTTGAGAAATAAAATTTTTTTCTTCGATATTAATGTCAATTTGCCCTCATTTAATTTTTAATAAAGTAAACTATTAGTATAATTTTGACTTAAGCTTGCTTTTGTCGTATTCTCTGTACATGCACAACTAAATGAATATGATATTTCAGTTGATTGAGACAGGTGCTTTGGGCATTATGATTAAAAAAATGACAAGTGCTTTGGACCCACTTCAGAAATAAAATAAATAATATTATTCATAAGAAAATATAAATGAATTGGTAACATGACATAGATTTAAAATAATTAGTATGTTGTGTATAACAAATATAATTATTATATAATATTTACTTTTATCATATTTGGTGGTATAAATTATTACTATATGATCATATAAATACAAGTTTACAAAAATATTTATTATAAAATCAAATAATATAATTATATATAATCTAGTGAGACACACAAATTATTACGATAATATTATTGTTTAAATAATTTTTTTCAACACTATAACAATTTTTATTTTATTTCTAATAATATGATACTTTACTATAATAAATCATAAGTATGATAGATTATAATTCGACTTTGAACAGTATTTTATTTAAAAATAATAAAAAATCGGTATTGTTTAAAATCGGATTGTAATCCATCCGTCTTTAAACAATAATCTAAATTTTTTGGTAAAACACTATTCAAAATCGGATTATAATTCATTCCGTCTTTGAACATTGTTAATTTTTTATTATTTTTGAGTAAAACACTGTTCAAAGTCATATCGTAATCCATTCATTTTTTGTTTTGAACAGTAATATATAATATTATTAGAAAAAAATTTGAAAAGAAACAATATTTTTGTAAATAAAAAAAATTAAAATCAATGTTTTAGTAATTTCACCATAACTGTATAATTAATCTAAATCAACTGAAATTCAATTATATACTAATTTTTCAAACACTCTTGATAATTATTAAACTTTTATTAAATATTTTATAAACTTAAATACGACTTTATAAAATTAGTATATTTGATTTTTGGGTGTGTTGTACGACGGTTCACATCAAATCTTTTATTATTATTTTTTAAATATTTTTTTATTCTAGGTTGCATTCGTTTTGAGTTACTTTCGGTTTTGATGATTTTGGTTCGGGTCCATTCAGTTCGTGTGAAAATCTATTCGTATCCATTTGGTCCAGTTGAAAATCGGATAAGTCCATGTCGGTTCAACTAAAAATTGGACCGATTTCAATTTGTTTCATTTTATTTCAAAATTCAGATTAAGTTCTGATATCATATTTGAATCTATATCGAATCTCAGATCGATAAAATCTGTTTCATCTCAAATCTCAGGTCAATTTACCACCTTTATGCCTAGTGATAGCTTATAAAAATCATTTTTTTATTTATTTTGAAAATAAAAATCAATCTTTTCCATTTAAATAGTTAAATGATTATATTAGCAAAATTAAAAGTATGGCGGTTAAAGTAGAACCTCTCTATAATTTAAGTGGCGATTCATGTAGTTTAGCCAAAACACAAATAAGGCGCTAATATATTTTTTTTATTATTATAAAGCGCTAAATTTAAATTATACATTTTGGCGGTTATTTTTCCGCGCAGAAGTAAAAAATAGAATCAAAAGCGTATTGTTTTTATTCTTCACAGCTAAGAATAGGTCTGAAAATCTCTCTCACAAATCTAGTTTTCCTTTGTCTTCAATTTCCGCGATGGATCATCAGAACAAGCCCCAAACAAGGAGAAGCTTGAAGAGGAAATTGGAGCAAGAATTTGAGGAAGATAAACCAGAACGGTGTAAGGCGGCCGTCGTCGAGTCCCGCCGCACTCAACAAGATGTCCTTCGAGATGTTCGATTTCACGTCGATGTTCTTAACTCCTGCACCTCCTTTTCAGAAGCCGATCGTGCCGCCGCCAAACGCTCCGCTCACTTACTTTCTGAATTCGCAAAGAACGGTTCGTTTTGAATCTTTTAGTTTTCAGTTATTTTAACGATTTAGATTTCGGTGTTTATTTATTTTTTGTTATTATTTCATTGGCCATTCTAGAGGATATTGTGGATTTGATCGTGGAGTGCGGTGCTGTCCCTGCGCTGTTAAAGCATATTCAGACGCCAAAGCTATTGGCAGAGTCCGATCTGAAACTATTCGAGTATGAAGTAGAGAAATCTTGTGCGTTTGCGCTTGGACTTCTCGCGGTCAAGGTAATTTTGAGGACTTTCTTCTACTTGCTTTTTATTATTTTTGTCCACTAAAAATGTCGTCATTTTGTTGTTTTTTAATGTTAAATAGCCAGAGTACCAACAACTTGTTGTTGACGCCGGGGCACTGCCCTGTCTCCTGAACTTGTTAAAAATACGTACGGATGGTTGTGATTCTCGCGGAGTGAATGGTGTTATAAGAAAAGCTGCTGATGCTATAACAAATCTTGCTCATGAAAATGCCGCCATTAAAACCTGCATCAGGTTTGCTTGTTTGGCTATTCTCCTATCTAGTTTCCGTCAGCATTAACTTTTCGCACCTTTATAAGTTGTTTGTTTATTTTCCATATGTAAATATTAGAACTGAGGGTGGAATTCCACCTCTTGTTGAGTTACTCGAGCATCGGGAATTGAAGGTGCAGAGGGCAGCTGCTGGGGCCTTAAGAACGTTAGCTTTTAAGAATGACGAGAACAAAAAGGAGGTAAGGTTGTTTCTACACTGTATTATAGTACCATCTGGTGCTCGTTGTTGGTTTCAGTACACTTTGTGAATTTGCAGATTGTTGAACGCAATGCTCTACCCACACTCATATTAATGCTTTCCTCTGAAGATGTTACCATACATTATGAAGCGGTTAGTTTCTTCTAAGTCTTCAATTGTTTGACATCTTAATAAACATTTTGGAGAGTTGCTATTCCCCTTATAAACTGACATAAGGGATGTTCAGGTTGGCGTGATTGGGAACCTTGTCCATTCCTCACCAAACATAAAGAAAGAAGTTATTCTTGCTGGAGCACTGCAGCCTGTGATTGGGTTACTTCGGTATTGCTGTGTTGCACATTAGGTTTTTGATTGTGTTTGTGAAGATTTCATATTAATCATATTGCATGTATATGTTTGCCAACAGTTCTAGTTGTTTGGAGAGCCAGAGGGAAGCGGCTTTACTCATAGGTCAATTTGCAGCTGCTGATTCAGATTGCAAGGTAGGTTGAGATCTTATCTCTAATTTGACTCTTAATTATTATTTTTCATTGTTCAAGCATATGAAATGTAATATCGTTCTTGATGCTTATATTTTATTTATTATTGTACTTATGAATGTGTGTTTATGCAAATATGTCTTCTGTTAAAAATTATAAATGGGATTCTACAGGTACACATTGTCCAAAGAGGCGGTGTTCCACCTTTAATAGAAATGCTTATGTCTTCAGATGTGCAGCTAAAAGAAATGTCTGCATTTGCACTTGGACGGTTGGCCCAGGTTTGTATTTATTTGCCGTCTTTCAGGGTTAAAATGGTTTATCTAGATGGTATTTGAAGCTATTGTAAGCAACATGTCTATGGTTGGACCTAAGTGCTTGTTTTAATTCCTTTCCCAAGTGCTTAATTGTTTTTTGGGGTTGTATTTTCTTTGTGAACTAATGATTTTCATTTTGCAGGACACTCACAATCAAGCTGGAATTGTACAGAATGGTGGAATTGTGCCGTTACTTAGTCTTCTTGACTCAAAAAGTGGACCATTGCAACATAATTCTGCATTTTGCCTATACGGTCTTGCTGATAATGAGGTAAAGGACATTGTTTCACTGTGATATTTTGAACTTGAACTCCAGTTTTTACACACTAAGTCTAGTGATGCTTACAATTAGTTTATTCTGTAGGATAATGTTGTAGATCTTATCAGAACTGGTTGTGTCCAGAAACTCCTGGAAGCCGAGTTTATTTTTCAGGTATTCTTTAGGATTCTTCTGTTTCTTAGATGCTGCTGTTTCAAAATTCGTTTAATTCATTTTGCATAGCCTTAGAATTTATATTGAAAAGGTACATGTATTTTCCCAATTTGATTTTCATTAATTTGCCTTGTAAAACTGCAGCCAACTAAAGATTGTGTAGCAAAGACATTGAAGAGATTGGAGGAAAAAATCCATGGACGAGTGAGTTTATTTATTTTTTTTGTATCTCTCAATACTTTTCTACTTTGCATTTGCAATTAGGTTAAGCCAGTAGTTTTTATTGTTTGTAGAATTTATATAATCATGAGACCCTATGTACATTATATCTATGTGACATTATTCTTTGACACTTCCTCTTAACAGACATTGAATCATCTGTTGTACCTTATGCGAACAGCAGCCAAGGCTGTTCAAAAACGAGTTGCTCTGGCTCTTGCTCATCTTTGTACTCCGAATGACCGGAAACCTATTTTTGTTGACAACAATGGTAAGGCAGTTTCCTATTCCAACTGCCTTTAGCGCGTTTCTTCTTGCACAATGATATCTTTTAGCTGTTTCTATTTTTGGGTTGCATTTCTTATTCTTTCGATGCTTGAAAATTCCTTCCAGGACTGGAGCTGCTTCTGGGCTTTCTCGAGTCGAAGAGTTTCAAGCAGCAACGAGATGGTTCAGAGGCCTTGTACAAGTTAGCCACAAAGGGTACTCCCCTCTCATCTGTGGATGCTGCTCCTCTATCACCAACCCCACAGGTCTGTTTATGTCTGCCAGTCTATGGTTAGAAGATGATTCTGTTTGCATTAAAAATATTTTAGTATAGAAATTACAGGATGCACATGTCCCTTGTGTGTGGCATGAACTAATCAGTAGCTGTACCTGATTGGTTTTAGACTTTAGTTGTATGTCACAGCCCACAAACTAAATGTTACTTGTTTCCCCTCATTTTCCCTCTATAAATGCAGGTGTATTTGGGCGAGCAGTATGTAAATAATCCTACACTTTCTGATGTTACATTTTTAGTTGAAGGTATGGATTTTTTCTTATCAGTGATTGTGTTTGCTCTTTATTCAGCCTCTCCCTTTCATTTTAAGTTAAAAAGTTAATGTGTCACGTTCAATTTACATATTCTTCTTTCAGGTAAAAGATTCTACGCTCACAGAATTTGTCTTCTGGCTTCTTCGGATGCGTTCCGTGCTATGTTTGATGGTGGATACCGGGTGAGTAAGACATCTCAAAAATGACACACTGCTAGATAATAGAATAAAAGGCTTAAATACTATAGATCTAAATGGAAGGATGGCCAACATGAAAATTGATTTGCAGGAGAAGGATGCCAAAGATGTTGAGATTCCAAATATCAGATGGGATGTTTTTGTGTTAATGATGAGGTAGATATTTGAATATGAGGTAGAATTCCCTTCAAATGTGTTGGAAAGTTCTTACTTTTATCCTGCTGCCAGGTATATATACACAGGATCAGTGACTGTTGAAATCGATCTAGCTCAAGAACTTCTAAGAGCTGCTGATCAGTATCTTCTCGACGACCTTAAGCGCCTATGCGAATACACCATTGCTCAGGTGTGTATATCTTACTGTGACAGAGTGTTTCCTATATCACAGATTCACATGCTTATCTGTTCTAATTGCCGGTCTTTTAAGGATATTTCTGTGGACAATGTTCTGCTGATGTACGAACTTGCCGAAGCCTTCAATGCCACTACACTACGAGAAGCTTGCTTACTCTTCCTATTAGAGCAATTTGAAGGAATCAGTACCAAACCTTGGTATGTAATATTCTTAAAACTGTGGGCTACATCATGGGGGACTTAATCTGACCTCCACAATCTATGATTTTGCAGGTCTGGTCGTTTGATTCAACGCACCATTCCAGATTTACGGAGTTACTTCATCAGTTCACTGGCAAAGTGTCACGATCCTAGGACAGAGCAACCATGAATGTTCAATTGTTACATCAAAAGGTATTTTGTGTATTTTCTTGTAGATAAAATTGGGAGACTCCGTATGGTTATTATGTTTGTATAGATAGAGAATTGCTAGAACCTTGTCTTTCTTCTAATTCTAATGCATGAGAACATTTTGCGGCACTAAGATTCGAAAAATTAATCATGAGTCAAGACTTTTTGTCTCTATCCCTTTTTGTCTCTATCCACTTACACATTTTAGGTATGAAGTAGTAGTGATGAGTGAAACCAATCTTAAAGGTTATTTTGTAATTCGGTAAACGAATCACCAAAAATGATCAAACTATTAAAGGCTATCAACAATCCATAAATTAGAGTTGAAAATCATGAAAAACGTATTGACGAATGTAAATCTATCATAACAGTAGATGATAACATACCATAAATGTGCTAGCAAATAAAAATTAGAAAAAGTACCAAAATATAAAAAAAAAAAGAGAAATAAACTAAAACAGACATTACTATGGATAAATCAAAATCTAAAGTCAAGTGCTTAATTAATAGCAGTTGAAATTTTTATTCAGATTATCCTTATAAAGTGTCTGACACCCTTTTCTCTCCTTTAAATTGTGGGTTCAAAACCTATTAAGAGCAAATTTCCCTTCTCCCTTTCCTAGGTAAAAATTGTTCAAAAAGACTCTGAAGTACTACCGGAAGAGGTCGGTATTCGAACACTAAAGCTCATCATGTTGAGGTTCTTGAAAGCACTGCTCGTCCCAATAATACGGGAACTTCAACTTTGCTGCAGTGTGAGGCATGGACCAATCTTCATATGTGAACCTAAATGCAAATTTGAAACAAAAGAAAGAAAAACATCCTCAGCAATCATGAAAGAGAAGAAAGGGAAAGAATCACAAGGCATGCATTTCCAGTGCTTACAAGGAAATCTGTCGAAACTATACGATTTTCAAGTTAAACGATGAACCAATCGTACCCAATAATGTTCACTAGATTCTATTTCACATAGTAATTTGAGCAACATCTTCACTTATGCAGGAGATATTATCAGATGAGATTGCAATCATGATGTATGTATGCTAAAATAGTCATTCACTTAAACAAAATTAGTGATGGAAATGGATCGCGTTTTAATGTATCGACCAAAAATTTCATGGAAGAAACTATAGCACTTTTAAAAGAAATCCGGATGGCCTTCGTTTTAAGCTTCCCGACAACTCCTGCCACTTCTTCCTTTCTCTTGAACCGGTAAAGAATAGTTAAGTTTCAAGGCAAGTAAATTTCCAACTTGATGTACTCTAATATTGCGGTTCTAATGACTAAAAGATCAAGGCAAAATCATACTAGAATGGGCGCTTTCAGTTTGTTAATTTTAAAGGTTCGGATGATGCCAATAAGAACTAGCATGCACTAACCACCAAAAAATTCAATGCAAAAGTGTCCAACAAAAACTCGGAAGGGTGAGGCTAAGGTTGGAGAAAAATTGCATACACTTTGATAGGAGGCCGAGATATTATCACAAGCACTTGCAAATCCTCGTGTTCGTTTGTATTCCAGACCTGCAATGAAGATGACCAACAATTGAAAATCAAGGAATGTCTATGAAATACCAAAATTCATCAAAGTGTCACAAAACAATCTCTGTTTTGAGATTTCTATGCTTCTTAATATCATCACATTCATAATTGGGGGCATAGTTTTTAGATTTTACCTGGTGAACATCATTGACAGGGATATGAAACGTGCTATTCGAAAATATAAAGTGCTCCTCTGGTTTTCCAGGTGACTTATTCGAACTCGAGGCAAGATATAGAGTACCACTCCCTTTGAGAACAACAAAAACTTCTTCACAAGAGTGTCTATGGATCGGTGTTCGAGACCCCGGTGCAAATGTTTGAAGCCAAACCTCAATCTAAGGAAAAATCCGAAAACTCATCACATCCCATGATCCTACCATAGAAGGAGATTCAACATCTTCTATTCACCTACTACATGAAACCATAAACTTAACACTATATTTCCGAAATTCGATATCATAAATCCAAAAGAACATCATAAACTAAAGTATAAGCAATCAACATATTTCAATCCATGCAAGAGTGAACCGGCAACAGTTGTATGGGATAACCCCACTCTTCCATGATCCTACCATAGAAGGAGATTCAACATCTATTCACCTACTACATGAAATCAAAATGATAAACTTAACACTATTTGTGAAATTTCTAAACAACTAAACCAATTTCCGAAATTCGATATCATAAATCCAAAAGAACATCATAAACTAAAGTATAAGCAATCAGCATACTTCTTTCAATCCATGCAAGAGTGAACCAGCAACAGTTATATGGGATAAACCCCCTCTTCCATAGTTATCCTGTGGAAATTCAGCTATGTTCCTCACCAGAGGTAACCCTGTATAAAAAAACAGAACAAATATCATTTCACACGAAATCAGCCATTAAAGAAAAGATAAATAAATAAAATAAAACCCATAAATAAAAAGAGACCAATAAGTTAAAACAACCCAGTACGAAAACTGGGGGAAATTGGTGAAAGATGGAATTTTTAAAACATACCCAGAAATCAAAATGAATGGAAAAGGTTACCATTGATGGAACAGTGAGAAGCTTCGAGAATTTGAAATAATGGAAGGAGATTCAAGAAAAGGAAGAAGGAAATGAAGCAAGGTCCAACCATCTCCTCTCGTTTACTTTCTGGCTGAAACCCGGAATTGGGTCTTTTAATTCTCAATTTTATTCAGATTATAAAAGGTTTTGTAATTAGATAATTTTATTAAAAAACTGATTTTATTTTTAATCCCACGATATTGTTGAAAAACAATTAATTCTCACATTTTAAATATTAAAGATAATTTAAATATAATTTTACTTATAATTAATAATTTAAATATAATATTTAATAATTAAATAACTAAATGCTACATCATCCATAATTTTGTGACCTCTGGTATAATTTACCACCTTTATTTTATGTATACTTCTTTAGATTCTCTTAAATCCTCTCCTACCACTCTCTCTCATTGTCTACTGCCCGCCGCCCGCCGCCTGCCGGTATCTATTTTTACTCCAAACTCTCATTGGCCGCTCCAAAGTTGCAGCTTCCACCTCTCAAAAAAGTTCCATTTCCGCCGCTCCAAACGAAATCCTCTCGCAGTATGTTGTTTTCATCCTTAATCTCCCTTTAATACAATATGATCCCATAAATAGCTTAAACTTGCTCGAGACCGATTCTCTCTCAGTTTCTTTAATTTTTCGAACTTTTTTCAGTGGATATTTTGTATCATGTCTTTATCTGTTTTGTATTTCTCAGTATGAAGATAAAATTCATTTCTTTTTATCTGAATCCTATTGTAGACTATATAATTAACTTCTAGTTGTTGATGGCTGTTCATTAGTGTATTTGTTAATGGAGGGTGTAATTTGAATTGGAGTTAAACTGTGTTTCATTTCCATTACCATTAGCTGGGGAAATTCTAAAAAACGGCCCTACAATTTTCTTACCATTATACCTTTTGTAAGAAAAACAGTACAATTACAACTTCCCCCATTAGCAGCTTTTTCTTTAAAGTTCAAATTTTTACCGAGTTTCCCCATGTTCATACAGGGCTTGTTGAGAGAGAGTCAACTTGAAAGGACATTGGTTTATTTTCTTATTGTTGCTAATAAGATGAATGAAAAGAATGATAGTGGTGAGAAAGGTTGTAAGAACAAGAGAAAATTAGATGATTCCTCTTTAGAGGGTGAGGGTCCAGATCCAGTTGTTCTTCCTTTGTCTATGAGTGAATTCCCTCCGTACGAATCAGCTCCGGAGATATTCCGAGACCCTATAGTTGGACCATTGGATGTAGGATCCTCCATTGGACCCCTTAGAGAAGATTTTGTACTTGCTGATTGGGATGATCCGATAGCTTGTCAACTTGAGGAGTTACTGTTATCTAATTTGCACATGATTTTCCGGAATGCGGTTAAAAAGATTGTAGAGTGTGGGTTTAAGGAGGATGTTGCGGAGAAGGCAATTTTGAGGCATCCACTCTATCAAGGGGGTAAAAATCTTGTGTCAAATGTTGTGAATGATGCTTTGGCTTCCTTGAAGGAAGGGTAGATGGTGATATTTCGAGTTTTTTGTTCAAGGATTTGCAGCAGCTAGTGGTGTATACGATGCTGGAGATGATTAGTGTGCTTAGAGAGGTTAAACCGGTGTCTATCTATTGTGGAAGCAATGTGGTTGTTGTTAATGTTTGACCTTAACATTTCGGTGGCATGTGAGGTTGAAGGAGATATATTGCGAAATTTAGGTTATATGGAAGTCTCAGGAGAGAGCTCCTCTGATTCCAGCTCCAAGTCAAGACCGGAAACTCAAAACTCCGAAACTGTAATTTCTATCTCGAATGAGCCTCATGTTTCAAAACCATCATTCTCCCCTCGGACTTACCAGCCTGAAGCACCCAAATTTGGAAGGTTCCCTAACTCACCTAAACCCAAAAATTTTCATGCTTTGGAAGGGCTGACACCAGATACAAAGCCTTTGGTCTCTATGAGTGCTTCTAGAGATGATGTCTCAATTACATCTTTCTCTAAAGAAAAAGCAGTTAGTAGTAGAAAGGGGGGCTCCAAAAAGGAACTAGCTGCACTATGGGAAATTAACAGGACTTATCGGAAAGTTTTTAGAGTTGCGAAACTAGCTGCCTCTGGCAGTGTTGTTGAAAAGAGAATGAAGTTTCCATCTGAATTACCAGCTGTGCATATGAAAAATCCGTCATCAAAAATAGTTACGGAGGCTGGAGCTTTACCTAATGAAAGTCATCACGTTTTAACTAATTCCTCACCTGGTTTAACTGTGGCAGATGACTCTTCAACATTGGCACCTAAGGGTACTAAATCTGTAGTTCCAACCACAAGTACTGGGAGCGCACAATCATTATCCTTGGAAAATAAACCTATTTCAAGGTCTGAAGGAGGAACTTCGAAATCTTCTAAGACACCTGAACACGGTGAAGAAAAGAATCCTGCTCCTAAGGCAGAAGACAGCTCTTCTATGTCTTCTAAACCAATTGATTACTGTGCCGGAATTCCATTACAATGAATCTCTAGGAAAATACATCCCGTTAGATGAAAAGGATGGTATGATTTTGAAGCTTGTTTCAAGGTTAGAGGAACTGCGGAACGAACTAGATAGTTGGACTCAATGGACCAATGAGAAGGTCATGCAGGCAGCCCGCAGGCTTAGCAAGGACAAAGCCGAACTTAAATCACTGAGGCAAGAGAAGGAAGAAGCAGAGCAGCTAAAAAGGGAAAAGCAAATCATGGAGGATAACACCATGAAGAGCTTGTCTGAGATGGAGTTTGCCTTGAACAACTCAACTGGTCAAGTTGAGGATGCTAACTCTACCGTTCAGAAGCTTGAGGTTGAGCATTCCATGCTAAAGATGGAGATGGTGGCCGCTAAATCACAGGCTACAGCATCAGCTGCAAGTTTTCGAGAAGCGTTGGAGAGAGAACAAAAGGCACTTAAGGATGTTTTGAGAAAAAGTTATCTGAGTTGAAGACAAAGCTAGATTCATCAAAAATAGCTGCACTTCGGGGAGGCATTGGTGGTGGCAATGGCCAGTTCTCTTTTGTCAATGAGGGGAATAATATTCCAAGCTTCTCTAGAAGGGTGGTTGACATTGAGGATTATTATTCCGAGAGCAAAAGTTTGAAACAGGAGCTTGAGTGCGTTATGTGCTTATCAGAAGAGAGGATGGTGGTATTCCTTCCATGTTCTCATCAGGTCCTATGTGTCAAATGCAATGAGCTCCACGAGAAACAACAGATGAAGGACTGCCCTGCCTGTAGGACCCTGATCGATTGCCGCATATGTGCACGTTTTGCTAAGCCACAGGAGGCTATATCTCTCTGAACCGTTTTGCTTGACCAAGAACAGTGAGTTAATGGTGGAAAGGTTAAAAGAAGCTCTGAGAAGTCCCCCAAAACTAGTGCTTTTTGTTTTGTTTTGTTTTGGGGTCTTCTGAATAATTTATACCAGTAGCTCAAAAGTAAGAAAAAGATTTATAAAAGAATAATAATAAATAATTTAAATAATATAAATAAAAATTATATTAAATAAAATAAAAAATAAATATGGGAAGTGATCATATTATAAAGAAATAAAAATTAAAAGGTAAAACTAATAATAAAGAGAAGATATGATTGAAATAAAACTGAAAATAAAATTACAGGGATTAAATGTATAATTAGACTTTAGAAATTTCCGATTTTTCGAGTAACTTGAACTTTGAAAATTTGAACTCGATTCGAAATCGAAATTTTTTTGAGTTATTCGATTTGACTCAAAAAACTTGAATAACTCAACTAGAATAACTCAAAATTGAAAAAAAATCATTTTTTTCGAGTCGAGTTTTGTTCACTCCTACATCAAGTGAGCATGCTGAATCTCTGGAAAAAAATAATGAGATTGATGGTTTTTAGTGGTTGGTCCATAAACGACGTGAGATTTACTCGTGATATAATTTCTCGTTTTTTAAGTTTTTTTTAATTATTTATTTTAATTAATTTAAAATTAATCTTTATTATACATTTAATTTTAATATAAACTTAGAGAACATGAGAAAATGTCTGGTCCTGTTCTTCAGAAAAACATTCCATGAGGAGATACACAATGGAGAAGATATAAGGTTTAGAAACAAGTTGCAGACAAATAAGACAAAGGCAAACTATAATATTCAAATTATATATTTAATACAAAGGGGTGATATGATAGTGTATACCAAGTATTTAATATCATACATTAACTATTATTGAATTAAATAGTATTAAATTATGAAAGATAGACCGATTAATTTTAAAATAATATAATTTTAAAAATAATTAAATTATAAAAATTAAGGAAGTCTAGGCTTAATTTTAAAAATTTTAAAATTATACGAGAGCAGACCGTTTATCCGAACAAGTCCAATGCAAAGATAAAACTTACTGAAATCAAAAGCAAATAAAAATAGGGTAAATTATAAAAAAACATTATTAAATTTTATTTTAATTATCAAAATTTTAAAATATTTATTTTTTATTAAATTTTAGATATTAAATATTATTTTTATCATGTTTAGACATTAAACAATTTTTATTATTATAGATGATGTTTGATCTTTAATTTTATTAGTATTTTTTCAGTCTTCCTAAATTCGATTTCTATTTTATTAAAAGTGTTTTAAAATTTATTAATTAACCAAAAATTTTATATTTTTTTTTTGTTAATTTTATTTTTCGTCGTTAGATGAAATTCATTCTTTATTATGTTGATTCTCTCGTGTGGATGAAATATTTCACCGTTTAAATCTTAATTTTTTCACCAATAAATATATATCATAAAAAATTAATTAAAAAATATCAAAATTATTAATATCTAATTTCATTAAATAAATTAAATATTTTAAATCTTTGATATCTAAATTCTAAAATAGTTTTAAGAGTATAATTTACCCATAAAACAGCCTGGCAGCAGACGTCACAGAAAAAGACAAAAGTCCACAGTGTTCGTAATAATTCCTTTTTTCTTCTAATTTAATATTTAATTTTGAACTTTTTCAGGCTTTTCTGCGTGTAGTGATCCAAAGGGCAAAACCCACATCCGCAAAACCAAAATTCAACTTCCAATTTCACCCTTAATCTCAGGCATTAATTATGTAACAGTGAAAAGCAGTTGATTGGATCAGAGAGGATAGAGGAAATAAGCTTTTCTCCTTTTGAGTCGAGCCATAAGCAAGCCGTCGGTTTAAGTAGTTTTGATTTGTTGCGAGGATTTTTGTGTGGCGATCAGGAGAATCGGATGTTGTATCCGATCGTCGGCGATCGGAGATGCTACTTGCCGGTGGTGAAAGGGGAGGTAGGCAGTTGTGATGCTGGTGTTGGTGGTGACTGTGGCGGAGGAGGAGGAGGAGGAGAAGAGTTGGTGGCGGTGGTGATTGAGTGTGGTTGTAGTTCGAGTAGGAGTGTGTTTCTAGTTGGAGGATGAGGAAAGGGAAAGGAAGGAACTATGGCTTGCTGCCGAATTCGTTGAGAATAATATCGTCTTGTTTGAAGACTGTTTCCTCGAATGCTAGTAACGTCGCTTCCACGGTTCGCTCCGCTGGTGCTTCCGTCGCTGCTTCCATTTCCAGTTCTTCTGAAGATCATAAAGATCAGGTTTCACTTCCTTTGCAGACTAGATTGTTTACATTTGTTTATCTGGTTTCTTTCTATTTATCTTTTGAACTTTAGTTTGCTCGGTACTTGAAAAACTTTTGGTTTACATAGTGGTATTGTCCAGTGTATGTATAGAGTGATGATGGATCGAGGGTTGCACTCGGAAAATCCAATGTCCATGCCATTTTCAAATTCCCATATAGTTTTACTAAATATAAAAGTTAGCATCCTCTAAAATAAAATCCAATGTCCGTCCCTGTATAGAGTTAATGGTGATTAAAGCTTATTTGCACTCGCCGCTCAGTATTACTTGCCGAGAATCATCTGGCTTAGTGTTGTCTAAGCTGCAAGGTGCACTTTAGGGGATTTAACTATTACATTGCCTAAGGTGTAAGACACAAAAAAGTCTATTACTCAAGTTAAGTAAGGTGCAATATGTGCATTTGTATCTAAACTAAGATATATAATTTGTAAACCCTGAAGAGTGCTCCATCTTACAGAACATGCATAATTTTCCCCTTTTTTGTTGCCAATATGTATGATTTTCTTATGGTTATATTCTATGTTTATTGTTGAATACTCAAACATTTAGGCAGGGTCCTTTTTTTCACTATCACTATTGAAGGTGCAATTAATGAATTTGGCTATGCTAATACTAAAACACTGGTACTATGTGTACGCAATACCTAGATGCATGTCTTAACGACACTAATTTGGCTATGCTAATTTTAAACATTTGGAACTGGAGTCAAGCTAATCTGCTCTATGTTAACTCAAACCTCTTATCTTTATCATCCTTTAATGCACTGATTATATTGCTGCTGCTTTTGGTCTGCACAATTTTCATGGGGTGTTAGTTTGGAAAATCATAAAGTTAAAAGTTCAGACACCCATGCACTCCCTTTTGATGTAAATTAATTTGGATTATCATGACATTTTACATTGGAGAACTGACTCACACATGAATTTTTGTTACACAGTGTCTCGTATCTGGACAGTTGTGCTTGTGAAGCATGAGTAGTTATTAAGAACTTTTTGTTTTTCCTTTTAGCCATACCGGACATGAAATGTGATAGGTTTCTTATGGAATGGTCTTATTCGGCTTACCTTTAAGTGTTGCTAAATGTTCTTTGATATGATCTCCCTGCCTTGGTATTAATTTGGTAAATTTTAATTCAGTTTCATATTTCTGTTGGATTTTTTGAGGTGTTACAGAATGCTTCTTAATGCCCTTCTTCGTATTTTGAAAACTATGTTTGTTTAGGTGTGTTTCTGTTTTTTCTCCTTGAACAGGTAACATGGGCTGGCTTTGACAGGTTGGAACTTGGTCCGTCTCACTTCAAGCGTGTCCTCTTACTTGGTTACCGGAATGGGTTTCAAGTCTTTGATGTGGAGGATGCCTCTAATTACAGTGAACTAGTTTCAAAGCGTGATGGTCCAGTTTCATTCTTACAGATGCAGCCTTGCCCTCTGAGTTCTGATGGACCAGAAGGATTCAGGGCATTACATCCTATGCTACTGGTTGTTGCTGGTTATGACACCAACAGTTCAAGCTTGGGTCAGAGTGGTGGCCATTTGGTTGGGGTGGCCCGAGATTGCCGTATAGAGTCACAGTTAGTGAGCTCTGTCAACTCGCCTACTGCAGTTCAATTTTACTCTCTTCGGTCTCACTGTTACGTGCATGTGCTGAGATTCCGATCATCTGTTTGCATGGTTAGATGCAGTTCCCGGATAGTAGCTGTAGGTCTTGCAACACAGGTAAGTTCTGGCTGATATAAATGGTACATTAATTTCCGAAAATATGAAAAATCATGTTGCATGTTGGGGGTTTCAAAGTGAAGACTAAATTACTCGACACTGTTTCTGCTTTATTTTATGATAAAGATTTGTCAATAACGTAGGTTTTTCTTCTAACCTATATCCTTGTCTTTCTAAGTTTTGTTTTAGTTGTGGTTGTCAGTGATCTCAGTCTGTAAGTTCTCTTAGTTCATTGTATTACTTTAACTAGTGCTGCAAGTAATCTGTCGGTCCAAAGGCAGTACGCTGATCAACTATCCTGATATATACTAATCAAAGACAATACACTTTTAAGAAGATTGTGCGCTTCCCTTTTCTGGTTTACTCTTATGCTGCAAATATCATAATCAACTCTTTTCCTCTATGCTTACAGATATATTGTTTTGATGCCCTCACTCTCGAGAATAAGTTTAGTGTCCTCACCTATCCAGTTCCCCAGTTGGCAGGACAAGAGGCTGTTGGGGTAAATGTCGGCTTTGGTCCAATGGCTGTGGGTCCAAGGTGGTTAGCATATGCTTCCAATAATCCACTGTTGTCTAACACTGGTCGGTTAAGCCCACAAAACCTTACCCCTTCTCCTGGTGTGAGTCCATCAACATCCCCAGGTGGTAGTAGTTTGGTTGCTCGTTATGCAATGGAATCTAGTAAGCATTTGGCAACTGGACTAATCAACCTGGGGGATATGGGATACAGGACTTTATCCAAGTGTTGTCAAGAGCTACTTCCTGACGGTTCAAATTCTCCAGTGTCACAAAATTCAGTTTGGAAAGTCGGAAGACTGTCAGGAACTGATATGGACAATGCTGGAATGGTTAGTTTTATGCTTTTGTGTAGAGTGCATTTCTGTTTTGATAAAATCTTTCTTTTCTCTATATTTCAGGAACCAGGATAAAAGTATGTGGTTTAAAATTTGAGTTTAAACCTGTTATTTTTTATGTCATTTCTCAATAATTGATGTTTTCAGCATAACTATATTGAGATATATTTCCCAACAACTCCAGAACTAATTTAAATGTTTTGATCATTTTCCTATAGTATTTTTTTGTGATGCTTCTATTTATTATAAGAAGGTTAGCAACTTAATATCATTTCAATTTTAAAGAATATTATTATCTATTACAAATATAATTTAATTTAATAAGTTATGGAATCTGCAAAGAGAATGAGATGGTCAATTTCTTTTTTCCAATCTTGTCTCCAGATGGAACCTAATGTTCCTTTTGTATATGAAAGTTGCAAAGCTGAAAGGAAGGACAAAATGACTGGGATGGTACCATAATTAGATTCAAGGGGATGCATTTGTGACTGTGATGTCTTCTTTATATTCAAGCAAGAGGGAACATTTAGATTATAGATTAGCTTTGGAGTATCCAATTGCTTACATTTCTTAATTTTCAAATGATTGATTTTGTAGGTAGTTGTAAAGGATTTTGTTTCTCGAGATGTTATATCTCAATTTAAAGCTCATACAAGCCCAATCTCTGCACTGAGTTTTGACCCTAGTGGGACCCTTCTGGTAACTGCATCAGTATATGGAAATAACATAAACATCTTCAGGATTATGCCATCGCATGTCCGCTCTGGATCGGGTGTTCGAAGTCACGACTGGAGTTCTTCTCACGTGCATCTTTACAAGCTACATCGTGGAATAACATCAGCTGTTTGTACAATTTTAGTTTCAAGATATATATTTTATTTTCCACGTTGATTGTATATTAATATTGTTGCATTTTTTATGTTTAATTTAACAGATGATTCAAGATATTTGCTTTAGTCACTATAGCCAGTGGGTTGCGATTGTTTCATCCAAGGGGACTTGCCATATTTTTGTCTTATCCCCTTTTGGAGGTGATACAGGATTTCAAACACTCAGTTCTCAGGGAGAAGAACCTTCCCTTTCTCCAGTTTTATCCCTGCCATGGTGGTCTACCTCTTCTTGTGTCATAAATCAACAATCTTCCCCACCCCCACTACCTGTTTCCCTATCTGTTGTCAGCAGGATAAAATACAGTAGTTTTGGATGGCTTAGTACAGTAAGCAATGCTACGAATTCTGCAACAGGAAAGGTTTTTGTGCCATCTGGTGCTGTTGCTGCTGTTTTTCATAATTCTATGTCGCTCACTCTTCAGCATGTTGACCAAAGAACTACTTCCTTGGAACATCTTCTAGTTTATACTCCATCAGGTCATGTAGTTCAACATGGGCTTCTCCTGTCAATTGGGACAGATTCAGGTTCTAGTAATTCAAGATTTCAGACAGCTTCATATACGCATGTACAAGAGGATGACTTGACTGTGAAAGTTGAACCTGTTCAGTGGTGGGATGTATGTAGGAGGTCAGATTGGACAGAAAGAGAGGAATGTATTTTTAAGGATACCGTTGAGAAACAAGATGTTGCTGAAAGCGTTGAAAGTAAACCGGTTAGTGAGGAATTCAGCATTGATTCTCTGGAAATTATTGATAATGTCAGTGGAGAAAAGAAAACGAAACCATTTACGAAGAAGCCCCATGATAGCTTCCACTGGCACCTTTCTAATGCAGAGGTGCAAGGAAACTCCTGGAGGTTACCAATATGGCAAAAGACCAAGGTTGTTCATGTTCTTAGAGTTTTCCTACTCATAATTGGTGCAATAGCTCATTTGAGATTTAGTTTTTATGTTATTACAGGTTTCTTTCTACATGATGGATTTACCGAGAGCCAATAGTTGTAAAGGTGGTGAGTTTGAAATTGAGCAGGTCCCAGTTCATGAACTTGAAATCAAAAGCAAGGAGTTATTACCTGTTTTTGATAGTTTCCATCGTATCAAATTAAGCTGGAATGATAGGTGATCCCCATTCCATTCTCGTTTTTTCAGCTCTAGCAATATTTTGAACTCTGAATTTGATGTTTATGTACTTGCTTGATGTTTCTGGTTATTATTGATTGGAAGTGAAATGTTCTATTCTGGCTGATGATTCATGGAAAATGTCCCTGAAATGTGTTGATATAGCATGTTTGTTTACCATGGTTGTGTTTAGAATATCCTAATTCCTAAGTACCTGTCTTGGTTGTACCATTTAGGTGTTTTGCTGTTGGAAAGTATCCTCCGTCTTCGTCTCCCGATCATCATCAAGGTGAATATAAAGCCTCGCAAGAGATTATTATTTGTCATTCAAAGCCAGCGTCGGTTAGCTCCACTGAAAGTTCTGGAGGTAAGCCTATGTGATTGCTCGAAAGCAGTTTTTGTTTTGCTACTAAAATGCCCTTGTGTATAAAATCACGTCATTGGATGATTTGCAATGCCCGTCAGGTTCATCAAGGAGACTGGATAATCTACTTGATTTTGATCAGATTAACTGCGAGAAGCCTTATCCACCCATTTACCAGGGTCTGAATGAAATTTGCCATGGAAAAGTTGGGAACGGCTTCACTGAGCCGTCAGAACTGAATCGAAAGTCTTCGAGTGTCGAATCTTCTCCATTTCAGCACTTGGAGAGTATTGGCCACTCTATGACAAGCGATTTTTCCTCTTTAGAGAGTAAGTTGTCTCCATCAAGAACTAAGACCAATGGAATGCCGTCTTTCAATGCTGTTGGTATTCGTAGTGCCTCAATGGTGCATTTGAACCATTATGATGCTCCTGCAAACATTCCGGCAGATGAGTCGTCATTATCTGCACAACAGATTCCGGTTGATTTTGGGCATTTCCAAGAAGGGCACTATGATATCTTACAGCACGGTGAAAGTGACAAGTTGTCTGTACACGCCAATGATGATATCTATATCAACAGCAACCACTGTGGGAAGGAAAAACCTCAAGAGGATGAGGAAAATGATGAAATGCTTGGTGGCATGTTTGTGTTCTCCGAAGAAGGTAGAAACCTGAAGTTATGGTGTTGCAACTTGCATTCCCAAAACAAATTCGGGTTTCATTGATAATCATGTCACTTTCTGACTTTTTTCTGAAACTAAATTCACTTGGCTTTTACATGGTTGTGTTTCTTTTGGCAGGTTGAACCGGATTCGTCACTAATGGTATTCGTTCAAGCCACTGTGAAGCTTAGGCAAAGGTATGTTTCTCGATTCAAAATGCATTGCACCCTGTAAATAAGAGGGATTGGGTCGGTACCTATGAAGATTGTATTGTTTGTGATCAATGGTTAAAGTGTCGTAAGAGCATGCATCATCTTCCCCCTCTTTTGTACATTCTTTTCCTAAAAATTGGAGTACTGGACATAGGAGACAAGGGATTTAAACTCGAATCAAAACTCGGTTCTGATACTAGATTCGGGTTCAAGTTCCTTTATCTTGATCATATCGAGTTTGTTTGTCTGTACAGAAAATTGTGTGAAGTTAAATCCCAATCTGTATAACAATATTGTTTCCCTGGTGATTAGAAAAAAGGAAATCAAATGAAATGAGTTTGTACACAAATTCTTATCTAGGTAAAATCTATATAATTTCTTAGTTGATAAGAATATATATAGTTATACAAATTCTTACCCAATTATTTAAAATTTGGATTCTATTTAAATTATTACTTAGTACCACATAAGGATGAGCATTTTACCCGGTCCAATCGGGTTTTGACTCGACTGAGTCGAATGTTTTGATAAAAAAAATCGAGTTTAGGTTGGGTTGGGTGTTTTAAGAGTGATGTCAGGTTCGGGTGTAAAAGACCCAACCTGGGACTAAATATATAACTTTTTCATAATTTTGTAAGGATATTTATAATAATAGTCTTTTGTTTATATATTTTTTATAATTAGGTCTCTAAAATTATTTTTCATTTATAATTTAGTCTTTAAAATTATAATTTTTTATACTTTAGTCTTCTATTTTTTTTTTACAATTTAGTCTTTAAAATTATTTTTTATAGGTTGAGTCGAATCAAAATAGGGTTTAAAATGTTTGTGTTTGGGGCGGTTTAGGTGGATCGAAAATCCGACCCGACCCGTTCCATCTCTAATCTACATAATTCTTTTTATTATTTTGACATTTATTACTTTCAGATACAAGGGATATTGTTCTTGTCATCCTCAGCCAAAACAAAACTGTATTATATCTATAGCTTTTGTCATGACATGAGTAACTAGTCAATGCATTAACCTAAAATTAATGTTTTAGTTGTATGAAATGAGCCCAATGTTGTCACTGCAGCAAGACTGGCAAAGGCTGCCCCCTTGCCTGCATGCTATCCAAATGGATGATCCTTTTGTTGTTTTCACCTTTATAACTCGATGGTGGAATATGAAATATGCACATGACGATGGTTGTGCTATGCCGGGATCTTTTGGTGTTTACTTTAGTGAAGTGCATTTGCATTTGCTATGCACGCACATGATGATGGTGTAATTGTGCTATGCCGGGATCTTAATGGATTAATACAGTTAGGTCACTAAAATTATTTTTTTACAATTATGTTAAGCAAGCATAAAATCAAAAGAGATATAAAATGCGAGGTAAAGGTTCATGATCCCAGCAGAAAGGAAACTCAACATACAAGCAACAAGTGGTACCTGAGATGTAGGGTTCCAGTTACCATGCGACAAACAGAGAAAGTGGAGCATGAGAGGTACCTCCAAATTTCAAAGGAAAGTACTTGTTTACAGTAACCATCCAGATAATGTATCTGCAACACCTTCAACCAAGCTACTGAAAATAAAGATAAGCACAATAGATGTTAAGTTTCAATTAAAAAAATCTTACCTATTTCAACTACAAGTTAAAAATGTAGAGACTAAATTCAGTCAGGGGGGAACAAGTACCAAAATGATTTTTTTTTTGAATTAGCTAATAGTGATTGAGGTCACGGGTTCGAGCACCAGTGATGCCAGCAGAATGATTGATCGATCAATGTCATATGGTGGAGATTATATTCTAGAACAGATACTACTGTAAGTACCAAAATGATAAATCATGGTTCCAGAAAAAAATCATCATGGTCCAGATGACGGAAAGAAAATCTCAAGTAAAAACCAAAATGATAGACCTCTACGCGTTATGATTTTATAATACCTGAATGTCGTAGGGCTGAGTGCATCCGAAAGGAATATGGATCGCCACTTCAGGTAGCTTGAATATCAGTACACCTGCTGCAACATTCTTTTATACGACAATAGGAATCATTAAAAGTATCAACCAAAAATGTTGCACCAAGGAACAATACAACGCACAAGTGAAAATACAGTGAAATTGAATAAACTAATGTATCTTGCTGAGAAAAAACTCAAAATTATTGAGAGTGGAAATAAAAATCAATAAATCAATATCTAGTATATCTAAAATGAATTCAATGGTACACAGAATACAAATTACGTAGGCATGTAATGCAACATAAACTACAAGTGTTTGGGATTTTGATCCCAAGAAGCAATTACATGAATGGGGTGAAACATATGAACACAGGTTATCCTGCATCCATCCAAAAGGCTGATATCACAGCCAGTCAATAAGTCCAAGTTCCATTTTGCTTTCTTCCAAGACTAACCTCTCAATCAATAAGGTTTGTTTTGTTTGTTGTCTCTCTTAAGCTGAACTTTGAGTTTCTTTCCACCTAATTGGCATCCATTCATCATGTTTATCGCATTTTGAGCAGCTGCAGGAGAGTCATAACTAACAAATCCTGCAAAGAGAGATTCTTGAGAGAGAAAACTACTTAAAGATCATATCAGAATAAGAGGTAAAAGATGAAGCATTTACCGAAACATTTACTAACTCCCGTTGCTTTGTCAATAAACACCTTTGCACTTAAGACCGTACCAAATCCTTGAAAAGCATTAGACAACTCTTGATCACCGAATTCTTGAGGTATGTGATAAATAAATAGATTTGAACCAGGTGGACCTAGGTCAGAGCATACACTAATTAATAATGTGCTACCACCAGCAATACACTTCTTTCAAAAGGTAACATAAACCAAGAGGATCACAGCTAGCAAACCTTCAATCTGGCCTCCTGAATTTGCACCAACAGGGGAAGGTGATGAAGAATTACTGTTTGCATTTGTTTGTGGCACTGAACATGGTGAACCCATAAACAGACGATGGCCTATGATTCCCCCAGGATATGCCATGGGATACTGAAGACCTGGCACAGCTGGGTAAGCTGAGCCCAAATAACTTGTAGGCACAGTATAACTTCTAGGAGCAATATTGGATGCAAGATCAGGTGCAATTCCTCGCAATGAACTTCCTGGATTCACAGGATGAATCATATTATTGAATGCATGTTGATTCTGCATTGGTGGCAAGCGGTATTGCATAAGTCCATAACTTCCTGAACCCTAAATAAATAATGAGACAATAAATAGTATTTAGATATTAAATGCTCAGTTAAATCATCATTGACAAAATATTAGACAATCACCATAGCCGAGTTCCAGAATTTCTTTCAGAATTTTAAATCCAGACCAAAAAAACAAGGAAACCCTACCTGATAACCGTATCCATTATATGGGGGAACATAACCCATTGGCAAGGCTCCGAACAATGAAGGATGTGTGGAATCAGCATTTGGTATGTCTGACGCTTGAGATTGGGCTTTATGGACCCTTCGAGCTTGTCTTTCCTTTTCTGTATCTGCCCATTTGACAACTAGAGGGACACTTGAACCCTAAAACAGCAAAAGAACAGAATATAGTACCCCACTTTTCTTAGAATATAACTAACACACTACCATATACGATAAAGAAAATGGCTATGGTATCCTTAACTCTCGAAGACAAAGGAAAGATATGCCATAGAAGCTAATTGTATATATGCACTTTCAAGCTAGGCCATAGAAGCAAATTTTAGATATAACCCAAGTGTATATTCGTGAAGATATAAGATTATGGGCTTCTAATGAGAGTCCACTAGCAGACTAGGTTCACAATTCTGATTCTAGATGCAGCATGCAATTATTTATACCGGTGAGTTCTGTTTTGCGGCTTGCAAATTGCAATACACAACAGGGATATCAAGCCACAGAAATAATCCTTTGGTATAGTTTCCAGGTTAGTATTGAAACCTTTAGTGACTTGAGCTCTTACAAATTAAGGTAATAACATCCTGAAGTAAGTTAAATTTTGATGTCATTCATTCCTAAGAAAGAACGACATGGCTGTTCAGTAAGTACATAACCTTTAAATACCGCATAGAGCAGGAAAATATATTCAGAACAATCTTCAAGGCAATCTGTTGATTTCCAACATCGGAAACATGTTAAAAATACTAACCTCCATTTTATGCTTTCCATTAATCGCCTCCACGGCCTCCAGGGCTTGTTCTTTTGTCTCATACTTCAAAAAGGCACAGCCTGCCATTAAGAAACCAACAAATCCACAATTCACATATTGAAATTAACTTGAGGTTTAAGCTTGTTTATACAATTTAGCTGTTAATATGTTTCCTTCTTAAAAGGAAAAAAAGAAAAAATGACAGCAAAGAAATACAAGATCAAAGAATAAGTACCTTTACTTGTTTGTTGAGAACCTGTTAGAATTTGTAGGTCCTTTATGGTTCCATATTTAGAAAATAAAGCAGAAACTTCTTCTTTAGAGACATTCTTTGGCAGCATGCCAACAAAGAGCTTGTGCTCTAAACCATAAGTAAAAAGAAGATGACTATTCATAATTTATTCAAGGATTTGATAGAAAGAGCATTACCAAATAATGAAGGGAAATCAATTCTTCCAACCAAATAGCAAGCAGAATTATAAGCAATTAATGTACAGAACTTATGTATACCTAATCTTTCCAACTCGCCATCTGCATACTTCACCTGCAATGGACTAGATGCCTGAATCAGATAAAACAACTGATAGATGAGTTCTAATCAGGGAGGTAATAAGACTGACAGGGTAAAATGAAACCCTTGCACAAATGTGATAGCAAGCATAGGAATCCCAGTTTCTCATCCAAATAGTGTTCTACTAAAGTGATACCTAATATAGAAAGCCCGAGCCTTAATCGCTTACATAATAGTAAAATTTTCCAAAACATCATTTCATCAGAAAACAACCAGGTGTTTAAAAAAATAAGCTTACAGCATGCAGGACTTTGATGCTGTGATCGCCTCGTTTCTGTTGTCTCTAAAACTCAAAGACATAGATTTACTTCAAATGAGCAAGTAACATGATTATCTATTTTATTCTACAATTGCATTATCTGTATGCACCCTAATCAATCAGTACAATGAAACAGTAAATAACTTCTACCAAGTTTGTTACAAAAATGCCAAGTAACACAAGTTCAAGGTAGTTTTAGTGGAAACTTTAGAAATAATTTCACACAATGCTAGCTTTCGGTATACAAAAAAACAGTACATAGCAAGATTCATGCCACTACTACAATGTCCAAAATGCAGTAACAATTTTGAATGGCTCAGATCAATAGTGAATTGAAGTGGACAGATGTGCAAGTTAGGTGCTACTTTTGCAGGTCAGCTGCTGAATAAGCTGCATGTGAAGTCAATTATGAATTACAATAGCTGTGGACAGTATAGGGTAGATTGACTTCAATAACTAACAATGTGGCAATCAAACACTAAGAAGAAAGGAAAATCAAAGTCACAGAGATTCAAAAAGTGAACTAACCCCTGGTAAAATCTTCTTATTATGGCAGGCATTGACCGCCTTATCAGCCTCTTCTCTTGACGGACATATAACAAAGCAACATCCTTAACCAACATTAAAAAAACACGATAAATACCTCAAAATTAGGCTTCCAAACGGCAAACGTCATAAACCTCACTAAAACAATGCAAATCTAGCTTCAAACTAAACGAATCAAACAAATCACTAAAGTAAAGACATACGCTAAAGAACGAATAATGTGAGAAATTCGAAACTTAAAAAAAAAATAGTAAGTTGAAAACGAAACAAACAGATAGCCGGACCTCTAGAGGCGCGAGTAGCCTTGTCTTTGATGATGTTGACTTCGTCAACAAGAGCAAACTCTTCGAACATTGCGAGAATTTGAGCTTCCGTCATGTGCTTCGGTACTTGCCCGACGAACAGCTTCACCGTCTCTTCGTTCGTTGATTTCATCTCCTTTTTCACTTCTGCCACTAATGCCTGTTCCTCCTCCATTTTTTTTCCTTCGATTTTCTTTCTCCAGCTGAAGGAGAGTTTTTTTTTTTTTTTGAATTGAAAGGAGAGTTTCTTTGTGTATTTCATTTTATTTTATTCGTCGGAGTGGGTAAAATGGGGTTTTTCCAAATGGCATAGCTGGATCTTCAATGGGATATATTTTACTGCAATTTCGTGGGGATACCGTTTTGGTTTATTTACGATGATGCCCTTACAGCTGCGCAAGTTTTTGAGCTTAAGGGGGATGAGCTGGAATGAGATTTGTACTTTGACATCGGTTTGACTTTCTTTTTAAAAAGTAATTTTAGATTATTTAATTTAAAATAAAAACAATTAATATTATTGTTAAAATATTTAAAATAAATAAAATATTTATTTTAAAATTAAAAAATATAATATAAACGATAATATATGAGTAATTTTATTTAAAAGTGATTTTTAAAAAGATGAAAACTAAAAATTTTAAAAACACTTTTTGAAACCAAGCTGAAAAACAATTTTAGCACGAAAAAAAATCTATCATTTTTTTTATTAAAATAATTATTTCATGCACAAGCGTTTATAAAGATTTTATTTATAATTTTAGGGTTTAATATATCGATTTAGGATCTAGAATTTAGAGATTTTAGATTTTTAGGGTAGGGATTTAAAATTTAAGATTTATTGATATAATTTTGAGTTTAAGGTTAAAATTTAAGATTTATAGAAATTATCGATTTAATCATATTATCCTAAAATTTAACACTAAAATCTAAATTTTAAATTTATACTAAAATTCTTAAACTTTAAAATATAAAATAAAATCATAAATTTTAAAATTAAGATGTTCGTAAAAATTAAAAAAAATACCTTCTACGTATGGGATAATATTTCTTTTATTATTATTGTAATTGAGTTGCGTAAATGTCAGTTTGTTAACGAATTATTGTTATTATATGTGATGTTATATTTGTGTTGATGATTCTCTGATTTATCGTTAATAATGATGTTTATTTGTATATATCATTTATTCGAATTATTTGATCATATTTTTAATCATTTACTTATTTAATCATATTTTATTTGTTTAAGTGACTGGTTTGTACAACATTATAATGTTTAGTGTTCCATAATCATATGTACAATAATTAAAAATGTAGAGTATTTGTAATATGTAAAATTATTCGATATATATATATGTTTATTTTTTTAATCAATTATAGTGGTTACAATAATATCTGTTTTAGAATATATTCTTAATTATTGGACATTGATCACTCAATCATTGTACTATATTGTTAATGCTCGAATCTGTGACTTTTAAAAACAACAACAGTTCCTTTAACTACTGAGGCAAGATGGTTCGTGTATTCAATATACATGTTTAATTTTTAAATTATGTAATTTTTTTAATTATGAGACTATAAATTTAATTTACGATTTAAGGTGTAAGGTTTAATTTATAATTTAATAATTATAATTTAAAGATTTAAATTTTATTTATTAATTGTATAAAACTTAAATATTTTTAAATAGTAAATGGTAAATATAATTTAATGATTATATTGCTTCATGAAAAGAAATTAATTAGCTGATTTAATGGCTTTTCTAGTAAAGAAAACAAAAAGAATAATTGACTAAAAAAGGATAACGAAAAATGCAAAAATAGGGAAGGAAAGGAGTTGACCAAACCCAATCACGTGCGGCAGGGTCCATTTTTGGAAGAAAAAGGGTACGGTACGGATACCGTTAATCCGTTATATGTTTCTATGGAGGAGTGGATATTCAAAACAGAGGGGCAATGAAGTAGAGCTAGCAAAGGGAAGGGGTACAATTGTAAATTAGCGTGAAACGCGAGGTGCAAAAGATAACAACGCCGTCGCCAGACTGTCTCGCGCCAACTTCCATCCTCTGTCCTCATTTTACAATTGTAAATTGCGTCTAACACCGTTAAATATTTTTAACGTTGAATATCGTTAAATATTATTAAATTAATTAAAAAATTTAATGTATAATTATATGTTAATTCTATCATTTTTTATTAATTATATGTTGAGTTATTTATATTTTTAATTTTTATTAATTAATTTAATAATATTTAATTGTGTTCAATATTAATAAAGTTCAACAATATTCCACGTTTTTTCATCGGTAAAACAGTAAAAAGGGGACAAGGTTAGAAAAATCCATAAAGATAAAAGCATTGAGTGATAATTTCGCATTATATTTAAAAGGTGTTTTTTTAAAAGTACAATAAAAAATATTTTATAAAGTGATTTTAAAAAATAATTATAAAATTTTAGTTTTTATTATTATCGTAAAAAATATTTTTAACAAATAAAATGTTCAATTTAAAATTGATATTATAAAATAAAAATAAATGAATAAAATAATATTTAATTTTATTATCATAAAATTGATTAATATTATATATAAAATAAATTAATTATAATTATAATATAAAATTTATGAAAATATATATAATATAAAAATATATTTTTAAATAATTAATAAAAATTTTGTATTAAATAAAAATAATAATCTCTAAACTATGAGAAATTATATTATGGGTAAGTTCCACCACGTCATCCATAAGACTAACCACTAAAAATCATATATGTCACTTTTTTTCCATGTCATATATATTTTCAAAGTGAATCTTCACTTAAAAAAACTACTTTTAAAAAATTAACATTAAATATGAGTGAAGATTCACTTTAAAAAATATATGACATGAAAAAAAATGATATTGATAATTTTTAGTAATTGGTCCCATAGACACGTAGTGAGACTTACCCATGATATAATTTCTCCTAAACTATGTATTTTTATATTAGTGTAATATAAAATTTTATCTCATTTTTTTAGAAGATAAATTTTCACATCTTTTATTTTTTTTAAATCTATATTTTTTATATATTATTAAATTAATAATTTTTATTATAAAAATTATAAATAACATAATTAACAAAATCAGAGCTAAACTTTGGAACAGAGGAACAATCAAAAATTTATTTTCTTAAAAGATATAATATTATAAATGATATAATTTATTATAATTTTTATTACTCATATTTTATTATAATTTTTATTGGGTAATTCTTCCTCCTTATCTTCTTTATATATATATATATATGTATTTTTTTTTCATAATTTCATTGATAATATTTTTTTTGATTATTGTGTTAAATTTTTTATTTTATTTTAATGGTTTTATTTATTAAAATATTAAAATAAAGATATGAGATATGGAACAAATATGGTGATGATATATAAATTTAAATTTATAAAAAAAAATATTATATATAAAATAAAGATGATATAAGTTTATTTAATTGAATAAGACTATAGATAAGATTATAAAAAAATTAATAAAAAAATTAATTCTATTTTTTATTTTAAAATAAAATTAATTATATTTGAGCTTTTATATTTTTTGAAAAATATTAAAAATTAACAAATTTTAATTCTATTTTTTATTTTAAAATAAGATTTTTTATATTTTTTTATTATTAATTAAATCTACCGCTTAAACATATCTCCCACTAATCATTGCAAAGAAAGCAACACTTATCCACGAGTGATAACCCTATATGAAATGTCTAAATTAGCCTGCATATAATCATTGCAGTTGGCTTATCAAATCGATAATATAAATTCTTTTTTAAATGATAATATGAAAATTTTAATAATATCCACGAGTAAAAAAATTAATTATATGACGTCATCCATTTATCATTTTATTTTTAAATTTTTAATTTTAAAATAAATTTTTAATTTTTTTAAATAAAATCTTTAAAAACCCTATATATCTAATAAAATCAAAATAGCTTAGCAAAGAGAACCTCTCAAAAAGTCAAAGAGTAGTTAGTTTTACCTAATAATTGGTTTTTATTAAATTTTAAAAGAGTACTAGTCAACAATGCAACAATAAAAAGTGATCCTATTATGAAAGATAATATATTTTATTAAATTAATTTAAATTTGTATAATTTAATTTATAGATGTATACAAATTTATATAAATTTTAAACCGAATATAAATATTATTTTATATTTATATAAAATATTAAAAAAATTCAATAAATCCTATAATTTTCTCTATCATTCAATTCATACAAAACACGTTTAAAATGCTGACAACATTAAAATCCTAAAATATCTTCCATCGTAAAACAACCTTAGTTATTGGAAATATTATTAGGTGAACCCTGTTCACCACGTTATTTATGGTCTCAATCAATTAAGATCGTTCATTTCAATAAGATTCAATTTTTGAAATCATTTAAAACAGAATGGTTTAAACATAGATGATTAAGTTAAAACGTTTACAAGAGAGATAATATAATATAAAACATTTAAAGATTCGACTTGCTTAGTAAAAAATTATAATAAGAGTTACGAGCAATAAATAGGGTCTACAAATACATAGCCCAATAAGATTTAAGTATTATACTCTATACAAGCAAAGCGTTTAAACCTACTCCGATATTGCTCCTTCGATGCAATGACAAACCTATTAACCTACAAATAAAATTAAAGATTTCGAACATTGAGTTAACAAAGTTCGATAAATACACTTTTACTCTATCATAATTCATACAAATTATAAACATAAACATGTAACTAGAAATGATAACATGACATTCAAGTCATTACGAGACGTTACTAGTAGTCACTCAAATACATGTTTTAGCAACCAACAAACATACATATAACTCATATCAATTCAATCAGTCAATCATATAACCTCGAGTAATGTCCGAAGACACACAACAACGAGAGCGTACACTTAGTGAAATTCGAGAAAACACAACATAAAAATATATCATTTCATACTAAAAATTATCTCTCGAATATCTTCGAATGAGATTCAGTGACACAAAACATCGAGAACGTACGTTCGGTACTACTTACCATAATATCGCAACACATTTCTTAGGTATCCAGATCTCACCAAACTAGTGTCAACATGGCATACAATATCAACATACCAACAAACTACCGTATGGTTACTAACAACATACAAGTCACACATGTCAATTATCAAGTTCTTAAGTACCATGCTTGAGTACAAGGGCCGATTTTTGAATTTTTAACTTTACAATTCATTTTATCTCATTACGAGTCTATTAAACCATAACTCACGAATTTTTAATCTCTCAAACTCAAAATGAACATTTTCGAACAAATTATTTAGTTGATACTAATACTTGAACTTGTATATCAATACGATACATTAGGTATCAATACTTGTTCTTAATGTACCGATACACAAGAATTCAGTACATAAAACATTAATGTATCAACCGAATAAAACATTAAAGTCTAACACAACATTAAATGGGCATATTAAGGTGTTTTTGAGCACCTTATATGTTCGATACTTGGCCCATATATAAAATCAACGATTCGAGTGAATATGATTCATAAATTCTAAAATTTGGGACGTTACATAAAAAATAAAATTAATACAATATATATTTTAAAATATATGCTCAAAATAATTAATTAATTGTAACTTGACTTTGTTTAACCCTTCCTCTTTATACTTATCCATTGTTAATTTGATTTGAAGGAGTCATTCTATCATTCAAACTCATGAAACTGATAACTAGATTATCTCTGATTAGGTAATTCAAGTCCACTGGGCTCTTTTTCCTCATCTAATTAAAGGGGGGAAATGTAATTAACTTATTATTTAAGTACAATAAATATGAACTAGTGCTGGACGGAAGACCATAGTTTCTTCAGTCATCCCAATTCTTGTTTCCATAAGCAGCATGGAGTCTTCAGCTGTGGTTCAATGTCAAAGGTAAGGACATAAAAAAATCTCTTGCTGGTTTCCCTGATCTGAGGTTGCTGTTATTCGATCGGTGATCGACTATCGATATTCTCGGAAATTTATATTCGAGTATGTATGATGTATCTGATCATGCATGCATCAACATTGTATGTGTGTTAATGGTACATCTGATTTGATTTTTTCATGAACTTGACTTTACATGTGTAGTACTTTTTCTCCAGGCAGGGCATGCATGATCATGTTGTGGTGGGGAAGGAATGGGATGATCTTCCTTCGGAACTTTTGCCATGCATTGCTGATCGGTTAGGCCTGGTCGAGCTTCTCCGATTCCGTGGCGTCTGCAAGGATTGGAATTCCGCTTCTTCGACCGCTTCGGCCGAGATTGAAGCCTTACCGGACCGCAAACCTTGGTTCCTACTCTATGGGGAAAACAATGATTCTCAATGCACGTTGGTTACTGGATCAGGGAAAAAATATACCATTACCATCCCGGAAATAGATGGAGCAATCTGTCTCGCATCGATCCAAGGGTGGCTCCTTCTATTCCGTGAAGGCTCCATCTTCTTCTTCTGCCCTTTCTCTCGTGCCAGAATCGAGCTTCCGGTTCCATCCGGTTTATCTCATTTCTTCGACCATGCAGCTATGTTTTCGGCTCCTCCAACTTCAAAAGATTGTGTCATATGCATCATTTGCAGGATCGAAAATATAAACGACCTAGAGTTATACACGATTCACCGTGGAACCAATTCGTGGTCGAAACACAAACTGCGTTCATTTCCGAACAAAATCTATCACGCTGCATATCACAACGGCATCTTCTACTTCTTCGACAACACCAATCTGATGGTGTGTTTCTCGATCGAGGACCAAATAATATCATGCGGCAAAGTTCGTTACCTGGAGTCATCGAATGAAAGATGTCTCCCACTGAGATTCAGCTCGAGTCGCGAGAAAAGGGAAATGGAGAGACGATTGGCCTCGGTATTAGGAGGAGGGTCTTCGGTTTCGACTTGCGGAACGATTGTCCCTCAACACCCTGTTAATACGATGATCGCTTACGAAAACACCGGGAAATCTGTTGAACCAGGAACACGTAAAGGGGTTTGGTTTCAACCCCGTTTTCATCAAATCGACGAAAAGCAAAGTTGGTGATCATCAATTTGTTGGTGTGGATTTGATTTTCAGTATTGCTCTTGGAGTTAAAATTTTAGATTTCTTTTTTCAAAATATTTAGTCCTATTGTTTGATAAAGTACTTCATAAGAATGATAAGGTCTGGCTGCATTGGCTAGAATTAAGTTATGCAAAATACATTATATTTATTTTTTATCCAAAATTATCTAAAACATTATAGATTAATAAATTAAATTTATAAAATAAATTGTTTTAAAAAATAAAATCTATTTTTTAGCATCCGAGTGGCAAATTTACATGGATATTGAAGTTGGGAAAAAAACTTCTAATCTATTGAAGTTTGGTAAATTATTTTCGGAAATATTGAAGATTGAACAGTGACAAAAAAATCGGATCTTTTAGATGCGGACTTCAAAAAACCGCACCAGTAGGTGCCGACTTTGACTTTTCCGAACCTTACTTGACTAGCACTGCACAGCACAGAGCAGCAGTGCACAGTAGCACAGTGGTGAGCTAATTCATTTTCCCTGTTTAAAGTGGGTGCCTAAAGCATCTGACTTCACTTTTACTATTCCTTCTTTTAAAATGAAAACCCATGTTTAATAGTTTGAGAAATCTTTTTTTCATGTTCAATATTGAAGTAATTTTGCCCATCCGAGTATATATTATGATAATATTTTTTTAGCCTTTTTATAAGACACTTCTTGCAAACAAGTTTAAGTTAGGGATGGCTCGATTCGGTCTAAATCTGACTTAATTATATTTTTTTAATAAAAATAGGTTTAGGTCGAGTTGAGTTGAGTTCGGATTTAAAGTAAAAAATATTTGACCCAAGACTAATAATATAATTTTTTACTAAATATTTTAAGTATATTTATAATAATATCATCTTTTTATATTTTTTATAATTAGATCCTTAAAATTAATTTTTTTAGGGTAAACTACATAAATGATTCATTGACTATACCTCAATTATCTTATACATCCCTTTAACTATCAAATATTACAAATTGATCCATTGACTAACTTTTTTGATACAAACTGATCCTGTGCTTACTCATTTTTTATATATTATTTAATCTTTAAAATAATCTTTTATAATTAAATCCCTTATAATTATTTTTAATAATTAGGTTGTTAAAATTATTTCTTCTATATATCAGTTTTGTATTTAGAGTATTTATTTTTAGGTCAGATTTAAATTTAGGTTAATTATTTTCTTATTGGTTTCGAGTTGGGTCAATCTGTATTTCTTCTAACGTCTTTATCCTCATAGCGACATTCAGATGAACCTGGTTTCTGGCATTGTCTTGACCCTCAGAAGCAATTGTTTTTAGCTAAATAGGCATTTTTGATGCTTCTTTAAGCAGAGAGTGATGAGACCACCGTACTAATCTTTATTCTTTTTGAGAAGATGGTTATTAGAATAAATTTGTTGGTAAGTCATTACTTTCTATTTGTTTATATCTGATCTAGGTGGCGAAAGCAAAGACAATATCCAAGCACCGGAAGGCAAGAGTCTAACCTGTGCATATAAACAGCTTTTAAGAAAACGAGTATAGCTTGCTTTTTTTACCAGTCTAGTGGATTCATGAGTCATCTTTGGTTGTATAGTATTAGTACTTGGTAGGTATTTAATTGTATGTCCGAGCAGGGCTTTCCTTCTCTAGACTCTTGGAAAAAGTCTTTCACTTTTTTATCTGTTTGCAAATGAAGTGAACATTGGGTAACCAGCCGGCAGCAGGCAGCAGGCTGGTTTTGTATTGTATATTCTCCTGTTCGTATGCGCTGAAACGTTCAAAGTTTCAGGTAATTAGAAACATTCATCACTTGGCACACATTGTTGCTTTCACCAGCATTCATCTTGTTGGTAAGGATTGTGAGGACAAGTATATGGTTTTAGAGTTGAAAGACAATGAAAGACATTGATGTTTTGGAGAGGGAAGCAGACATGTCTGACCAGCCTCACCTAGCAGTCTAAAAGATTAAGGGATTCAGCAGGACTTTGGGGAGAGTCCCATGGAACAATTTTACATTAGTGTTTAGAGTTCAGATTTTAACATTTTTTTTGGGGGGTGGGGGGTTCTAAATGTTAATTTAAGTGACCAAAACTATTTCAGAATTAAAAAACAAAACAAAACAGTATGTTGGGTACTGATGGAACCCACGCTAATGGAGGATTCATCATCACTCACGGATGGTTACTTATGATTAAAGTCAACGTTTGATTTAATAGATCCAAATAAAAAAATTAAGTTATTCAAATTAAGATATTATACTTTATAATTCAAATTTTATTTAAAATATTTTGATTTGAGTAAAGTTTTAAGTTTTTAAATAAATTTAATTATAATTATTTATTACATTATAATAAGATTTAATTATAATTTAAATGATTTTAGATATACATATATATATATATTTATATTTATATATAAATATATAAAATAAAATATTAAGACACTCAAATCAAACATAAAAATAAATTCATTAATTATTTAAAAAATTAATTTTTATATAAAAATAAATTTAGTAATTATTCAAAATTTTATTTTATAACTCAAATTTTATTTAAAATTTTTTAAGTTGAATTTATAAAATTTTAAGTCGAGATAATTTTTTTTTTTGTCTCGAATCAAATTGAAAAAATCGGTTTTGTGAGTCTTACATTGCGTCTATGTCAATGAAGCAATGAGTGTCACCGGACGTTGATGGTGCGACATAACGCTAAAAGATCATCCGAAATGGGATAATAGTACAGATTTTCCAAGGACGTTCGGTTCCAAAACAGCTTGGGAATCTAGAGGATTTAGCGCTCTCTGGCTTTATAGTAACATAGTCCAAGTACGTTTTTGAGGTTACAATCATTTCAGTGAACCAAATTTCTACTCTTTTCTTCAAATACCCCTTTTTATCTCCCTAATCACTAAAATGCTAATATGTACACAAACCATGGTTTCCTACATATATACATGCGCATATGAGTCCCATCTTTAAATCCCAAGATATCTTATTAGTGCAAAATTCAGTGAAGAAGTGGTTCTGTTGGTGAGCCAGGAACAAATGGAGCAAAACCTCTCCCACCGAACATGGGACGCATGACGCTGTCATCAAACTTACGCCAGTAGTAGTGGACAGTATTAGCTGGGGTAGCTAGGAGCATTCGGAGGCTGGTCGGGCGGGGAATGTGGTCTCTACCTGCTTCAGGATCTGTACTTTGCCCGTTGGCAATAAGTGGCAGATCCATCATCGGCTTTGGAGGAAAAGCATCATTAGATTCAGAGGACACGGTGTTGCTAAGGTTCTTGCTCGGAAGCAGCAGTCGAATTAGAGGCTTCGTCAATAATCCAAACACCTGAAACAAAGACACTCAAACTTACCTGATAAGAACAATATAAGTCACATTTGGTGCACGTAACATATTTGCAGAGATTTCTTCTAACAAATAATGAAGCAAGTCCAATAGCCATCCTAGAAGACTTCCCCCTTCAAATTCGAAGGTAAATTGAGGGTAAACAAAGTTAATGTCAACCTTTTTTCCATTTCAGCTACCTAGCCTTGATCTTATTATTAGAATTTCCATCAATCTTCTTTTTTTGAATTATTGCTCGTGGGTATTTAAAGCACTCTGCAACTAGTATTATTTAAAGCCTGTATTATTTCCTGCCCCTACATGAAGATGCTAAGCCCTTTGATTCACCAAGTTCTTCCTTAGCCACCCATCTAATTCCACACTATGGTCAATCTCGCTTTTTTAGTTTAATCCTAGTATATAGTCAGTCATTAAGATATCTATGTATGTTAGTAAAAGCATGGTTATTGGCTTAATCCCAATGGAATAACACATTGTGGAGAGGGGGGGAATCAAGGAATCAACACTAAGAACGTCTCTTGACAAAAAAAAAAATGCAGAATAGACCTTATCATTATTGAGAAACAGTTGTAACTTTAGGAGAATCCTTACCACAGTACTGAAAAGAACAACAGTGATGGTGCTGGTTATCATAATGGCATTTCCTCGCAATTGAGTGTGCCCGAATCTAGTGAACTGCATACATCCGATAAATTAAAATTAATTACGACTTAGGTGGAAAGAAACAAAAACGAAATAGCAATTATAGTGTTCTTTACACACACACACACAGAGAGAGAGAGAGAGAGAAGAATGTCAATATAACATGTCTAAGGCAATGCATCTAACAACGATTGCGGTAAATGGATGGTTAGTTTCTTACCATACATCATTGTTTGATCAGGCACTCGAATGCCAAATTTTAACCGCAAAAAAATCATTTCCTCTAACAAGGCAAACAATTCACTAAGCCAGGAAATTCATGCAGAGAACAGAAAGTTCTATGCCTTACTACTATTATCTTATATTGATGTCAAAGATGAGATTGAAATCTTTATTGATTTATGTTCAACTTCTGGGAGATAAATCAATCAAAATGAAGAAGTCTCAACATCATACATCCTATCACCTATAATTTACCTGATTATAAGCAAGTGCCACAGACACAGAACCTCGCATGAGCCCTGCCCACCATATCGTAACCTGTTTGACTTGAACAATTCAGTAAATCAAGTATATCGGAGGGAAGAACTAAAATATAACTCAAAATACCGACCTGTTGCTTCAAAGTAAATTTGTCACTCTCAGACCTTTTGAATAAGTTGGAGATAAAAGATAGAGGGAATACAGAAGCTGCCCTTCCAATTAGAACTAAACCAAGAAGTATTGAGCTCACACCCACAGATGTTCCAGGACTACAAAAACAAATGAGATATCCAACTGAACAGTCAATTGATTGAGAAGCATTGCTTTAATCATCAAGTTAAATACTATTTAAAGAAAACAAAAGGCACAGAATGGTGACTGATACAATACTACATTGACCATCTTTATTACTTAACATTACATAATCAATTTCTTGAGATTGTTAAAGATGACGATAAAAAGATACAATATGTAAAATAATCTATCAACACAACAAGAAAAAAAATGAAAATGCACTTTGGCCAAAAATATAGGAATTACCTTTTGCTAACAACTCTCCACTTCTCTATATCCAAAGCATCCATACCAACATACAGGAAGATGAATATCTCTGATATGAATGATAATGTTGCAAAAGCATGCCTGCAATGATCAATAATCAGCTCAAGAATGTAAAAACATGTCTATTTGGGTTTGATAAACAGATAAAGAATACCTACAAAGAAGCAGAGAAAAAAAGACAATTATAAACAAAAACTTTTCGACACGAGGGAATTAAATTCCAGATTAACATACTTGGTGGTGATTCTTGAACTTTCAGTCACATTATGCCAGGTGTAGTGTGACATAACAATGCCACAAAAGAACACTGTTAGAATACTGCTCAAACTGAACAACTGAAAAACAAAATCATTGTCAGAGAAAACAAGGACCTGACAAGCAAAGTAAAAAAAAGCACTTGGAATGTTAGAAAGGTAGATCTTTAGGCACATGAGTCATTAAAAAGAATACTTACTTCCGCCATCATATATGAGAGGTAAGCCATGAGAATCATGAGAGCAACTTCACGATCCGTGGAGTGCCTGAAATTCGGAGAAGCTTAGCTACTTAGTCAAACATGAAAAGGAGATTTTATTTGTAAGGAGCTATAGGATTCTCATGTCGGAAGATAAGATTCCAACAGCAAGCCATTTAGAGATAGTTTTTGAATCATCAAGAGCTCTGTAACATCCTAAAACCGAGCTAGTGGAATGGCTCGAATAATTCGTGGATTAAATCGAATAATATATTAATTTGATTAGGATCAATGGACCAAATTGAATTAAAAACAAAATGTGATAGATGCAGGGTAAAGTTAGAATTCCATAGACTACCCCTTGTGTTAAACCAACTCTAGATGAATCATTAAGGGCAAATCGGTCATTTTACCCTCATTAAAGAACAAACAAAACCAGCCAATTTTTCATTCCCTCTCCCTCATTTTTCACGGTAGAAAACACAAAAAAAATAGAGAGAGAAAAGATTGCCATGGGAGTTTATGGAGGTTAGCTTTAAAGCTTTGCATGAAGGGAGATTTGACTAGGAATCATCTTCAACAAGCTTGGTAAGTTCTCCCTTTCCTTAGCCGAAAATTTTAAGGCTCAAACATGTGGATTTTTTTAGGGTTATATGTTTCTTTATGTTAGATTAGGTTGTTAGAGAACCTAAATCTAAAGATAGAATTTATTTGAGGTTTAGCTATTAAAGCATGAATAATGGATTATGAAGTTTAGGAATTGGGGTTTTTGTAAATGTGATGACTATGACATTTGATTTATTGAGAAGGTGAAATTAAGGATTTGTTAATGTTAATATTGTGTTAGAAGATGCTGGAAATTATAAGAACAAGAAAAATTCGGAATTAGAAACATGGAATAAAAGTTAGCCGATATTGCCCAGAAAATGTATCTCGAGTAGCCATCTTTGAGAAATTCCCTAGGCCACGTTAGTAGGAGTTAGGAGCTGAAATTTTGTGGTAAGATACTCCCATATACCTAGTTTAAGGGAAAATTTACGGAACCTCAATCGGAGTTCGATAGAAAAAAATATAAGCGTTTCTGTATGGGTTGTCCGAACAGTCCCGGTTCTGGACAGACCCGATTCAAATTAAATTTGGAGCTGACCTAATAGAAATTAAAATGTAAGGTTAATTGGTCCTTGTAGAGGATTCTTCTAGCTTTCCAAAGAGGTAAAATGGACTAAAATCGAATAACGGGCTAGGAGATGTGATCGAATTACGGAAGGGTAGTAAAACTGTCCGTAATACATAAATGCATATGTATATCCTTGTTAAGTATAAGACCATTTAGAATTTAATGATTGAATGTATCCTAATAGATGCTAAATGTGTATGAATTGCTAGAGAATACAAGGGAAGAAAATATCGAGGAACAAGAAGGGCTCGAACTATCGAAGAAAAAGGGCAAGGAGATCGCGATTTACAACCCCTAAATAGCTCGGAATAAACAGTGAGTGTGGCAAACCTTAGGGTTAGGACCTAAGGTCCTAACCATCCCTTGTTTATTTAAATTGATTTGTCATGTGAATGGATTAATCTATATTCGGTAAAAAGGGAAGGAGGATTAATGCTAAATGACTTGATTGATTATATGACTTGCTTGCTAGATTATTAGAACTAGTTTAACACATATGCATTTCTTGGAAATGCCGAGGTAAGTAACGGCACGCGGCTACGAATGTCAGGTACGCAAAACATGCATGAACCATGAATGTAATGATATGGACATTGGTTTGATAGCATAATATGTGTGTTATTGCTATTATGATGTACATGTATTGGTAACATGTTATGAATACTTGTCATTGATAATATGAATTGGATTGCTGTAAATGAAATGATACAAGCATGATAATTGTCTTTGTATTAGCATGTATTGAAATACTTGCTCTTGGTAATATGAACTTGATTACATTAATTGAATAATGATCAAATAGATATTGAAATGTTATTGAGCCTTGGTCTATAGTGGTCATAGGTAGTACGGCATGCCTAGGGTCTTGAGCTCATTGTTTAGTGCTACGACACTCTTGTTTGGTACTGTGGGTACCGTGATCTTGGTGGTTAGTCACCAATTGTTAGATACCATTGGTATCTCTTGTTAGTACCTTTGTAGTACTCTTGTTGACTCGCTTACCTAGACCTACTATACCAAGGCATTAAACAAACTTAATTGAAAGATTAAAAGAATTAAATGTGAACTATATGTATATGTAGCGGCTTGAGGAGCATTGATACTTGATCATGTTTTGTTATAGATTATCGAATATAAATGATGCTATAAGTAGCACTTGAATGTGAAATGGATATTGATATTGAAAATGAATACTTGGCTATAGGAAGTCCTTGAAATGAAATGTTATTGAAAACTTGAAATTTGAAATCGATTGATGTACAATATGCTTGATTATATGATAGATATTGCTTGGCATATAGAACATGAAATTGAATAGTATGCTAGATTTGAAATTGATATGAGAAGCATGCCAATCTTGTATATTGTTTGATGTAATGTCATGAACTGAATTTAAGTTGATATATTGAAGCATGCCACCTTTAATGCTATGTACTCGATATGATGTTTAAATTGAGTATGTTATTTGTTATGTGCTGTATGACTAATATGGTTAGACTAGGGCCACCTCACTAAGTACTTCATAGTACTTACCACTCGTGTTTCCTCCTTCCCAACTAACAGGTTATCGAGCTAAGGAGCTAAATTGAGGTTGGATCGAGCAAGGACATCAAGCAAGCAACGTATGTTATTTTGTAATTTTTGTCTAACTCCTAGATCTTGGTGGCATAATACTCATACTACAATTAGTTCATGCATTTTGATTAATTGTTATGATTTGTATATATATATACATGATCATATGAACCCTTGGTATGTAAGCCATAAGGCATAACGATCCCCTTAGGCTAGAATTGCTTATGAGTTGTAATTGGTTGTCTTGACATGATAAGTGTGAACCAAGTAGGTTAGCATGTGAATCTTTAAAGCTAGAAAATAGATATGCTAGATGCTATTGCGAGAATTCCATGGCATAGGGTTGGTTTGGTTGAAGAATGGCATGCATAAATGCATTAGGGATAAATGGATATAGGCAATTGAATTGGTAAGTGATATTGATGCCTAAAACATGTTAAATATTGTTCCTTAGGGTTTAGGAATAGTTGAGACCATATAGGTGGTCCTTTGGAGAGTCTAAGTGATTAAAAAGGTTAGAAATCTGGAAATTGAACCGAGGGTATCGATATCAATTACATGGGTACCGATACCACCTTTGGCAGATTCATAATGGCATCGAAGCTTGGTTCGATGCCAAGCTTCATTAAGATTTCCCTGGTTCGATGCTAGTATCGAGCTAGGCCATTATTGCCTTAAGTCAGTGAGTCTTTGGAATAGACCAGCATCGGTACCTGGTTCGATACTGGGAGTTCCAGTAACGAAATGGCATCGATGCCAGTATCGAACCAGGCTACTCATCCTTAGTCAACGTCAACGAGGAAGACTAGCATCGATACATGGTTCGATGCTAGGGCTTCCAGAATCGAAATTGCATCGATACCTGTTTCGAACTAGGCTCCCCAGCCATGATCAACGGGTCAACATAGTTGACCTGTATCGAACTAGGGTTCGATACCCCCGTTCCCATACCTCTCTATAGGGAGTATCGATACCCCTAATTAATTTTGGTTAACTTGAAATAAAAATGGAAATTGGCTTAATCAATAAGAGTATGTTAACGATAATTAAATGAATAAAATTTGGCTAGATGTTTTGATTAAGCTCAATCGAAATTGTAATTGATAGATGAACGGAAATTTAGGAATCGAATTGGTAAATTGAATTAAGAATGAAAAGTTTTAATTTATTCTCAAATCTAATAAGTGTTACAAGAGTTTGACTCGTTGAGTTATACAAATAAATAAAAATGTCTTACAATTAAATACAAATTCGGTCTAAATTACAAGTTTAAATGTCCGGTCTACACCTCCGTCTCTTAACCCGGGGCGAGGGTGTCACAAGCTCAGCCTAACATCACAATAAACAATCCTAAATTTACCTTCATCAAGCTAATCCATGATTATCATGTGAATCTAGGTTGGTGTTAAGAACAGCAATTAGTTCCCAGTTCTAGTTGATTGCCAAAATCAATATATTCACAAACATTTTACAATCATCAATCAAAATTAGATCTTGTTAAAGCTCTGAACAGAATGCCTAACAACATCATCACAGAATTTCAGTCCACGCACTGAAACAGTAAAGTAACAAACATTTGACAGTCAACAATATAGATCTTGTTAAAGCTCTGAACAGAAAATGCCTAATAACAAAGTTGTTTAACTCCAACTGACACAATGAAACACTCTGACATAGAGATTCAATGCTACCTACTAAAAGGTGCATGCATTTTCATTTTAAAACAGAGAAGGATGGACATATAAGTTGGGATGATTAACTATATTTTGCATCATGAAAGAGGAGACAAGAGAAAAGATAACAAACCTGCCCATGTACAGCTTCTTTATGATGTATGCACTTATTAGTCCAACCTGAGAGTGAAAATGATGTATTGTTAGAGGAATACATAAAATAAATTCATGTCTTTAATCTCAGATAGCAAAAAATACCATAAAACCAAATAGTTTGTTCATTAATAATCAAAGAATAAAGTATAAACCATATTATGTGTAGGCACAACTCACAAGCTAAGAATGATTAGAAGAAAAAAAGAATCCTATCTTCTGTCAATCTAGAATGTATTGAACACTGATTCAATCCTCCTTGACACTATGGCTTTGAATTACAGGCAATAAATGTTCACGGCACTTTTTAATTGAGAGATGTTCACGGCACTTTTTGATTGAGTTAATTGACCGGTCATATATCTAATGTAAAATTGAAATAAACACATGGAAAGATGCAAAAATTAGAAAGGACTCACCCCTACTCCTAGCAATGTGCTCGTAATAAAAAAGTATAAGAAGTTCCCAATGAATTCCATAAATATGCTTGGGGTGATGTGAGAGAGGTCAAACTTCTGAATTGCATTAAAAAGTACAATTGATGTGGCATCATTTACCACACCTTCGCCAAAGACTACACTGTACAGAAGAGGCGTCTCATCCTGATTAAGCACCTGTACAGAAAATACAATAGTTATACTACAATGTATATTCAACTCTTCTTTTCACTTTAATAAACTGAATAAATATTTATACCTGCAAAGTGCAAACCGAATCTGTAGCTGAAAAGATAGCTCCGAGTGCTAAAAGAAGAAAGCAACGGTAAGAGCCAAGATAGGAAGAAGACCTGGTTCTATGAAAAGCATATGCATGCATATGCATCTGTATGTGCAAGCATGTATGCATGTATGTGGCTGTTTGTGCATGTTTATATACATGTATTTTGCATAAAACATAAGCCTAAAATGAGATGAAAAAGTACATGCAGCACACTAATAACGATTCAAAATAAAAGGAATTGAGAATAATCTGTTCATAGTTTTCATAATACAAGGATGAATAATCTGGTCTAATCTTTAAGTGGTAATTTGCTACACACAACTGCATTTCAGTGGAAAGCAAGCATTTAAACTAAGAAACGTCAGCAAACTATAAATTGAAGACGCAGATATTACCAAGATAATCTCTGAGTTCCAGGAAACCGATATCTAACTTCTTAAACAACTGCATGGTACCTGAGACAAAAGATCATTGTAAAGGTTACACCACAATTAGCCTCAAACACACTCTTTTTTTTTTTTTTGGATAACTCAAACACACTCTTCCTTGGTGCAAATGGGGAAAAGATAATTATACTGACAAAAGGTAACATTTACAATGCAAAGGAACTTCCAATTACTAAATCTTGCTTAGTTTTAAAGTATTCCTCATTTTAACAAACAGAGCATCATGCTGAATGCTGATTATAATTTAAACAAGCAACTGGATTTTTTGAGGAAGATTAAACCTCAGTTGATCTAAATGAAGATTATCAATGGACACTTCAAAAGAATCAAACATGGAAGCTTGTTATACTTGTATGCTTTCATGGTGTTCAGAGCGAAGAAAATAACTTCTAAATTTTCATCAACAAATCATGTAGATAATCATTCTAAAATAATATATGTAGGCATCAAACAGTAAGGTTCCATGCCACATTTAGGTAGTGGAAGCAGGTTAAATTTAGGAAATTTTATTTGTTTAGTAAAAAAATGGAGAATAAAGCATAAAAAGGTGACTAGTATCATACACAAGCAGTATAAAAGACATTCAAGTGAATGCAACAAGCAAAAACAGTAGGTCCTGAATATATCAATTGTCGTTCCAACGATAGTAAAGAGATTGTCTTGAAGACTAGAAAGCTTGAAGAAATTTGAATATACCTATGGATACAATGACAAATGATATCAAAGTGCCAACAGCTCCAAACAAAATTATCATCACAAAGTTACGAAAAAATTGCTTCTTTTTGACCTGGAATCTGGTGAATTGAAAGATGCCAGATTTATCAGACACGTAATACCAACAAAACAAAGATAAAAAGGGAACAAAAACCAAAGATTTGATAGTTTGGCATAAGTCAGAGACTTACCCTGCATTGAATATGATAGGAGGGAGAAGATATATGAAGAAAAGCTCCTCATCAAATACTAGAATGTGTGAACTCCTTCCTTCAGTGGTAAACAGAATAATAGTTCCGGTACAAAGACCCTGCAATCATACCAAAATCATCATTTGAAAAAGGGAAAAAAAACTATATCCCTGTTACAAACAACCAAAATGATACCAATTCAAACCTAACATGATAACAAGCTCAATGAGTTGGGGAGTGATTGAGCAACTCACTATAGCAAGTGCAGTTATCGACTCGTTGAACCATCGATTTTTCTCCAGAAGGTGACCAATCACAATACAGGAGCTAAGGAGTGCCACAAATAGGGTAATAGAGTCAACCGAAGCTTGATCAGGCTCCAGTGCCATCCCTAAATCCTTGGGAAGAACAAAGCCTTCAAATCCAGTATCCAAATTAGCTGCCTCCGTCCAAATAATTCCACTGCTTGAAACACAAAAATCCAACTCAGGTCTTCAGTTATTAAGATTGATCGTATATCACAGAAATAACAAATTAATATACAAAAACAACTTCACCAAAACCAGAGGACGATAATTAAGAACTTGATAATCAATTAATCATTCATGTGCTATGAAATGATTAGCATAAATTAAGCCTAAAATGAAAGAAACGGCTAGCCATTTCTGTTGCGGAAAACTTTAAACTCTAGAGATCTCAAAAAAATCGAGAGTCAATGCAACTATTCGATCTACAACGAAGTTCTTTTTACAGTACAACACGTTAAGGCAAAATAATATTAGAACATAAAACACTATTTTCCAGTGCTTTCTGATAAACCAAACAAGTAATATAAACAGTATGATTACTCACCAAGTAAAGCCTAAAAATAACAATTCAATCTATCAAAAAGTAAATAACTCCATTTTAGATGTGCTACTTTCACATTTCACTTCCTTCATTAGTTCAATAAGAGAAAAAAGCGAAAAAAGAGAGAGATCAAAGGAAACTTAACGACGAAGTATCCTTTCGGTTATTCACAACATTTTCTCGGCATCCAAACAAAAACAGAAACCAAAACAAAACAAAAACAATAAATTACCGCGAAATTACTCTGCAACTTCTGAGGAACTAGAAATCAGATACTATTTACTGATTCACTTTGATTTACTGCGAAAAATAGGGCAGAGAATGAGTGGGAAAATCACGTGACGGGAAGAATCCGAATGCTTGGAGTAGGAAACGTTGGAAATGCAAAGACCGCGAAAGGAATAAATACGTAATGGATTTTTATAACGTGTAGTGTCGGACACGCGATACGCCGGTGCTCCGTTGATTTTCAACCGTAGGATCGTTGAAATCAAACCAGATGATGGTTGATGATGTGATTGTGGAGAATAGGAGGGGGATTTGGGGTGGGACCGTGGAGAGTATCTTAGTGTGGACTCTACGCTAACTTGAGATCTTCGGTTAAGGCAACAAGAAAAGGTTGGTAAAGATAAATTGTTGATGACGGTTTATTTGGGGAGACGGGCACGTGTCAATTCGCGCCACCGGACAATTATATTTTTGCCGGTTTCTCCGCTTTGTTCATAGATTTTTTCTTTCTCCTCGAAATGACTGTATATTTCAGTTGAAAAAACTGCGGAACTTGATTTGTGAAGGTGGGGTGATAACGAGCCAAGTTTGAGTCAAGTCAGGCTCGGTTTGATTCGAAAATAGATATATTTGAGTTCGGTTCAGTTCGATTCGTCAAGTTTAGAATTTTAAACTCAAACTCGGTTCGAAAATAATATTATTGAGCTTGACTTGGTTTGACTCGAAATGAATAATTTTTTATATTTTATGTTTTATTATTTATTTATTTATAGTTTATTTTTTATTTTTTGTTTTTTAAATTTGTTTTAGTTGATAATATTCAATTTATTTTATTAAATTTGTTAAATAAATTTGTTTTAGTCGAGCTCACTCGAACCAAACTTTAGTCAAATTTTGACCGAATCGAGCCCGAGTAGCTCGCGAGCCGGATAAGTTCATTTTTACCCCTAGGCCGAGCCGCCGAGGAGCAGAGTCCAGAGCCACAGCCCACGGTGTCCAAAGCAGTCTTGGAGTAAAACCCAAGAAGCTATCAGTCTCAAAAGCATCCCATCCAACAGGTCCGGTCCATCAAGTTTTCATGACACCGAAGGAAAGTATATTTAATTGAATCGAGTCAAATAAAAAATTAAATTGACTGAATTAACGAATATTATTTTATAAATTAAATTTTATATTTAAATTTATAAAATTAATATAGACAATTTTTATTAAATATATACTATATATAAATATTTCATACAGTAACGATAAAAATTTAAAATAGATACCGATTCATTCTAAATTTAAATTGGTCAAAGGATAAGAGATGGAAAGGTGTCGGTTAGGGGTGAGTATTCGATCGAGTCGAGTCAAAAAATTTCGAGTTATTCGAGTTGACGAGTCATATTTTACAACTCAAACTTTATTTGAAATTTTTTCAGTTTGAGTCGAGTTTAAGAAATTCGAGTCGAGTCGAATCGAGTTGAGTTTTCGAGTTCCTATAAATATTTAATTATAATTATAATTATTTATCATGTTATAGTATGATTTGATTTTAATTTAAACGATTTTTTTAATCATATAAGATATGTATATATATATTTTATCATATGTAACCATATTTCTTTATATTTTTATATCATAAAAAATTGATAGACTCGTCCCAAACTTAAAAATTAATCCTTTAATTACTAAAAATTTCGAGTTATTCGAATTTTCATTTTACAACTCGAACTTTATTTGAAATTTTTTCGAGTCGAGTTTATAAAATTTCGAGTCGAATCACAACGAATCGAACATTTTTACCTCGAATCTAATCAAATTATTTAATTTTTTTGAGTCGAGTGAAGTTTTGCTCACCCATAGTCGGTGACCATAATATTCATTGGGCAGTTGAGAGATGTTTCTTTAATCCTCTTATAATAATGAACGAAGACCAAATTATTGCTTAGTTTTATATTTTCATTTCAGATTGAAATATATTTTATTAATTTTTTAGTGTTATTCATGTGAATTTTCATCGTTATATTTAACGATTATTTTTTATTATAAACAATTAGAATATATAATAAAGTAATTATTTTATAAAAATTAAAAGTTTCACGAGTAGTTTTAAAATTTTTAGATTTAGATTATAATGTATAATTCAAAAATTTAAATATAAAAATTTAAAATTTAAAAATAATAATTAAAATTTAATTTTTACAGGTTAAAACTCACTCACCATATTATCTTAAACAATTTTTATTGTTTCATCAGAGGTTCATACTTCATAGTTCATATAATACACGTTCACTTCTTGGTTTTTTAACCTTTACTTTCATCGGGTTGACTCTTCTATTTTTTAATCACAATTTATTATATATAAAGATGAATATTAAATCAAATCAAATTAAGTAATAATTATTTGAATTTATATTTAAATTTAATTATAAATATTTATAATGTTATAATATTTAAATTTAATTCGATAAGCTTTTCGAAGTGTTTAGCTTTTAGTTCAAAAATATTTTTCACCGGGAAAAAGTAACTTTGAACAAGAACTTGGCATCAAAAGCATGGGGAATGAGTAGTTTCAAGATCAAATTAAAAAGTTAGTTGGTTCTTTTTGATATTAAACATCGATTAAAATACACAAATCATCATTAAACTTTAATATCTAATCTATTTTTTGTCATTAAAATTTTAAAACGCTCAATTTACTCACTAGATTATAATACAGATTAATAAATCAATTATAATTTTATAAATTCAAATAAAATTCAAGTTATAAAATAAGATTTTGAATAACTCCAAATTTTTAATAATTAAAAGGTCAATTTTTAAGTTTGAGCCTCTCTCAATTTTATTTAATATATATTACATCTTAAGAAATATATATATATATTATAGTTATAGAAGTTGGTTCATTAACTATTAATTTTTTTACTCGACTTGATCGAACAACATTCTCTGAATACAGAAAAATTAAACACTACCAATAATCAATGCCAAAGACGGGGCGTGGACTTGGACTATGATTCTATAGAACATTTCAAATTGGTGTATTATCAAGCAGGTGATAGATTTATGCACACAAAAAATGAAAACATTGGGTGGTGGTGAGGACTCTGACTGGTATCCGACGAGATTAGTCAATATTTAGCTGCTAACAACTCCTTAAGACCAATGAAAAAGCTTATATACTTTATATTACCATCACCATTTCCACATACGATTTGACTACAAGCAAATATGAGACCCACCTTGATATGCATGGCATTTCCAAGTAATTCCTCTCTTCTACGTCTCCATTTGGGAATAAAAAGGAATTAGCAGCTGGTCTTGATAGCATCGGAGATGGCACAGTTTTGCATAGATCTAAGCATCGATGTCACCGGACTTCTCCTGGCACTGCTTATCGCCATCTCCCTCATGCTCACCTGCATCAGACAACCACCACGACGGCCAATGGTCGTTGCTCATCGTATAGCTTGGTAACAGCTGCAAAAAGGGGTTCATGTCTCTTGGAATTTGTTCTTCAAGTCTTTATAGGTAGCTTTGTCATGTTTGAGAGCTGTGGTTATGTCAATGAACTTGGTTAAAAGGGTTCTGTTGTCTTTTAAAGTCTGATAAAGAAATATAATTTTTCTAATACAGTTTCTGCAAGGACTCTTTTTCTTTATCCTACATAATCCTTTGTGATCATATTTAAAAAAGAACCAAACTTTTACCTCTTCATTGCCATCTCTCTCTGTCTCTGTCTGGAATGCCTAATTGTACTGATAAGAGTAGGTAGTTACAGAACCTTGTAACCTGAGTAGTCACAGTAACAAAAGCAGCCACTATACAGATGATGTGTTCAAAACTAGGGAGCATGGTTATGGATTATTAAAGAGTAACACACCGGCAGGAATTCAGCTTCAGGTTAAAAGTGATCAGATGACAGAAAGAAACACGAGCAAAGACAATGAAACCGAGCATCTATGATCAGATGATGTCTTTTTAAAAGACATGTATGATAAGATGTGCAGCATAGCCGTTTATATATCCTAAGACTTCCCTTTTCTTTTGATGTGAGATTAATGTTAAAGACGTGATATTTTTCCCCACTCAACCTCGTGACGCCCTCGTCACAAGCTTCCGCTTTCGTGATTGACCTCTTATCACGGTTTTTCACTTTGTCTACCCCTCTCATGGGCGCTCGACGTAAAATCAGGCAGTCAAAGGGTCACTTTGATAACACTTGTCACGGGGTCACTACCCTCCTACTAAAAGATATGTCTGATAAAATGTGCAGCGTCACCGTTTATATATCTCTATATCTCCCTATTCCTTTCCAATATGAGATTAATGCTCTTTTATATCTTTTCAGATGTGACACATATATGATGCGTTAGGTATTGTGTGCTATATCTATCCGGAACTTAAGTTCAACAAGCTCCTGACCTAAGTTGCACGAATACGGATAGGGATACGAGTACGGATACGAGGACAGGAGCCTTAGCCATAGTAGTCTTTATTCTCTGTTTTCCAGAACACAGGTTGAATGTGATAACAAATTAACAGTTCCACTCCCAGAATTCAGTCTTCCTGCACTCACCTGCATAATAATTCCCCATATTTAACTAGGCAGAAGCACAAAGAATTACACGTTTTAAGTTGACAAACTTAAAAGGAAAACTTGTTATATCTTGTTTGGGTTATCTCGGTAAGTCAAGTCAATTACTTGCACAACTCGTTCCCTTCTCCTTGGAACTATGTCTAGATTATGTTATCCAGACTTTTATTGTTCTTAAAGTATCTGATTCTGACTGTGTTCGATACATATTCAAACATGAGTGTCGGCTCGTGGGGTATGGTCTTTCGAATATATTAAAGACATGCAAATTCTGTTGAAAGCTAAAAAGCAGAAATGAAAGTATATTAAGTTTACTTCATTATGAAATAGAAACTGATTACTTGGTAGAGGAGCTAATACAAAGGCCTACAGACAGACTAATACACAGTACACAGCTTATGACTAGAGATGCAGTACTAATACTGAGCCAATTTTATTCTTTCAATGTGATATTTGAAGTTTACTTAAAAGATTCTTAACACAAATTCTGATAAGGTTTCAGCATAGGGATCAGACCTCCACTTAGATGGAGGGACATAACTTCATTGGTGGAACCCACCAGCGTTCCACCAATGAAGATGGCTGGAACAGGACCATTGCACCCCAACCTCATGAGGGCTTTCTCCATTTCCCAGCCTTCAAGGTCTTGGTCGATCTCATGAGCCATAGGGGTCACCCCAAGCTCTTGGAACAGAATTTTGACTGCATAACACATGCAGCATGAGCTCTTGCTGAATAGCACTACCCCTTTCTCCGAGGCCAATCGAGTCACCTTGTCCATGCTGAAAATCCTGGTTCACAATATGTGAGCCTAAGTAACAGGAGAAAGTCCCTTGGTTACCTGTAGATTTCAGTTAAAGGTCGAAGAGCACCGGATCAAATTCATACAGCTTCCGATAATGGAAGTTTGGAGTTTTAGAAGGTGAATTAGGAAAAATAGAGAAAAGGGTTCGAAGCTTGAGGCTTCTGGAACTTAACCTTCCATGCTAGAGTATTTATAGGGCTCAACAAGTTGGCTAAAACAAGTGTCTGCTAAATACTACTCAAACCATATACAAAATTATTAACTGTGTAAGCCTATGTATGCTAATCTGATATCATCACTTCTTCCACTAACTGGTTCAAGAAAATTAAACTAAGGATAATAAAGTAGCAAGATTCATGTTAACTTGATTCATCGACCGACGTGTTTAGCCTACAAACCATACGAATTCCCATCTTCTTGGTAGATTTTATGGAGACGAATACTTTATACTTAACTCATATCAGAATGTAACAAAAGTGAAAAATTCTGAGGTTGGCATGTCAATTTACACAAGATCCTCAAAATCGCCTGCTTTGAATCCTTCTGCTGCAGAATAAGATTACGAACCAGATTGTGAATGTGATGTCTCTTTGTGGCTGTAAATTCTTACTATTGTGCTCTCCAACTTGCATGATTCTTCACACATGTGAGCACACTTATAGGATCACTTCATGCATAGGGCTGCTGCTCTTAGAGATAGCAGCCATCGTATGTGCGAGTGAGCCGCCCGTGAACTGCGCCAATGGTCGTACCTGCAATGACAACTCTTCCTTCATCGATTGTGGGGACAGGATTCTCCATTCTTGTGCTATCTCACAACAAAGAATAAAGTAATCGGCTTTATGTGGATGAGTATCCTTATGCATCTAGGGACTACCCTGTATGTTAAAAAACTAAGCAGCTTTTGTGTCGCAGATAAATCAAATTATATAAAATTTATTAACTAAACATGATACTGTTAGTGTTATCTGGTATGTTAAGTTTCCGGTCAATGGATTAACAGGGCCAATAAGTCAAAACCGACTAGTTTTATCTTAATTAGGGGTGAGTAAAACTCAACTCGAAAAAATCTAAATTTTCGGTTTGATTCGGGGCAAAAAAACTCGACTCGTTTTGACTTGATTTGAAATTATATAAACTCGATTTTTCTCGAAAAAAATTCAAATAAAGTTTGAGTTAGAAAATAAAAATTCGAATAACTTAAGTTTTTTAATAATTAGTAGATTGTTTTAAAGTTCGAGTCAAATCCCTTAATTTTTTATGATATATATACCAATATAGTAAAAAGTACGAAGAAATACATCCTACATGAAAAAAATATGATATATATATATATATGTGATTAAAGAAAGTCATTTAAATTGGAATCAAATTATACTTAACATGATAAACAATTACAATTAAATTTATATAGGAACATGAAAACTTAACTCGTCTCGAACTCAACTCGAATTTTATAAACTCGATTCGAATTGAAAAAAAAATTAAATAAAAGTTTGAATTATAAAATATGACACTTTAATTCTAATAACTAAAACTTTTTTGACTTGATTCGACTCTACTCGACAAAACGTTTACCCCTACTTTTAGTACTAATTAACACCTTAGGACATGTTTGATTACCCATACTCATTTTTTTTAAAGATTTATGGTTAAAATTTAGGATAAAAATTTAAAAAATTAAGAGTAAAATATATTTATTAGAGATTAAAATTAAAAATTAATATTTATATTTTTAATGTTGGGCCTGAAAAATAACAAGATTTTTTCCCTCGTAATCACATAGGCATTGTTTTGGGCTTGGAAAGCACTATATTTCCGTTTTCTCGGACGGTCCCAGCATCCATCGCTGGGCTGTGGAGGCTGGATATGGGACTTACCAGAAGGGAGGGCCCTGGCCTTAGATCAACTCGGGATATATATTTAAAGTTTGATTTTATTTAATTTTCACGGTATCTATTTAATATATTTAAATATTATAAAAATATATTTATTTAATATAGAAATAAATAATTATTATTTATTAATTGATATAATGATTAAAAATATTAAAAATGTTTTATTTATATGAATTTAAATCTTGATATAAAAATATAATAATTTTTTATTTAATAAAATAAATAAATTAATGTTAGTTTTATTAAATGTGTAAAGTTCAATTAAAATAAAAAACTTTGTGTTATTAAATCAAAATTAAGTTTTTTAATGTTTATATTTGCGTTAAATTAAAGATAACATATTACATTTAGGGCCGAGATTGGTTCAGGATCGAATTTTTATTCGTCCATTTTAATTAGATCTGATTCGATTCGATTCTTGATTTTTACATATTAATTTTGTTCTTTAATATTTTGAATTTATTTTAATAAAATGAATTTATTTTATAGTTTTTAACAATAAAAATTCCAAAGTCTTTTTTCACAAACATTTTTAAAAGAATTATTTTTTTTCAAGTAAATAAAAAATAATAATAATTCTTATAGGGTGTTTTTAATTTATTTATTAAAAAAATAATTTAATTTCATTCGAAGAATTTTTAAGTATGTGGATCATTAACCGTCCACATATTATGGTTCAATTCAATTATTGATTTATTTGGTTTCTTTATTCACCTTTGATCATATTGCACATTGAATCAAAATTGATACTACCTTCGTCCTACTTATTTTGTCTATTATTAAATTTTTAAAAATAAAAATTTTAAAGTTTGATTTATTTATTTAAATATTTTAAATAATTAATTTTTATAGGATATATATTTAAAATTTTCTTGATAAAATATTTTTAAAATATATTTTTTATATTTTTATCAATAATAAATTTTAAATAATTATTAGTCAAAGTTGAAAAAAATAACTTAAAAAAGTCAATAATAGACAATTTTCATAGAACGAAGGGAGTATGTAAGTTTGGAGTTAATTGCAAAACACATCTCAAATTATGTTTTTCATTTTAAATTAGTCTTTAAAATTTTTAATATTTTAATTTTATCCTTAAACTATGATTCTTTTAAATTAATCTCAAACTTTTAAATATTCTAATTTTAACCTTAAATTATTATTTGTGTACATCATATTATCAAATAAATTACATTAGTGTTTAAACGATAATTAACAAATTTTATAACGATTTTATTAACGTAAACTATTTACGATTAATATATATCAATAATTTGAGGATAAAGTTAAAAGATTTTAAAAATTAGAGATCATTTTAATATGAGAACTGTAGTTTAAAGATAAAATTAAAACGTTTAAAAGTTTAGAGATTTATTTAAAATAAAAAATATAAGTTTTTTAAAGTATTTTATTATACTTATTTTTATGTTATTTACTAAATTCATCAATATAATCAAATATGCAAAGCAACACTGGTTGATGAGAGTAAAAATTCTTTACCTCTTTATCATGCCATCATCCATGCCTCCTGTTAAAAATTTCTAAAAAATTAAATTTTAAACCATAACCCTTATTTTTTATATTCTAAACCCTAAACCCTACCCTATAAAAATACATTTTACCCCTAATTCCCTAAATCTTGACCATAACCCCTAACCTAGAATCTTAAGCCCTACACCCATTCTTTAATTTAAAACGGAGGCACGAATGAAGACATGAGAAAGAGATAGACGAGTTAATGAACTTGAGGCAGTGTAAATTAAAGTTTACACGGCATGTCTGTCAAAAAAAATTTCGAGTTTCATATCCTCCGGTCGCCATCAACTTATCACGTCAAGCATGAAGATAAGCAACAAGGAATAGTGGTGGTCGAAGCTAAAGAAGAAAACAACTCTCCATATATGCCAATGCCACACCCCGGCCCCATGCTAGCTGTTGCTGTCAGCCTCCCAACAAAAATATTCAGCTTCCCCTTCAAGACGATGATCTATCTTAATATTTGCAGAATATATAGCTTTGATGTTCTTCAACAACAGTAAAATGTCCATCTTCTTCCTGATTTGCAAATATTAAGATAGATCATGCAGATGGACATTTTACTGTCCATCTTCAACAACAGTAATATATAGCCTGAACTCTTCTGCAGACTTCATAAACATGTCTTACTGATTTGCAGGCTAAATCATGCAAACGTAGCTTCCTTTTCTCAGATAAAAATCACTGTTGGTGTGATGCCAGGAGTCGACTTCGCCGCAATCTTCTTTTCTTTCATTGTTCTTTTCTTTGTTTTAGTGGCTCTCAAGTACAGTGCTAAGTGTACAGGTGAATGAATCCAGCAAAGTTGACATTCCAAAACTGTACCATATCAAAATGTGTACTTGTTATCTTCATTGTCACTCTCTATCTCTTTCATGCTAATCAAAGAATATATCTATGTATATATATATGTGTGTGTATATCTGTGATGGAAATGATTCCTAGTGTGCTACAAATGAATGGTTCAGAAACAATAAAAAAGCCAGAAAGATATCAGAAAAAGAGGAAAAGTCGATATCGTTTGCGTAATATTCTTTGATAGATATTACTGGTAGGCTGAAGCATATAGATAATTCATGCAGGTGGCCTGTGCAGAATGCATGGCAGCTCTTCATGCAGATATACATACATATATACATAAATATAAATGGTATAAATGGAAAACTGACCCTGGCCTTTCGCTTTATCTTGAGCCAGGTTTGGCTGCTGATAATATTACATGGTGATATCTGCAGGTACGTACACTCAAAGGTTAGACACACACACATATACATATATTGTATACGTATAACTAGGAACGGACGCGAGACTTTATGTTAGGGGGTGAACCTGTAAAATTCTAGGAGGGGAGAACTTACGAAATTTTTAAAGGGGATGAAAATAGATTTTCGAAAAGAATACATAAAAAAATTTATACATCATATACAAATTTTAAATTTTTCGGGGGCAACTGTCTCCAGCCCCCTCGTTTTTAACGCGTTTTACACTTAGAAAAAGTCTAGAGTTTTTGATGCTATCAACAGACAGAAGAAAAGCAGATGCACCATAACTGTGAGTGATTCAAATTGGTGGTGGATTGATAGTATTCCAGATAAAGTGATCATGATGGATCCTGTTGTTCTAACATGAGAATATATTCTGACATGGTAATGAATTATTTAACACCAAAAAACTATGTAGAGATATGATGATAATATAAGCTAAACTCACATCAGATGGATGATAATGAAAAGATAGGCATAAAGCAAAGGACTAGTAAAAGTAGTAATTTCATTTATTAACATTCCATGTGATAAATATTGTCGAGTATTAACCCCATCCATGATTGAACCTTTTAAGATTACCTAGTCAAAACTGCAGATAAATGGCAAAAAGGTATGTTAAAGAATCAAAATCTAGCCACAAAGCTGAACTTGTTTATTTTAAAACTTACATGAATTAACTGAAGTAAGTTATCTAAATCAAAGCTTCTCCCTATCTCAACCCAAATCATAGGGTGATTACTATTGGTTGTAGGCATTTCCATAGTTGAGTGCACTAACACTGGGGTTCCATGTGAAGGAATATCTCTAGCTCATTACATTCGTTCCCAGTTAAAAACGCAATGCAAGAGCAGGTACTAGATAATGTTTGTGGGTCCTCAAGGCATCTTCTTCTTGTTTCTTTGTACGGTCATTGTGTTTCTAGCTTTTAGACGAGTAAGCATCTCTTTTCTCTCCATTTTCCTCTTTTTTCCCTTCACTTTCTCTGTTGGCTTTCAGTTTTCTTGGTTTGGAACTTATTCGAATCATTGGTTTATGAGAGAGGAAGAAGGGAAAATGTGCTGTGTGATATATTGGATAAACCCAACTTCTTTTTCCACTTCAGCAGAGAGATGCTGCAACAAGATAGATAGAGATCAAATAAGAAGTTCTAGGATGGAGATAAAAGACACATGAATACGATACAAATACAAATACATAAACACAAATACAAACACAAACATGCCGGTCTATATAACACAAGTTCTTAATGTATCAAACATGGCTCATGCATAGTTAGCCTACAGAAAGATTTTGCTCTGTTTGAAAAATAAAAATAAGATCTATATATGTTGTCACTGTTAATGTATTTTCATAGTGTTGTTAGTACTGAATGTAAGGAGATATGAATGTCTATATCAATTTAATCATCAGGAATATGAATGAAGATCTTTTGGATTATTCTATTCCTTCTCACCACTGCTCGTGGACAGTATAAATAGGTCTCCAAGGTGTCTAGTTCTTCATCAAGGCTAAGCAGTTTAAAAACCATTGTAAAGTTTCCAAAGAAGTTTCATATAACTCTCGCATTACTTACCAAAAAACTTCTCTGCCAAATAGCAATGGATGTAGTCACAAGTATGGTTGCAGACAGGCCAGTGGTAATCTTCAGCCGGACCACTTGTTGCATGAGCCATACCATCAAGACTCTCATCAGTGGCTTCGGGGCAAACCCGACAGTTTACGAGCTCGACGAAATTGCAAACGGGCAACAAGTCGAAAGGGCACTGCAGCAGATGGGGTGCAATCCCAGTGTACCGGCTGTTTTCATCGGCCAGCAGCTCATTGGAGGAGCTAACCAAATCATGTCCCTTCAACTCAGAAACCAGCTTGCCCCATTGCTCATAAGGGCTGGAGCTATATGGATTTGAAAAATTAAACTTTCCATTTGCTCAAATAAAGTCATAAATGGTTTTGTCATCTGTGTTTCCCTTTTGGTTTTTGTATGAGTTGCAGAGCATCCTTGTACACAATTTTTGGGGCTGGTCGGGGTTATATAGTATTTTCCTTGTACTAACCTATATTTTTACTTGCATGTGTAATATCTATCCCTAGTCTGTGCTCTAAATAAAGGTTTATCTACTATTATGTACTGTACTTGATGGCTTGAACCTTGACTTGGCATTGTGGTTTCACCAAGTCCCGGGAACAATTGGTTCATAAATATGGTAGAAACAGCAAAATAAGCTCTAGAGCAGCAGGTTATCTAATAGCAGCTGCAATGGATGGAAAAACATGGATTACCTTTTAATGGAATAAATAATGTTTAAAAGAAGCAACCTCCAAGTAATTGGGATTTGATGGAAATGAAAAATAAGCAAAGCAACTGCTTTAGAGGAGGGGAGGATCAATCTGGAAGCCCAATATAGCCTGCAAAATTGGTGCTTCTTGTCATAAAACCTGCCTATAGCAGCCCACTGTTCTTCACATTCTGTCACTTTGAAGGCATTTGCTTGAGCTAAACTACGAGTGAAGTGATAAAAGATTCGATATTAAATTTTTTGATTGACACGAGTTATAAAGCTACGCCTTATTAGCCAAGTTTTATTTAGATAAAACAGCAAGAAAGGAATGATGGCTACAAAGGAAACTATAATGTTATTTTCGTGGTTAATGCCTTTATGGCCTTTTTTGCCACAAGTTAAAGCAAACACTTCTGATACCCTCAAAGAAAAGCAGCAATGCCGACACCTTTTGATACAAAGAAAACAAGCACAACAATGGCAATATTGAAAATTCACTTTAACAAAGGGGGGAAAGGGGGACAAGGAGAACAATCCACATCAAGTGTTCATTGCAAAATGATGGTATACAAAGCATCAGGCTGAAAGTCAACCTGATATAGTGGCTTTTATGTTGTGATTCTAATTCATAGTTCATACTCTGCTATAACAGCTTATTGCAGATCATATTGATTGTAATGAAAAAGACAAGGCATAAATACAATCAGTTCTATTCTGAGGTAATGCAGATTGGTTGATAAGCCTTGCAGCTGATAAATGTAACTTTGCACAATAGACTACAACGTACCCGGATCTATTAACAGAAGAAAACATATCACCCTATCTGTGAGATAATGAAGAATGGCTCTAGCATTTTACATCAATTTGTGCGACGAACCTCACTACCCTGTCTTGTGCTTCTGCTACTGCTTAGAGGAACAGAACTCTGACTTGAAAGCTGCAAATCGGAAAGGGGAACAGAACCCGTCTGTGAAAAAATCAAACCAACCGAACTACTAGATGTGGCAGCAGATGAAGGGATTCTGTTCAAATAAGTATCCTTCTTAGGCCCTGAAATAATATCCGGTAAAGACCCAACTTGATAAGGAGCAACTGGCATATCAATGAGAGATGATGCTGATGGACTGAATCTTATTGTTCCCAAAGGATGGTCAAATTTGCATGTGGACCCAAACTTGCAGTGTCCATTCTGCAAGTAGAATGAACAAGGCTGCACGCCCTATTTCCAGGGAAGAATCAATTCACACCAATTTTAGAAAACTAAAAGTATAAGTTTCTAGGATAGACACTGCACCTCAACATCACAAACTGTGAAAGTAATAAATTAGCTGTACGAGATATCAGTAATAAGGCTGAACACAAAGAGGAAGAAAAAATAAAAATAAAAACAAACTAGAACATATTTCCCTATCTGAAGGCCAGCAAAACCCCTTCCACAATAGATTATTTGCAGGTGTAAACAATAAAGCTGTTAAACGTGTATGACGAAACCTCAAATCCATTAATGACTACCATTACTGAAGCCATCTCAATCCAACACTTGAGCATTGATTAAAAGTGAAAGCAAAGGTCAAAAGGTTGTCACTTCCTTTCTTTCTTATATAAGAAACAAAACTTTTAACTCCATGGGTATTTCCAAAGGTTTCGGTGTTCTAGGGCAATCACTCAGTCAATTCCAGAGGTATTTCCAATAAATTAATCTAAATAGACTTAACTTAATAAAGCAAGATTTGGAAGTCAAGATCCCTATAAAATCCAAGTCTAAGTGACAGCACCATAACAAAACATCAACCTTGGACATGAAACACAAGATAAAGAACAAAACAAAGACATATTAGACGGTTCACATACCGGGCGTAAAGGAAGTCCCATTGGGTTGAGGTCGCAATTCGTTCGTGGCACAACCCTATCTCTGGGATGATGATACCTACAAGATGATCCAAATTTACAATCACCGGTTCTCAAATAGTATTGGCATTCAGGTTCACCGGGTCTCTCTAGGAATATCTGTTCCTTCTGGTTACTGCTTGAAGGGTCAGTAGAAGAGGGATAGGCTCTTGCATGTGTGGCTGTTGAAGAAGATAATTGCGTTAGTCCATAGAGAGAAGTTGCTCCAACAGCAGGTTGTGCACCAGGAGAGAGTGCCGGGCTTACAGGTGCCTGCACAAAGTCAAACAGCTTCACGAGTCCCATATACTTTGGCATTATCATAATGCAGACAACAATGCTGATTATCCTACCGAGTAATGACTCCAACCAGGAATAGGAACCACTCCAGGGGAAAACAGCACAGGACCATAAGCCCCTTGAACATATGAACCATGCACTAGTGGAGGCCTTGCCACTCTCACACCGGTGGATGCTCTCCCATATTGTTCAGGCAAAGGAACTGAAGGAGACTGCACCGACTGATAAAATTGAGGTGCAGATGATGGCATTGATGTACTAGCTGGCTGAGGATGATGAAATTTACAAGTAACACCGAATTTGCACTGCCCCATTTTCAAATAGTAGGAGCATTCGTCCTCGCCCTGTTAATAAATGCACATTAAACTGGATCTGGATGTTTTCAAGAATACTCAAAGATATACACAAATAGAGAAAGAAAAGATTGGAAGAGATCATCCAAACCGGTCGTAATGGATATCCATATATATTCAGTGGAACGTGGCTAAAGGATCCACCTCCATGTTTTGGATGGTGAAACTTACAGGATGCACCAAATTTACAAGTCCCAGTTTTTAAATAAAACTGCAAAAACCACAAAATCACAAGTCAGGAAAACAAAGAAAAATTCTTTGCAGCATTAATTAGAAAAAGGTTGTTTCATTAGCAACAATTTTGTATTTTCTATAAATATTTTTGTTCTTTTACCTGGCATGCAGGTTCCCCTGGTCTTTCAGGGTACTCCCCAGTAACTCTTACGGCAGCCTCAACCTAAATGGCATCACAACCAAATAAATATGAGTAACTAAACTCGGACAAGAGGCTTAAAGCCAAGTACAAGAGAAAAAAAAAAGTAATCAGCCCAGACATCTGACAGATCATTAAGGACTAGTGTAAGAGAAGGGCTACTTGTATGACCAGTTTTAGAGAAGATGGTGAAGAAACACAAATAGACATAAGTTGCAGGCAATTTGTTTAAATCCAGCAGAGGATGTCAATCATAACTTGTAAATTAAAGTATTTAGTTTCTATTTTGAGAGAAATATCACATTACAAATATTCTCTCTATCAACGTCCCTGTGAGTTATAAGCAACAAATTCTTGCATTGTTGCGGCACATAGAGATCATAAGTGGAGAATGTTGCTTCATTTATCCACTACTACCTTGATAAGTGCTTATTCCTACTGCATTTTGTAGTTTCATAGTCGATATGAAATTGTTAAATTAAGATCACTTAGTTATAGCCCATCCGTCGCTGCTAACAGTTAAATGCAACAGCATCAATACATCTTCTCCATTCTATTCCCATTAACCAATATCAGTTGAATGTAAAGAACCAAACAGTGCAAACGAAATCAGATAAACGAAAGGAAAACCCCATTTATTGAAGCAAATGATAAAAGGATTTTACACTTACCGCGGCACGGTTGCGAGGGTGATTGTAACGGCACCTACCACCATACCCACATAGACCGGTTCGCATGTAGTAAACACAGTCCGGTACCCCGGGCCGTTCCGGGTACGGTTCAGTACCCCTCAACGACAATTGCCACATCGATTCTGCATTACACCAAAGAAATTCTAATAAAACACCTAATTCCCCAATTCCCCGCGTGGTAAAAACCCTAATTCCCCAAGTAAAAATAAGCTCTGCCGAAGTGATAACGTTACAATGCGAGTAGAAACCCGGTAAAAACATAACGGGAAATACCTTCCAAGCCAGTTCCGGGTCCGACAGGGCTCCATTCGGGCTGGTGAACTGATTGCGACCCATTCCGTGCCGGATATCGACCGTACAACTCCATCGAAACGGGTTCTATTTTTCTCTGTTAGGGGGACGAGTTCTGTTACTTCTGAATACCTTACCGACTACACAGGAAAAATAAATGGACGTTCAACGGAGAACAGTGGAACGTTCTAGATGACCGGAGAGAGGTCGATCGGCGGTGGAAATTAGCTGAGAAACAAGAAGAAGGAAGATGATAAGTGGAGATTCTATGTTTTCCCTGTACTTTGAGCTTTTGTTTTTGTTCTCTCTCTTCCTTTCTCTCCAATACCGTACGTCTGGGTTTTGGTTCAGATATTTTATTATCTGCGCGTCCCGCCACGTCAGTCACGGTAAAAAGAGGAATGAAAATTTATTTTATTTTATTAGTTAAAATTATAAATGGTATGACGAGATGAAATTATGATTAGGGTGGCTAAGAATGGTATTCGATCAATTTATTTAGAATTTAATTTGGTTTCGATAATTATCAGTTTCAGAAAATTAAAATCAGTCTCCGTCTTTCAGAGTGAATTTTGACTAAGAAATTTTGCACAATAAAAGAAAAAAATTCTGACTATTAATAATAATATTAAATAACAAAGTTAGAATATCATAAACTTAAAGGTTGAAGCCTTAAAACGAGTATTACTCATAATATTCATCGTAATATTCATATATAAAGAGTAAAAATAAACTAAAAACTCGATATATTAGTTCCAAAAAATCAGGATTCAATCTCAATCCCAGTTATAAACAGAACATAAATTTTGGATTTGGTCCGGTCCTATCGAAACCGGTTCCAGATAAAATTTCATCAGGTCTAACCGAGACTAAAACGGAAATAAAGTAGTCGAGTTTTTTACCCACCCCTAATTATGATATATATTTTTTAAGTTTTGAGCTATTTTTTTAATTTGTGACTGATTTAGTATAATAATAGTTTTAGTCTTTTAAATTTATATATTTTTATTAAATTAATTCTAATTTATAATAATTCAATAATTTTATTTTTTAAAAAATAATCTTTATTCAATGTTCATCATCATCCCTACTTATGCACTTCCGTCAAAACTAAAATGCAAATCATTATTAATCTAAACTCTTAATCGTTTTTTCCAATTATTTTTAATATTTTTAAAATTAATTTATTTCATAAAGTAGGATCATACAAAAATAATTTAAAAATTCTAACTAAAGAATTTGAAAAAATAAAAAATAAAGATATGCTTACCGCAACTATTTAACAGTGAAATATAAACAACATTAATAAATAATTCAGTCTCAATGAAAATAATAAGATATTTATTTAAAAATATAATTATTTTTTGACTTAATTAAAAAATACTATAAGAATCAGCGCTAGGGATGACAATAGATCAGATTTAGATAGGATTTTATAAAGTCTAAATCCAATTCAATTAATAATCGGACTTTTAAAAAAAATCAAGTTCGAATCCAAGTCCATTTACATAAATCCAAATTCAATAAATCCAAAAGTCCAAATCTAATTATTTTTTAAAGTAACAACTTAAATAAATATCTTTAAATAATTTTTTTTATCAAACAAATATTTTTAAATTTATGGCATAAACAAATCTCAATAAATATTACAATCCAATATAAAACAAATTAGAGTAACAACTGAAACTTTTTAAATATAAAAAATTTAAATATTTTTATTCGAGTTTATATATGGATCGGATTCATATCGGATATAGATTCGGATTGAATTCGGATCGGGTCATGGTAATATTCATATCCGATTCACCTCCTATTAGGGCTCGGATATTATTTTTGGATTCAGATTCGAATTTTTTTTAATCGAATTTGAATCAAATTTTTTTCTTCAGATTAAATCGGATTCGGATTATATTGTTATCCCTAATCAACGCGAGGGTGAAGTGATAAGGTGAATTTGATTTTTTTTAATAAAAATATATTAAAACTAATGCATTAAACCGGTTGCAATCCATAATAGATTGACAAAATTAAGTTAAACCAAACTATATCCGACTTTATTAAATTAATTAAAATTAATTTAATCAATCAATTAAATCAGTTTTAAGTAGCTTGTGCCAAACGTTACAAAGTATTAGGACCGTCTTTAAGTGTGGGCCGTAAAAACGAGGACCTAAGGTTCATCTTTATTTAAAGTTCACTATTCATAATTATAAATGTTTTTTTTTAAAAAATATTTAATTTAATAATAATTTATTTTTAATATTTATTACTAATTTTAAATTTTTAATACTTATTAATAAGATTTAATTATTAAAATTTATTTTTTAATATTTATTATTATAGATCTAATTTATTATAATACTTATTGGTAGGAGTCTAATTTTTTAATGCTTGTTATTAAAATCTACAATTATTAAATCTCAAACCTAAACTTCACATACAAACTAAAATCTTAACTTTTTATAATCAAAGTGTATGAAACGAGGTAAGATGAAATAAATGTACAATTCCTATGACTTGACAATTATAAACATAAAAGCTGACTAAGGTACAAGGACTTGTTTGAAACTATCTTCTTTTTCATAATCAAATGTGCAAACATGGAGCACGTGGACAACATTTTTCATATTCCGAGGAGACCAGGTTATTTGTTTCAGTTTTTTGAAGAAAAATGAGTTTTCTTCTTCCAGGAGTGGAGGGAGACCAGGACCAGGTTATTTGGTCATGAAATTAAAAATCCAAGGTCCATTGTCTGATGATATATAAGTGGGGAGTGGACCCTTTGAAAGTGGCCACATCAGCTAGAAGATCTTCAGACATCCCAGATTGGCTTTTCAATGACTGAATTCCCATTGTGTTGGAGCTGTTGTTGGAAAGGGTTTAGCATTGGCATTGGCAATCTATGTTGTTGGCTTATTGCTTCCATGTCCAATCTTTGTTGTTGAAGGTGTTCTCCATGCAAATTGGTTGGCCTTGACCCTCCGATCCCCATGAAATCAAGGGTCGTCATGTTACCTCCTCCGTCACTTGCTCCAAATATCGATGGCACCGTCGAGTTCCTTTCCATCGCCTGCGATCTTCCTAGTAGTAGTCCCGAGCTATCACTGTTATCTCCGAGTTCAATGGTGTTCATCAAGTCTTGGTTTCGTTCCGCTCCATTGTTGAACATGTTGGTGGTGAACATTCCCATGTCAGTCATTGCTCCTGTGGTGACATTGAAAAGTTGGACCATGTTTGATGGGAACTGATCGTAAGATGTGTTTTGCTGCTGAAGGCCGTTAAAAGACGGTGGCCTAATCGATTGGTCGGGGCCGGCCATGCTACTAGCAAAGCTTTTTTGCATCATGGGTGAGTTTATACTATTACTTGCGGTTGCACCCATTTGAGCTGCTTTCTGTAGCAAAGCTGTTGCAGACATGTGGGGTGACCCGGTAACTTGGCAACCACTTAAGCTGTCCTGTAAATAATTGAAGCTAGATGAGCTATTCGAACTAAGTTGTAAGCTCGAGGGAGACGAGGAAATGCTTCTCGGACCACCAAATAGACTGCCTGAGCTACTCGAAAACATGCCTCCTCCCATGTTCATGGACTTAAACGGCATCGGTACTAGCTCCTGAGGAAGGGACTTGAGTGAGTTCTTTGAGTCGAAGTTATTGAAATCGGATGTTCCCATAGATGCATTGGCATTACTTATCGGCAATGATGGCATCAACAACTCCAGGTTCGATGATCCGATATTGTTCATCAGTGCTCCATGGTTTACTTTGTTGTTCTCTTCTGCTAATGCATCACAGAAAGCTCTGTGTGTGATGAAACAGTCTCTCCTGCATACAGAACAAGCAGTGGTGTCTGAATTATGTTTGAGAGCAGACAGATATTAAAGTAACATGATAACTACAAAAGACATCAAAAATGAAACAATTGTCCGCCAATATGATCATCATAATATGTAACGAATGCAATGTCTTAAAGTTGAGTACATAAATTAAACCTTGAGAATATGGTTCCACAGTCACATTTGTATTCCTTAGTACCACAGGTCTTCTGATGAGCTTTCCAATCCGATTGAACCGCGTATTTCTTCGAACACTTATCGCATTTCCACTTCTTCTCCCCATGCTTACGGCTGAAATGCTTCTTGATCCCGGTGAGGTCCCCTAGTGCACGAGCCGGGTTGTGGTGGACACAACTAGGCTCGGGGCATATGTAAACTCGTTTCTTGACCTCGGTCGTCGTCCGTTGCTTCAACTTCCAAGGAAGATTATGACCTCTCCGGTGCAGCTGCAGGTTCTGATCCCTTTGGAACCCTTTTTTACATATCTCGCAGACAAATCGATTCGTGGCCATGAGCGTTGTAGGTGATAAAGCAATAACTTCAGCACTTGGATCTGATTCAAAAGCCAAAACCAACAAGAATTGTTTGTATTTTCATTATATAAAAGAGCCAATGGACCCACCTACAACAGTCTGAAACAAAAAGGGAAGTGAAAAGTGCAATCAAACAAACAGTTTCTTGACAATTATTGTAAATCTCAGACCAATAATTGAACCCTTTTTCCATATAACAAAAAGGTATCAGAAAAGGCATAGAACAACCAAAGTCATATGTTCATAAGATCATCTGTAAGAAAACAACATAAAACCAGCATGAAATTGGTAGGAAAAAAAGGGATTCTTGCCTGGAGTTCCTGGTAAATTTCTCTTCTTTTTAACTGCTTGGAGTGGGTGTTGAGAGGGAGAGCCATTGCTGTTTGAAGCAGCTGAAACTGAGGCTGGAAAGTTATCATTCTGCAGCTGTGGTTTCTGCTGGACTTCCTCTCCTGTGTTCCCTGAAGAGAAGCTTCCTTCATCACCTGTAATATTTGACATATTTGGAACCGATGAGATTATTACATCTACAGCCAAGGTTGTCTGTTTCCTTTGATTTTACTTTGGCTCCAAATCCTGTTGTTGCAGGAAGAGAGAGCTCTAGCTGACACAAGAACATTGGAACCGGGTCTTACTTGGCTTTATATAAATATATATGAACATGGCTAAAATTTGAAAACGACAACCTTATGATAATTGCCCTTAGCTCTCTCTTTTAAATTCCATTGCCATTCCTTTATATAATTCCGTCTAATTTTTTCGATATCTGATCGATTATTTCTCTTAAAATCATTAAAATGAACAAAATAATTACTAAAACATAAAAGATTTTATGTAAAAAACACGAAGATTTAACCAAAAAACATAAAGAAATGATAGATAAACAAGCATCACTATCGTCAGTGAAGGATAATCACCACCAACACTAACATAAAACAATACTAATACTCGTTAACAAAACTTTATTACAACTCAATTACGAACTATCTTTAATATGTTAAAACAATTCTCAGATTTTTTTTTAAAATTTTTTGCCCTTTTTACATCTTAGTTAATAAATATCAAAAAATCCGGTTTTAGAAAAGAAACAGCAAAGAGACAGAGGAATTATGAAGCATTGACTAAGCTATAAAACCATGGTCAATATCATAATAATTTCTGCAAGCATCTGCTACATCTCCATCACCAGATATATTAGTTTCAGAAAAACAAATCGAAGTTGCTTGGTTATCATCGATGGCAGATCGATATAACTTATGAAGGAAATATATATAAATATCAACACAACAATGTCAAGACAATTTTTTCTCTCTCATTAATTTGTTGTCTATACAGGACAAGAGTAAGTACTATTTCAGATGCTGGAATGTAACAAATGCTGAAATAATTTAGAATGAATCAAGTTGCTAATTGACATTAGCTAAGTAACCCCATGCATACAGACAGCACAAAAGACAGACATGACATTGTATTGTTTATTGTTTGTCTTTTTTTTAAAAGAAAGTATCTTTTTTCCACATGAAAGTGAGGTTTAATCGAGGTGAATGAACACTAATGAATTTTCTATTGTTTGTTGAAATGGACTCGGCTTTGGTGATAAAGAAAAATTGATTGGGTAGAAAGGCATGAACTTAGCTTTTTTTATATATATATATATATATATATATTGAATTAGTTATTGTGATTATAGTAGTATCTGTTTTAGAGTATACGACCTCCAGGAGTAATAATTGTTCCCTTAACCATTGATCCAAGATGGTTCATACTTTTTATATATATTTAAGTGGTGGTAATAGGGGTGTTCGGGTTGGGTCAGTTTGACTCGATCATTGAATTCGGTTTAGATTTGATTTAAATTGGGTCAAACCCTAAACTCTAAAACCTAAACCTTAAACTCTAAATTTTAAATTCTACACCATACAATCTAAACCCTAACCTAAATCCATAAACCTTAAACTTAAAAGATTTGTATAAACTAAAGTTTACACTAGCTTATATATCAAAGTATTTTCTTAAAATATATATTATTTTACTATTATCGTATTGCTAGAAAATAGATAATAATAAAAATAAATTATTCATTAACTGTGAGTTGAAGTTCGGTTTGAATCAGATTTGGACAAAACTAAATACATGTTACTTTTGATTTGAACTATTTTTTTTTTGGTTCAGATTGATTTTAGTTCAATAAAAATCAGTTTCTAATCTACATGACTACATTACTCCAACGATCGATTTTAATTCAGTTTGATTTGTTTTATATTTTAAATTAAATTTTAATTATTGCATTTGATTTATTTTGAATCTCAGATCAAATAAATAAATTCGAATAATCGGATTCAGATATATTTGCCAGGTCTATTAGAAACCCACACAAATTTTAGTTTAAATTAAAAAAACTGTATAAACTAAAGCTTACTGTCACCGCCCACTTCTTTTCCCATCAGTCCAACCGAGGTTTTGGCCATCCTTGGGCCATTTTGAAGCATGCAAGCACCAAGGAAGGCACTAGAAGGATCTAGGACGGCCAAGCACAACCCACATTGTTCTAGAAAGGTCTGGGACGTTCTACACAAGTCCAGATACACCTGGGAGAACCTAGAAGGCTCGGGACTACTCCGGAAGACCCTGGAGTTCTCTAGAACATTTTGGATACATGTGGATAAGTATACACACTTGTAGATTTCTCTAGAATTAGATAGTGCTTCTAGATATTTTAGGAGGCAACATTGTAACCGTTGGATCAAAACGATCCTAGCCGTCCATTCGGGAGGTGGGAGCCTATAAATAGGGCCACCCCCTTCATTTTGCAACACACTCAACAATTGTAAGCATCCTTGTAAAGCCTTCTTAAAAGCTTAATACAAAGTATTCTTCTTAAACTCTTTGCCTTCTCTTGTCTTTCTCAAGCCAAGCCATCAAGAAGGGTTAAGTAAGGCTTGCTAACATAGCTCGAGAATTGTTAGCGCCGCACGGATCGAGTTCGAGAGAAGTAAATCCGTGACACTTGGTATCAGAGTGTGTTCGATCTTGTTCGGGACATGGCCAAGACCGGGAAGACTCAAGTTGCTAGCTCAACCGAGGCTGAGATTACTCAAGAGCCACAACGAGGGCGCGAGGAAGAAGTTGATCCCGCATTGCCTAGGCCACGAGCCAAGTCGAGGGACGTCATCACTAGCTTGGAGTCACGCTTGACTCATGTGGAGGAAAGCGTCGGGGGCATGGGTGCCCAAGTGGACGACCTTCACCAAAGAGTGGAAGGCGTTGAGGCGGAGGATGCCGAGATCCACACGGCCATGAAGGCTATGATGCTCAAGCTAGAAGGGACCGTGCTCGGGGAGATAGGCAAGGTTCAAGACCACCTCATGGAGGAGCTCTTAAAGGTAAGTGCTTCCCTCAACCAAGAGCTAGACAACATCCGGGCTAAAGTCGAAGCACTACAAGGTGATGTTGCTTTGTGCAAACGTGCGATGGTCGCTGGGCCAAGCACTTCTTATGAAGTTAGGAAGGTCGAGGTGCCCAAGCCAAAGACCTTCTCGGGAACACGCAATGCTAAGGAAGTAGACAACTTCCTTTATGGCTTGGAAGAGTACCTTGAGGCCGTTGGCATTGTGGACGAGGCCTCCAAGATTAAAACCGCCACCTTATATCTTACCGACACCGCCATGCTTTGGTGGAGGAGAAGGCGTCTAGATGTGGAAAAAGGTATGTGCACCCTCTCCACTCTCGATGATTTTAAAAAGGAGCTTAAAAGGCAATTCTACCCCGAGAACGCCGAGGATGAAGCAAGAGCACGCTTGCGAAGGCTTAAGCAATCAGGGAGCATACGAGACTATGTAAAAGAGTTCACTAATCTTGTGCTCGAGATCCTTGATCTCTCCGAGAAGGACTCACTCTTCAACTTTATGGATGGGCTCCAACAATGGGCTAAAGCCGAGCTTCGACGTAGGGGAGTCCAAACCCTTGCCGATGCTATCGCTGTGGCCGAAAGTTTAATTGACTACTCTAGCCACAAGGAGTCCCACAAGCCGAAGGATAAGAAGAGTGGCCAAGCCAAAGGTGGGGGAGAGAAGAGCCAACATAAAGAGAGTCATCGCGACGATCACCCACCTAAGCCCAAGGATTCATCCTCGTGGAAGAACAAAGACAAGGGCAAGTTCAAAGATAATCGTGGATCAAAGAGGGCACCATCCAACAAATGCTTCATCTGTGACGGGGACCATTGGGTCCGAGAGTGCCCCCAAAGACAAGCCCTTAACTCGCTCCTTGTAAAGCATCGAGAAGGTTGCGACACCGACAAAGAGGACGAAGGAGTCCAGATGGGGTCTTTACAGCTTCTTAACGTGCTTCAGTCCACCCCAAAGACCGAAGCCAAAGGCTTGCTCTACGTGGACGTCTCCATCAATGGGAAAGCATCAAAGGCCATGATAGACACATGTGCGTCCCACAACTTTGTCTCCCTCGAAGAGGCCAAAAGGTTAGGTCTCAAGGCATCGGGAGGAGGAGGCTCCATCAAGGCAGTTAACTCTGCCGCCCAACCAATTCATGGTATTGCCCGAGGAGTGAAGACCAACGTGGGTCCATGGTCGGGCCACATAGATTTCTCAGTCGTGCCCATGGACGACTTTAAGATTGTTCTAGGACTCGAGTTCCTAGACCGGGTCAAGGCATTTCCCATCCCCTTCGCCAACACAATGTGCATCATTGATGGGAACCAAGCTTGTGTGGTGCCGACGACTAGGGCCACCAAGCAAGACACCAAGGTGCTCTCGGCAATTCAATTTAAGAAGGGCATCAAACGAAACGAAGAAAGCTATCTTGCTATCCTCAGTGAGTATGATGATGAGGAGATCAAGCCCGACAAAGACATACCAAGGGAGGTAGTCAAAGTACTCGATGAGTTTAGGGACGTTGCACCACCGGAGCTACCCAAGCAACTACCACCAAGGAGAGAGGTGGACCATAAGATCGAGCTAGAGCCAGGCACAAAGCCACCCGCCATGAGTGCCTATCGTATGGCACCCCCAGAATTGGAAGAATTAAGGAAACAACTAAAGGGGTTGCTCGATTCCGGGTTCATCAGGCCATCCAAGGCACCATATGGGGCACCAGTCCTTTTCCAAAAGAAGAAGGATGGCTCCCTTAGAATGTGCATAGACTACCGAGCTCTAAACAAGGTAACCATCAAGAACAAGTACCCTATCCCTTTGATCTCCGACCTCTTCGATCAGCTTGGTCATGCTCGCTACTTTACCAAGCTAGACCTTCGCTCGGGATACTACCAAGTGCGCATAGCGGAAGACGATGAGCCGAAGACAACATGCGTCACAAGGTACGGGTCTTATGAATTCCTAGTAATGCCCTTCGGTCTAACAAATGCCCCAGCCACATTTTGCACCTTGATGAACAAGCTATTCCATCCATACCTTGATCGCTTCGTGGTCGTCTACCTTGACGACATAGTGGTGTATAGCAATACCTTAGAGGAACATGTTGAACATCTAAGGGAAGTGCTTAAGGTTCTACGGGAGAACCAACTATACATCAAGAAGGAAAAATGCTCCTTTGCCAAGCCGGAGGTAAACTTCTTGGGTCATATGATCAAGGATGGAAAGCTCATGATGGAGGATGGTAAGGTGCGTGCCATCCAAGATTGGGAGCCACCCACCAAGGTACACGAGTTAAGATCATTCCTTGGGTTGGTGAACTATTACCGACGTTTTATCAAAGGCTACTCCGCAAGGGCTACACCGGTCACTGAACTTCTCAAAAAAAACAAGCCGTGGGTATGGACGCAACAATGTCAAGAAGCCTTTGAAGACTTGAAGAAGGCTATTAGCGAAGAGCCGGTGCTTAGCCTACCCGACCACACCAAGCTCTATGAGGTGCACACCGATGCTTCAGACTTCGCCATCAGAGGAGTCCTTATGCAAGATAGGCATCCGATTGCCTACGAGAGTCGGAAGCTCAACGACACTGAAAGACGCTACACCGTCCAAGAGAAGGAGATGACTGCAATCATCCATTGCCTTAGGGTGTGGCGACATTACCTTCTTGGGTCAAAGTTTTTGATCTTAACCGACAATATTGCCACGAGCTACTTCCAGACCCAGAAAAAGTTAAGTCCAAAGCAAGCACAGTGGCAAGATTTCTTGGCCGAGTTTGACTATGTTATGCAATACAAGCCGGGAAAAGCCAACGTGGTCGCAGATGCATTAAGCCGCAAAGCGGAGTTTGCTGCTATAAGCAAAGTCACCAGCTCACTCCTTGATAGGATCAAGGAAGGGTTGCAACAAGAGCCGCTTGCCCAAACCATCATCGCCTTGGTGAATGAGGGCAAAACCCGACGGTTTTGGTTAAGTGATGGTCTACTTTACACCAAAGGCAACCGCCTTTATGTGCCGAGGTGGGGCAACCTACGAAAGGACTTAATCAAGGAGTGCCACGATTCCTTATGGGCGGGCCACCCAGGTATGCGACGGACCCTTGCACTTTTAAAGGCATCTTATTATTGGCCCCGTATGCATGATGCCGTTGAAGAATATGTGAGGACTTGTCTTGTGTGCCAACAAGACAAGATCGTCCAACACAAACCCGGGGGACTTCTAGACCCTCTACCCATTCCGGAGCGGCCTTGGGAAAGTGTTTCCATGGACTTCATTACTTGCTTACCTAAGTCCGAAGGATTCGGGAGCATCATTGTTGTTGTGGACAGGTTTAGCAAGTATGCCACATTCATAGCCGCATACCCTGATTGCCCGGTCGAGGAAACAACTAGGCTTTTCCTTCGCAATGTGGTTAAGCTTTGGGGTGTTCCAACAAGCATCATAAGTGATCGAGACCCTCGCTTCACCGGGAGGTTTTGGACCGAATTGTTTAAGATGCTCGGGTCTGATCTTAACTTCTCCACAAGTTTTCATCCCCAAAGTGATGGGCAAACCGAGAGGGTCAATGCACTCTTGGAGCTTTATTTGAGGCACTATGTGAGTGCCAATCAAAAGGATTGGGCCAAGCTCTTAGACGTGGCGCAATTCTCTTACAACTTGCAAAAGAGTGAGGCCACCATCAAAAGTCCCTTCGAGTTAGCCTTGGGACATCAACCATCCACTCCGCTTTCCCTTGCCACCCGCTATGAAGGGAAGAGCCCCGCAGCCTTCAAGTTTGTTAAGTCATGGCATGAGCAAAACGAGTTAGCTCGAGCCACATTACACAAGGCTGCCAAGCGAATGAAGAAATGGGCCGACACAAAGCGAAGGCACTTGGAGTTCAAGGAAGGAGACCTTGTCATGCTCAAGCTCTTGCCACAACAATTCAAGGTCTTTCGCAAGGTGCACAAGGGACTTGTCCGCAAATATGAGGGACCATTTCAAGTACTCAAACGTGTGGGCAAGGTAACTTATAAGCTCCAATTGCCTCCAAGGCTCAAAATCCACCCTATCTTCCATGTTAGTCTATTAAAACCTTATCATGAAGACATGGAAGATCCTTCAAGGAATTTATCCACTAGAGCACCCACAGCCGTTGTCACTTCCTTTGACAAGGAAGTTGAGGAAGTGCTCACTGACCGGATCATTCGAAGGAGAGGCGTTCCCAGCTATAAAGAATACTTCATCAAATGGAAGGGACTGCCCATTGCCGAAGCAAGTTGGGAAAGGGAAGATGCACTATGGCAATTTAAAGACCAACTTGCTCAATTCAATCAAGGCGCGGCGAGGGCGTCGCGAGCTTAGGTGGGGGAGAATGTCACCGCCCACTTCTTTTCTCATCAGTCCAACCGAGGTTTTGGCCATCCTTGGGCCATTTTGAAGCATGCAAGCACCAAGGAAGGCACTAGAAGGATCTAGGACGGCCAAGCACAACCCACATTGTTCTAGAAAGGTCCGGGACGTTCTACACAAGTCCAGATACACCCGGGAGAACCTAGAAGGCTCGGGAAGGCTCGGGACTACTCCGGAAGACCCTGGAGTTCTCTAGAACATTTTGGATACATGTGGATAAGTATACACACTTGTAGATTTCTCTAGAATTAGATAGTGCTTCTAGATATTTTAGGAGGCAACATTGTAACCGTTGGATCAAAACGATCCTAGCCGTCCATTCGGGAGGTGGGAGCCTATAAATAGGGCCACCCCCTTCATTTTGCAACACACTCAACAATTGTAAGCATCCTTGTAAAGCCTTCTTAAAAGCTTAATACAAAGTATTCTTCTTAAACTCTTTGCCTTCTCTTGTCTTTCTCAAGCCAAGCCATCAAGAAGGGTCAAGTAAGGCTTGCTAACATAGCTCGGGAATTGTTAGCGCCGCACGGATCGAGTTCGAGAGAAGTAAATCCGTGACATTACACTGCCTTAAAATTCTTTAGTAATCCAATACCTTTTTGACTCATTAAAAAAACATCATTTAATCAGACTAGCAAAGCAATTAAAGCTTAAGATTATAGCATTAAATTAATGATTAACATCATAATCAGTTCACCACCGGCCTTATGAAAGTGGGGTCCCTCAAGTCTTATCTATGCCAGGAAAATAAAGAATTCAGCTAGAAAATGACCAAAGCTAAGCTCTAGGCTCAAATGGAAATGGACCCAAAATTTCTCTGTATTTGCATATATGGTCCCTCCATGCATTTGACCATGTCTTCAACACACTGTTTTCTGTAAACTAAAGATGCTTTCTAAGACCATACACACTTTAATTAACAATAGGACAGCTTTGATAAATTTGGACAACATGGTTTTATATAGAATGAGAGAAGATTAACTGGAAAAACAACAGTTGGTCTTTATCAAGAGTCTAACATTAAAGGTTGGCACTGTTTGCAAGTCAAATTAACTGGAAAAAGGCCATTCTTTCTGAGATTACGACCTCAAATCGGATCAACATCGGTTTCGTCCGACTTGTGTATACGATGAACATGTCCTGTGCTTCCGACTTTTTCACCGGATATTGGTCATAAATCTGCAGTTAGTTGAGGTGAAGGGGGTTGGTGTGTTCCTCATGTGATTTAAGGAAACAGTTTTCCTCCCAGTGATTGACTAGGAAAATGCAGAAATCAAAATCAGTGATCACCTAAAAACACGACACCTTCAGAGGCCATGGCGGAGGATGTGGTTTCTTACTGGAACAGCTTTGTATATCGCAGTTCTCCGGCTCAATTCTTGATGTATCGGTTTATGATGTGAAGCTGATAGGCTATTTTTGGCATTGCAAAAATCATACTAAGTTTCCCCCATGCTGGAATTATGAGCACCGTTTCTAAAAAGGGCACTAACATGAGGCCTCGAACGAACTCTCCGTGAGTTATTCAGGGAAGCCTCTACAGGCTTTCTCTTCCTTTTGGGATTGAAGAACCCACATTCCAGAGCTTCTAAAGCTTTTGTGGTTAACGGTCGGTTCCTAGTACCCTGCCTCCGGTTTTGCGTTGTAGGTTGCTGGTTGACCTCCGCACCTTTATCAGGAATCTTCGAATTCAATGATTCGGGTTGCACTGTTATTTCAGACTGAAAGAATGATATCTGTGAACAAGAATTGTCACTATTTTGCACCGTCTCTGAGATGAAGGGTCCATCAGTTTCAAAACCTATGGAAACTTGAGGAACATTTAAGTCTATCAATGTATGTGACCGAGTCTGTGTCGGAGATCCTTCTCCACGCAGGCAGCTTTCGGAGACAATGCATTCCTTTCTCTGATCAGGACTGCCTTTAGACAAAGAACTCGCAGGTGACAAGTTCTGTGGTCCCATTTGAATAAACATATCTTCACAAGCATAGGACGAGTTAGGCCTACAGGGTGAATTGTCTTCATTTAACATCCTGTCAACACTACAGCTTGATTCTCCATTGATACAATCAGTTAACACCCGCTGTTTAGTAACAGGGACCAAATATTTTGAATCACTAGGCTGCACCTTTTGGCTGAAATTATACTTAACCTTTTCTACCTTGTCATGAAGCAGACTTCTGTTGTGGCTTTCTCGATTTTCCGCTGATATAATGCTTGTTTCAGAGGTGTGGAGAATACCAGTATTTGAATTACTATTTACACAATCTGATATGTCGACACATTCTCCCCCATTAGCTAGGGCCTCTGCATCATCCGTACTACTAACTTCTTCTGCTTCATCTTTGAAGTCATCCGATGTATCCTCCTCAGAATCACTGGAAATACTAGACGGGGTGGATAAGCTAGTAGCTACAAGAGGTAAGCTTCTTAGCTCCCTAATTTTGGATCGTTCAGCCCCTTTGGACAAACTAGTATCTACAATTGTAAACTTCATTACATCTCGATTGCAGCCGGATTTTCGTGGCTTGAGGTAACAATTACGTTTATCTTTGGAAGAATTAAAATCAGGATCTTGTTTTATTACAGGTTCCAACTTATTTTCTAGGTCCTTTCTGCTGTCTTTAGGCCCTTCAATTTCAAGCTCAATAAGCCCTGGTTCTGATGCAACTCTATTAAGAACGTCACTAACGGAATCAAAATAATGGTCACCTTTCACTAATCTCCTCCTCGAAAACTTCTTAACGCCAGGTACGAGGAACACCAGAGAATTCTTTAAACTAGTAAAGGCCTGACCTTTGGGCTGTTCAGAGTGCCAACCCCTAGCTAAAAGTCGAGGCCAAACAGCTTCCCAGAAAAGATCGTTCGATCTAGCTTTGCTCAACCTAAAATCTCCAGTTAGGAACTTGATGATCTCTTCTGATGTAAGACTAGAACAAGCTTTACCAGCTGGTATCTCGGGACGGAAAGAAACTAAATGATTCACTTTTACTGGCTCCATAGCATTGCCAGTGAGGTCTAGCTTTCCTTTGCCAATACCAATGGCTTCTATGAGCATACCAATGCCTACTGTATTCTTTATAGCAAATACGTATTCCTCAAACGTAACTTTTCCCTCCCCAAATGTCTTGGAAACCTACAACAACAAGAATTCATAAAACATCACGGTGAGATAATTTTCTCCGAAAAAAAATATAGATTGAACATAGCTGCAAAATCATGTTCAAATGTAAGTAGACTCGTAGATACATTCTTCATAGTTAGGCAACAATCAACAGCAATACTTTTACAGAATGATCATATCAGTAGGTTTTCATTATAGAAAATTCAGGAAAATACCTCGAGCAACATGTCTTGACATTCTTTTGAAATATGAGAAAATAATCGAGACAACAATTCATGTTGTCTCCACCCTGTGAACAGCTTTTGTCCATGAACGCACCGCCTGCTTCTTAACTTTCGGCCTTTTGACCATCTACGATATCCACCAGACTTGTAAAATTTTCCATAATAGAAAGACAATATCTCTCCCATCCCTTTACTCTCAACAAATTTTTTCACAAGGATAAGATTTTTTCCGAAGATGTATAGCCCAAGAAGAAAACTATCAAGTTCAATATCCTTCCATACTTCACTTAAAGACCCTGGAAGTGGACAAGTACCTCTATCCACCTTCAGATTAGAAGTTGGTTCATCAGGAAAGCGTAATTCAACATCCATCTTAGTTCCAGTTGTGGATTGAAACTTACGATTCCCTTTCATGTCTTTCCAATCAGCCGACATAGGGCTTTCAACTATATATTCTGCACATCCATGGCTCGAAGTAATGTGGCTCCCTTCACTGTTTCCAAATTCAAATGCAACATCTATTCTCTTGGCTTCAGTCTTCGTCCAGAAAACAGGGATAGGCAATCCCATTGGAAAAGGGTTTGGCACATTCATTTCAACTTTTGAATCGATTGGTTGCTTTAAAATCTGTAAACTCCAACATTCTCCAACCAGAAGTGGAATTTCTGCTTGGTATTCATCTCCGACACGAGGAATCAGTTGTGGATCTCCGGACATTTCATCCAAAAAGGAACATGAAGCAAGTGATTTTTCAGATGTTTCATATTCAATCCCCTCCATGTCATTATCCAAAAGAGTGGTGTCCATCTGCTACAGAATTGAGCAAAAAAATAAAACTATGAAAATATATCCCAAGAATGCATAAAACCAGTCCTACAGTCCTAATTTAGTCCGAGAGGCAAAAAATATGGACCTCCTCATATAGATGGAGAACCTATAATTAACTATGGAAATTTCCATCGTTTTCTTCTGCTATACCTACATGTAACTGGTAAATCAAATTTCTTCGAATCTAATTGCCAAAAATATAATTTTCTAATGTAATTATCTGCATTATCAGAAAGAAAAAAAACACTTTTGCAGACTAAGTTCATAAAAAATGTTCCTAATCATCTCATGAATGTACATTCAAAACATATGTACAACATTAAACCTAAACCAGTCATAAAATTTCTAGCATATTTCTCGAAACAGACAAATCGGGATCCCTTAATCCAACAAGCATGAAATCTCACAATTGCAATTTAAGGAGTTAATTTGGGTCATCCGTTTCAATCACGATCCAACTGCAGAGGCACATATTCATATACCGATTGAGCAGACTAACAAGAAAATCTAAATCTAAACTCTTACATATAGCTTTCATTTCGTCAATTTCGAACAATCACAATGAAACATAAGCGTATGCAGTAAAAAAAAAACTGGAAAACATGTAATTTAAACACAACACAAGGTAAACAATTAGAGAAAACAGACAGAAAAGGAGATTAACTAATAAACAGTTGGTAATAAATGTATGAAAACATGCAAAAAAGAAGGAATCTTTTATTTTTCTAAAAAGAAGATAACATATTGATATAGCTAACCTCCATAGGAAGAACTCGAAGCTAAAATCCACGTACCAAAACCAACCTGGAAAAAATGGGTTTTCATCGTTATACATATATAAACCTCGGTTCACTTAATTCTCTGTATTTTTTACTCCTTTTTACCGTAAAAAAACTAGAAAAAGGAAAAGAAAAGAACGAACTTGACAAAGTAAAGGTCTTGGTTACCTTATTGACGAGAGGTTTACTTTCATGAATATGAAAAACAAGTTGAATTCTTGAGAGAAAATTCTCTGTAGTTATTTTGCTGCTAATTTAAAAGGAAATGAAAACAAAGAGAGAAATGAAGATTAACGCTTGTGTTCGGTTCGATTTATGAGAGATTAGACTACACGCGCTCGTAGGTAGGTTTTGATACGTGGGTTAAATGACTAAAAGGGACATGTGTAATTGTGTCACGTTGCCTTTACACAATCCTATTTTGGGGAATTTGGGGCAGTGTTGTGTTTTATTGAGTTTATTTTCGAATAAAAATATACTCCATTCGTCCCACTTATAATGTTTAATATTGACTTTTTAAAAATTAATATTTTAAAATTTTAACTATAGTTATTTTAAATATTTTAATTTATTAAATTTTCTAAAATATATATTTTTAAACTATTTGATTTAAGGTTTTTAAAATATATATTTTTTTATATTTTTATCAATAATAGATTTAAAGTTAGGCATAAAGATAATTTTCAACCTTAACATTTATAATTTTTGTCATTTTGACCCATATTCTTTTTTGGGGATAAATTTTACCCTTAACCTATGTTTTTTTTTAACAAATAGCTCATTTTTTAACTACCATATAATTGATCCGTTAAAATTTAATAATGATAACATGTCATATATATGTGATAATATATTTTAAATGACATAAAATCTAACCTATTAAATATATACATATATATAGAATATAATTTTATTATAGTATAAAATATAAAACAATTAAAATTTAAATAAAACATTAAAAATTAATTAAATCCAAAATAAAAATTTACTAAATATTCTAACCCTAACTAAACTAACACATCTTTATAAAACCCTAAAACTCCGATTTAGATTAAAACTAAAATACCTAAATTCTAAACTAAAATAATAAAAATTCAATCGATTATTATCAAAATTCTTTATTTTTGATTCACCAGTAACAAATTATACAAAACCCTTTTCTTTTCAGATTATGTTCATACCTTTTCAGATAAAATTTTAATTTTATTATAGTTAAGGTTGAGAATGTTTAGTAGCCTTTTGTTTTAGATTTAAATAATTTTTAATGAATAAAAAATTAATTTTTAATATTTTATTTGAATTTGATTTTTTTTATATTTTTAGATTGGAATAAAACTATATTCCACGTGTATGTATTTGATATACTAGATGTTAAGTCATTTAAAATATATTATTACATATATATGATATGTTATCATTATTAAATTTTTAACGGTTCAATTATCATGATAGTTAAAAAATGAGTTATTTGTTAAAAAGACATAGGTCAAGGGCTAAATTTATTCAAAAAAAGAAATGAGGGCCAAAATGATAAAAATTATAAACGTTAAGGGTAAAAATTATCTTTATGCCTTAAAATTATAATGAGTTAAAGTTAAAAAAAATGATTAAAAAATCAATATTAGACAAATAAAATGGAACGAAGATAGTACCATTTTATTCTTTATTTCGGAAAAAAGATTTTGGGTAAAAAACAAAGCGGGGATTCATGGATTTATTGATCTTTGTATTTGTTGTTTATCATGTGATTTATTAATTTATTTTTTATATTTTAATAAAAAAATTGGTTTTATGATATAATTTTTTATTTTTATAATATGTTTTTGTTTGTTTGTTTCATCTGTCTTTATGATATGATTCTGCATACTTTAAGTGTTAATTGTTGTAGAGATTTTAATCTACGTTAATTTTTTATTATGATTTTATCGATAATCATGAAAAGTTAGATTCTTACTCAGTTGATGATTGTGTACCGATGTAATCACTCTTGGATAGCATAACATTCTATTTAATAGAGATAAAGATATAGAGATTTAAGAAGCTTTTGAATTTTGATGGTATATTTATACCCATCTTTTTTTATTAAGTTAGATTCTCACCACTCATTCTTCACCTGTTATACGTCTTGATTGGATAGAGACATAGAGATTCCAGAAGTTTTTGAATTTTGATGGTATATTTATACCCATTTTTTATTTAACTAACAGTGATTACAATAGTATCTGTTTTAGAAGATAATCTTAACCATTTGACATTGATCGCTCAATCACTTTTGCTGCAATTACTGGTGCTTGAACCTGTGACCTTTAGGAACAACAACTGTTCCGTTAACCATTTTTGCTGCAATTACAATAATATATGTTCTAAAAGATAATCTTAACCGTTTCGTTAACAACTGTTCTATAAAATTTATTTATTTTTATTTTTTTGAGTTATAAGAAATTATAAGTAGATTTAATCTCATTATTTTCTTCCTCAATGAGTTGTAATAGTGATAATTTTATAGATTTAATAAAAATTCAGTGGTTATTATAAAAAAAAAATCAATACTCAAAAAGATTGGATATTCAAAAAATTGAATACTAAAATATAATACCTCTATTATCAAGTTAAATAATAAGAAGAATTTTTTTTTTATTAAAAATGAGGATGTCACCTCATGCCTCGTTAAAAAAATTCCCTAATCTAAATAGAGGAAAAAGAGTGCGTTTAACAGCAAAATACACATATCAAGACTAAAATAAATCGTTGTGAGGAGAACTACTAAAGCGATGATAAAGAGGGTCGACCCTATCACGTCGAAACAATGGTTGAATTTGGTCATGAGCATCGTCAAAGATGGTAAGATTGAAGTGCCTATTTTCCGATAATTTAGCCATACAATCTGTGACCATATTCATTTTCTGCGGAACCCACTGAAAATCTAACGACCGATCATTAGAATAAAAAGAAATAATGGCACGAACAAGTTGCAGGCTGCTTGTCATAACATCAGGGTTACAAATGAACCTTATTGTTGTGAAGCTATCCGATTCAACAATCAAACGATTAATACCAAGAGAAGAAGCAATTTGAAGCCCAATAAGAAAAAATTATTTTATTATTATTAGATAAAGCATCATACAAAAATTTTAGAGTGAGACCTAATGTTACATAGATCAGACAAACAAATTGAATGAATAAACTGACCAAAAAAAATAATAAATCAGACAAACAAATAGATTGATAGACAAACGAACAAGATAAACAGATCAAACGAACATACCAGATAGACTAGACGAATAAATAAGGTTGTTTTAAAAATTTTCGGGATCTTAAGTGAAAAGTATTTTTTTTATATTTTTTTAGTGCTCTATTATACACCAACAATAAAAAGAATTAGGTTTAGAGTTTAAAATTATTATTTAAAATTAAAGTTTAAGGATTGGTGTAGTGTTTATAATTTATGATTTAAAATTTAAAGTAGGTTTTAAAATTTATTTTTTAATGTTAACATAAAAAATGACATAATTTTTTCTATCTCATTATTTTAAATAATTAATTTAATATTTTAAACTCATTATTTTTATTGTTAAATTTATTTATTTATTTAAAAGTAATTTTAATTATTAAATTAATTAATTAATTTAATATCATTTATGACTAAAAGCTCCACCATTATTAAGTATTATAGTTTTCCTTTGTCGTTTTATTTAAGTAATATAAGATAATATTTGTATCTTAGTTCAAATATATTAAATTATTCAAACACAAACCATCTAAATAATATCCCCACGTTCATCATCGGTCCGATCAAATCTCCGATCGGTTCTCTACAGCTCATAAGTCATCCCAACTTTAAGCAAACGCTTGTGAGGGATTTCAAACACTTCATCAGTTTGCCTCAGATTCCTCTTTATGAAATTATAAGCATAATTGATCAAAATCTTCTTCCCAATACCACTACCTTTCTCTGCAACCACTTCGTTCTCACCAACCAAGTGAACAACTCCAGCTTCCCATGCTTTCTCCACCATTTCAACGTCTTCACAACCCCCATCACTACCTGTTTCAACTCCATTTACCTTCCTGTTTTCTTCTTCGTCGTGTTCAAATGTGATATCGTCTTGCTCGTTGGCATCGTTGTCTTCCTTTCGACCACAATCGACTGTGTTGAACAAAGTGTCTTGTCTGATAAACTCTTTCAATCTTTCCAACAAACTCTTCTCGAAACCGTCTCCCTCGTTGTGCACGTCGGTGTATCCGTATCGAGCTGCGCAACGGAAGACGTAAAGCTCTCTCGGTTCCACTCTTCGGAAAAGAAACCTTTCCTCTGCAGGAACCTTGCTGATCGGTAACGATTTGATCGAGACGAAGACGAGTACCGAGTGCAATGCCGATACGTTTTCTAAATAATGCTTGAAGATAGGCGGGATGCCGTGAACGAGCTCCGAGTAGAAAATGGCGAGTCCGGGGATTCGGCTGAAATCTGTGTTCCTAGTCATGTCCTTGAACTTTTGAGGGGAAACCTTGTGGTCGAGCTCGTAATGATATTTTCTTCGGTACACGTTGTTCCATATCGACATCACGGTGATTATAAACGCTGCAAATGCCAACGGCAAGTACCCTCCTTGGTCGAATTTATACAGGACCGAACTCAAGTAGAAAATCTCCACGGAACCGATGACAAGAACATAGGCGATTATGAAAAGTATGTTGGTTTTCCATATCATTACCATTATGAGAACCAAGAGAGATGATGTCAAAGTCATTACGAATACCACGGCGATCCCTGTTAGAAGACGATTAATTTCAGAATCGATGTTTTTTTTATCATTAAAGTGTTGAGGTATTACCGTATGCATTGCCGATCTTTTGAGTAGTCCTGAAACCGGCAGTGACCCCTACACAAGCCAACATCAAGAGGTAATTAATCTCGGGTATGTAAACTTGTCCTTCGTATTTGGCCGAAGTATGCACAACTTTGACCCGAGGGAAACACCCCAAGGCGAGGGATTGTTGGATTATAGAGAAAGTCCCGGAAATCATTGCTTGACTTGCTATGATCGCAGCCGCCACAGCGATTACGAACATCGGCCAATATATACCATCTGCATCGAAGCAAGAGAATTAGTTGTGACGTTATACAGTTTACGATTTGAAGTTTAGAGTTTAAAGTTTACTTGGAATGGACTTGTAGAAGGTATCCGGCACTAAATCTCTGTGTTTACGAAGGAAAGAAGCTTGCCCGGTGTATGCCAGTATTAGAGCTGGATATGTCACCGTGCACATGCTTATTTGTACCGACCGAACCGTGAAATGTCCCACATCAGCAAACATTGCTTCGGTTCCTGTTATGGCAAGAACGACACCACCAAGGGAAACCCATGCATCCTTTTTGTTTCTCTTGAAGTAATCCACAATATACTTAGGGTTTATGGCTTTTACAACCGTCGGATCGAATTTAATGAAGTTATAAACCCCAATCCCAGCGATGAATGTGAACCAAATGCAGATGATCGGAGCGAAGGTGTAGCCGACTTTGTCGGTTCCGAATCTTTGAACCATGAAGAGGCAAACCAAGATAGCTATAGATGTCCAAACAATAGTATCGTCTGATAGAGAAGATTTGGCTTCCCTGATGCCTCCCACGGCTGATAAAACTGCAAATTATACAAGACAAATAAACTTGTCAAAACTAGTTTATGAACTTCGAATCGAAACATACAAAATACTTATAATCAGTCAGGGTATGGAGGGACAATTTCCCATAGGCTCCACCCTATTCGATTTCGTCGCTGCGTATAATTATTATTTGATATATTGACGACAGAGTTTTCGTAAACCTGAGATACAAGGAGTGAGGACTCCGTCGCCGATGACCATCGAAGTACCGAGCATGGTGATGATGAGAAGGAAATTTTTAGCAAACTTGCTATTCTCCAACACGTACTTGAGTTTTGAGGCTCGTTCAAGACGTTTGCTAGGCAAATCCAGCTGAAAATTCGATACATCGGCGTCCTCGGCCTGTTGGCTCGGGATCAAACCGACCTTTGCGTATCGGCATAGCAACGAGTACAAAGCAAATGTTCCTCCTTCGCCATTATCATTAGCTTTCAAGACAATGAAAACATATTTGATGAGAGGAATGAGAGTGATGGTGTAGAAGATCAAAGAAAGAACCCCTAATATGTCATCGTCGTGCTTTATCCCGCCGGTAAAAGTACTCGCGTATACGTACAGCGGCGACGTCCCGATATCGCCGTATATTACTCCTACGCTTTGAAAGGCCAGTTGCAGTATCGCCGACCACCCCAAAACCTTTAAAAATATAACATTAAGTCCAAGTTAACGAGATTAACAAAAATATTGTGTTGCATACCTGAGAAGAGCGGCCATGGCGGTCTAACACCTTGGCGGACTCCACGTCCAGGGAATCGACTCTGCCTAACTTTTCAAATAAGTAATGCTGTTGATCGGAAACTTCCTCCTACTGATCGGAAACTTCCTCATGTTGATTGGTTTCCACTGTTGGATCATCGGAAACTATATTATTATACATTTTTAGAGAAAATAATAAAAAATGAAGAAAAAAATAATAATACGTGCATGTGTATAGATAGTAGTGCTTAGATTTATAATTATACTTTATAGGCAAATAAAGGTATTGATGTGATCTATATATAATATTAAATATTTATGGTAAATTATAATACAAGTCATTGAGTTATAGGTAAAGTTACATTTGAGTAATCTAATTATTAAAAATTATATTTAGGTGATCTAATTATTAAAGGTTACATTTAGATCGCTCAATTATGAGTAAGATTATATTTGAGTCGCCCTTCATATATAAAAAAATATATCAATTTGTATATGGTTTCAAATGAAGTATTTTAATGTTAATAAGGGTATACAAGTGATTTGAAAGAAAAAATAACTAAGTTGATGTATTTTTTAAATATGAAGGGTGACCCAAAGTGAGTGACCTAAATGTAACCTCTAATAACTGGATGATCCAAATATAACATTACTTATAATTAAGTGATTCAAATATAATTTTTAATAATTAGGTGATCCAAATGTGATATTACCTATAATTGAGTAACCTCTGTTATAATTTATCTAATATTTTAATAGATAAATGATCTCAGAAAAAAAAAAACAAATAATGTTTATTATTTTTATATTGTAAATTAAGTAGTAGAACTAACATTAATTATCGTATTTTTATTATCTTTCGACTATGTTGATGGTAAAAGTCGTCTATCTTATTATTGTATCTCTTTTGGTGTATTTACTTTAAAATAATAAGTTTAGAGTTTACGGTTTAAGAGTAACGATTGTGGTTAGAGATTAAAAAATTATGAATAAGATATATTTTTTTAGAGATGATATAAAAATTAGAGTTAAAATTTAAAATATACTTTAAAATATTTTTAGATGAAATATAAAAAAAATACATGATTATGTGCAGAATTTTTTTTGTTAAGTCCATTTTGTAATCACCGAAATTCGTCCGAGGAGTCGCCACCAATCGTTTTTTACCGGTGGGATTGGAACACCAAAAAAAATGCGTCTACGAACCAGAGCTGAGTCCGGGAGTCTGTTACGCGTGAGGAAGGGTGAGCACCCTCACAACGCCCAAAATCGGCACCGATCAGTTACAAAATATTTTATACGATCGAAAATAACAATCCGATATCGAATCTGTAAAAAAACGGTTAGTAATATTTAATAATAATAATAAAATAGGAAAATAGGAGAAAATATAATTTTTCAGGGACTAATCTGCAAAAATTAGAAAACGTTTGGGTTAAATAATATATAGCAAGGACGAAATTGAAAGAAAATAATAATAATAAAGCTAAAAATGAGAGAAATTAAAAAAAGAATGACTAAATTGCAAAAACAATGGCCAAAATAGAACCAAATGCAAACTGGAAGGCCAAAATAAGAACATGCTGGGACTTCAGGGACCACGCGCGTAATTTCTCCATTTTCCCGGGTTATGCGCGGGTACGCGTACGGTAACGGGTCTGGTCCACGGGTACCCGGTGCCAAAACGACGCCGTTTTGGGCCACGAATACCGGCACCAAAACGGCGCCGTTTCACGCGGTACTTAAATGCCATTTCCTCTCTTTTTTTCTCATTTCATTTGTTTTCTTCTCTGCCCAAAAGGAAGTCTCAGAGTTTTTAAAAGAAGTTCTCAATGTCTGGAGGCTCAAGTCGCCGGACCGCCGTGAACCGTCGCTGGCCACCGCGCCGGCCGCCGCACCGGCGACCGGAATGGAGAAAGAATGGTACTTTCCGAAGCGTCTCACCAAGGGGAACTCGTCTATGGACTCGGTTTTTCGAAAAAAGGCTTCTATCGAAGTAGATCTATGCGATAAGTATTCGAAATCTTTTTTTTACCTCGTTCGCTTCTATTTTTTTTTTGCTTCCGATTGAACCTCTATTGATCTCTTTTTTTATTTTCGTGGCTTTGGTTGTGGATTTTGGTGGACTTTTTTTGCTTGAATAATGCTTTCCGATTGCCTTTTTTGTTCTCCGGTTGTAACCGGATTACACACATGCAATAGGGGTTTTTATACCCAAACATTTACAACATATTACATGAAAAAGAAATAGGAGTTTCTTATCCTATTTTTTAGATCTGAAAATAGATCTAATAATTTTTCTGGTTTTGCAGGTTGAATGGACATGACCGGTGGAGTCTTCACGTGGCCTGGGCGGTGGCCGGCCTCCTCGACGAATGGGAGAGCGCGTGACCACCACGCGCTATTCGAATAGCCGCGCGTGGTGGCCACGCGCGACAGCTTGCTGGCACAAGTGTGAACGGCGGCCGGTTCTTGGGGGTTGCTGATAGGGTTTGATAATTAGGGTTATTAGGTGTTGGACTTGGGTCATTTGGATGGGTTGTGATGGGCTATCAGATTTAATTATATGTGGGCTTTGTAATGGGTTATTACAGCTGCCCCTCTTTGCTCATTGTTGTGTAACAGCAATAGAGCAAAGATAAAGAATAACCCATTATTCTGACATGGTTTAGGGGTTCTTCTTTGGTAAGGTAAGGGTTCTTTTAGTATGGTTCTGGTTTTCATTGACCATCGTCTTTCCTTCTGGAGCTTCAACTTGATCTATTCCACCGCCCTTGTTGACAAAACCTTCAAAATTTGAGGATCCGTTGGAGAAGACGGCACAAAACTTGAGTTATGATGATGCCATCATTTGTGATGAAGATTTGACCTGGCTGCAACACTGTCGAGAAGTACGGTCTGGTACGAGCACTGATGTCTGATTTAGCTTCACCATTGAGGAAGCGAGATCTGGCAAGGAGTTCTGATGCTCGATTAAGCTGCAACACTGACGAAGCACAATCTATCTGGTTCATCTGCAACACTGACGCTGAGATTGAGAACAACATTTGATCTACTTGCAATACTGCCGGAGAAGCGAGACCTGACGACGAATTCAGTCATTCTTAAGCCGTAACACTAACGAAGAGGTATGGTTTGTCTGATCCATCTACAACACTGCCGTGAGATAGGGAGTCAATTGATCCACTTGCAACACTGTCGGAGAAGCGAGATCTGACAACGAGTTCTGTCACTCCTGAGCTGCATCACTGAAGAAGAAGACTGATTTATCTGATCCATCTACAACACTGCCGTGAGATGGGACATGTCCATTGATCTACTTGCAACACTGCTGGAGAAGCGAGATCTGAGGACGTTGAGTTCTGACACTCAATTTAGTTGTAACACTGACGAAGCATGATCTAACGGAGTTTTAATACTGCTACACTGACGAAGAAACACTATTCGAGAATGAGTTTGCATGCTGCTACACTGACGAAGAAGCATGATCCTTACTGATAGCCGTTTCCTTTGGGCTAATTGTACTATTTGAGTACACTCGGTTGGTATCGAACATGAGATTGAAATTTTTCAAAGGATTTATTTCCTTCGAACATTTTTGAAAATGGGTTTTAAAGGACATTTGAATTGTCCGCTTTCATGCATTTTTCCCAAATGCACAGGGATCAACGGATTTGATCTGCCTTTACCGGTGGTCGTTTGCCCCGGGCTAGTTGTAGCATTTTCCTGGGTACAATCAGTTGGTACCAATCCTGAGATTGGATTTATTCAAAGGGATCGGTTTCCTTTGACCATTCATGAAAATGGATTTTGATGGACATTCGAATAGTCCTTCTTAATGCATTTTTCCCAAACGCACAGGGGTCAACGGATTTGACTCGCCTTTACCGGTGGCCGTTTACCCCGGGCTAGTTGTACCATTCTCCTGGGTACAATCAATTGGTACCAATGCTGAGATTGGATTTATTCAAAGGGATTGGTTTCCTTTGACCATTCGTGAAAATGGGTTTCAATAGACATTTGAATAGTCCTCATCGATTGGTCTCACCCTTTTTACCAAACGATTTATCTACTGAGCAGAAAAAGCAACCGTAACGGTTAAGGATCCTTGCCTGTATTTCTTGATGCAGGGTAGAGATCTGAGGTAAGGTCGCATTTCCCTGTTGTAGTACTTTAACAGTAGGAAAATGTTTTCCCGTTTCGCTACTTGTTGTAGCGGTAAAACCTGCAATTCCTTTGCAAACGATTTCAAATTGTGAAGGTTAGTATGCATTTTATGATTCTAACTTAACATGCTTGATGCATGCATGCATGCCCCTAGTATGAGATGCAAGATGCATATGACAATGATTTTTTTTTCCGAAATTGCTTGATCAACTGTCTTGATTGGTTGTTGACACTTTGACATCTGTGTCTCTGTCACCAGATAAGATTATCTGATTCCGATCTGTTGGGATGATATACTTTCTGTTTTCATAGCATCTCTTAACGAGGTACACTATCCTGCGTAAGGTGGCTTCTAGTTCCTGTGCTTTTAGGAGTTTTCAGAAACCATGTATGAACACAAAAAATTTGATACTTTTTATTAACAAAAGTTTCATTGATAACAAAAAGTAATTACTGATAACAGTATAATAGAAAATGCCCCAGATATTTGACTATCCAGCATTTCAGAGCTATCTTGACGGGTGTATTCGTGTGTCTAGGGGCTTTCAGGCAAAGTACTTCTTGACTGAGTCTGAGTTCACCGGGTTGGGTAGATCTTTGCCATCCATTTCAGTCAGGATTAGCGCTCCTCCTGATAAGGCTTTTTTCACTACATACGGTCCTTCCCAATTCGGCATCCATTTGCCTCGGAAGTCCTTCTGTATTGGGAGAATCTTTTTCAGAACCAGATCCCCTTCTCGAAAAATTCATGGGTGAACCTTTTTATTGAAGGCTCTCATCATCCGCTTCTGGTACATTTGCCCATGTCGGATAGCCCTTAATCTTTTTTCCTCAATTAAAGCGAGCTGATAATGTCTGGTTTGAACCCATTCTGCTTCATCCAATTTTAGTTCAGACAAAACTTTTAAGGAAGGGATTTCGACTTCTATGGGTAAAACTGCCTCCATCCCATATACCAGGGAGAAAAGTGTTGCCCCAGTAGAAGTTCTAGCTGATGTTCTGTATGCGAATAAGGCAAACGGTAGCTTCTTGTGCCAGTCTCGATAAGTCTCTACCATTTTTCCCACAATTCTCTTGATGTTTTTATTGGCTGCTTCCACTACTCCGTTCATTTGCGGACGGTATGGCGAGGAATTGTGATGTCGTATATTGTATTGCTTGCAAACTTCAGCTATTGTCTTATTGTTCAAATTCAACGCATTATCAGATATGATACTTTCTGGCATTCCATACCGGCAAATAATTTCCTTTTTGAGAAATCTGCTTACTGCTATTTTGGTGACATTTGCATAAGTGGCTGCTTCTACCCACTTAGTGAAATAGTCTATGACGACAAATATGAATCGGTGACCATTGGAAGCCTTTGGTGAGATAGGCCCAATGACGTCCATGCCCCACATGGAAAACGGCCAAGGGGATGTCATCACATGCAGCGGTGATGGAGGAACGTGAATCTTATCCGCATATATTTGACATTTGTGACATTTTTTTAGCGTACTCAACGCTGTCACTCTCCATTGTGGGCCAGTAGTACTCGAACCTCATGATTTGTCTTGCCATGGTGAACCCGTTAGCATGGGTTCCACAGACACCCTCATGTACTTCTTCGAGGATCATCCTGGCTTCAGTGGCATTCACACATCGTAGCAATATCTGGTCTTTTCTCTTTTTGTATAATATCTCGCCATCTAGGACGTAGTCAATCGCCAGTCTTCGCAACATCCTTTTTTCATTTTCTGAAGCTTCTTTTGGATACTCACGATTCTTTATGTATTGTAAGATATCGTGGTACCAAGGACATTCATTGTTTCCGTCCTCTTCAACATTGTAACAGTAAGCTGGAGAGTCATATATACTCATCTGTATCGGCCTCAAATCTGAGGATTGATTCACTTGAATCAAGGATGACAGTGTAGCCAAAGCGTCTTCCATTTGGTTGTCTTATCGTGACAGATAATGGAAGGTTATTTCATAGAATGGTTTGATCAGGTCAAGGACCAAATTTCGATATTCCATCAGCTTGGGGTCTCGGGTGCCCCATTCTCCTCGAAGTTGGTAGATCACGAGCATTGAGTCTCCGTATACCTTCAACTGTTTAATCTTTCGATCGATGGCTGCTCGGATTCCCATGATACATGCTTCATACTCTGCTACGTTATTGGTGCAGTCAAAGTCAAGCTTACTGGCGAAAGGGTAACAATCACCTTCTGGGGATACTAGTATTGCCCCAATTCCCTTACCGGTGGCATTGGAAGCACCGTCAAAATTCAGTTTCCAGTATCTGTCGTCTGTGGCATTTTCCTCAACACACATCAAGTCTTCATTGAGAAAGTCAAAATTTAGAGGTTTGTAATCCTCTAAAGCTCGACTAGCAAGGAAGTCTGCTATGGCGCTCCCTTTCATAGCCTTTTGATTGACATACACGATGTCAAATTCAGACAATAGGATCTGCCATCTAGCCATTCTGCCTGTCAGCGCAGTGGACTCCATCAAATACTTAAGAGGGTCGAGTTTTGAGATCAGCCACGTTGTATGATACAACATGTATTGTCTCAGTCTTTTTGTTGTCCAGACCAAAGTGCAACAGGCCTTTTCGACTGGTGAATACCTCACTTCGCAATCTGTAAATTTCTTGCTGAGGTAGTAGATCGCTTTTTCTTTTCTGCCCGAGTCATCGTGTTGGCCCAACACACATCCCATGGATTTCTCGAAGACCGTTAAATATAGAATTAGCGGTCTATTCGGCAATGGTGGCACCAAAATTGGCGGGTTGGTCAAATAATATTTGATCTTGTCAAAAGCTTCCTAGCACTCGTCATCCCATTCACCAAGATTATGCTTTTTTAGGAGTCGAAAGATAGGATCACATCTTTCAGTCAGTTGTGAAATGAACCGAGCAATGTAATTCAACCGTCCTAGGAAGCCTCTCACTTGTTTTTGTGTGTGTGGAGGCGATAACTCTTGGATGGCTTTAACTTTGTCAGGGTCAACCTCGATGCCCTTTTCACTGACTATGAAGCCTAACAGTTTTCCTGATGCGACTCCGAACGTGCATTTGGCAGGGTTCAATTTCAATTGGAATTTTCTTAATCTTAAGAAAAGCTTTCTCAAGACTCTTATACGCTCATCTTCGGTCTGCGACTTAGCGATCATGTCATCAACGTAGACCTCAATTTCTTTGTGCATCATGTCATGAAATAGGGCCACCATTGCTCGTTGGTACGTTGCCCCAGCATTCTTAAGTCCGAAGGGCATTACCTTATAACAGAAGGTTCCCCATTGTGTCACAAACGTTGTTTTATGCATATCATCAGGACACATTTTGATTTGATTGTACCCTGAAAATCCGTCCATAAAGGAGAACAAAGAGTGTTTTGCTGTGTTATCGACTAGAGTATCGATGTGAGGTAGCGGGAAATTATCCTTCGGACTGGCTTTGTTCAAGTCTCTATAGTCGACACACATGCGGACTTTCCCATCCTTCTTGGGTACTGGTACTATGTTAGCTACCCATTCTGAGTATTTTATTTCTTGAAGGAACCTAGCATTATATTGTTTCTTCACCTCTTCTTTTATTTTCAGCAGTACATCAGGTCTCATTCTTCGTAGTTTTTGCTGAACCGGTTTGCAGTCTTCTCTTATGGGAAGCTTATGTACCACAATGTCTGTGCTTAAACCAGGCATATCCTGATAGGACCAAGCGAAGACATCTCTAAACTCTTGTAGCAGATTGATCAAGTCTTGTCTAGTTTCGGCTGTAATGCACGTGCCGATTTTAACTTCCTTGTTCTCTTCATCATCCCCCAGACTCATAATTTCTATTGATTCCTTGTGAGGTTGGATTTGTTTCTCGTCTTGTTCTATCAGTCTCAACAAGTCAGGAGGCAATTCGTAGTCTTGGTCCTCATCCGGTTCTGAAGATTCCCCTAGACACGCTTCATTTTCGAAGATAAGCTCTGAATCAGCTTCAGTGTCATTTGATAGTTCAATATCAGGGGACCTGAAATAAAATCTTATTTGAACACACTCATTTAGAATCTAAAATTTAATTGAAATTTAATTGTTAAAATGGAAAATAATAGTGGCTGAAAACTTTACAGCAAAAAGTTTCATTTTATTATAAACATAGAAGTTTGGAGCCCTTTTACAAAAGTTTCTTGTTACTCTCGGGCTAGAGTAACAATAGTGTTCTGAACATTACTCTGAAAATTCCCTAAAAACCACAGGTAACTCTTCTGCAGTCCAATTGTTCAGAGTAGTTCCTGGTGTAGATGGCATGACTCTGCCGGGATACATTCCCGTGTTTCCTTCTTCAGCGATAGCGTTAATGTCCAATTTTCCCATCATTTTCCTTAGCTCGGCTTCTGCGGTTTCTGGATACATAGTTCCTCCAAAGACGAAACTCTGGGACAATGGAGGAAATGTCATAGGTTCCCAGCTAACCTCCTTTCCTTACAAACGAGCTTTTCTCCTTTCTTGTTTTTTCAGAGTTTCTTTTCTCATTTGATCCGCAATTGGCTTATATCCCAAGCCAAAGCGGTCCTGTTTGTTGACGACGGCTGGTGCCTTAGCTCGTCCTTATAGGCGTCTTCCGAGCCCTCTACCCACTCGAGCTCCTCGCCCCAGGATCAGTTTAATTCCCATCCTCGTAGTTCTGGATAATCTGGGTGTAGGGATTTTATTTCCCTCAGCAACAAAAGTGGCGCTAACAAACTCAAATGATCGAAAAGAACACTCGAGTGCCTTCTCATCGGATTCCAAATAAGGTGCGTCACTTGTAATAGAGGCTATAATGTCCTCTTCGGCATTGATTGTAACCAGTCTCCCATCAAAGATGAATTTTACTTTCTGATGCAACGATGATGGTATGGCCCCTGCAGAGTGGATCCATGGCCTTCCCAGTAGACAATTATAACTGGGTTTGATGTCCATTACTAGAAAATCGACATTGTAAGTATTAGGTCCCACTTGTAGTGGTATGTCCATTCTACCCACTACATTTCGCTCTGTCCCGTCGAAGGCGCGTACAATGGTGCTGCAGGCCTTCATATGGGTATTATCTATCGGGAGCCTATTTAATGTGCGCAATGGCATCACGTTTAAGGCAGATCCATTGTCTATCAACACTCCTGGCAAGGTGTATCCTTTGCAGCGAGTAGTGATGTGTAGAGCCTTGGTAAATCCCATGCCCCCTGACGGGATCTCATCATCATTGAAATGAATAAAGTTGTTTGTGTTCAGATTGTTCACCAGCCTATCGAGCTTATTCACTGATATGTCATTAGGAACAAAAGTCTCGTTGAACACCTTTAGTAGTGTATTTATGTGAGCTTCTGAACTAAGCAACAACGAAAGTATGGATATACGAGCATGTAACCTTCGGAGATGCTCAACAACGTTATATTCACTGTGCTTTAAAAACTTTAAGAATTCTTTCATTTCATCCTCCTTCACCGGCTCGTTGACTGGCGATTCAGGTTCCTGAAAAACGTTTCTTGGCGGTTCCATAATCGGAGCTTTCCCTTTTAGGTCTTTGTTTCCTTTATGGCCATATTGTGTTCCACTTCTCGTATGGAACGTCACATCATTTACCGCCTCTGATGTAGCTTTCAGCGGGTCCTCATGATGAGTGATTTGACAATCGTACTTCCATGGGACTCTTTTTGGATCATGAAAAGGGAAAGGTTGTGGTGCCTGAACAGATAATCTGGTTTTGCCGCTTTACTTCCTTCAGCCTTTCTGGGTTCTGAAATCACCAAGAACGAGACTTTCTTGGAACTGTTTGGTTCCAAAGCACAAACCTCCGTCGCTTCAGATACTTGCTCTTCAAAGAACTCAATCTCCTTATTGTTGATCAACTCTTGCACGAGAGCTTTGAATTCTGCGCAATCTCCTATCATATGGTCCATCGTATTATGATAGGGACAAGACTGGCTAAGGTCTTCTATACCTCCAGATACTGGGGGTATCATGCCTCTGGCAACTAACATTTTCCATACCCACTTTAGCAGAGATCTCACTTCCTCCACTCGAGATTTGGTCCTCCTACAGCTTTGATCCACAATCACGTTCACCCCGGGATCCGCATGGTTAGGTAACGGATTGCCTGTCTCAGCGGCTCCTACAGGATCGTTGAACCGCACCACTCCTATCTGCATAAGCTTCTCAATAAGCTTCTTGAAACCAATGCAGTCTTCAATCGAATGCCCAACTGCTCCAGCATGATACTCGCATTGAGTATTCGGGTTATACCACTTCGGGTATGGTGGTTGTATCGGTTTCATGTAGAAGGGAGACACGACGTGTGCATTGTACAGGTTTACGAAAAGTTCACCATAGGATATTGAAATAGACGTGAATTCTCTTTCTGTCTTCTGGTTCTGATTTTGCTTTGGTTTCTGCGTGCTCGATGACGCGGCCTTGGGTTGCCATGTTGATGCCTTGGAATAACTAACGTTATGTACATCGGTATCTCCCCCTTCATTGTTCTTCTTCTTGTAATAGGGTTTCTTTGACGACTCCTCATCCTCGAGTTTTCCACTGCGAATGGCTTGTTCGATCATCTCACCATTCATGATGATATCCGAGAAATCTTTTGTTGCACCTCCCAGAATTCTACCAAGGAAGGGCTTTTTCAACGTCCCCACAAAGAGCATTACTGTCTCCTTCTCCGATAGTGGTGGCTGGACTTGCGCAGCTACGTCCCTCCAGCGTTGCGCATACTGTCGGAAGCTTTCATCATGTCTTTTCTCCATATTCTGAAGAGTGACCCGGTCAGGGGTTATGTTAATTACATGGCTATATTGACGTACAAAGGCCTGAGCCAAGTCTTTCCAGGAGCTAATTCTGGAGCGGCTTAATTGATTATACCATCTTGCCGCATAGCCTGTTAGGCTGTCTTGGAAGCAATGTATTAACAAAGGATCATTGTCAATGTACCCGGTCATGCGCCTGACATACATAGTCAGATGAGCCTCAAGACATGTCGTTCCGTTGTATTTTTCGAAATCCGGCATTTTGAATTTCGGGGGCAGCACGAGATCAGGTACCAAGCTTAGTTCTCTCGCCTCCATTCTGGGGAACTGGTCGACATTTTCCATTGCTTTAAACTTTTCCTCCAACTGTTTGCATTTATCCTCGAGTTCCTTCGGTAACTCGACTCTAGTTTTCTCTATTTCATTGAAATCGGGTACTGTGTAATCATTGGGATTATGGATTACCAACCCTCCTTGAAGACGAGTTTCCGTCTGATTGGTCTGCCTTTTGGGAATTTCAAGTGATCCTTGGGCGGGGAGAGGACTTTCCGAGTGTTCGGCTATTGTGCTCTGTTCCACAGCAACTCCTTTCATTTTCTCCGGTTCTTTTCTTGCTAACAACTGTGCTATCTTGTCGAGCAGTTCATCCTGTGTTTGAGAAATGTGAGTACGCGTATCCTGTTGTGCTTTATCCAACTTGCTTTCCATGTCTCGCTTCATTTCCTCATAAGCTTGTTCAATTTTGGCTAGTCTTTCTTTCATTCTTTTGGATCTAAATCGAGTAAAATGTGGGTGTTGGATTTGATCAGGTTCCAGTATTACTGCATTGATAGTATCCTGGAATATTAGGATCATGATAATAAATAAAAATAAATGTGATAATGCATGAATGCAACTAGAAATGATGGAATGTTTATGCAAACCGATACGTTATATTAACATTGCAAAACGTTTTACAAAAAAGGTGTTGATCTTAATACAACTTTGAAAAGGAAGCTCGTTTTAGAACAAGGCTTTCTATATACAAGGCATGCCGCGCTTTACATATATTGCTTGGCCTTTATTCCCAAAACCTTGATCTTCTTTAGGAGTGATGCGAGCTTCTTGCCCTTGTTCGATTCCGCTTCAAATTGTAGGCTAAGAACTTTAGCTTGAACTGCTAACGTCTGTAAGTGCTCGGCTACTTCCCGGATTTGTACTAAGGCCTCTGACATTGTGCGGTCTCGGTTCTGGACATGTTCTTCCGTTTCATTAACCCGAGCCTTCCATTGTTGTTCATCCCACTGACGTAGCTCTTCCAAGTAATTTAATTGGGCTCTGCAAGCCTGCATAGCTGCCTCTATTTCTCTAATTTGTCTTTTCAAACTCTCATTTTCTTCTCGGCTTACTTCTAGCTGAGCTGCCGAACTCTGGTGATAATTTTGCAGATTTTCTTCCAGATCGATGATCCGTCCTCTCAGGCCGACATTTTCATTTCTAACTCGAGCCAATTCTTCTTGATCGAGTGTCTGTTGGCTCTGAGCTTCATTAAATTTGCTTTCCCAATACCGTGCCTTTCTTTTCTCTTCACGGATTTCAAGCTTCCAGTCTGCGAACGAACTTCTGAGGTCTGCGTACTTTGCCGATTCTCGAAGCTTTTTATATCCTCCCTGCAGGTCACTCAGGTCTTCTTCCGCTCTACTCTTGCCCTTTTTTAGCCTTTGCATTTCTTGCTCCTGAGACTGGATACCGAACTCTAGTTGGTTTTTCTCATTTTCCAACCTCGATAACCTCATCTCCATGTTAATGTATTTTCCCTCAAAGTCCTGCTTGACGATCTCCATGTCGGAAGGATTTACTCAGAGTTGTTCCTCTGACGGTATACTGACTTCCGAGTCTCAAATCGGTACCTCATCGTCGATTCTCCGATTCCTCCATCGGCGATATTCCGGAGTAACTCTAGGTTTTTTGTCAAACGGTTCCATTTTCAAAGGGTACTTCCATGCCTTCGCGATGGTAGCAACGACCCTTTTGTAGTCTCTTCCCTTATAGGGGAAGTCACACGTGGCCAACCCTCTCGTTGTCGGGATGAATTGTCTCGACCTGTACTGGCGGGAGACCATCAATGGCGCGTATCCTGTTGCCCCCCAAATACCAAGTAACGGGACCCAGTCATAACCTTCGCAACTGTACGTGATCTCGTTAGGAAAAAACCAACTAGCCTTCCACACGATATCCCCCTCTCGTAAGTTGCGTAAAATGGCCTTCCACTGGTCGTATGGGATATTCTCGGGTCTTTGGGTATGTGCCAAATCCCTTATCGGTGAGTAATGGTCTAAGCAAGCCCGATATGAGGACCTTTCCGGCTTCCAAAAGTGACTATGGGACCATACAAACAAAAGTTGAGCGCAACCAATAAACCTTCCTTCACCACACCTTCTACAAGCGGTAAGCGATCGGAAAGTCTCGGCGAGAATGGCGGGAACCGGAGTAATACCTTTATCGAGGTAATCAAACAGCTCCATAACGGCATCATCTATATACCCGAGCGACTTGGGAAAAACGACTAACCCGTAGATGGCCAGTGCAAACATCTTAACTTGCCTTTCGCATTTAGCCTCTGTTTGGATCAAATCCCGAATATCTCTCCAGGCGATGCATTTGGTTTCACCTTTTTCCTTGATTCGGGACTTTGCCCATTGTTCATTCTTTCCGGTCAATTTTAATAACCTTTTCTGGAAAGCAGGCGAGTCAGGCGGTTTAAAATACACCTTGTCTGGCTGGAATCTCGGACATTGAATTAGGGCGGTATACTCCTCTACTGTTGGTGTGATATCAACATCTCCCATCGTAAAACAACTATACGAAGGATTCCAGAATTGGGCCAAGGCTCGAAATAGCGCTTTGTCGATGCTGACGTCAAGCAGGTATGGCAGGTCTCCGTAATTGGCGAAGAATAAACTCTTAGTGTCATCGTCCCACTGATCCCATATATATTTTAGCTCCTGTAATTGATTTTTTATCGAAGCAATGCGTGTAAAATCGTTGAGGTCGGTCTTTTCACCTTCCATTATACTGTCCCCTTTCTGATATTGGGTCTCCTCTGACCATCGTCGAATTCGAAGGTTGGCTTCCACCTTGTCTAGAAAACAGTTCTCCATGGCTGAGCCTTTCTAACAGTTGTCTTGTTATCAACACCTTTTTATTTTATTATATAAAAAAATTTCCATGAAAAACAAGAAACGAAACAGGATAAAGAAATATCATTAGTGTCAAATCCAATAAATAATAAACGAAATAAATATGATGCATGTTGCATGGATAATGACATGATAAATAAATAACAGAAATAATAAACGAGAAATAGATAGCGAAAATTAAAGGGCATAAATAAATAAAGAAACCCCCCCGCTCTTTCTTTCTAAAAATTTATAGGGTGACCCTCTAAATGGGCAGCGGTCCGGCATGACGGCTCTAAAGGTGGGCTTCTAGGGCTCACTATATGTGGTTCGATTCTAGAAGGTACCCGGACGAAATTTATTATCCTATTAAGGATAATAAATACGATTCAGGGGGATACGTTTCTCTAAGTCTATGCGGAGACGTAGGTCTCACGAAGACAAAGGGAAAAATATCCCGAAAGCAATTCACCATCCTACACGGAGGCGGAACCTCACGAAGGAGTGGTTTCATGCTCCCACTTAATTTGGACGGAACCCGGGTTAAGGGTCAATGAAATGATAGACCTGAAAAGGATTTTAAAAAAATGTTAGTAAAATATTTTAAAATAAATAAATAAATAAAATAAAATAACCGAATTTATATTTTCGATCGTTAAATAAAATGTAACCGATGTTGCGGCTCGAATCGCAAAAATATGTTCCCCAGCGGAGTCGCCAAGCTGTAATCACCGAAATTCGTCCGGGGAGTCGCCACCAATCGTTTTTTACCGGTGGGATTAGAACACCGAAAAAAATGTGTCTACGAACCAGAGCTGAGTCCGGGAGTCTGTTACGCGTGAGGAAGGGTGAGCACCCTCACAACGCCCAAAATGGCACCGGTCGGTTACAAAATATTTTATACGATCGAAAATAACAATCCGATATCGAATCTGTAAAAAAAAACAGTTAGTAATATTTAATAATAATAATAATAATAAAATAGGAAAATAGGAGAAAATATAATTTTCCAGGGACTAATCTGCAAAAATTAGAAAACGTTTGGGTTAAATAATATATAGCAAGGACGAAATTGAAAAAAAATAATAATAATAAAGCTAAAAATGAGAGAAATTAAAAAAAGAATGACTAAATTGCAAAAATAGTGGCTAAAATAGAACCAAATACAAACTGGAAGGCCAAAATAGGAACACGCTGGGACTTCAGGGACCACGCGCGTAATTTCTCCATTTTCCCGGGTTATGCGCGGGTACGGGTCCGGTAACGGGTCTGGTCCACGGGTACCCGGTGCCAAAACGACGCCGTTTTGGGCCACGAATACTAGCACCAAAACGGCGCCGTTTCACGCGGTACTTAAATGCCATTTCCTCTCTTTTTTTCTCATTTCATTTGTTTTCTTCTCTGCCCAAAAGGAAGTCTCAGAGTTTTTAAAAGAAGCTCTCAATGTCTGGAGGCTCAAGTCGCCGGACCGCCGTGAACCGTCGCTGGTCACCGCGCCGGCGACCGGAATGGAGAAAGAATGGTACTTTCCGAAGCGTCTCACCAAGGGGAACTCGTCTATGGACTCGGTTTTTCGAAAAAAGGCTCCTATCGAAGTAGATCTATGCGATAAGTATTCGAAATCTTTTTTTTTACCTCGTTCGCTTCTTTTTTTTTTTTTTGCTTCCGATTGAACCTCTATTGATCTCCTTTTTTTATTTTCGTGGCTTTGGTTATGGATTTTGGTGGACTTTTTTTGCTTGAATAATGCTTTTCGATTGCCTTTTTTGTTCTCCGGTTGTAACCGGATTACATGCATGCAATAGGGGTTTTTATACCCAAACATTTACAACATATTATATGAAAAAGAAATAGGAGTTCCTTATCCTATTTTTTAGATCTGAAAATAGATCTAATAATTTTTCTGGTTTTGCAGGTTGAATGGACATGGCCGGTGGAGTCTTCACGTGGCCTGGGCGGTGGCCGGCCTCCTCGGCGAATGAGAGAGAGCGTGACCACCACGCGCTATTCGAATAGCCGCGCGTGGTGGCCACGCGCGACAACTGGCTGGCACAAGTGTGAACGGCGACCGGTTCCTGGGAGTTGCTGATAGGGTTTGATAATTAGGGTTATTAGGTGTTGGACTTGGGTCATTTGAATGGGTTGTGATGGGCTATCAGATTTAATTATATATGGGCTTTGTAATGGGTTATTACACATTTTATAATGATTATATTGTACTTAATGTTATTTCGTAATTATTTTTGAATATTAATATCTATATTTATTATAAGAAAAAATACATGTAAAATTTGTTTGGATTAAAATAATAAGATTATGAAACTAATGACATAATTTATATAACGTGTGATCTTAAAAGACTCGATTAGATTACGTTTTGAGTTTTATGACCTAATTTTTTATTTTGTTTACAACGAAAAAGTGTATGTATTGTCACGATTGATTTAATGTTTTGTCGTAGTAAAGACAAATTATAATAATTTTTATATTCGAACGAATATATTTGTTCGACTGTTAAATTATTTATTATTATTTTTTTATATTTTTTAGGTCATAAGATTTAATTTTATTTTTTGGATCTTTTCTCTCTTCTAAATAGGGTTAAGATTAATTTTAGAAATATAAAAATATATTTATTGATATATAATTAATTATTTAATTAATTTAAATTAATTATCGACAAGATTTATTATAAGATGATTTTTTCGATGATGAAATCATGCGTGGATGGGGTGGATAATCTCCCTTATCCCAAAGTATTTTTTATCTTTGTTTTTCTATTTATTATTATTTTTTTAATTTTAATTTATTTATAAATTTACCCTTGACATTCAAACATTTACATTTTATCCTTAACCACAAATCTTAATTTATTTAGTGTTTTTTTAAAATTTATTTAATTTAATAATATCTAAAATTTGAAATTTTAATATTTTATCTCATTAAACACCGATAAATTATTAAAAAATACAATAATTTTAAATACACTCTATCCCTTTCACCAACGCCTTAAAAACTTTTATTCATCTCATTAGTTTAGATAATTAGTTTAATATTTCAAATACATTATTTTTAGTATTAAATTAATTAATTAATTTAATAAATTATAAAAATAAAAAATATAAATAATTAAATTTATGATCCCTAAATTATTCGGGGTCCTGAATGAATGTTCGGAATACTTCCCTCATAACCAGTCCTGATTATAAAATATATTTTAACGAGAGAAAATTGATGATATAATATAATTAAATCATAGTTTAACTTTGATTTATTATTTAAAAATTACATAATTAATATTTTACAGATTTATTTTATTAAATAAAAATACAGTTAAGACAACATTTTATTAAAAATCTTTTCTGATTAATTTATAATTCGACAAAAAACTAAGTTATTATCCACACCTTTAAATATCTAAATAAATTTGGTGGGGATAGCATAAACAGGAATATTCGAACCCGAGACAGAATTTTGTTAACGTGGAAGTATTGTCTGTCATCGTAAAGTCCTGGGGTCACATAAGTACGAGAGAGATCTTGGACTAATAGGTTCTGGTTTTTCTCCTAAAGCCGGCAACGGACCGATGCTCGGTTTAGTATTTAATCGAGTCGAGTATATAAAAATTAAAATTATCAAATTAATAAGTTATATTTTATAATTTAAAATTTATTTAATTTTTATGAGTAAATTTTATAAAATTTATTTAAGTTTAATTATTCGAGTATTTATTTAAATTTAATTATAAATATTTATAATTATATAGTATTAATTTACTCTAAATTAAACGTCTTTCTATAATTTTAAGTGATATATATATATTCATATCCGATATATATTATACGTGTGTGCATATATATATATATCATGCAAAATTAAAAAATTTGATTTAAATTTAAAAAATAATCTATTAAATATTAAAAAATTTAAATTTTTTAAATATAATTTTATAACTAAAATTTTATTTAAAATTTTATAATATAGTTGAATTTATAAAATTATTCGAATAAAGATAAATATCAGTCCACATAATTACGAGGAGATAGATCATGAAGATCTTCGTCACTACACTTTAACAACTTTCTTCGTCTTATTTTGCATCATTTTTCCAAACTTCAACGTTTCTTACTTCGTTAAGCCTTAAACAACTAGCTTAATTATGTTCACAGTTTAGGTATTTTAAATTAAATATTTTTTTTTAATTAGCTATAATAGTTATAGTAATATTTGTTTTAAAATATATTTTCTATCGTTGGATATTGATCATTTTATCATTATGCAGTAGTACTGGTATTCGAACTCATAACCTCTAAGAACAATAATCGTTTTCTTAATCACTAAGACAAAATGGTTCGTGTAATACTCTTGTATTATTAAATCAAACTAACAAAAAAAAATTAAATTTATAGGATTATGATATTTATTGATAATCAAGTTGGTCATATCTTTCGAATAAAATTTAAGATTCAAATTCTAATATTATAAATTTTAGCAATATTTGATCCGAAAATATCGATAGTTATACTAAAAAAAATGTTTTCCTATGCTTTTGATATTTTGTATGTATGATATTGGATTAACCCAACCCAAGTTACTTATAGCAAACCATCTGCCGGAATATTCCCAGATAAATTCCTGTATTTTGTTTGCCGGAGATAATCTGAGTCATATTTGTCCGATGAATGCCGGACTATCCGATTTCTATATACATTGAGTTGCCAAAATAAATAAACAAAAGTTTATTTTATTTTTAAAATTAAGAAAGAAACATAGACGGAGATTGTTATATTTGTAGTACGGGGTTTCAGATTATTGTATAAATTTTTATAATGATCTATAAAAAGTATGTGCATATTGGATCGGTTTAACTGTAAAAATATTAATAAAATTATTATATTTATAATTTATAATTTTAAACATTTAATATTAAATATTTATTTTAATGTATTAAAATTCAGATGTTTTAAAGTAGAGCGAATATATGACTTGTAAATATATATTCTTTTATAATATTCACTGAACGTTTATTAAAATTATAGAAGATATCACGATTATAGAGTATTCGAGAAATAGAATAATGAGATTAATTTACTATAATCTCTTACGCCCCCCCAAAAAAGAATATTTTCATAGAAATAAGTATATTATTAAAATCCAGAAGTTCTCCTAAACCTCATTGTTTTTATCTAATCCAGACACATAACAAGCAAAATGAGTGACGAGCGACCTAAACTATTGAACAAAATATTCTGCTACTCATGACTGATTACATCCACAATCAACCATTAATCGATTGAGGATCTAACTTTTCATGATCATCGACAAAATTATGATAAAAAAACTAGTGTCGTTAAAATTTTAGTACGAGTCACAAACGACAGTTTAGATATGCTAAAATTATACCATAAAGACAAATAAAACTATTTATGAAAATAACGTATTATAAAAATAAAAATACATAACACAAAAAACAAAAATTTAGAACCTTTCGACAACATAGTATATTTGTAAATATAGTATTTTAGGCGAATGTTTAATATTGGACCGGTACTAGCTCATTGGTCTGGGTAATGTTTACCCAGTTCGATGCCTTTGGGCTTTAATCCAAACAGGCATTGTGTCTTTAGCTCTTGCAACTGCCTTTGTCTGACTTATCTCTTGGATTCGATTGTTTTTTACTTATCAGTAAAAAAATCACTTTCAAAGGAAAAAAAAAAAACTAACTATTCTTAAATTTAGTTTGATATTGTTTTTAAAAAATGTAATCGAAAAAATAATTTAAAATTGTAATAAAAAAATATTTTTAAAAAATTAGATAATGTTTGTTATTGATGTTAAAAAAGTGATTTTGAAAAAAAAAATAAGATTTCTATTTTAAACATGATGTTGTAGGGTATATGTGAACTTAGATAATGTTCAAATTCGTTAGTGTTATGATTTATTAAATAAATCAATTTAAATTATAATAAAAATATTATTTTTTTATAAAATTTAATTTAAAAATATAATCTATATTTTAAATTATGTACTAACATAACAGTTACAAATTAATAATAAATTTAAAATAAGTTATAAATAAAATAATTTTATTGTTAATATAAATATTATAAAATATATATTATTTTATAATTATAAATGTATGAATATTATTTTAAATATATATTATAAAGGTAAAAAGTAATTTTATTTTTAAACCATTTTTTCAACCAAAAATCATAAATTTTTTATTTTTTATTTGGATAAAAAACTAATTTAAAAAGAATAATCAAAATTTAACTAAAACATTTTTTAAAATACTTTTAGGTTACTAAAAAAACACCCTTAGTTTTAACGAAGTTGGAGTCGGCGCGAAGCGAAATTCTGCGGCGGTTGTCGGACACGTGTCATCTAATTAACCCTAAGAGAAACTTCTTTCCAACCGTTTTCTTCTTCTTTATTTCACCCAGCCGGAACATTAACCTAAAAGGACACAACAGTTCTTCATCTTCTTCGTCCAGAAGGATAATGTCGTAATTTAGTTCTGGTTGCTTTTAGTTTATCACCTTCATCGTCACCGGCCGGCCCCTATAATCCTCCATAATTGCATCTTAGATCCCTCCAATGGCCACCCTATCAGCTAACCCCAACACCGATTTCCTTTCCCATTCCGAACAATCTAACCTAAACCGGGAAACTTCTTCCGAACCGGAACCCAACGCTAACCCTAATTTTCACACCGCACTTTCGAACCCTCCCGAGTCGGTTCCTCCATCTTTGCCTCTGCCGTCTCTCTTTCACCTCTCATTTAACCAGGATCATGGCTGTTTCGCTGTCGGCACTGATCATGGCTTCCGGATCTACAATTGCGACCCTTTCCGCGAGATCTTTCGCCGTGATTTCGAACGCGGTGGCGGAATCGGGGTTGTGGAGATGCTTTTTCGGTGCAATATTTTGGCTCTTGTTGGAGGTGGACCCGATCCGCAGTACCCACCGAATAAGGTTATGATCTGGGACGATCACCAGAATCGATGCATCAGCGAGCTTTCGTTTCGGTCAGAAGTAAGGTCGGTCCGGCTTCGGCGGGATCGAATCGTTGTGATTTTGGAACAGAAAATCTTCGTTTACAATTTTGTGGATTTGAAGCTGCTGCACCAGATTGAGACCATTGCGAATCCAAAGGGACTCTGCGCGGTGTCTCAGGGGGCGGGATCCATGGTTTTGGTCTGCCCTGGGTTGCAAAAGGGGCAGATTAGGGTGGAGCATTTCGCCTCGAAGAGCATTAAGTTCATAATGGCTCATGATTCAAGAATAGCATGCTTTTCTCTATCGCAGGATGGCCAGTTGCTTGCTACCTCGAGCTCGAAAGGGACTCTGGTTCGCATTTATAATACTGTTGACGGCAGCTTGCTGCAAGAGGTATCTCACTGTATGAATGTTGGCTTTTACGGTTCTATAATTCTGTTTAGCACTGAGAATTGTACATGATATCATTTCGATTGCTCCGATTCTTATATTCGGAAAGTTCTCTTGTATATCAATGTAGGTAAGGAGGGGTGCAGATAGAGCTGAAATTTATAGTTTAGCATTCTCTTCAAATGCTCAGTGGTTAGCAGTTTCAAGTGACAAAGGCACTGTCCATGTTTTCAGCGTTAAAATTAATGCTGGATCTCCTGGGACTACCCGGTCACGAAGTGCATCCGACCGGGTATCACCCCAAAAATCTCTTTCTTTTATCAAAGGTAAAGTGCCCTTTTTTCACTCGCTTGTATTGTATCTGAAGACGCTGGATAACTGTGAAAATTCACATGATTGAACTGTTTCATTTTTCCTTCCTAGCATTAGATAATGCAAATGCTCAAGCTTCCCTCTAGAGAATTATATTGAAGAAGCTATCATGGAACAAGAACATCCATGTCAATTTTCCTTTATGATTTTCATTTTTTTTTTGATATCCGATATAATTGTCATTCATGACATAAGAAACAATACTGATTTGGTTGGATATTAAGTGTACCTGGTCAAATAGCATTCTAACAGCATTAAACAAATTTGTCTGTTTTAGCTCTAGAAGATAGATATTTGAGGTATTGTCTTCAAATATTTTCAGCAACAGCAACTATGATTGACTTCTAAACTGGTTTTCTGCATAGGGAGTGTTAACCTCGTACTTCTGGCATCAAAGAAACTAGTTCTTCAATAGGATGTGAGCTAAACTAGATGTGTCTAACATGTCTAAACATTGTTTGAGATTTTTTTGGGGGAGTTTACTGTGGTAATCATCTGATTATCTTTTCTGCATGCAGGGGTGTTACCAAAATACTTCAGCTCAGAGTGGTCATTGGCTCAGTTCCGCTTGGTTGAAGGTTCTCAGTACATTGTAGCTTTCGGTCACCAAAAGAATACATTGGTAATTCTTGGCATTGATGGAAGGTAAGGAAAAAACAAAATACCAATAGTTATATGAAAAATTGGTCGGAATGTCCATCAGTAATTTGTCTTGAAATTTTCTGTTTATATAAGTTGATTTTTGAATATGCTGAATCTGATAAAACAACAAACACACACTTAGAGCCAACTTTGGGTGTATTAGGTGACTTAGCAGCATTCTTGATAATAATTTCTTAGGAAATTGTGACTAGCCACCAGTTTCCTTGAGTTAACTGTTTGTTAGAACATAGTATATTATTGGGAAATTTCCTTGAAGCATCTAGGTAAGTTATCATCAAGAATATGGTTCCCCTTGAGGTGGTCAAAACATGTGATTATTCTCCTAGGTTTTACCTCTTCCTGTCATCCTCTACCTAGAAATTGTAAAAACGACACGACACGATCACAAAGACGATGATACGGATCATTTACATGTACTTAATATGTTCATGACATTAGGCTGACTTAGACCCTTTTCCTTTCTGTTGTGATAATAAATATAAGTGTCTAAAAGGGATATTTGATCTAATATAATGTAGCTTCTACCGATGCGAATTTGACCCGGTGACTGGTGGTGAAATGACTCAGCTAGAATATCACAACTTCTTGAAGCCGGAGGTAGCTTTCTGAATACTTACATTTAATATATAGATATATGCTTTCTTATATTTCTTTGGCCATATAATCTTCCACGGTTCTACTTCCTTCAACCCCTCCCTCTTTTCCTATAAGTCACCTACTGCATAGTCTAATTTGTAAATATTAAAGTATTATATATGAGTATAGTTTTGTAAAGTCGGTGACTTGTTGCTCAAGAAAAAAAAATCAAATTTTACTTCGATGGATGATGGCGAGATAAATGTTATTGTCACAAAATCCTATTAAATTTAAGGAATTAACTAAATAAATAAATGTTGAAAATAAAATTTTAATTAAAAGTCTAATCTTAATAAATATTGTAAAATCATATATTGATTTAAATTAGAATAATCAAATAAATTTTAAAAATTCGTAATTATCTAAAAATTTTGTTTTAATTTCATATCAAGCTACCCTCGTTAAAATAGACGTAATTATCCTAATTAAGTTTTTGTAATTGCATTTGCTACTCTATTGTTTTACGCTGGAGGATACCTTGAGACGTGCCTATATTGGTATAGCAAGACGTAAAGGTGTTGATGGTTGTTGGTCGATGTATAATAATTAAGGCTCGTTGATTATTCTTTAAGGTTGGTAATCTTGTGATGTTGAAGAATTTTGAGATTTCTATAATATCGTTTAGAAGTAGGGTCTGATAAATCAAAGGTTATAGAAAATTTGTGATAAGGATTGAGTTCGACGCGGTGGTTGGATTTTTGGACAAGTTGTGATGTGGTTTGGAACAGTGACGGAGCCACAAGTAAATTAGGGAGTCAATTGACCCTACTTAATTTGTTGTAGTATGAGATTTTCGAAGAATTAAATTGAGTTTTTAAGAAGTTAATGTAAAATTATTCATGAAAATATTAAAATTGATCCAACTTGATTTGTTTGAGTATAGGGTCAATAATATTTATATTGTAGTGGTATGAAAATTCTCGTATCTCATAATCATATTATGTTTTGACCACACTATATGAAGATCCTGACTCTACCACTGGTTTAGACACGTGAAGATGTCGATACAATCTTAAGTTTGATGTAGAGGTTTTCCGTTATTGATCTGCTTTCATGTTTGTTATAAGTGTTGCTCTAGATGTCGAGGATGAATCGTTAAGGATTCTTGAAAAGAGTTGAGATCTTAAGGTTAAGGGCGATGGATAGGAAAGTATCACAAAAAGACCTAGATTCACGTGGGTATGTGTAATCTAAGTGATGGTTGAATCTTTGTTTGTAGCACATTCTTCCGTTGTTTAAATTTTGATAATATCTAATAATTTGATAAGTTTAATAATCATTTTATAATTATCAAAATTTGTTTTAATATTTTTTTTTGATTTTGGGTTCGTTTGGCATAGCGTTTGAGGTTTCTTTTGGTTGTCGAACGAAGAAACTCCATTGAACGTCTTAGCTTTTATTATTTCATCCCGTTTTTTCATCAGATTTGACCTCAAACACAACTGTTGGAGAAACTGGAATTTGTTACTTCTCCAAGAACGCAACTTGTCCACCTAACCCAACTTTTCACGAGCTCCACCGAACAAAGCCTATAGAAATGATCATTTTATAGTCTATGTCAAGGGTCGTAGTTGTCCCTCCCAAAAATATTATTTCTGAAGTTTTAATTGACGTTTTCTTCTTAAGAGTATAATATATCTTACCAATGCAGCTAACAATCATCGATAATTAGTACACTTCAAAAATTTCAAGTCGTTTAATAGTGATCCGTGATGGTGATTAAGACCAAGAAAATTAATGTTAGGAGGATAAATAAGATAATAATTCATATTATCCTAGAATTGACTAGCACGTGCAGATACAGCAATACACTGAAAAAAATCAATAAAATCTTTTTTTTTATTTAATTGTTTTCTTTTATTTTTTTTAATGTTTTGGACGGTGGGATGTTAACAATATAGTCCGTCATGCTTTACTTTGATTAAAATAGTCCATGTTATAGAAGACTTCTGAATTACGAGAACTAAATTAAACGTAAAATGTTCATGAAGGCCAAATTGAGTGCAAATCATTTTTGAGGTTTTAATTAATTTTTATTGTTTTACAGTGGGGTAAATTAATCAATAAACTTAAAAATAAATAAATAAGTAAACAAAATATTTGAGAAATATAAGAATAAAACTTTATAGGTGTTAAGTATTAAAAAAATGCCAAAATTCAAACATTTAATAGTTACGATAATGACACAATAATAATTATTTTAGATGTAAGGTGAGGCCATTAGAGATTATTGTAATCTCTACATAAGGTCCAAAAAGGTGAAACACCTATCTAAAATAGAGATCGATGTATGACAATGATATCGATCTTATATTCAATTATAGAGATCGAGTTTTGTCGGAATTTAGAAGAGCTCGAGAATTGGTTAAAATTTTTATATAATTGATATAATTTTGTTTAATAGTATTTAAATCTTAATAAAAATTAAAAAATATATAAAAATTTATTAAATCCTTAATCAAATAAAACTAAGCTAAAGAAAAGATAGATCCGTTTATAAAATATTGTTTATCAACTTAACGTACTCGAAATGTTTTACTTATATCAGCTTCATTAAATATGAACTCATATTCTTGTCGGTCGTATCATATCTTATCCTTCTAATGTCTTTTACTTATCAAAAAAAGTTAAGTTAATTTTGGTTATAAATAGTAACCAAGGGAATCACCCAACCCTACTCACATAAACCAATCTTTCATCTTCTTCCACTGTAGCATAGAAACTGCAATGGCTGCTAAATTTCCCCAGATACTTTATGGAGCTTTTCTCACGTTCCTTTTGTCGACCAAGAAAATTAATGTTAGGAATATAAATAAGATAATAATTCATAGCAATTCATATATTATACGAGAATTGATTAGCACGTACAAATATAGCATTTAAAGCTGTAGCCTGTAGGCTTACATGCCACTTCTTATTCTGATACTTCAAACTTATTTCAGACAATACAACCAAGCTTCCCCATGTAAGGAAAGCTATATAGATTTGGGTAATTCAAGGTGAGGCTGAGCCTGAGCCTGAGCCCGAGAATAATAATAAAGATTCTGTATGCGAGAAGCGTCCTCTTGGGTAAGTCTCCTTTTAAGAGTTCCATAATCAAGTGTCGGGTACATGACTGCATACGAATTAGAACTGTGTTCAAGGCCAAGAGTGTGACCTATTTCATGCAGGGTTCCGGACATCAAATCTAACTCGTTTCTGGCAGGGTAAGATTTAGTGCTCCAGAACGTGTGGTCATTATCAAGAAAAAGCCGGCCATCAGGGGGATAGTAACCGAAACCATAGTTAACGGGGTTCAGGGTGGTGAAAGAAATTTTAATATGAGCATTCTCACCCGGGTATATCCTTTGGAACGCGAACTCAGGGACGGCAGATTGCCATTCTCGGAATGCCGCATCGACTGCGGCCATCACTGATTGAGTATCCAAACGCGGCGGCACGCCGGTGGTAGATGTGAAGCCGTAGGTAAGCGGAGAGTCGTACCATCTCCCACTGGAAAGAGAGCGGTTGAAAATCAAGTGAAACAAGCTGTCAAAAGCTGGTCGACCGATGTCATTCAGGCTACCACTACTTAGCCTCTGGTCTTGCTCCTGGTTTTGAGCAAGTTCGAGTTTCACTGGTCTTGACTTCGCTACAAAAGGCAGGAAGACAAGAAACACGAGGAATGCTCCCAGCAGTTGATGGGACATTTTATCTGCCATTGCAAGCTACTGTGGTTGTTTATGTTTAGGGGGTGCGTCTTGGTGTATATTTTCATTCCTATTTATACACAAAAACTTTCAACTACTCGCTTTGTTTTCGTCCCTTTGCAATAAATTTAATATCTCAATTCAAAATTTTATTCTAAATTATTAAAATATTTGTATGATAAGAGGGTATCTATTATTATGGACAGACCCAGGGTTAAAAAAATGACCGCCCTTGAAATTTTAAATTTAAATACAATTTTTAAAAAGTTATACGCATTATTTTATTAAAAAAATATATTTTAAGTAATTTAAAACAATTAACTAAAAATAAGAAATGTATAATATAAATAATTGAATGTGATAAAATTTATATAATAAGACTTATTAGCCGGAAAGTTTATTAGAAGAGTGATTACAGTAGTATCTGTTCTAGAATACAATCTTCACCATTTGACATTGATCGTTGCTCAATCAATCTGCTGGTATCACTGGTGCTCGAAATTGTAATCTCTAGGAACACCAATTATTTTATTTAACCACTTAAACTAGAGAATTTGTATAAATTTTTTTATATATATTATTAAATGAATAAATTTTATTAAATAAGATCGTAAATAATTACTGAATTTAGAATAAACATAAGAGATGATTTACCCTAAATTTAATAATCAATCAAGCTACATCTTTGTTTTGTCCCTTGTTGAGATACCTATCTCAGTAGGTTCAAGAATTTAATGCAACGTCCCATCATTCAATAATTCCTAGGGTTTCCTTTCATCCATGTGCTTCTCGTTCTTGTATTTTTCTGGCTGAATAATTGCCAAATTCTGCCTTATCTTTTCATTAGGAATCCTATTGGACAGAGGAGATTTTCTTTTGATATGGCCATAAATTAGAGTATACGATCGTTTCCTTCTAGGAAAATAAATTTAAATTTTAAGCAGAATGTGATGGATGTTTGGGTTGCAAAGGATGGTACTCAGACAGGAGAATTCTAAGCTTGGTGGTAATTTGTCCCTAGGATTCAAAGGTATTCAATAATATACGAGACAACAAAACAGAAACACAATAATAGATTAGGTACTAAGATCATTCAATTATAGGTATAATTACATGTAGATTATCTAATTTTTAAATATTATATTTGAGTGACTCATTTATGGGTAAGGTTGCATTTGGGTTACTCAATTATTAAAGGTTACATTTGGGTCACTCAATTATTGATAAGTTTACGATTGAGTCACTCTTCATATTTAAAAGAGTACATCAATTTTGTTGTTTTTTCTTTCAAATCACTTGTATACTCTCGTTAACATTAGAGTACTTTATTTGAAATCATTAATTAATCTAATGCACGAATCGATAAACTTTTTGAAATACGAAGGGTGACTCAAATGTAACCTTACTTATAATTAAGTAATCGAAATTTAACCTTTACTAATTAAGTGATCCAAATATAACTTTTAATAATTAGGTTACCCAAATATAATCATACCCGTAATTGAGTGACATACATTATAGTTTACCCATAAATAAACTTGTGTTTTCTATGAAAAATGATACTATATATATATATATATTTATTTTGATAATTGTTCATTCTATTGTAAAACCAAAAATCAATTACATGTGTTGACGCTTACATAATCACCTAGGTATGTATACCCCAATTAGTGCATAATTGAACGACATAGTTGTCACCTTTTTCAATACATTTCCTATATAGTTTAGTGCTAACAATATCTTTAATTCTATCAACAATAGCTTCAGAAGTTTGGCAACCCCTTCCATGGTACCTGTGGTTTCTTTCCTTCCAAATACAATACAAGAAAGCACTCCAAGTCATCTTTAAGATGCGGACATTTAAGGATTTACCTTTCAGCATATTAACAGCCCATTGTAGCTCGTCATCCCATTGCATAGTGGGTCTACTTACATTGCAAAGTCAAAGCAAAGCCACCCAAATACTAGTAAAAAAGGACATTCAAAGAACATATGATTCTTGCTTTCCACTCCTGAATCACAGAGCAAACAAGAGGCCTCAGTGGTTATACCCATATGGATCAATCTATCGCAGGTAGGCAACCTATTAAGGATTGCCATCCAAGTTACCAAAGCATGCTTTGGAGTATGAGAGGGAAACCAAACCAGTTTCTGCCAGCTAACTTTAGTTCCTCTGTCTCGTACCTGGTCCCAAACCCAAGCAATATTAACAAAGCATATGAACAGTCGACTCAGAACTGGTACGGATAAGGGATATCCGACTGTTTAATTAAAACAAAGCATTGCGATAGTCCCTGCAGATGCTCACGCAATGTGATTTCTGCCCAGTACTCTGAATATATATATATATATATATAATTAAGGGTGTTTATAACTGGTCCAATAATTATTCAAAAATTCAATAAGTCCAATATCATTGTCATATTATTATTATTATTATTATTATTATTATTATTATTTTTTTTTGATAAATATGATTATTTATTAAGATAATTAATTATATGTATTTTTTTCTTTGAATCTCGTTAAAAAACTCTTTAACCCTATTAAAGAAAAAAATGTTATATATTTTTTTTTATTTTCTATGTTAATTTGTACTGATTGGTATCTTTTGTTGTTTACCATCACCAATAAATCATTGCATAAGTCTTAAATGATTTGTACAACTACACAGAAACCAATCATTGTACAATCCTAATTATTTAGAGATGCATGAAAATGAATTAAAATTAAGCATCCATTTAAATTGATCATTAATCTAACTTAAAATATAATATAAAAACATAAATTGAATCTGTATAATAAATTATAGTACGAAATATGTTTTGACTCGAGATATAATATATCTTTTAAATATTTATGTTTTATCCTATTTAATTTTAAATTTTGACTCCATCTCTTATATCGAAAGGAAAATAATTTTCATAATTAAACTCAATATAAATCGAACATAAAAATTTAATAGCAACGAAAAGAATATAATTATAACCTATTAATATTGGTAGGTTGGAGAATTTAATTCAACGTCCTATCATTCATTAGGGTTTCCTTTCACCCATATGCTTCTGGTTCTTGTAATTTTCTGGCTGAATAATTACCAAAATTTGCCTTATCTTTTCGTTTGGAATTTTATTAGATAGAGGAGATTTTCTTTTGATATGGCCATTAATTAAAGTATACAATCGTTGACTTTTAACGACATTTTTAGCGGTGTTTTTAGAGAATTCTAAAGTTCGATGGTAACATGTTCTTAGACTTCAAAGGTATTCAAAAATAGATCGATTCGAGTGAAGGTTGTCCTTATTCGTGTTTTTTAGTCCATGACTTTAATTTTTTTTCTCGTTTTTATGTTAACCATTCTTCCGTTTTATTTTTATTTTGTCTTGGTTGTGTGTATTTTTTTCCCTCTAAATAGGATTGAGATGACTTTTAACGAGATATATAACTGTAGTGTATGATTTTCGTTAATAAAATCACACTTGTTTATCGATCTTAAAAAAACAAGTGTGATTAAATAGAGTTTAGATCAAATTGATAAAAAATTTATAAATTTTTAGGAATAAAAATGTTATTATCTCGATCAAAAATAAATAATATCATCATCGATTTTTAACAATTAGAGTGTCAAAACATAATAAAAACGTAATATTATATACAATTTTATAAGTAAAATAAACGTGAGGTACTAAAACAGAAATACAATAGTAAATTAAGTGTTAAATGAATAGTTTACATAATTAGCTTTAAGTTTTAAAAGGTAAAATATATATATATATATGAATTAGTTAATAGTGATTACAGTAATATAATATCTATTCTAGAATATAATCTTAATCATTTGATATTAATTGCTCAATCACTCTGTTAATATCACTGGTGTTCGAACTCATTACCTCTAGGAACAATAATCGTTCCTTTAACCACTATTGGTTATTAGGCGTATTTATAGTTGGTTCGATAAGTATTTAAAAGTTTAATAAGACACGAATCATCTTGCCGCAGTAGTTAAGGGAACAGTTATTGTTCCTGAAGGTCACAAGTTTAAGCACCAATATTACAATACAGTGATTATGCGATTAATATCCGACAGTTGAAATTATATTCTAAAATATATTTTATTATAACCACGGTTATTGATTAATTTATTTTTAAAATAAATCTAATATTATTATAATATTATTATTTTTCATTTTTTTAATATTATTAATTTGTATTATAAGTTAATTACGTCTCAGAGTACTGATCGGTCCACTTACAAATATTCCTATAGGCATTTTTTTTCAGTTTCCCATTACCAATAATTCATTGTATTAATCTTCAATTATTTACAAGACACGTGAAAATGAATTAAAATTAATAATTTATTTAAATTGATAATATATCTAACATAAATGATAATAAAAAAATAATTTTAATTAAATCTATATAATAAATTACAGTACGAAATATGATTTGAGTCGAGACGTAATATAAATATAAAAATTATTTTAAAAATAAATAAATACGATAAATTATAGAAATAAATATGAAAATAACAAAAATATTATACATAAAAATAATTAAAGTATATTAAAATTTGAGATGATTTGACATATATCGTCGGCTTTTTATAATTTGTCTCATCTATAATTTTAAATAATTTGATGAAATAGTTTAATTTGCAAAGCTACCCCCACTTTGAAGTCTAGGAAGAGAGAGAAAACATATTTGATATCTTCTTCAACCTTTCCCTTAGTCATGGAAGAATATTCCTAGACAAATTTCCATTAAATTAACATATTTGATATCTTCTTCCACCTTAAATTCTATACCTTAAAAAATATATTCTACTATTAATTTCCTAACTTATAATCACAATCTTTAACCTTAAACCCTAAACACTAAACTCACTAATTTAGAGTGGAGACACCACTAGAGGCACGATTAGGAGGTAGACAATTTACATTCAATACAAAGGTGTATAATATTTGGGTAAAAATCATCTACCTTTTCTTCATATCTCCATCCATGCTTGCGCTTTAAATTAGAGATTTAGAATTTAGGGTGTAATCACCGGAATTTGTCCGGGGAGTCGCCACCAATCGTTTTTTAACGGTGTGATTGGATCACCAAAATGAGTCTACGAAACCAAAGTTGGATCCGGGAGTCTGTTACGCGTAGGGAAGGGTGAGCACCCCTACAACGCCCAAAATCGGCACCTGTCGGTTACACGATATTTTATACGATCGAAAATAAGAATTCGGTATCGAATCTGTAAAAAAGGGTTAGTAATATTTAATAATAGTAATAAAATATTAAAATACTAAATTTTATAATAATATGGGGACTAATCTGCAAAATAGTGAACATTTTAGGGTTAAAATAAAATAATTAGGGTAAAATTGAAAGAAATTAAAATTATATAGCTAAAATAGGAAAAACAGTGACTAAAATTGAACCAAATGCAAACTGAAGGGTCGAAACAAAACACGTCGGGAATGCAGGGACCACGCGTGTAATTTCTCCATTTTCCCGGGTTATGTGCGGGTATGGGTCCGGTAACGGGTCTGGTCCACGGGTGCCCGGTGCCAAAACGACGCCGTTTTGGGCCTTAAGAACCGGCACCAAAACGGTGCCGTTTTGGTTCAAATATATACTCCCTCCTTCATTTTTTTTTTTGCTTCTTCTCATTTGCTTTCATCTTCCTCAGACCAAAGAAGACAGAGCTCTAAGAGCTCTCTGGAATGTCCGGCTGGCCGCCCTCTCCGGCCACCGCGCGCGGCCGCCGGCCGCCGTGCCGGTGGTCGAAATCAAAAAAGAAACACACTTTCCGGCTCTCCTCGATATGGTGAACACAGATCCAACCTCAGTTTTTCGAAAGGATGCCCCTAGCAACGTAGATCTGAGAAGATAAGTTCTCGGTTACATTTTTTTACCTTATTTTCGCTCTTTTTTTTTGGATATTCGCGTGGCTTTGATTGTGGTTTGTTGTGGACTGATTTTGCTCGAATACTATTTTTCCGATTGCCTTTTTTTGATCTCCTATCGTAACCGGTTACATGCATGTCTGACGGGGTATTTATACCCGTGATTTACACTATATTTTACACAAAAAATAGGATTTTTATCCTATTTTCAGATCTAAAATAGGTCTAATAATTCTTCTTCTTGTTTTGCAGGTTGAATGGACGTTGGTCGGTGGTCTTCACGTGGCTTGGGCGGTGGCCGGCCTCCTTATCGAATAAGAGAGCGCGTGACCACCACGCGCTATTCGAATAGCCGCGCGTGGTGGCCACGCTCGGACAGCTGGCGGGCAAGCCAATGAAGGGGCGGCCGGCTTGGTTAGGGTTTGGTTAGGGTAATTAGGGTAGGGTTGTAATTTTGGTTGGGTGTAATTTTGATTGGGTTTGGATTGTATTGGGCTATCGGGTTGGATTGTGGGCTTGTAATTATTTTATGGACTTGGACTTAATATTGGATTTGGGTAATTATTTGGGTTGAATTTAATATTTAAATGGGTTATTACAGCTGCCCCTCTTTGCTCATTGTTGTGTAACAGCAATAGAGCAAAGATAAAGAATAACCCATTTACTCTGGCATGGTTTGGGGTTCTTCTTTGGTAAGGTTTTGGCTTTTTGGTGTGGTTGGGGTTCTTTTGGTAAAGTCTCGGCTTTCAGTGACCACCGCCTTTTCTTCTGAAGCTTCAACTTGATCTACTCCACCGCCCTTGTCGACAAAACCTTCAAAACTTGAGGATCTGATGGAGAAGATGGCACTAAACTTGGGCTGATGATATTATCATTTCTGTCGAAGACTTGAACTGGCTGCAACACTGTCGGAGAAGCTCGGTCTGGTATGAGCACTGATGTTTGATCTAGCTTCACCATTGAGGAAGCGAGATCTGACAAGGAGTTCTGATGCTCAATTAAGCTGCAACACTGACGAAGCACAATCTATCTGGTTCATCTGCAACACTGGCGCTGAGATTGAGAAAACATTCAATCTGCTTGCAACACTGTCGGAGAAGCGAGATCTGACGATGAATTCTGTCATCCTTAAGTTGCAACACTGACGAAGAGGTATGATTTGTCCGATCCATCTACAACACTGCCGTGATGGGGAGTCAATTAATCCATTTGCAACACTGTCGGAGAAGCGAGATCTAACAACGAGTTCTGTCACTCTTGAGCTGCAACACTGACGAAGAAGCCTGATTTATCTGATCCATCTACAACACTGCCGTGAGATGGGACACGTCCATTGATCTACTTGCAACATTGCTGGAGAAGCGAGATCTGAGGACGTTGAGTTCTGACACTCAATTTAGTTGCAACACTGACGAAGCATGATCTAACGGAGTTTTAATACTGCTACACTGACGAAGAAGCACTATTTGAGAATGAGTTTGCATGCTGCTACACTGACGAAGAAGCATGATCCTTACTGGTAGCCGTTTCCTTTGGGCTAATTGTATTATTTCCTTGAGTACAATTGGTTGATATCGAACGTGAGATTGAAGTTTTTCAAAGGATTTATTTCCTTTGACCATTTGTGAAAATGGATTTTAAAGGATATTTGAATAATCCTCTTTTATGCATTTTTCCCAAATGCACAAGGGTCAACGGATTTGACTCGCCTTTACCGGTGGTCGTTTGCCCCGGGCTAGTTGTACCATTCTCCTGGATACAATCAGTTGGTACCAATCCTGAGATTGGATTTATTCAAAGGGATTAATTTCCTTTGACCATTCGTGAAAATGGATTTGGATGGACATTCGAATAGTCATTCTTAATGCATTTTTCCCAAATGCACAGGGGTCAACGGATTTGACTCGCCTTCACCGATGGCCGTTTGCCCCAGGCTAGTTGTACCATTCCCCTGGGTACAATCAGTTCATACCAATCCTGAGATTGGATTTATTCAAAGGGATTGATTTCCTTTGACCATTCGTAAAAATGGATTTTAAAGGACATTTGAATAGTCCTCATCGATTGGTCTCACCCTTTCTACTGAGTAGAAAAAGGTAACCGTAACGGTTAAGGACCCCTACCTGTACTTTTTGATGCAGGGTAGTGATCTTGAGGTAAGGTCGCACCCACCGGTTGTAGTGCTTTAATAGTAGGAAAACGTTTTCATATTTCGTTACTTGTTGTAGCGGTAAAACCTGCAATTCCTTTGCAAACGATTTGAAAATGTAGAGGTTAGTGTGCATTTTATGATCCTAACCTATCATGTTTGATGTATGCATGCATGTTCCTAGCATGAGATGCGAGATGCATATGACAATGACTTTTCCAAAATTGCTTGATCAACTGTCTTGATTGTTTGTTGACACATTGACAACTGTGTTTCTGTCACCAGACGAGATTATCTGATTCCAATCTGTTTGGATGATGTACTTTCTGTTTTCATAGCATCTCTTAACAAGGTAAATTATCCTGTGTAGGGTTGCTTCTAGTTCCTATGCTTTTAGGAAATTTCAGAAACAATGTATGAATACCAAAATTTTGATACTTTTTATTAGCAAAAGTTTCATTGATAACAAAAAGTAATTACTGATAACAGTAAAAATACAAAAAGACAAAATTTTGACGCTCCAGATATTTGACTATACAGCATTTTAGAGCTATCTTGACGGGGTATATTCGTGTGTCTAGGGGTTTTCAGGCAAAGTACTTCTTGACTGAGTCTGAGTTCACCGGGTTGGGTAGATCTTTGCCATCCATTTCTGTCAGGATTAATGCTCCTCCTGAGAAGGCTTTCTTCACTATGTACGGTCCTTCCCAATTCGGCATTCATTTGCCTCGGAAGTCTTTCTGTATAGGGAGAATCTTTTTCAGAACTAAATCCCCTTCTCGAAAAATTCGTGGGCGAACCTTTTTATTGAAGGCCCTCATCATCCGTTTCTGGTATATTTGCCTATGTCGGATGACCCTTAACCTTTTTTCCTTGATTAAAGCGAGCTGGTCATGTCTAGCTTGAACCCATTCTGCTTCATCCAATTTTAGTTCAGACAAAACTTTTAAGGAAGGGATTTCGACCTCTATGGGTAAAACTGCCTCCATCCCATATACCAGGGAAAAAGGTGTTGCCTCAGTAGAAGTTCTAGCTGATGTTCTGTATGCGAACAGGGCAAACGGTAGTTTTTCGTGCCAGTCTCGATAAGTCTCTACCATTTTTCCCACAATTCTCTTGATGTTTTTGTTGGCAGCTTCCACTGCTCCGTTCATTTGCGGACGGTATGGTGAAGAATTGTGATGCCGTATGTTGTATTGCTTACAGACTTCAGCTATGGTCTTATTATTCAAATTCAACGCATTATCGGATATGATGCTTTCTGGCATTCCATATCGACAAATGATTTCCTTTTTGAGGAATCTGCTTACTGCTACTTTGGTGACATTCGCATAAGTGGCTGCTTCTACCCACTTAGTGAAATAATCGATGACGACGAATATGAATCGATGACCATTGGAAGCCTTTGGTGAGATAGGCCCAATGACGTCCATGCCCCATATGGAAAATGGCCAAGGGGATGTCATCACATGCAACGGTGATGGAGGAACGTGAATCTTGTCTGCATATATTTGACATTTGTGACATTTTTTAGCGTACTCAACGCTGTCACTCTCCATTGTGGGCCAGTAGTACCCGAACCTCATAATTTGTCTTGCCATGGTGAACCCGTTAGCGTGGGTTCCACAGACACCTTCATGTACTTCTTCAAGGATCATCTTGGCTTCGGTGGCATTCACACATCGTAGCAATATCTGGTCTTTTCTCTTTTTATACAATATCTCGCCATCTAGGATGTAGTCAATTGCCAGTCTTCGCAACGTCCTTTTCTCATTTTCTGAAGCTTCTTTTGGATACTCACGATTCTTTATGTATTGTAAGATATCGTGATACCAAAGACAATCATTGTTTTCGTCCTTTTCAATATTGTAGCAGTAGGCTGGAGAGTCATATATACTCATCTGTATCGGCCTCAAATCTGAGGATTGATTCACTTGAATCAACGATGACAATGTAGCCAAAGCGTCTGCCATTTGATTCTCTTCTCACGGCAGATAGTGGAAGGTTATTTCGTAGAATGGCTTGATCAAGTCAAGGACCAAATTTCGATATTCCATCAACTTGGGGTCTCGGGTGCCCCATTCTCCTCGAAGTTGGTAGATCACGAGCATTGAGTCTCCGTATACCTTCAACTGTTTAATCTTACGATCGATGGCTGCTCGAATTCCCATGATGCATGCTTTATACTCTGCTACGTTGTTAGTGCAGTCAAAGTCAAGCTTACTTGCGAAGGGGTAATAGTCGCTTTCTGGGGATACTAGTATTACCCCAATTCCCTTACCAGTGGCATTGGAAGCACCATCAAAATTCAATTTCCAGTATCCGTCGTCTGTGGCATTTTCCTCAACACACATCAGGTCTTCATTAGGAAAGTCAAAATTTAGAGGTTCGTAGTCCTCTAAAGCTCGACTAGCAAGGAAGTCTGCTATGGCGCTCCCTTTTATAGCCTTTTGATTGACATACACGATGTCAAATTCAGACAATAGGATCTGCCATTTGGCCATTCTGCCTGTCAGCGCAGTGGACTCTATCAAATACTTGAGAGGGTCGAGTTTTGAGATCAGCCACGTTGTATGATACAACATGTATTGTCTCAGTCTTTTTGTTGTTCAGACCAAAGCGCAACAGGCCTTTTCGACTGGTGAATACCTCACTTCGCCATCTGTAAATTTCTTGCTGAGGTAGTAGATCGCTTTTTCTTTTCTGCCCGAGTCATCGTGTTGGCCCAACACACATCCCATGGATTTCTCGAAGACCGTTAAATATAAAATTAACGGTCTATTCGGCACTGGTGGCACCAAAACTGGCGGGTTGGTTAAATAATATTTGATCTTGTCGAAAGCCTCCTAACACTCATTGTCCCATTTGCCAGGATTATGCTTTTTCAGGAGTTGGAAGATAGGATCACATCTTTCAGTCAGTTGTGAAATGAACCGAGCAATGTAATTCAACCTTCCTAGGAAACCTCTTACTTGCTTTTGTGGGGGGGGGGGGGGGGGTGATAACTCTTGGATGGCTTTAACTTTGTCAGGGTCAACCTCGATGCCCTTCTCGCTGACTATGAAGCCCAACAGTTTTCCTGATGCGACTCCGAATGTGCATTTGGCAGGATTCAGTTTCAATTGGAACTTTCTTAATCTTAAGAAAAGCTTTCTTAAGACTCTTATATGTTCATCTTCGATCCGTGATTTAGCGATCATGTCATCAACGTAGACCTCAATTTCTTTGTGCATCATTTCATGAAATAGGGCCACCATTGCTCGTTGGTACGTTGCCCCAGCATTCTTAAGTCCGAAGGGCATTACCCTATAACAGAAGGTTCCCCATTGTGTCGCAAACGTTGTTTTATGCATATCATTAGGACACATTTTGATTTGATTGTACCCTGAAAATTCGTCCATAAAGGAGAACAGAGAGTGTTTTGCTGTATTATCGACTAGAGTATCGATGTGAGGTAGCGGGAAATTATCCTTCAGACTGGCTTTGTTCAAGTCTCTGTAGTCAACACACATGCGGACTTTCCCATCTTTCTTGGGTACTGGTACTATGTTAGCTACGCATTCTGAGTATTTTATTTCTTGAAGGAACCCAACATTATATTGCTTCTTCACCTCTTGTTTTATTTTCAGCAGTACATCAGGTCTCATTCTTCGTAGTTTTTGCTGAACCGGTTTGCAATCTTCTCTTATGGGAAGCTTATGTATCACAATGTTTGTGCTTAAACTAGGCATATCTTGATAGGACCAAGCGAAGACATCTCTAAACTCTTGTAGCAGAGTGATCAAGTCTTGTCTAGTTTCGGCTGTAATGCACATGCCGATTTTAACTTCCTTGTTTTCTTCATCGTCCCCCAGACTCACAATTTCTACTGATTCCTTGTGAGGTTGGATTTGTTTCTCGTCTTGCTCTATCAGTCTCAACAAGTTAGGAGGCAATTCGTAGTCTTGGTCCTCATCCGGTTCTGAAGATTCCCCTAGACACACTTCTTTTTCGAAGATAAGCTCTGAGTCAGCTTCAGTGTCATTTGATAGTTCAATATCAGGGGACCTGAAATAAAATCTTATTTGAACACACTCATTTAGAATCTAAAATTTAATTGAAATTGAATTGTTAAAATAGAAAATAATAGTGGCCGAACTTTACAGCAAAAAGTTTTATTTTATTATAAACATAGTAGTTTGGAGCTCTTTTACAAAAGTTTCTTGCTACTCTCGGGCTAAAGTAGCAATAGTGTTTTGAACATTACTCTGAAAACTTCCTAAAAACCAAAGGTAACTCCTCTGCAGTCCAGTTATTCAGAGTTGTTCCTGGTGTAGATGGCGTAATTCTACTAGGATGTGTTCCGACGTTTTCTTCGTCAGAAATAGCGTTGATGTCCAATTTGCCCATCAATTTCCTTAGCTCGGCTTCTGCGGTTTCTGGATACATAGTTCCTCCAAAGACGAAACTCTGGGACAATAGAGGAAATGTCATAGGTTCCCAGCTAACCTCCTTTCCTTGCAAACGAGTTTTTCTCCTTTGTTTTTTCAGAGTTTCTTTTCTCATTTGATTCGCAGTTGGCTTGTATCCCAAGCCAAAACGGTCCTGTTTATTGACGACGGCTGGTGCCCTAGCTCGTCCTTGTAGGCGTCTTCCGAGCCTTTTACCCACTCGAGCTCCTCGCCCCAGGATCAATTTAATTCCCATCCTCGTAGTTCTGGATAATCTGGGTGTAGGGATTTTATTTCCTTCAGCAACAAAAGTGGCGCTAATAAACTCGAATGATCGAAAAGAACACTCGAGTGCCTTCTCATCGGATTCCAGATAAGGTGCGTTACATGTAATAGAGGCTATAATGTCCTCTTCGGCATTGATTGTAACCAGTCTCCCATCAAATATGAATTTTACTTTCTGATGCAACGATGATGGCACAGCCCCTGCAGAGTGGATCCATGGCCTTCCCAGTAGGCAATTATAACTAGGTTTGATGTCCATTACTAAAAAATCGACATTGTAAGTATTAGGTCCCACTTGTAGTGGTATGTCCATTCTACCTACTACATTTCGCTCTGTCCCGTCGAAGGCGCGTACAATGGTGCTGCAGGCCTTCATATGGGTATTATCTATCGGGAGCCTATTTAATGTGCGCAATGGCATCACGTTTAAGGCGGATCCATTGTCTATCAACACTCATGGCATGGTGTACCCTTTGCAGCGAGTTGTGATGTGTAGAGCCTTGGTAGATCCCATGCCCCTTGAAGGGATCTCATCATCATTGAAGTGAATAAAGTTGTTTGCGTTCAGATTGTTCACCAGCCTGTCGAGCTTATTCACTGATATGTCATTAGGAACAAAAGTCTCGTTAAGCACCTTCAGTAGCGCATTTCTGTGAGCTTCTGAACTAAGCAACAACGAAAGTATGGATATACGAGCAGGTAACCTGCGGAGATGCTCAACAACGTTATATTCGCTGTGCTTTAAGAATTTTAAGAATTCTTTCATTTCGTCTTCTTTCACCGGCTCGTTGACCGGTGATTCAGGTTCTTGAAAAACGTTTCTAGGCGGTTCCACAATTGGAGCCTTCCCTTTCAAGTCTTTGTTTCCTTTATAGCCATATTGTGTTCCACTTCTCGTATGGAACGTCACATCATTTATCGCCTCCGAAGTAGCTTTCAGCGGGTCTTCGTGATGAGTGATTTGACAATCGTATTTCCACGGGACTCTCTTTAGATCATGAAAAGGGAAAGGTTGCGGTGCTTGAACAGACAATCTGGTTTTCGCAGCTTTACTTTCTTCAACCTTTCTGGGTTCTGAAATAACCAAGAACGGGACCTTCTTGGAATGGTTTGGCTCCGAAGCACAAACCTCCGTTGCTTCGGATACGTGCTCTTCGAAGAATTCAATTTCCTTATTGTCGATCAACTCTTGCACTAAAGCTTTGAACTCTGTGCAATCTCCTATCATATGGTCCATCGTATTATGATAGGGACAAGATTGGCTAAGGTCTTCTATACCTCCAGATAATGAGGGTACCATGCCTCTGGCCACTAACATTTTCCATACCCACTTTAGCGGAGATCTCACTTCATCCACTCGGGATTTGGTCCTCCTACTGTTTTGATCCACGATCGCGTTCACCCCGGGATCCGTATGGTTAGGTAACGGATTACCTGTCTCGACGGTTTCTGCAGAATCATCGAACCGCACCACTCCAATCTGCATAAGCTTTTCAATAAGCTTTTTAAAACCAATGCAGTCTTCAATCGAATGTCCTACTGCTCCAGCATGATACTCGCACTGAGTATTCGGGTTGTACCACTTCGGGTATGGTGGCTGGATCGGTTTCATATAGAAAGGTGATACGACGTGCGCATTGTACAGATTTTTAAAGAGTTCACCATATGATATTGGAATAGGCGTGAATTCTCTTTCTGTCTTCTGGTTCTGATTTTGCTTTGGTTTCTGCGTGCTTGATGACGCGGCCTTGGGCTGCCATGTTGATGCCTTGGAGTAACTGACGTTATGGACGCCGGTATCTCCACCTTCATTATTCTTTTTCTTATAATAGGGTTTCTTTGACGACTCCTCGTCTTCGAGCTTTCCGCTACGAATGGCCTGTTCAATCACCTCACCGTTCATGATGATGTCCGAGAAATCTTTTGTTGCACCTCCCAGAATCCTACCAAGGAAGGGATTTTTCAGCGTCCCTACGAAGAGCATTACTGTCTCTTTCTCCGATAGCGGTGGTTGGACTTGTGCGGCTACGTCCCTCCAGCGCTGTGCATATTGTCGAAAGCTTTCCAGGAACTAATTCTGGAGCGGCTTAGCTGATTGTACCATCTTACCGTTGAGCCTGTTAGGCTGTCTTGAAAGCAATGTATTAATAGGGAATCATTGTCTATGTACCCGGTCATACGTCTGACGTACATAGTTAGATGGGCCTCCGGGCAGGTAGTCCCGTTGTATTTCTCGAAATCCGGCATTTTGAATTTTGGGGGCAGCACAAGATCAGGTACCAAGCTTAGTTCCCTAGCCTCTATTCTAGGGAATGGGTCGACATTTTCCATTCCTTTAAACTTGTCTTCCAACTGTTTGCATCGATCCTCGAGTTCCTTTGGTAACTCGATTCTGGCTTTCTCTATCTCATTGAAATCGGGTACTGTGTAATCATTGGGATTATGGATTACCAACTTCCCTTGAAGATGAGTTTCAGTCTGACTGGTCTGTCCTTTGGGAATTTCAACTGATCCTTGGGCGGGGAGAGGACTCTCCGAGTGTTCAGCTACTGCACCTGGTTCCACAGCGACTTCTTTCATTTTCTCTGGCTCTTTTCTTGCCAACAACTGCGCAATCTTGTCGAGCAATTCATCCTGAGTTTGAGAAATATGAGTACGCGTATCCTGTTGTGCTTTATCCAATTTGCTTTCCATATCTCGCTTCATTTCCTCATAAGCTTGTTCAATTTTGGCTAGTCTTTCTTCCATCCTTTTGGATCTAAATCGGGTAAAATGTGGATGTTGGATTTGATCAGGTTCCAGTATTACTGCATCGATAGTATCTTGGAATATTAAGGTCATAGCAATAAAAATAAATGTGACAATGCGTGAATGCAACTAAAAATGATGGAATGTTTATGCAAACCGATACGTTATATTAACATTGCAAAACATTTTACAAAAAGGTGTTGATCTTAATACAACTTTGAAAAGGAAGCTCGTTTTAGAACAAGGCTTTCTATATACAAGGCTGGCCGCGCTTTACATATATTGTTTGGCCTTTATTCCCAAAACCTTGATCTTCTTTAGGAGTGATGCGAGCTTCCTGCCCTTGTTCGATTCCGCTTCAAATTGCAAGCTAAGAACTTTAGCCTGGACCGCTAATGACTGTAAATACTCGGCTACTTCCCGGATTTGCACTAAGGCCTCTGACATTGTACGGTCTCTGTTCTGGACCAGTTCTTGCGTTTCGTTAACCCGAGCTTTCCATTGCTGCTCATCCCACTGACGTAGCTCTTCCATGTAATTCAATTGGGCTCTGCAAGCCTGTATAGCTGCCTCTATTTCTCTGATTTGTCTTTTCAAACTCTCATTTTCTTCTCGGCTTACTTCTAGCTGAGCTGCCGAACTCTGGTGATAATTTTGTAGATTTTCTTCCAGATTGATGATCCAACCTCTTAGGCCGACATTTTCATTTCTAACTCGAGCCAATTCTTTTTGATCGAGTGTCTGTTGGCTCTGAGCTTCATTAAATTTGCTTTCCCAATACTGTGCCCTTCTTTTCTCTTCACGGATTTCAAGCTTCCAGTCTGCAAACGAACTTCTGAGGTCTGCGTACTTTGATGCCTCTCGAAGCTTCTTATATCCTCCCTGTAGGTCACTCAGGTCTTCTTCCGCTCTACTCTTGCCCTTTTTTAGCCTCTGCATTTCCTGCTCTTGAGACTGGATACCGAATTCTAGTTGGTTTTTCTCAATTTCCAATCTTGATAACCTCATCTCCATGTTAATATATTTTCCCTCAAAGTCATGCCTGACGATCTCCATGTCGGAAGGATTTACTCGGAGTTGCTCCTCTAACGGTATACTGACTTCCGAGTCTCAAATCGGTACTTCATCGTTGATTCTCCGGTTCCTCCACCGGTGATACTCTGGAGTAACTCTAGGTTTCTCGTCAAATGGTTCCATTTTCAAAGGGTGCTTTCATGCCTTCGCGATGGCAGCAACAATTCTCTTGTAATCCCTTCCTTTATAGGGGAAGTCACATGTGGCCAGTCCTCTTGTTGCCGGGATGAATTGTCTTGACCTATACTGGCGAGAGACCATAAGTGGCGCGTATCCTGTTGCCCCCCATATACCAAGTAAAGGGACCCAGTCATAGCCCTCGCAACTGTACGTGATCTCGTTAGGAAAAAAACAGCTAGCCTTCCATACGATATCCCCCTCTCGTAAATTGCGTAAAATGGTTTTCCACTGGTCGTATGGAATATTCTCAGGTCTTTGGGCATGTGCCAAATCCCTTATCGGTGAGTAATTGTCGAAGCAGGCCCTATATGAGGACCTTTCTGGCTTCCAAAAGTGACTATGGAACCATACGAGCAATAGTTGAGCGCAACCAATAAATCTTCCTTCACCACTCCTTCTACAGGCAGTAAGCGACGGGAAAGTCTCGGCGAGGATGGCAGGAACCGGAGTAATACCTTTATCGAGGTAATCAAATAACTCCATAACAGCGTCATCGATATATCCGAGTGACTTGGGAAAAACGATTAACCCGTAGATGGATAATGCAAATATTTTTACCTGCTTTTCACATTTAGTTTCTGTCTGAATCAGATCCCTAATATCCCTCCAGGCAATGCATTTGGTTTCCCCCTTTTCCTTGATTCGGGACCTTGCCCATTGCTCATTTTTCCCAGTCAGTTTTAATAACCTTTTCTGGAAAACAGGCGAGTCAGACGGTTTAAAATACACCTTGTCTGGCTGGAATCTCGGACATTGAATTAGGGCGGTATATTCCTCCAACGTCGGTGTGATATCAACATCTCCCATCGTAAAACAGCTATACGAGGGATTCCAGAATTGGGCCAGGGCTCGGAATAATGCTTTATCGATGCTGACGTCGAGTAGGTACGGAAGGTCCCCGTAACTGGCGAAGAATAAACTCTTAGTATCATCATCCCACTGATCCCATATATATTTCAATTCCTGTAATTGATTTTGTGTCGAAGCAATGCATGTAAAATCACTGAGGTTGGTCCTTTCACCTTCCATTATACTGTCCCCTTTCTGATATTGGGCTTCTTCTGACCATCGTCGAATGCGGAGGTTAGTTTCCACCTTGTCTAGAAAGCAGTTCTCCATGGCTGAACCTTTCTAAAAGTTGTCTTGTTATCAACACCTTTTTATTTTATTAAGAAAAATTTCCATGAAAATAAGATAAACAAATGTCGTTAGTATCAAATCCAATAAAGAATAAACGAAATAAACATGATGCATGTTGCATGGATAATGACATGATAAGTAAATAACAGAAATAATAAACGAGAAATAGATAACGAAAATTAAAGGACATAAATAAATAAAGAAACCCCCCGCTTTCTTTTTCTAAAAACTTATAGGGTGACCCTCTAAATGGGCAGAGGTCCGGCATGACGGCTCTAAAGGTGGGCTTCTAGGGCTCACTATATGTAGTGTGGTTCTAGAAGGTACCCGAACGATATTTATTATCCTGCTAAGGATAATAAACACGATTCAGGGGGATACGTTTCTCTAAGTCTATGCGGAGACGTAGGTCTCACGAAGACAAAGGGAAAAATATCCCGAAAGCAATTCACCATCCTACACGAAGGCGGAACCTCACGAAGGAGTGGTTTCATGCTCCCACTTAATTTGGACGAAACCCGGGTTGAGGGTCAATGAAATGATAGACCTGAAAAGGATTTTAAAAAAAAAGTTAGTAAAATATTTTAAAATAAATAAATAAAATAAAATAACCGGATTTATATTTTCGATCGTTAAATAAAATGTAACCGATGTTGCGGCTCGACTCGTAAAAATACCATCCCCAGCGGAGTCGCCAACTGTAATCACCGAAATTTGTCCGGGGAGTCGCCACCAATCATTTTTTAACGGTGTGATTGGATCACCAAAATGAGTCTACGAAACCAGAGTTGGATCCGGGAGTCTGTTACGCGTAGGGAAGGGTGAGCACCCCTACAACGCCCAAAATCGGCACCTGTCGGTTACACGATATTTTATACGATCGAAAATAAGAATTCGGTATTGAATCTGTAAAAAAGGGTTAGTAATATTTAATAATAGTAATAAAATATTAAAATACTAAATTTTATAATAATATGGGGACTAATCTGCAAAACAGTGAACATTTTAGGGTTAAAATAAAATAATTAGGGTAAAATTGAAAGAAATTAAAATTATATAGCTAAAATAGGAAAAATAGTGACTAAAATTGAACCGAATGCAAACTGAAGGGTCGAAACAAAACACGCCGGGAATGCAGGGACCACGCGTGTAATTTCTCCATTTTTCCGGGTTATGTGCGGGTATGGGTCCGGTAACGGGTCTGGTCCACGGGTGCCCGGTGCCAAAACGACGCCGTTTTGGGCCTTAAGAACCGGCACCAAAACAGTGCCGTTTTGGTTCAAATATATACTCCCTCCTTCATTTTTTTTTTGCTTCTTCTCATTTGCTTTCATCTTCCTCAGACCAAAGAAGACAGAGCTCTAAGAGCTCTCTGGAATGTCCGGCCGGCCGCCCTCTCCGGCCACTGCGCGCGGTCGTCGGCCGCCGTGCCGGTGGTGGGAATCAAAAAAGAAACACACTTTCCGGCTCTCCTCGATATGGTGAACACAGATCCAACCTCAGTTTTTCGAAAGGATGCCCCTAGCAACGTAGATCTGAGAAGATAAGTGCTCGGTTACATTTTTTTACCTTATTTTCGCTCTTTTTTTTTTTGGATATTCGCGTGGCTTTGATTGTGGTTTGTTGTGGACTGATTTTGCTCGAATACTATTTTTCCGATTGCCTTTTTTTGATCTCCTATCCTAACCGGTTACATGCATGTCTGACGGGGTATTTATACCCGTGATTTACACTATATTTTACACAAAAAATAAGATTTTTATCCTATTTTCAGATCTAAAATAGGTCTAATAATTCTTCTTCTTATTTTGTAGGTTGAATGGACGTTGGCCGGTGGTCTTCACGTGGCTTGGGCGGTGGCCGACCTCCTTATCGAATAAGAGAGCGCGTGACCACCACGCGCTATTCGAATAGCCGCGCGTGGTGGCCACGCTCGGACAGCTGGCGGGCAAGCCAATGAAGGGGCGGCCGGCTTGGTTAGGGTTTGGTTAGGGTAATTAGGGTAGGGTTGTAATTTTGGTTGGGTGTAATTTTGATTGGGTTTGGATTGTATTGGGCTACCGGGTTGGATTGTGGGCTTGTAATTATTTTATAGACTTGGACTTAATATTGGATTTGGGTAATTATTTGGGTTGAATTTAATATTTAAATGGGTTATTACATAGGGTTTAAGGTTAGGGGTTGTGGTTAGACTTTAGAAAATTAGAGGTAAAGTGTATTTTTTTAAGGGTAAGGTTTAGGGTTTAAGATACAGAGAATAAGGGTTAGGGTTAAAAAATGATTTTTTAAAAAATTTTCAAAGGAGGTATAATAAAGAGCAGATGTTTTTTTACCATAATATTTTAGGAGAAATGGGTAAATACATAGCATGACATTAAACTTTTTAAATTTCTCCGTTTGGCCTTAATATTTTAATGTGTATATTAAATTTCTATTTTATCTCAATTAAATCCTTAAAGATTTGATTTTTACAATTTTTTAATTATTTTTATTATAATAATATTTTTGATTAGATTTATTCACATATTTAGTCCTTTTATCGGTGCATATTATTTATTAGACATTCATATGATTTTGTTATACAAATTAAACTAATCAAAATCACAATACAATCTAGAATTCTTTAAACAAAAATTTACTCTAAAAATTATTAAAATCGATATTTTTATAATTATAATTAGTATATTTTATAATATGTTATGTAAATTTTAAAAAAAATTTCAAAACCGCAACACCTTTAATGATAACTTAAGTTATGTTTGCAACTGCGATAACTATGATATGACCAAAAACTAAACCTTTATGATAAATGAAAATTAGATAAATTCTATTGAGGGTTTAATTTTAGCAGGGCTTATACGAAAAAGTTATTATATAATCACGACTTATCACGTTAATTATAGAGGTTATAGATGAAATCATGAAAATTTAGATGATGTGATGAATTAAACTTATCTAATAATTTTTGGATGATCTAATAATTTGACGGAAAAATTATTAAATGAGCCATGTTCACCACATCATTGGTGATCATAACCAACCAAATTCGTCTTTCTCATTTTTTTAAGGTGAGCTATCACCTCTTTCCTACATGTAATTAGAGAATGAGTAGTTATTAGATAGTTATTTTGAAGCCACAAGAATATTCATAGAGGCAAAAAGGCTAGGATGAATTGACTTAAACAAAGGTATAATACAAAAAAAATTCTAACATTCGATGAAATTGTCACTTTAATCTCTATTCTTGTTTTAAGTAATTTATTCTTTAATATTTTATTTTATGTTAAAATATTTTATTTTATGTTAAAATAATCTTTTCATAGATAAAAATTATTAGTCAACTGACAATAAATAGTTTAAAATGTTATAAAAAAAACTATATGACAGTGTTCGTCACGATAACAATGTCGCAATAACAATGACATATCATTTTGTCAAATCATTTTAAATTATTTTTTGTCAGTTACTAATAATTTTCATTTGCAGAGATATTTTTAACATAAAATAAAACATTGAAAGATAATGCATTATCTCTGCGAATGAAAAATACTTTAGATAATACTTGATAAACATATAAGATAATGCTCGTCGCTTTAAGTTATTTTTCAACTTCAAAATCATATGTTGATCGACATGATAAACTTATAAGATAATGCTCGTCACGATAATAATATTATAAAATATTAATTTTATAGAATAGCATATCAATTAAAAATTAATTTTATAAAATATAAAATATTTTTTTCCAAGACGTACTCTAGTTATTATGACGCGACAATAATTACTTTAGATGTAAAAGTAAAGTCTTATAGGTGTTAAGTATAAGAATTAAGATGAATGTCAAGATTTAAATACTTATTAGCAACGATAATGACACAGCAATAATTACTTTATATGTCACCGATTATAATTATTTAATTAAATAAATAAACTAAAAATAAACTAAGTTAAATAAAAACGAAGCATTTGAATTGCCTCCTAATAGCATAATTGTTTAATTTTGTTTTGCTTGACGTAATCATAAAACGTTTTGTTTTTAGACTAGATAAATTATATCATTAGAAGATTGAGTTCATTTAACTTAAGTGTAAGATGTGTATATTATTAAAAAAAATAAAATATTATAATATAATCGCATCAATATATTTTTGTAGTTCAGATATTTTACTTATTCAGTGTAGATAAGGCGGGACTTGTAGTTAGAGGTAAACAAAACACAACTCGACTAAAAAAAATTGAATTTTTTGATTCGATTCGTTTTGATTGAAGTTAAAATTTCATATACTCGATTCGTCTCAATTTTTTTATAAAGTTGAAGTTGTAACATAAAATCGAATAACTTAAATAACTCAAAACATTTAGTAATTATAGGAACTAATTGTATATTTAACCCCTGTAATTTTATTTACTGTCTTTTTTTATTTTTTTTTATAATCTCATCACTTTTTAGATTTATTTTTTTACTTTATTTAATGTAATATTGGTTATAAATAGTAACCAATGCAAACACCCAACCCTACTCACGTAAACCAATCTTTCATCTTCTTCCACTGTAGCATAGAAATTGCAATGGCTGCTAAATTTCCCCAGATACTTTATGGAGCTTTTCTCACGTTCCTTTTGTCGACCAAGAAAATTAATGTCAGGAATATAAATAAGATAATAATTCATAGCAATTCATATATTATACGAGAATTGATTAGCACGTACAAATATAGCAATAAAAGCTGTGGCCTGTAGGCTTACATGCCACTTATTCTGATACTTCAACCGTACTTCATACAATACAACCAAGCTTTCTCATGTTAGGAAAGCTATATAGATTTGGGTAATTCAAGGTGTGGCTGAGCCTGAGCCTGAGCCTGAGAAGAAGAATATAGATTTTTTATGCGAGAAATGTCCTCTTGGCTAAGCTTATTTTTAAGAGTTCCAGCCTGAAGTGTCGGGAACATGACTGCATCCGGATTAGAACTGTGGTTAAGGCCAAGAGTGTGACCTATTTCATGTAGGGCTCCGGATATCAAATCAAACTCGTTTTTGTCATGGTAAGATTTAATGCTCCAGGTCGTGTGGTAAATATCAAGGTAAAGCCGGCCATCAGGGGGATAGAAAGCCTGACCATAATTATATCCGCTCACTAATGTGAATTCAATTTTAATTTGAGCATTCCCGCCTGGGTATATCCTTTGGAACGCGAACTCAGGGATGACAGATTGCCATTCTTGGAATGCCGCATCGATAGTGGTGTCCAATTCTTGATGACTAATACCCACCGGAATGGCGGATTTTGATGTAAAGCCGTAGGTAAGAGGGAAGTCGGACTCGGACCATCTCCCACCGGAAAGGATGTCATTGAAATCGAAGTGAAACAAGCCGATGTCATCCAGGCTACCACTACTTCGCTGGTCTTGCTCCTGGTTTTGAGCAAGTTCGAGTGTCACAGGTCTGGACTTTGCTACAAAAGGTTGGAACACGAGGAACATGAGGAATGCTCCCAACAGTTGATGGGGAAATTTATCTGCCATTGCAAGCTACTGAGGATGTTTGTGTTTAGGGGGGTGTCTTGGTGTATGTCTTCATTCCTATTTATACACAAAAACTTTCAACTACTTCTTTGTTTTCGTCCCCTTGTAATAAATTTAATATCTCAATTCAAAATTTTATTGGAAATTATTTAAATCTCATATGATAAGAGGATATTTATTATCTTAAAAGAAATTAAAAAATTTCTACGTAAATATATTTTTAAGTAATTCAAACAATTACTTAAAACGTAAAATAAAATATGGTATTACACAAAAATAAGATATGTACGGTATAAATAAATGAGTGTGATAAAATCTATATGATAAGACTTATTAACAGGAAATATATATATATATATTAGAAGTGACGGATTAATTATGTTATTCATGATCTCATTTAATAATAAATTTATATCTTATTTTTATCACGGTAAATCTGCAACTTTTTTCCATAAAATGAACCTTCATTGCTTTCGTACATATCATTAATAAAGAAATTTCATTAGATAAAGATTGTAAATAACACAATAAATCACGATTATATAATAATCCTTCTATTAACAACGATAGAATTTAGAATAAACGTCGGAGAAGATCGCTTAAATTTTTTCAAAGCAATTAGACTAAAATAATTACCCTGTCCCCACTATATTTACCATAAAATTAATAATCAATCAAGATACATCTTTGTCTTGTCCATTGTTGAGATGCCTATCCAAGTAGGTTCAAGAATTTAATGCAACTTCTTATCAATAATTAGGGTTTTCTTTTAAAGTAAAAATATTCTACCTCTAATCGTATCTATATTTATCCTAAAATTAATAATCAATCAAACTGCATCATTGTTTTGTTTATTCTTGGAGAAATTATATCATAGGCCCGGCCTACCACGTCAGTTGTGGTCCCATCCAATAATAACCACCCACTTCACCACTAATTGCCAACTTATTTTTTTTTCAACCAATGAATCTTCACTCATAATTTACATGTCATTTTAAAAATATAATTTCTAGAAATTATATTAAATACAAGGTTGATTAATGGCGAAATAGGTGGTTATTATTGGTTAAGGACCACAACTGACGTGGTAGGCCGGGCCTATAATATAATCTCTCCCATTCTTGAGATACCTATCCAAGTGATTTAATGCAAGGTTTTATCATTAATTAAGGTTTCTTTTTAAAGTAAAAATTTTGTCTCTAATTATGGAGAAATTTTATTATGAGTAAATTTTATTACGTGTCAATAGGATCAATTATTAAAATTTATTTATCTTATCAATTTTTTCATATCATATTTTTTCTAAGTGAATCTTCACTTGAAAAATTGTTTCTAAAATGAATTAACAGTAAATATGAGTGAAGATTTACTTAAAAAAATATGATATGAAAAAAATATAAAATGGATGATTTTTAGTGGTTGATCCTATGGATGACGTTGTGAAACTTACTCATGCTATAATTTCTCCTAACTATGTCTCTTACTATGTTTATGTTAAAAAATCTTTAAAAAAACTCTAATAATTGATAATGGGATTTTTCTCAAGTTTTTCGAATCTTAACCTTTACTCATTCGAAATAAACTCAAAGTTATTATTTTTTCTTATTTTATCAATAAACACAAAATATTCGATATCAATAATGATAGAGTATTTAATATTAAATTAAGACGTCGATTTAATAATATCAAACATTCATATAAATAAGAACAAGAAATAAAAATTACTTGAACTAAAAGCAGAAATACTAGTTTAATACAAGTCTCACAAAATTACAGTGGAATCACTTCACCTTGAATTGAAAATAAAACTTAACTACACATGGTGAAATCAGAATACAAGAGAGAAGAGTCGTCGAAAGATTAATATCTATAAAAGTATGCTTCATCTCGGAATTGATTTTAAAAGTCCGAATCTTCCCGTCGAGCACCAGCCTTACATCAGTTACAAGGTGTGGTTATATTTTAACGAAGATGAGTTTCATATAAAAAATTTAAAACAAAAATTCACATTTCCTTTCAAATTCATATTAATAAAAGTTTATTGGTGTTAGAAAATGCTATTAAGAATAGGGGTGTAAACGAGTTGAGTCGAGCTCGAGTAGTACTAAGCTCGGCTCGGTTCATTAAGATTTCGAGTCGAGTTCGAGCTTGGGTAATTTTAAACGAGCTTGAAATATCTGAGCTCGGCTCGTTAAGAACTCGAGTCGAGTTTGAGCTTTTTTCGAGCCTAATCGAGTTATGTATTGACCGTGTTAGACTCGAGTAACTCTTATCTCTCATGTCTCATTTAAAGCCTAATGGAGAAAAAACTTCGATACACAAGTTGTATAAACTCAAATTTGTTAATTTTAAGTTTTAATATCTTAATTTAGGGTTTAGGGTTTAGGGTTTAGATTTTAGGGTTTTAAGTTTAGAAATTTAGATTTTAAATTATAAAAAAATAAAAATATATATATTTATGTTTTCGAGTAGCTCGTGAGCTTTTCGAGTCGAGTATCATGTAACTCGGCTCGTTTAGAACTCAAGCCGAGTTCGAGCTCGAGTCGAGTCTAATCAAGTCGAGTTTTGACCAAACTTTGACCGAATCGAGCTCGAGTAGCTCGCAATCTGTCTCGTCTCATTTACGACCCTACTTAAGAATTATTAAAATTGACATTTTATAATTATAATTAGTATATTTTATAGTAAGTTCCGTGAATTTTTAAAAAATCATGATTGTGACACTTATAATGATCACAATAGTTTTAGTTGTGTTCACAACCATAATAATCGTGACGTGACCAAAAACCCGATTATAAATGAGTTTTAAATCCTTGATAGTGACATGTGAAACTTCTAAACAAGTTGTTGGGGATAATTACTAGCGTTAATAGGACCAATTCCTCCTAATTGGATAGTTGGGGAAATTTTAATGCGATTAGAAGTAAAAGCAAAAGGAATGGTTGCAAGTCCCTTGATATGTCGGTACAAGAAAACAAAGGTTCACTTGATTTAGCACTCATAATAAAAGGAGTAGGTTGAAAAGATTTATAATACAGGAAAATTGGGTAAATTCTAATGAGGGTGTAATTTTGGTAGGGCTTATTTGTTCGGTGTCGGATCATAAAAATATTATTACATAATCACGGTTTACATGTCCGTCTATATCATTTTTCTCAAAAGTAAATCATCATCTCTTTCTTGAGAAATTATATCATAGGCCCGGCTTATTACATCAGCATGGTCTCATCCAATCATAATCACACACTTCATCATTATCTTCCATGTCATTTATTTGCAACCAATGAAAATCTTCGTTCATTTTTTCCGTTTCATTTAAAAAATATGTTTTTCTGGAAGTTAGATTAATGACATTGATGATTGGTGGTGGAATTGATGTTTTTCATTGATTAGGAACGAAGGATGACGTGACGAGCCAGACCCGTGATATAATTTCTCCCTCTTTCTTACATGTAATTAGAGAGTTAATAATTATTAGATAATTATTTTGATATAAACTGACTAAATTAAATAAATCACAAATGACATGATAAACTAGATTCATCTAATAACTTTTCCAATCGATGGTGTCTTAGGCCCTTTAAATTCATAATGCAAATGGTAAGAGTGGTGAGTTGAGTAATGCAAATGGCAATATGTTGGTCAAGTTCAGGTGGGTGAAAAGTGCTTTCAAGAGATGGAATTGGGAGGAATGTGGAGATTTCAACAAAAAGGCCATGGAGTTGATGAGGAGAAATGAATTGGAAGGAAGATATGGATTTTAATTTCTTTGAAATCTTAATATGTGCAAGTCTTTAGTTTTCTTAATTTATTATGTAGATATTATATAAAGTTAAATATATAAATTAGTGAAAATATTTTAATTTGAGTGTATTAGCTTGGTTGTTTAGCCTTTGTTCTTTTCTGCGGGCGTTTAATTTTCGAAATGTAAGAATATTTCTAAAAATAAGATTAACAGAATAAAAATACACCCTTTTTATAAATTTAAAATTCGTCAAGATTATCTAAGAAGCCAAAAACGGTTATAACTACCAAAGACAACAAAATATCTCATCAGAATCACACCTAGACAAATCAAAACATTAAATTCTCAGAACTCTGACACATAAACAAGATTCTAACTACCAAAGAACAGGCACATAGAAAATCTAGAGGGCACATGGAAATATTGACAGCTCCAAGATCAAATCAAACCCAAAAGTTCTACAATTTGACAGTCAGGGAAACTAACCTTGCTTGTTTTAATTGCAGTTTTCATGTTATTAATTGTCTTATCGAAGATCATCACTATTTCTGTCGAACATCATCAACTATCAAACATCAAAAAAATAACGATATACGTATCAAACATTTTACTAACATCTAAAAAATCAAACTCACAAAAGAAAACCAATCAAAACACTTATCGTCGATTATTGACAATGATTGGTTGAGAGAAATAAGCGTCGGCATCCGACAACGGTCGTGCTCAACTCTGAATGTCTCACAATGCGACAACAATGACAATTTTGGGGATTTGGGGCTTTAGGTTAGAGATTTAAGATTATTTTAAAAAAATTAAATTGATAATTTTTTAAAAGATAAAAAAATATTATGTGTTATGTTTCGATTGGATAATTTTTTTTAATTATCATTAATGATCAAATACTTAAAATTAATAAAATAAAATTTTAAACACTTAACTTAAATAAAAAATAATTTAAACACTATATAATTTATACACTTATTTTATTATTAAACCTTTAAAAACTTCTAATTATATCATTTAAAAAAAATAAAATTTTTAATTTTAAAAAAACACCTAAATTTCAGAAAAAGAAGTAATGGCATTTCCAAAAGCCAAAATCATATAATTATGTGGGCAAACTACATACTATTATTTAGTTGTCATTTCCAATAGGCAATGGGCGATTGTGGGTGTGACTTTGTAAATAGTAGTAATCGGATTGATATTTTTTATAATAGTTACATAATTTTTAAATTATAAAAGATATAATAATTACAATATATTTAGAAAGGAAAATAACAAGATTAATCTAATAAAAATATTATAACCTAAAAATAAATAAAAGTTTATCAAAATTCAAAAGTTTTTACGAACTTTTTTATTTTTTTTCAATCGAAACGAATACTAGGTAAAAAATGAGTGGTGAGTGACTCAAATTATCGGACAGAATGTTCTTCTATCTATGATGATTATATCGACAAACAACCATTAATCAAGTGAGAATCTATCTTTTCATTACCATCGATAAAATCATAATAAAAAACTAAAAACGTTAATATCTTTGTGCAAAAGTAACAAACAACCGCTAGGGAATTGTCACGGGGTCAGAGTTTTGACGCAGGGACAACCACCCCGTGCGGCACCTCAGGTCTCTCACATACCCGAGATTCAGCCTTAACCATCTCGATGCTTACTGGTTTCGCCCTCCCATGGGCTCATCAGGGAAGCGGGGACAGCTCCCGACCAGTGTGGTGCATGATCAGCACGCCCATTCGAAGATAGGACAGCTGCTCGGCACGTACTACACCCTCAATGCTATCCCGCTCCCAAGAGTTAAGCACAACCAGAAAGCATCTCGCCCGGTCCCGCGTTGCTACGATACACGGACCGTGACAATCTCCCCCACCTGATTAATGCATGCCCTCGTGCATGGGGAGGAAACTCTTTCCCTTCTTTAAATTAGCCAGGAACTAGTATGCAATTCTCCCAAACTCGCCCTCTAACTGGGGCCGCCCTCCACTGTTGGGCAAAGGTCTGCTCGCAACCACCCCATTTACCAAGGTGTCACATTGCAGCTCGACCATCTGGAGAACTTTCGCTGCGGCTTCCTGCCTACCCGTCCTCGTCTCAATCTCTTTCTAGAGGACCCACTTGCGAACACCCCCTTCTCATTAGGGTGCGAGCTACACTGGCTCGTCCACATGACTCGCTCCGCAGCAACGGGGCGCTTGGCAAACTCGACAGCTAGCACACGGCCACGCTCTGATACAATCTGTCACGGGGTCAGAGTTTTGACGCAGGGACAACCACCCCGTGCGGCACCTCAGGTCTCTCACATACCCGAGGTTCAACCTTAACCATCTCGATGCTTACTGGTTTCTCCCTCCTATGGGCTCATTAGGGAAGCGGGGACAACTCCCGACCAGTGTGGTGCGCGATCAGCACGTCCATCCGAAGATAGGACGGCTGCTCGGCACGTACTACACCCTTAATGCTATCCCGCTCCCAAGAGTTAAGCACAACCAGAAAGCATCTCGCCCGGTCCCACGTTGCTACGATACACGGACCGTGACAGAATACTAAAATTATACCACAATGATAAATAAAATAAGGGTTAAATACTACGGATGTCACGTTTGTTTACCCTCAGTACAAATTTAGTCACTAATTTTAAAAATCAATCAATATAGTCACGTACGTTTTTGGGCTGTAAACTTATGGTCACTCTGACGTTAAAAACTGTTAAAGATTAACGGAAATATAATTTAGCACAATATTAAAAGGATAAATTACCTATATAGTCACTAAATAATTATTTTATTTTTATTTTATCTTTAATTTTACCCTAAAAACTTAAATTCTTATATTTTTACCATCTTTCTAAACTTATGATCCTCTTCTTCTGCAACTATTTTATATGATAAATGGCATCATGTAACTTGACTTTATTTATCATTTTCAAAGCTTTCTTAATGGAAAAACATAAGAAAAGACTTGCGTTATATATGTATAATGGAAAATCTTTCTCCCCTAAAATTTTGTGATGTTTGCTTGCTTGGGAGAACAAATAACAAATATTCAAACACCCAACTTTTCATGAGTCAACATTTTTTATTTTCTCTCTGTTTCAAGTTAAATAATCCCTTTTGAATCTTTCATTTTATTTCTTTGTGATCTTTTTTCTATTTTCATTCTCACCTGCATCACCAACAGAGGCGGCTACATCGACAACAATGTTCCAATAATAATTGGTTTTGCTCTATGAAACCTACCATTTACAGCAACAAAAAAAACAATACTAACTCGATTTTCACAAATAAAATGATACACTCCAAAATGAAAACTTTGAGGAAAATTACTCACTCTTTTCACCCAATGTTGCTTGTATGATCAATGGAATTCAAATCACTCGGCAAGTACGAAAATGTGTGAAAAAGATCTGAAAAAAATAACCAAAACCTCAAAGCCAAATGTCAAGAATTACAAAGCAATCAATTAAAAAAAAGTAAAACTTTTGTTGAAAATGAGACTAAAAAAGAGAGATAAAATCAGTATCACCATATTGAGTAACAAGGGGATAGATAATCAGAAGCACTGAGATTAATAAAACAATCTCTGTCTCCACCTTCTTTCAACAAAATTGCAGCAGAGTGACACGTGTTAACAGTCATAGTTGGACCTCTGTAAGTAACCAAATTAGCTTTCATAATCATTCGAACATTCTCAAATTTGTTAAACACTTGATAATCTTTCACGTACTTCTCTAGATCCAGCCTCTCTTCGAGGCTAGTTTCCCGGTCAAGATGAACCACGTATTGATTCAAAGGATGATAAAGGGTTAAAAGAGTCTTCCTCAACATCCGGTCGTTGCCGGCGGAGCCCGAAATGAGGTAAGCGAAGTGGGGAGGTGGAGGAAGCCTGGTTCATAGTTCATGTTCAATCCCTGAGGTGTATTGGGTACGGGGATTTCAGTTTTCGTCCCCCTCAATCAATTTTGAAAAGATGGTAAAAATATAAAAATTTAAAATTTTAAGGGTCAAATTAAAAATAATTAATTATATAGTGACTATATAGGTAATTTATCTTTTTATTATTGTGTTGAATCATCTTTCGGTTAATCTTTAACAGCTTTTAACGTTGGAATGACATAAGTTTACAGCCCGAAAACGTACGTAACTATATTGATTGATTTTCAAAATCGGTAACTAAATTTGTACCGAGGGTAAACAAACGTAACCTCCTCAGTAATTAACCCATAAAATAAATCATAAAATAGAAGAAAAAATATGTTTCAAAGATAAAAAGACGCATACCACAAAAATATAATTTTTATTAAAATATATAAAATAAAAATAATAAATTCGATAATTAATAACCAATACTAAAATTTATTATCGATCAATAACTAAAAAAACTTCAGGCGGCATAGTTTTAAAAGGAACGACTAAAATTTTTTAAATAAAAATACGAAATATAATTTTATTAAAATTCAACCGTCCTGTTTTAACAACAAAATCTAATGTATCCATTATGTTTCTGGCACCCTGAATTATTCTGAGCAATAAAAATTTACTCTACTTGTAAATTTTTTATAGTTATTACTGAAATTCATAAAAAAATATTATAATTACGATGTATTTAAAGAAATAAAAAAATAAAATATTTTTTATTAAGATAAGCATGCAATCACAATTCAAAAGCTTTTTGAATCTATTGTCTCTCTCTAATCGAGACACATAACGGGTGAAGAAGGAGTGGTGAGCGATCTAAACCATCAAACAAGTTGTTTTGTTACCCATAACTGATTATATCTGTACACAACCATCAATCGAGTGGGGATCTAACCTTCAATGATCACCGACAAAATCATAATAACAAACTAGTTTCGATTCAAATCTCTGCAACAATCAGTTGTTATGGTATGATGAATCATACCACAAGAACAGATAAAATAAACCACAAAGATAAAAAAACATGCCATAAGGACAAAAGAAACACTTGCTATGAAGATAGAGATTTTTATTAACATACAAAAATAAAAAAAAATTAAAATAATAAATTCAATGATTAATAACTAATATAAAAATTAATTGTCGATCATCGATTAAAAAAATAAAAGAAATTCGATGAAGAACGACTGCACAGAGACAATACAAAACAACGGCTTATTATTCATTTTGGTTGACTTATGTAATTTACAAAAGAAATGAGAGAATAAAAAATATATGTTGACTTATTTTGTGATATTAATTTAAAATTAATTTGGATTAGATTAAAGATATAATGCCAATATATGTTTTATGAAGTTCGATAAATGAGAGATAAATTATATGATATTATATATATAAACATACTAATTTTATTAAATAATTAAAAAATATTTTATAAAATTATTTTTATTACTAATATGTCATTTTCTCGAATCATTTTAAGTTATTTATTTTTAATTAATTAATATATTTTATCTATATAAAAGGGTTATTTGACCCAAAACTAAATATTGATGATTAAAGTATTTCAAAAAATTAAAACTTTTAAATTCCAAATTCTCACTGTTATCGTTATCAATCCTCGTCGCAAGCTCATTGCTTTGGTCGTTGAATTTAACCGTCCATTTCTTTCAATATATCATCTCTAAAATTCGTCAGTCAAATAATGAACGATAAATGTGAAATTGTTCGATTGATATATCGTTCATTGATTTTTTACGATAACATGTTAGGAAAATTAATTTATTGGGTCTGGTAACCGAAGAAGGTGACCGGAGGCAACAACAATGAAAATTTAAAGAATTTTAAAAATTTTAAGACTTTTAAAATATTAAAATTTAAAAAAAAATCAAATAAATAAAATTATTATCACATGTCAAACATTCACTAGATAATTTATTTTTAAACGGCATTTAATAACTATGTGCTTAAAATTCTAATGATATAAACGTTGGACATATATTTTTATAGAAAATAATTAAACACTTGAAGTTAACCAAATATATTTAGACATTGATTTAAATATTAAATCTTAAATTTATAATTAAGTGACATTTACTCTTATTGCTAACGATGGTTGCTTGTTGGAAATAAAATTCTATATTTAATTTTAATGACGAAAAAGTAGTTCCCTTATCCTTAAAACAATAAGAGGCGAACATAATTAATTAATTTTAATAATGATTACAGTAGTATCTGTTCTAGAATATAATCTCTATCATTTAACATTGATCACTCAATCACTCTGCTAGCATCACTGGTGTTCGAACCCGTAACCTCTAAGAACAACAATTATTTCGTTAATCACTTGGGCTAAAGGGCTCGTGCAAAACCACTAATTTTAAATATGAAATAAACATGAAATTTATATATAAAGAAAAAAAATCGCTATAAATTGGAGTAAGGGCAAACACCAAAACACACCCTAAACACATCAAGCAATAGATCATCAGAGCAGACAATGGCAGCTAAATTTAGCCATCAGCTTCTCGGAGCATTCCTTACAATCCTTGTGTTGCTACCTTTCGTGGTCAGCCAGGGAAGTTACGGTAGCCCCGATGGTGTCGGTCCACCGACTTCCGATCACACGTTTCAATCGGATAGTAACGACACCATTCTCATTGGAGGATGGAACAACTTGCCACTGACCTACGGTTTCCTAACTAGTCCATCCCTGCCGGATGGTTTAGATCTTGAAGTAGTGACTTCGATCTTCGATGCGGCGTTCCTAACATGGCAAGTTCCCTTACCTGAGCTTGGATTTCAAAGGATATCACCAGGCGAGAATGCTAATATCCAAATTGACTTCATTCCACTAGACCCCGCCTACTATGGTTATGCTTATTTTCCACCCGATGGGAGGCTTTACCTTGATAACAGCCACACACCCTGGAGCACCAAACCTGTCCCTGCAAGAGACGAGCTCGACCTGATGTCCGGAGCCCTGCATTTAATCGGGATCACTCTTGGCCTCGTGAATAGCGACGATCTCAGTGCAGTCATGTATCCTATACTTAATTATGGAAGTATCAAAAGGAACCTTAGCGAAGACGATATTACTCGTATACAGGCTTTATACTAATCCGATCCGATTGCAGTCATGTTTCCTACACACACCTTGAGTTAACCTGAGAAGCTTGGTCTCATCGTACTTAAATAAGTGATTTACACAGTTTGGATTTTGGAAGATTAGAATAACAAGTGTGACATGTAAATATGTGAAGCTTATGTTCCTTCAGTATGTATGTATGACAGTATGTATATATGTATGTACGTATGTATGTCGTCCGGTGGTTTGGTTAATTACTATGAAAGAAAAGCCAGTGACAGTGGCCCATGAATCGGCATGAGTTGAACCAGCAAGCTCCACATCACCGAGGTGGCTAGCAAACATGACAAAAAAAATTCGCCGCATGTATATAAGATAGTAATCCAATATGTATCATTATGGGTTTTGTTTACAGTTTAGATAGTATAAATTAGAATTTAGGGTTTATGATTGAAATTTAGGAAATTGAAGTTAAGGATTTTTAGTTTTAGATTTTAATTTTAGATTAATATGCTTGTGGAATAAAACACATTGTTTGTATATGAAATAATTGTTCATATATATTAATTATAGTTGAATAAAAAAATAAATTATAATAGACTAAATTTCGATGAATGAAGCAGTTATCGATCCATCATATTGGCGGGATGAATTTACTTGTCTAGAAAATTAATTTATTTTGATTTCAAATTGATACGAAGGTTAGCAATGACGTATCAAAATATTTTAAGTTTTGATTTTGATTTACCATCGGTAATCACCATATTAATTTAAAATCAAATTATATAAAAAATCTTACAAAACAAAAAAAAAATTACTATTGAGATTGATCGATGATTATTTTATTCATACTAATTTTTATCTTTACGGAAGATGCGAATTTGGGGCGAAATATGGTTCTTTTTCAATAAAAACTTTAACGTTTCGGTCTCTCTTAACATAAACTAATGTATATAACCGTAATGAAAATGAATAAAAAGTTTCGGTATTTTTTTTAACAAGCTAATAATGATTAAAGTAGTATCTATTATAAAATATAATTTCTATTATTTGAGATTGATCGCTTAATCACTCTGTTGGTATTGTTAGTATTTGAACCCGTGACCTCTAGAAACAACAACCGTTCTATTAACCACTTGAGTTATAGGACTCGTGCCATAATATGAAATAATTAGTTTGGTAATAAAAAAATATAATTATTTATATGACTGATATTTTATAAATTAATTTTATATGCATCTGTTTATTTATATTATAAACTTAAAATCGTAAATTATTATATTATTCGGTAATGGTGGAGCATTCTCCTATGCATAAAACCGCTTCTTGGCATATACCCACAGACAAAAACTTCTCGTCTTGAAGACTTGAACAAGTTACCGTCGTCGTCGTCGTCGTCGGAAAAGTATGGCAACCATCAAAGTCCACGGAACCCCTTTGTCAACAGCTACTCAGAGGATTCTTGCATGCCTTTACGAGAAAGAAACTGATTTCCAGTTTGTTCCTGTAAACATGGCCGCCGGTGAACATAAATCCGACAACTTCCTTACCCTCAATGTAAGTATTTCGATATCAAAGATCTATTAATCCATGTTTCCCAGAAACTAATCGTTCCCATCATATTCATACAGCCGTTTGGTCAAGTTCCAGCTTTTGAAGATGGGGACTTGAAGCTCTACGGTCAAACCCTGAATTTGTTTTCAGTTTTATGTCAAATTTAGCTAAAAAATCTCTTCTGAAACGCAGAATCAAGAGCAGTCACCCACTATCTCGCCCATGAATACGCCGACAAAGGGACCCAACTGTTGATCTCCGGCTCTAACAAGGACATGGCAGTCTTGGAATTATGGAAGGAAGTGGAAGCCCACGAGTTCAATTACCCTGCTTCAACGGATGTCTGGGAACTGTTTTACAAGCCAATTTTCGGCATGACAACCGACGCCGCTGTCGTGGAGGAGAACGAAACTAAGCTTGGTAAAGTTCTCGACGTGTACGAGACTCGGTTGGCCGAGTCCAAGTACTTGGCATCCGATAACTTCACCTTGGCCGATCTGTATCATCTCCCCTACATTCAATGTTTGCTGGCGACGCCGGCCAAGAAGCTGATCGAATCTCGCCCCCACGTTAGCGCCTGGGTAGAGGAAATCACCGGTAGGCCTGCATGGTCCAAGGTCCTGGCTGTTGAAACTCCAATTTCTTTAATTAATGTGTATACAAAATGGCTTGCATTTCTCAAAAGTACAAACACCTATTTATAGTATTCTAAGTTCATCTAACAGATTCCTAACTTCTTTAATCATTTATCTAACATTCACCCTATTTTCTTCTCTTGTTGAACTTCTTTGATCCTTGAGTTAGTTGGTTCAGGGAGTTGGGAGTTGTTGTTTTTCTTCAACATTCTTCATCCTTTCTTTCATTCTTTTCTTCCTTCTTCGATAGTCTATTATACAATTTTCTTTTCTTCAACATTCTTCGTCCACATAACAATCTTTGAGTTGTTGTAGGATTAACCATCACAACTCTATAACCAACTTTAACCAACTTTCATCATTACTCAAGTATCACAAAATGAATTTCAACGGTATTCAATCAGTTAAAAAAAAATTGCACTCCAAGCACACCTACTGAACGTTTGAACCTTGCAACAGGAGCTCTAGTCATGCCATCTTTTAATAGAGTACTTGTAGCTCCATCAGACAAATGAATAGCTTTACAACCCCTTTTCGTACTAGCCACAAAACAACCCTCTGTGGTTGCAAAAGGAACTGAGAACTCTCTTCTGTTAAGCAACAATGTCTCAGCAACTCCCACGGGGATATGCACGTACCGAACAAGCATCTCACAACACTGCCTTAAAACCGAATCGTGATCAAACTCATCTAATGGCAAACCCAATAGTGACTTCCCCGTTAATCTTTGCAGCGCCTCACGCTTGATCGCAATCGATCTCCTGCAATCTCCTAACTTGGACTCTAAAGAATGGAACAAAACTATTCCAAACAGAATGGAATTAATTATTTCTTCATCTTTATCTATTGCAAGAATATCATGCTTCTCATCTAACAGTTTTATGATAGTTACGCTTACAACCTGTATCTGAGGTGGCAGACCGCAAGGGATTTTACGGGTATCTTCCTCAGTTGTAAGTCTAAGAGGCCTTCCATCGAACAGTTTCTGTGAAGTTACAGTCGGTGCACGAGGAGGTAGTGAAGGAACCGAGTCATCAAGAACTGGACCGCAAGGGACAGTACGGGCATTTTCTTTACGAAGAAATATCTCATTGTCCTCTTTTTCTTCCTCGGCACTCCAAACGTCACCAGATGATTGAAGAATCGAACACTGAACAAAATCGATCCCTAAGAATCCCGAAAGATAAATCAAAGAGGCGACTAAAGCCAAAATCACAACAATCTCTGGAAAGGTGACGACGTGGAGAAGAATTGAAGCTCGGATCTTTTCACGCCAACGGGAAAAAAGAAAGTAAACTACTGAGAAGAAGAGCGTGAAGAATACCACATTCGTTAGATACAAAGAAAGAGGTAATGCGTCAGAAGCTTTGATAATATCTTTTGCTACAGAGATCCTCTTCTCTCTCTTAACAGCATAAACCGGTTTAGTCGCTATTTCCAGGAAGGCTTCCATTTTAGGCTGTGATGGAAATGAAATTCTAATGGCAACGTGACGGATAATGAGAGCAGCGGAGAACAAATATTTACTTTGCAGCAATGGAATAAGAGTGATTACAGAATCTTCTGGCTCTGATACCATGTTGAAACTCCAATTTCTTTAATCAATGTGTATACAAAATGGCTTGCGTTTCTCAAAAGTACAAACACCTATTTATAGTATTCTAAGTTCATCTAACAGATTCCTAACTTCTTTAATCATTTATCTAACACTGGCTATGCAGCAACAGTAATTACAAAGCCTTTTGGCATTGCCTATGCCGTTTAGACTATGAATAATGCCGGGTTGTGGGATCTTTTGCATTTTGGTTTCAGTGTTTGTGGAAATGGTCGTTTGGGCGTCGTCTTGTGTTTGTTCCTTTGTATGCCGTTTGCCATTTTCCCTTCAATTTTTATGCTGAAGGTTTCAGTAATATTCTCTTTTTCTTATTTTTTTTTATTGGAGACGTTAGCCTTATAAAAATATATAAAAGTATAATAAGAGTTTATAATTATCATACGAGGATGCCAGGTGCTGTTTTTCCAGCTGGTTTCAATGGGACACTTTTCCGACAAATTGTGCTCCAAAGACTCGCCTAACAGCTTCCAATCATTGGCGATCGCAACATCCCATGAAAGCTAGCTGTTAACACCATCACCTACCTGTGTCTTACAGAGACATGAAGAATATAACTTTATAGTTCTAATACTTAATAATATAACTTTGGCATGTCAACTAGACATGCATGTAAAGCATGAATGTTAACCACCGCATCATATTTTCAATAAATCCCTCTATAGTTCGCCAAACAACCGGTGCATATACCGGTGGTGCAGGCAGATAGTTTGTGTTCACAATTCATAGAACAAATACTTAGTACAAGTAAAAAAGGAAAATGGGAACTCTTCACTCTCTTGGCAATAGTTGTCTCGAACAAAACCAGATGTCACCAAATTTTAAGCAGACCCTTCATCTTGCTTTACTTCATCCGACTTTTGCTTTGACGGGTCTAATGGGGATGAGGAGCCATCCACTCCCATCTCCGCTTTTAGGTCATTGATGCTTTGCTCCAACTCACCTATACGGTTTCCCATGTCGTCGAGTGCTTAGGAGTTAAGTCAACACTCAACAATAGTTGTTCCACACTAACAGTACTAAATAACTATTTTCATTTGAAGTAATGCTGAACAATGGAAACATAACAAAGTTTCAAACTTCTCCAAATCTGAACAGCATACCAATTATTCGATATAGGTTCACATCACTATCTCAGAAAACATCTTAGTCTTATAGTCTAGGATTTCCTCATAGGTTGGCAAATGTATAACTAAACTTAAGACTATTTTACGCAATTCAACCTACTTATATAACAATAAAGTTAAAAGCTCAATAAGAAACAGAGAATTTTTTCAGTATGAAGTAACATTTGAAAGGATATTCTTGGTGATAATGGAATCAGACATTGTTTGAAACCTCGATTGCTGCAAACAAAATATATGTCAATACAAATATAAAATCCAACAAAAGAGGATCCAGTTATAACTCACCATTTGTTGAAGAAGATTTTGCACCTACAAGATGAAAGAAATTGTTACCAAAGACGTACAAGAGAGGCAATAAAGAAACCAAAGGAAAAGATTGATGGTTTACATCCATTACAGAGCATTATCCGAGTAGGCAATTTAAACAGTCGTCATCAATCAAATTAGGCAGCGGTTATGCCTTACAAGCAAATTAGCATACATTTCAAGCAGTTCTTTCAAGTCATAAACAAAAGGTTAGGAACTCACAAAAACTGTCATATCAGCAGTGTTTTGCTTCGACTCGTCCGAATTATGCCCATCCTGCAAAAAGTATAAGAATCAGCTTGCATACCACACATTATCAGCGTATGACTTGATAACAAAACTAATCCCCTACTTCAGATTGCTTTAACGCCAAAGACTATAGTTGATCAGATTCGCAACTACTTTGAAACTGTACTGCTCTAAATAACTACACACAAACAAATTTTCTTTTGGAACTTGAGCGGAAACTGCGTAAGGATTATGAAAAATCTCAAGAATAACAAGGAATCGATGCCATTAATCAAGGTTTCGGTCACAGAATACACTAAGACTGATAATAGTCAATAGATCCTGTAAATTAAAGCCGAACGCCAGCATTTCAAGCACAAACAATTTCAATCCAAAAAAAATAAAAAAATCAATAACAAAATGATAAAAATCTCTAACTGTCAAAACTCATAACTCATAAAGATCAACGACTTTAAGAGATCGGAACAAGTCGCTAATTATTTCAAATTCTTTATCTAAAAACGATAAGATTTTAGATCATAGCGTTCTGGACAATTCAAACGGATCCAAACAAAGTGATATTGAGAAGATTATGAGTTCCAACGATGCTACAATGGAGAAAGAAAAAGTAAAGGAGATGACGTTAACCATTGTTTCGCAGTGGATCTTGGATGTACTCGGTTGCTAACCCGACCCGCAGCTTCAATTCAAAAAAGTTGGAAACGTTGAGCGAAATTAAAATTAATTGCTTCGCTGCTTATTTTATAGGCGGATGGTTCTATTCCTGTTTCATCCCGGCTTTGACCTTTTATTTACCTATATGCCATTACCTCTTCTTTTCCTCTCTTTTATTTACCTATACGTATCGTTTTAGTATAGTCGGGTTCAATCGAATAGAAAATATCCGAGTTGAATCGTTATGATTTATAATTTAAATTTTATTTAAAAAAAAATTATTTCGAGTTGAGTTGAATTTTTAAGTTTTTATATAAATTCCGTTGCTCACTTGCTCGACTTGACTAATTACTCATTAAGTTCGATAAAATTTTATTCGATTGTACTCGTTAATAAATCTTATAACTCGACTCAACTCGTTGCTTGTTAAGCTCGCTAAAATTTTTACTTTATTTTTTTAATAAATAAATTTTGTGATACAATTTTAACTTAATACAAACATTGAAATTCATAATAAAAAACATGAAATATAAGAAGATAAATAAATAAATAAATAAATGTGTCACGATAAATTAAATATAAAATGAATATTAAAGTGTGAGACTGTTAAATTTTTCAATAATCTTTCGATGAATAATAAAAGAGAAAATACTTTAAAACTTTGAGTTTTAATTTTTAATCATGAAAAGTAAAAATTAAAAACTTTTTCCCTTTTTTTAATTTTATGCATAAGGTAATAATAAAAGAAAAGACTTTAATGAAAAAACTATTACTATAATTTAATTTTTTTTATTATTATAAATTATTTTTTAATTCATAGGAAATATAAAAGCGTTTTAAAAACTTGAAATTAAAATTTTTGCATAAATTATCTAGCAATTTATTGAATACTTTTTAGTTTTAATTAGTATTTAAATTTTTAAAAAGTATTTTTTTTAAGATGAGCACCAAAAATTATAAAAACAAATTATAAAAAAATAAATTATTTTTCGAACTTATTAAGACGAGTTAGACCTTGTTCGATTCGGTTCGTTAAAATCTCAAGTTGAGTTTAATTCTAAATCAAGTCAATTCGAGTGGAACATTAATCAAGTTTTGGTAAGTCGAGTTTTAATTGTTTGTAAGTTGCTCAACTCTAAACAACCATAACTATGATTCGAGACAAACCAAGTCGATTTGTCTATCCTCTTGCATATGGATTAAATTTGTCTATCCAAAAATAAACCTGACAAACTTAACACTAGATTCAAATCGATTTATCTGATTCAAGACTCGTTATTGATTTGAAAATGATGACTCAATTTTAATTTGAAACCCGAAATAAATTAAATCAAATTAAAACCTAATTGAATAAAATAAACTTGAATTAATTTTTAATCAAACCAAATAAACTCGAACCAATTTTACCTAAATCGAAGATAATCCAAAATATATATATGAGATGTGAACTACTCCTACAAATAGAGATAGGCACTGATCGGGTAAGATTGGATTTTCGGCCTACTTGCACCCAATCCGAATATGCATACCCGCCACCTGACCTGATTCGGTTTTAGGGTGAAAAAATCCGACTTGGTTTGATTTGTCCCAATTTTAAGCTTCAAAACCCGATCCGATATGAGTTATTAAAAAAATTAAAATTTAAAGACTTAATTATAAAAAATAAATTTTAGGAATCTAATTATAAAAAATAGTGACTTAATCGTAAAAAATCAATTTTATAATCAATTATGTAAAATATATATAAGGACGATTATTATTGTAAACATCCTTAAAAAATATATAAAAAATTATACTATTAATCTCGGGTCGGATCAGATTTTTTTCACCCTAAACGAACCGAACTTAATTATTTTATTAAAAAATCTAACCCGATCAGGTCAGATCGAAACTCATAGAGTTCGATTTTTATACCCATCCCTATACACAAGTCATAAAAAATTATACATACGGGTATAAAATTTGATTCGACTTAAAAACTTAATTAATTTAACTAATTCAAAAATTAACCTGATATTGATTTGAATTAAAAATCAACCAATCTAGAAATTAACCGAGATGATATTACCTAATTATTATATACTAAAATAACCTAAACTAAATTATTCATTTGCCACCTCTATCCAAAAGCACACGAACACCCAAAATTTTGCCGACAGTAATGCCGTCCCCAAAAGACCAAAGGGCCACGTTGCTCGTCCACGTGTGTGACAGTCGCTGTCCAATTTCCACCCTTCAAACACTTCCTCCGCCCACCTGTCGATCTTTCTTTGCCTTTCCAAAATGTTGCTCTCCTCTATATATACTCCTGGAATCCCTCTCCCATCATAAAACTTAGACTCCAGTTAATCTCCTCCACTGCTTTTCTCCCATGGATTCTCAGAATCTCAGACAACGTTCCGGGGATAATCCCGACGTTACCACTGCCGATGTTTCTACCACCAACGAAAAGAGCAGAAACAGGCGAGACAAGAGGATGGAAATGGCCAAACGTGGACTGAGATCGTTAGTGATATCGGTTTCACTCCCTTTGTCTCTCACCTTGCTGAAAATCTACTTGTCTGGTTCAGGTCGTGGTTATGTCGCTCAAACGAAACCCTTCTGGTTCCCTCCTCTATGGCTCTTGCATACAGCCTGCCTGGCTGAGAGCTTCGTGATGGGTCTGTCGGCTTGGTTTGTTTGGGCCGACGGCGGGTTCCACGTCAAACCAAATGCGCTTGCTCTTTATTCATCTTACTTGGGATTGAGCTTGGCTTGGCTACCGACTGTGTCTTGGATGGGAGCCAGTTGGCTCGGGTTGCTGGTGAGCTTGGTTTTGGTTGCGACCCTGGTTGGATGTTCCAGGGATTTTGGAAAGGTGAATCCGATTGCTGGGAACTTGGTTATGCCTTGTCTGGCATGGTCGGCGTTCTTATCCATTGTAAATCTGAAGCTAGTCTTCCTTTGAAGCAGACAACGATCTTTTGCCGTGTAAAAAATAGTACTTGTGTTTCTCTTCTTTCTTCTTACCCTTATGAATGTCGTGTAAAGAGTGTAAATCGAATAAGATCAGGTTGTTCCTTGTCTCATTAGATTGCTCCAAAATATCAAAAATTTTGACTAACCAATATGTCTGTAACATGATTTCACAACATTAAGCATGGGAAATTCGATACATAACTGGAATGATCAAAATTAAAAACAAGTTCGATGGAAAGCTAGTCGACCTGGCACAGCTTTCTCAAGGTTATGGAAATTCTCCTCTGCTGAACTAATTCCTGCCCGTCCCACATCTGAAACCCTGGCTTACGGTTTATCTCGTGTTTCCATTGATACCGTGCTTCTCTCGACATCAGAACCAGAGAACCCGGAGTCAAGAGAACAGGGATCTTACTAATGCCCGAACCCCCTTCTTCAGCTCGGGTGAAATGCATCACGCATGATGACTCCAACGAGACAATGGCAATTCCATCTTCGAATCGCATGAGGTCAACATGAGCACAGATTCCCTGCACACTAAACAGTTAAAACTTTTCATGAAGATGATATCCATCGACTCCGAACCAACATAAACAACATCATCGTCATGTCATGTCGCACCTCACCTGGATGGTATACATTCACAATAAGTTGATCAAACAGCGGTTCTCTCCACAATAAATTTGATGGTAATAAACAGGGTTTGATCCACCCACTAGAGGTAACCAAGTCCATGGATTCAGATACATGATCCCCGAGGATGACAGCTTCACGTATGGAGCTAGAAAGCTCAATAGCCCATGCCGGTAGATCCCCAAATCTCATGGCCTGAACAAAACATGATTATACAGAGATTGTATTGGTAACGTCGAGTGTCGAATATTTCATACAATTTCAACCATCCTAAGACTGTAATAATTAGGGGCTCTGGAACTTATCATACCATCATCTAACAACTCAAAATAAGCTTAAATTCAGACATTATTGACCATGAACAAAAACATATGCTAGCTGCTAAAGATGGGTTTTTTCTCACAGACGAGTCCACGTACCTGATTATGAGAATCTTCATTGAACCACCCTTCTGCAACAAAACGCACCAAATCCATCAGCTATAACAATCAAATACAGAGATTTCCATTTCCTATGAGGCAGAAGAAGAACCTTTTAATACGGAGGAAACGAGAGAAGCTTGTTGTTGAGCAGAAAGGAAGTCTCTGCATATCCATAATCCATTGATTTCCTTGATTTGTTCCCATGATGGAATTGGGTCTGTGATTTTCTCATCTTCCAATTTGGGATCGAAGTCTTCACTGTCTGATGAGGATTCGCCGAATACTTCCCTCAGAACTTCCGTGTGATTCTCCATTTTCACGAACCTTTGGGGCTTCAGCTTCGACTTTAAAAAGATTTATTGTGGGCTTAGTTTGATACCAATGTGCTCATTGAAGTTGGACCTGTTGGCACTAACTGGATCGTTACAAGGAAGAAAAAGCAAATCCGAAATACGAGAAGCTCTCGAAAGTTAGTGCACGTTGGGCAACATTTTTCTGTTAACCGCTAATATCTAACTAGGAGGATGAGTCTACATTAAATATTATTAAATTAATTTATAAAGAATAAAAATCTAAAAAATTAATCATACAATTATTAATTATATGTTAAGTTTATCACTCTTTTATTAATTACATACTGAACTTTTGAGATTTTAAATTTTTATTAATTAATTTAATAGTGTTTAACAATATTTAACATTAATAGTGTTTAACAGTGTTCGATGATTGTTGTAGAATTTCCCTTAACTAGGATGGGTATTTCACCATCTGTTAACCTCTAATATCTAACTAGAATGACTATTTCACCCGTACTCGACAGGTTTCGATTTTGTCTGATTGAGTTAAAAAAATTAATGATAAAATCGAGGTAAGATTGAGTTGATTTTTTTTATTAAAAATGAATCTGAATCGGTCTCATAATTAATATATTTTTTATGTTTTTCAAGAATATTTTATAATAATATCACTCTTTATATATTTTTTATAATTATATTTTTAAAATTATTTTTAAATTAAATCTTTAAAATTCATTTATTAAAAATAAATCGGGTTGGGTTTAGTTCAGATTGATGTATATAATTTTCAAGCCAAGTTTTTTTTAGAAAATGTGATTAGGTTTGAGTTTAGGGCGATTATTTTTAGATATAGTGAATCAAAAATTCGAATAGACCCGTACTCATATATGTATCCAAGTCATTAACTAACTAATTCATATTGAATATTATAGAGATTTTATTATGAAATCTTTAAAAATTATTTTTAAATTAAATCTTTAAAATTTTCTCTATTTATAACGTTAAAATTTAAACTATTAACCTTACTTAAAAAATAGTATCTCCATCCAAAACTATTTTTCACGATTTAAAAATAATAAAAGGTAGAAATTATTTTTTATATAAAAAATCGATATAGAATAATTCTAACGAGATAAGAGAATATTCGACCACAATTTTTCTATCTAGACAAGAAACAGAACTAGTAGACTAAAACTATCAAAAGTAGCAAGTTTTTATTTTGTTTTTATCATGAAATTATTTGATAGGAAAATAAAATGTATTTATTGGCCCATAACTCCCTGCACCCTCTTCGTCGTTGCAGGGGATTCTGCCACTGTAAAAAGAAGAGAAGAGACCATGTGAATCAATATAAAAGTGACAGATGCGTTTCCTTAATGTGTGTGCCAACAATAACAGCCCTGCCCATGCAGACAATGATATCTTGACACGTAGACACCAAACCCTATATCCATTTGACACGTGTTAATCATTCACGACATGAAAACGACACCTACCTGTCCACACGTCAAAAAAGTTTAAAATGGGCTCACCACATTCTTCATCGGCCCAAATTATACAACCCAGGGCGATAATGAACTTGTCTGACTCGCGAGCTATTTAAGTTCAATTCAGTCAAAGTTCGGTTAGAGTAAGTTCGATTTGGGTTCAGGTTCGATTCGGGATCTAAACAAGTCGAGCCGAGCTTATAAATGAGTCGAATCAAGCTTACCCAAACTCAACTCGAGATCTAAACGAATCGAAACTCGGCTCGAAAAGCTCGTGATCAAGCTCAGAATAATTATATATAAATATATATATACATTAAAAATAATTTATTTAAAAAATAATTAAAAATAAATCTAATAAAAATAAATTAAATAAAATAAATTGAATATTATCGACTAAAACAAATTTACAAAACTAAAAAAAATAAATAAAAAATAAATTACAAATAAATAAATAAATGATAAAACACAATAATATAAAAAATTATCCATTTCGTGTTAAACCGAGCCGAGCCTGACGAGTTTTGAGCCCGAGCCTAACCTAACGAGTTTTGAGTCCGAGCCAAGCCAAATAATATTATTTTCGAGCCAAGCTCAAACTTAAAATTTCGAGTTCGACGAACCTCAAACCGAATTCAAATATACCTATTTCCAAACAGAATCCAACTTGGCTTGAGCTCCGCTGGACTCATTATCACCCGTAATACAGCCTCCGCACTGTATACTCCCACTCTGTTCTGATCATGCTACCCTTTTAATCTCGCGACACGTGGAAAACAAATGTATCACAGCCGTAGATCTTTCACGCCTGGGATAGAGGAATTGCTATAAAAAGGGGAGTTGTTACATCGCTCTGGTTTGTCCCTTTCATTATATTCGAAGAAAGCTTTGTTTTCAAGGTAGTAGCCTCGAAAATGGTGAAAACCGCGGCGGATGCAAATCTCAAACAGCCAACGGAGGCGGAAACCACCGCCAAATCATCAACGACCGAATCAGATCCTAAACAAACAGAGGCGGTAAGCGCATGAAGTTAATTTTTCCTTTTCTTTTTGATAGAGATGAGAATTGAGAAGTTAATTTTTATTTTGAATGTTTAGATCCAAGAAAATCTGCAGAAGAAGCTAAAGTATTTGGATTTCGTTCAAGTTGTGTCGATTTATGCCGTTGTTTGTGTTTCAAGCATCTACGAGTACGCCAAAGAAAACTCCGGTCCACTTAAACCGGGTGTACAAACCGTCGAAGAAACCGTCAAGACCGTCGTCGGCCCCGTTTACGACAAATTCCATTACGTGCCGTTCAAGTTCCTCGAGTTTGTCGATCGCAAGGTAAGCATTCAACAATCAATATTCAACCACCGCGAAACTCCGTTTTTGTTAAGGAACCGTAATTCTTTACACGTGTTCTTTGGCTCTGTGCAGGTGGATGAGTCCTTGAACGAGTTAGAACGCCATGTGCCGTCTCTGGTAAAGCAGGTTTCATGTCAAGCTCGAACCGTAGCTTCGGAGGTCCAGCGAGTCGGTGTTGTAGACGCGGCTAAGACAATCACGAGGGATGTTTACACCAAGTGTGAACCAACGGCTAAGGAGATGTACGACAAGTACGAACCGGTAGCGGAACGGTACGCCGTTTCCGCTTGGCGGTCGCTTAACCGTCTCCCGCTTTTCCCTCAAGTGGCTCATATAGTAGTCCCCACGGCTGCTTACTGGTCGGAGAAGTACAATCAGGTGGTATATTACTCTGGAGAGAGAGGGTACGCGGTAGCGCCGTATCTGCCCTTGATTCCGACTGATAAAATCGCAGAGGTTTTCGGAGGTCACACGATTTCGAGTAATGGCGAAACAGTTCGCAGGCAATGAAATGAGTATGGCTCTTAGTGGGTTTTGGGTATTAGTTGGTTATAGCTTCCTTGCCTGAAAATGTCGCCGGCGAAATGGAGTGATAGACTCCATTGTCGATCTTTTTATTTTTAGCTTAATATTTCTGGTGTTCAAGATCAATGTTGAATGTTTTTTTTTACTGTAAGTATATTTTATATTTTATATTTTATATTTATCAATTTTTCTTGAATAATTTTATCTAAAGTCGAATCTAAAATAGATAAAAACTGTTTTTATTTTTTATTTAAAAACCTTTTTCATCGTACCGGTTACCGTCTTTCATTTCATTTCATTTACTGCAATTTATGACCTTCCTACCAAAAACCAATATTGCATTAACTTCTTGTAGTTGGAATTGTAAGAAGTTTATTATTTATTAATCATACTGTTAAGTTAAATAATCATAATCTTTAAAAATAAGACATTCGTATAAACAAAAAAAATATCCCGTGAGATATTTTTCTTAATCAAATATACTGCTAAGTTTATCTTTTCCTATGCTTTGATTGAGTTTTAGGATTAATCTTGTTTTTCTGTTAAGTTTATTATTATTATTATTTATTTGTCTATACTTTTCTGGGCTAACCCGTTTTTCTCAACCCTTGGCTAGCTTCCTCTTTCTCTACTAAAGATCACACTTTTCCCCTTGCACTTCCATTCTGAACATGTTTTGCTTTATTCATTGATTTTTGTTATTTTTTCTGTTCTCTAACAGCTGGTGGAACTAAAACTTATAACGGACATTTGGTCACTTGGATGAACATACACCTTCGTGAAGTCATCTGCACCTCAAAGGTACAGAAACCATTCGAACAATGTTTATTTCTTTTAAGAATAAATGTAAGAATGATGTTTTTCTTTTAATCCACTTGCTAAGTATTTAAAGTGATGGGTGATTATCGTAGCCACAGTCAATTTAAGTAAAGATTATTTGAGTACAAGTAATCAATGAAAGCATACGTCCGTTATTCTCTGTAGTGTTTTTGCCAGATTAACTTGTTCGTTTAACTTTGCGGACCTTTTCAGATAGGAAGCCCCCTGTTTTAGGCCGTGGCAGAGGTAGAGGAGATGGTCCTGGACGGCAACCAAAGGGAACCGGACGTGGATTTGAAGACGGTGACGGTGCCAAGGGTGCAGGAGGACGAGGTAGGGGAGGTGGCCCTGGGGGGAAGACCAGTGGAAGCAGAGGTAAAGGTGCTATAACCAATCAAAATCCTTTTGTAGCTTAGCAGATAATTTAATCTGCTGTTTTTCCTTCCGGCAACAGGTGGTGGCCGAGGTCGAGGCTGATGCCATTAATATGCTTTTATCTTGGGAAACATTGCTATTTTTAGAAGCAGGTTGCATCCAATTACAGAATTCAGATGAAGATCTTTGTCTTGTGGTTTGCCACTTTAAAATTACTGAGGTCATCCAAGTTAAACTATTACCTCTTGTTTAACTTGTAATCAATCTATTTAACTCCAAATTTGTGACAAATTTCCTCTTTAATTGGTGGCAATGCTTTCTCCTTCATACAACCTAATATGCTGTAATGAATTAATTGGTTTCAATGGTAGAATACAGTGCATAAAATTAACAGCATTTCTTGCTGAACTGGAAGAACTTTTGAGTAAAAGCTAGAGTTGGAAAAGAATGCTATTAGAACACACAACATTAGAGCTAAGCAATGGATATATTTAGTAGGGATGGTGCCTACGGTTTTTGCGATTTCGTGGCGACTTCTCGACCAAAGCACTTGAGATCCAAGACCGACTGATCTCCGGTGAATTATCACCGGACCAACAACACAAGCGACCATCCTCGCCACCCGTCCATCCAAAAATGCCTCGACTTTGAGCAGGTCCACTTTGTATGTTTGACATCGGCAATATGCTCCTAACAACACCCATATGACCACCCCCAAGAACTGCTTCTGGGGATCCTATTGCCGCTCCTCCTTTAAACTTTACCGGGAAATAACCTAAACATCCACCATTGGTCCCACCAATCACCCATAAATTCTCTCCTCCAAAACTGTGACAATCAACAAAATAATCAACCTGCAAAAGATCTTGAGAACTTAGTGCATGTTCATTCCAGTTTCTTCACTACTTCACCATAGAAAAAGCTGGAAGAAAGCCAGTAACGAATTCAATTGTTTACAGACTTACATGATCCAATGTCCAACTCTCGGATGCCAATGAACGAGCATCGTCAAAGTTTGCTTCATTGGTTCCTTTGTTCCAATCCCATACACTACAAGTTGTGGAATAAACATCTAAGCAGTAAGCACTGGTTCCGGGGGAAATATATGGAGTATTTATTTAAGGCATTTTGGAGCAAAGTTTTCAAATTTTAACGTATTTTCAGTATATGTCCCTAATCCACCAACTCTAAACAAAGAGATCTCACAATGTTTTGCAAATTCAAAGAACAAAACCTTGTATTTCATGGATCAAGTACAAAGATACCTTAAGGTCTCAATGTTTGTCAAACCCCAAAGCTTCTCAGAAGAGTCCCCGAAAAACCCAACCTTTGCAATTGATGTTCCAACATTGATAACCTGAAATGTTAGGATAAGAATTAATCATATTTCCAGAGACAGGAATTTATTAATATGAAACTAAGCAGTCTCTAAATATAGACAACTCAAAGGACAAATTAATATAAAAACAAATCCACACTTACAGATTCAAGATGATCATCATCGTTGATATCTCCATCGGTATCAAATATACATATCAAACCATCAGCAGATGCAGAAGCTAGTTTGTTTTGATGGCCAGGGATGAAATGTACCTTTCGACAATAGGAGAAACACCAATGATGCCAATAAGCCACATGATTCAACCGAAAAAATCCCAACTTTTACTAGCTTAAGGCTGAAGTTTAAATTTGTTTAATCACATTAAGCTTCAGTATGCCAAGCATAGCCACAAAAATTAGGATGTAATTATGTAGAAGAAACAATAGAAACTCATAGAATTCAAAACTACACGGTGATCGAAATGAACAGAGGCTAAGACTAACCTGAGTAACATCGTCCACGTGAGATTCCTCCAAGCACGCAACTTGTTTCTTGTTCCTCCAATCCCAGAAAAGTATCTGTGTTGTTGATAAACAAGCAAGAAAAAAACAGTCATGGGATCTGGGAACTGTGGAAAAGAGATGTTCCGGACAACTTTCCACACAAAGGATAAGCATATTGACCATAATTCTCCTATCTTACATCAAAACGAGGCCAAAACTAACATATGCTGATCTGAAGTGGGAAAAACAACTTTAAAACATAAAATGTGTAGACCTGGGATTGACATCCTGCAGCCAAAAGATTATCATCCGACCCTCCAAATGAGAAGCTAAAGACCTCTTGAGAAGAACCAGCAGTCATACACGAAACCTAAACAACAAATTGCACCAAAAATTCTTTAAAAAAATAAGGGTCCATTCCAAAATTTCTGCAGGAAAATCCTGGTCTAAGAATCACCTGTTGAAAAGTTCTGGTATCCCACGCTCTGATAGTTCCATCAGAGGAGCAAGAGTGCAACACATGGTGATTGGAAGAACCACAAAAACAGATATGATTAATAGTTGAGGAATGTCCCTTACACTCTCCAAGATATTGACCAGTAATTGGAGAGTAAAGTTTAACTGCATTAGTCGATAATGATACCGCCATGGAAGTCCAATCATCCCTTTTTTTTCAAAACCCACCAAAAATAAGCAATCACCATCAATTTTAACACCTAAAAAATTCAAAATAATCCCATTTTTCGGTGATCAAAATTGTTTTCGGGAGAAGGGGCGTACCTGGGGACGATTTGGAAAACGTAGTCGTCGCCGAAATTGGTTTGTATCGAATTTTTTAGACCGAATGTCTTGGTTAAGCTCTGACTATTCTGAACCGGCCGCTGTTCTTCTTCTATTTCCATCCCCGAAGCTTCAATTTCCATCTCCGTATCTCTTTTTTTTCGATCGCTTTGTTGCTTTGAGCTTTAGCTAATGGCTATCGAAAAGAAGAGGCAAAGCAAGGCGGGGGCGCCTACGCGTAGGAATTCAGGGTTCTAGAGTTAGACAGGCGATTGTAAACGGCCAGGTTTAACTTAACTACTATATTCAAAACCAATCAATTTTTGCCACCTCATTCCCCCTTTTTATTTAAGCTTCAAATTAGGGTTTTTGTTCCCCTTTTCCACAAGCATCGGATTAGATCACTAAAGTATTTAATTTCCCCCATTTCGAGGTTAAGACAAGTGTCACGTCTAAAAAAAATAAAAAATATTAATTATATATCAAATATATTTTTTAAGAAGTTAATGATCCCGTGACAAATGTCATCAAAACGATTCAATGTCCAATTTCATACCGAATGCCCATAAAAAAGAGTAAACATTGCTCCAGGAGAAGAAAAGAAAAATACTTTTATTGAATTAAAAACCCCAAAAAAAAATCAATCGAAAATTTTTAACTACTTAATCTAAAATTGTTTAAATTTAATTTTTAATCTATTATTAACCTAATATTAATAGCTATCTGAACCCTAATTTCTAATCTGATATAACTAAATATATAATACGATATGACAGAAACTTCCAAGTTCCAACTGTTAAATGAGAAGTCTTTGATGAACATCCAGTGATCGATATTGTACTAAATTGACCTTTGCCTCTAGTTACAGAACTGAAAGCATCTCAGATTATAAAAGAAGTTGATCCTGTTCTGCAAAGAAAATTTTTCCAAAACCAAGTTTGCAACAAAGGAGGAAATCCAGATGTTCTCCTTTCTAAATGATCACCATCAAGCGTATGATTTAAAGGTACATATAGAGCATCCTAATTCATGTCAAGGAGCTAAAATGGTCTACCAATCGGACACAACATAGATCTTCCCGGATTAACCAAATTTTTAATATCACGCAGCTGAAACACATCAGGCATTGATCCGCGTCGGAGATACGAAAAACAAAAGATAACACACACCCATAGTTAAACAGAATTTCAGTTTCCAGCTAAAATGAATTTATGTGCTAGCTTCAGCTTCCTTTTTCTCCGAAGTTCCAACACCGTGCCCATCAGGCTTTGCATCTATTTCGGCCTTGTCATCTGGCTTTGTTGCTTCTTGTCCTAACACAATAGCATGAACCATCAAGAGAAAAGGTAATCACAGGCAAAACATCACCTATTAAATCCTTGTAGACTTGTAGTTTTCTTACCTTCATCGTCACTGTCTTCAAACTCATCCATGCGGCCCATGCCACTCATACCACCCATCATGTCACCCATGCCACCCATTCCGCCCATGCCACTCATCATGTCACCCATGCCACCCATGCCGCCGAAGTTCTAAACACCACAAATATTGTTAGGTAAGAAAGCAAGTCTTCATAAGTTACAGCTAGAACTAGACAAGGTACATAAAATATAATATATCCATATATCCATTCCATACCGAGAAGTCCATTCCTCCCAAGTCAAGATCACCGGCACCTAATCAGTAGTACCAGAAAATAATAAATTGTCAGTTTGAACTGTATTGGCCTCCGCATCAATAAAATCAAATATAGAAACGTACCCTTGTCTTCATCTTCATCAACCCATTTGTCCCAATCCACTTTGACATAATGGGGAGCCTTGCCATCACCACGCAATAATTTTTTCCACCACACTTTCTCAGCTTTCTCTAAGATACAGAATATGCTCCTTACACCTATATTTATTTTGCTTTCCTTTTTTTCAAGAAAAAATAAAAAATACAAACGTCAAAGTCAAACAATGATGGAAGAATGTTTATCCTATGCAATGTGAGCATACGAATAGGCAACACTTTCAAGTACTTCCAAAAAGAATTTAGACTTAGCTGGATAGAATTGATAGAAAAATTAAAAGAGGAAACATATTTTTTGCATTAGTAACATAATTTAATTTACTATTTCACTCTTTTTCCCCCTTCTAAACACACCAAGAATTTCATTTTCTTTCACTTTTCCCACCCTACTATCGAACACACAAACGAAGTTAGAAGTAGCATGAGTGCGTGAATGCGTGTTTCAAGGACGTTAAAGAATGTCGAAATAGTATAAGCCACGCATGCTAATGCACTTAAAATGAAATAATCCGAAAAATAAGACACAAAATATCTAAAGGCTAGTCATAATATCTTCATAATTCACTTAAAAGCAACCAATCATCAACATATACTATCATAAATAAACAGATCAACATACTCTCAATTCGACCGACACCCAGCATCCTCAAATAACACTGAACAAAAGGACCAATCATTTTATTGATTCTCGATAACGGCTAAATCAATATCTTACCTCCACAATGACCTTATCAAAAAGTTCCAACTTCAACTCATATTTGTTATTTCCAGTTCCAGCAGTACCAGAGAAGGTAAACACTCCCTCTGGCTCAAGATTGACCTTCGCATCTTTCGAATCGGATAACATCACCGTAATGAAAACCTTATCAGCTCTTTGAGCCCATTTCACCTCGGGATGACGACTAACAACAAAGAAAAACAAAATAATTCAATCATAGATGATAAAAGTAAACTTCAAATCAAAATATACCCAAAACAAAACAATATCAGATACAAACCCTAATTAAAACCCCACTACAACAGTTCTTCCTAATCAAAACAAATCAAGATCGAAAAAGATCGTTAAGCTTACCTCATGATTTAGTACTGGTCTACTGGATACTGTAGAGAGAGAGTTGTAAAGAAATGTAAAACCCTAATGGAAACACCGAAGAATAGCCGTCAACTAATAATAAGAATGAGATTTTAACTTACAGAACGGACACCATTTGCCCTTTGCTTTTGCTTTTCTATCGCGTGTAATTCATGGCCTTTTTAGTCATTTCCTTTCTGGATATTTTTTATGCTATTATGCGGGAAGGTTGTATTTTGTTTATTGCAGCAGCGTCGTTTGATTTTGATTTGTTTTTTGGGGAATGAATCGGACGGTTCAGAATCAAATCAGAACCGTGAGTCTGGTTTTCATTTTATTATTTACACGCGCCCAATTTAGTGTTGGATCTTTGGGTTTTGGGTTCAATAATATTAATTTATTTTTATATAATTTCTTAAAATAAATTTTTTTTTAAGATTCTCGATTTATTGATTGATTAATTTCGATCGAGTATTACAATGATTTATTATAAGACAATCCTCTCAATTTAATTGTTTACAAAAATACCCTCAGTTATGGATTGTGATCGGTTTTTAGTCGTTGATGTAGGTTCGTACTTCATTCACACATCAATTTTTTAGTATGTCTCAAATACGAACATGCATCTAACACGATTATAAATCTTTATTAAATAAAAAAAATAATTACGTTCTAAATATAAATATCAAAATTTAAACTCATATAATATAAAACAACATAAACATTCTTGAATCTCGATCATCCGGTCTTTGAACTCGAGCATTCATCATAGGAAGACCTTGGCCATTGGCATAGTCAGACTCCGATGAATGCCCGGCACTCGGATTCCCAGTGTTCCTTTGCCTGTCGAACTCTCTCCGCTCTTTCCGTCCGAAGTCGCTGCTCCCAGTATTCACGACAGCTATTCCAAAACAAATACACGATAGTCGATTCTTATTCGAATATATGTATCGTGTATCGATACTCTTCCTAACATAGACAAATATATTCGGAAAAATAATAGTCATACCTTCTCTTTAGCAATACACTAAGCTCGTCCAAATGTACATAACCTTCATAAACTCCAGCCTCTCGACATAAAGGACACTTTTCTCTCGGCTCCGCCGCTTTCAGGCCACTAACGACGGTCACCGATGCAGCTGAACACGCACACATGTAGCAGAATATATGCCCACAAGTGAGGGATACTGGATCGAATACTGTTTCCTGTTACATTAATGAAGAAAATGGAATCAAAGTATCCCACTATCAGAGCATAAATCATGCAACTTACCAAGCATATCGAGCAAGTCAAGTCGATATCGAGCTTGACGGAATCGAAGAGTTCGCCAGAAAGGAACGGTTTGCCATCGTTAAATGTGAGAAAGCAGCCCTCAAACAATGCAGGGGTCATCCCTGATTTGGCCTTGGTTTCCCTCAGATTGATATGGAAAGCCATAAGCTCACATAGCCACGGCGATTGAAGGATTTCGATGTGCATACTTTGCGCTTGTGACCGGAAGGCTTGTCCTTGTTTCGAGACATGAACCTGCACCGAGAGCAGAATCAGAACAGAACCTCTTCAACCACAAGAAATTAGCATCAGTGCAGAGATTCTTCACATACCTTATCGTATTTTTTCAGTATTTTCCGAATCGCGATCGAATTAATCAATGCATAGTTAACCAAGTCCTTCCCTTCTTGAACCAAGGAAACATGGCTTCCTTGCAGCTTGGCTTTGAACCAAATGAAGTACTTTCTGAATCCAGAAGCCAAGTGTAGTTCAAGCAATTTCTGCGCTTGATCGTTGAAGCATCCGACTACGTCGGACATTTCCTTGAGAAGAGAGGGGAAGAAGGTCCCATCGCACACTGTGACCAATTCAAAGCTCATAGAAACATCATCAAATCAGAACAGAAGAAATCAATAAGAAACTAAGGCTACTAAGCTGGAGACCATAACCTCCTCCTGGAGGATCTGGTACTGTTGAACCTCAAAATAAAACAACAGAAAAAAGAAGAAAATTTCCCGGAAAGTTTGATTTACAAGCAAAATCATCAGAGAAGAGAAAACCCAGAAATTATACATATATATATGTACCTGAACAATGTTGGGGGCAAGTTTGTATGTCAAGAACTCCATGAACGTCTTTCTTGGACAGAGTATCCCTCCGACAGTTCTTCAAAATCTTCTTGAGCTTCTTGAAACCAACTCCTGGCAGTTTCTTTTCTTGTCCCTTCATGTATTCTTGATATTTCTTACAGAACTTCATCTCTCTCAGGATAACAAATCTGTCAACTTGGTTTTTGTTGGTTCTTTCGGTTGATTTCCATGAACAGTTTCTTTTCTCTTTGTTTTACCCCTTCTGGTATTACATCTGCAGCTGACAATGATAAATCATTAATAAAATATCAAATTATATAAAATTGACTCCAATGGTTTTTGAATAAGAAAAAGGAATTCTCCGGTGGTTTCTTTTCTCTTTTTTTCAAGTTATGTTTATCCTAGGCGACTAATTAGCATGAGTAGCCACGCGTTTGATACTGATTAGTCGGAGTGATTAAAACTTGCATAGATATTTAACGGTCTAATAAATTTAATATTAATATTATATTATTGTTATATTTTAATTTTTTTATTTTTTAATTTATATTATAAATTTAGTGAATCGTTAAATATCATTAAACCAATTTTAATTCGATTTATATAATATCATTGTACTTATAATATCATAGAATTTTAAGTTTTTATAATTTTTATAATTTTTTACATTTAATTAAACTAGTAAACTTTCTCATTTCAAAATTTTATAAATACACTTTTCCTAACCACGTTTATAACTAAATCTAATTATTTGTTTTGGATTAATCGGTATAATATGTCGTATTATAATATTTATCATTTGATATTTTTATAATTTTTTATTTTAATATTAATTTTTTAAAAATTTTAAAATATTATAAAAATATAAAAAATAATTTTTAATAAATAAATAAATATCATATAATAAAATTATAATATGTTACGTGTTAATAATATTTAAAAATATTAAAAATGGATAATCAAAATTGATTAATCCACTTAATTAATTCAATTTACTGATTTAAAGATTTAATTAAATAAAAAATAGAAATTTTATTATTTTTTTAAGTTTGAAGATTTTAAACATCTTTAAGTCTTATTATTATTTATGAAAAGCTTAACGATTAAGAAGATGTCCACTTTATATTATTTTTTTTATTGTATTGTATAATATATTTTTTAATTACTTTGGTGTTTAATATTTTATTTAGTAATTTAAATCAGATTTTTTTACGATAGATATTAAATTTTTTCGTTATCCAATAAAAATATAATATGTGATATATTTTTGTTATCCAAACCAAAATTTAACTCTTTAAATTTTTCTCCTGTCATCATGATTCAATCTTCATCGATCAACCTTGTCTTCGTCGCCACTACGACCAAAAATCCTATCATCTTATCACTAAAAATTGATAAATAAATCGTTAATTATTTTATCGACGAACATCAAATAATAAAAATATTTAATTAAAATGACCAAAGAGCAGGGAATGTTAAACGATGAGATACATGATATTGCTTCGATAATGAACGATAAAACGTTAGCATGTGAAGAATTATGATAGGAGAGATAAGATTTGAGATTTTAATAAAAAAATAAATTTTTAAAATGTTCGTATTCTAAAAAAATAAAAATTCAAATAAATAAAAATAGATCATATATCTTATTATAATTAAATAATAATATTTTTTTTTCATTTGTCGATAATAATTTAATTTTAATTACAATTAAAAACATTAAACATTAAAATAATCCAAAAAATATTAAACATCAAAAAAATTATATTACTTTTTAACAGTTAAGCATTTATAATCAAATAAATAAAAATAGATCATATATCTTATTGTAATTAAATAATAATATTTTTTAATAAAGAATTTAATTTGAATTATAATTACAAATATTAAATATCAGAATAAAAAATATATTAAATACTTTTTAACTGTTAAGCATTTATAAAATTATAAATTTAAATATTTTTCGATACATATTATCATTTGAATCGTTTATTCTAATAATTAAATTTAGGGTTTTCAAATCCCTTAAAATCTAAATCCATCCCCCCTTCTCCAAATCCCAAGTTCCCAACCACGTCATGTGACAGGTAGGAACGTCAAAACATTTTCTTACATTTGTAGAGTCAGATTTATCCTTTTCGGATTCCTTTTGCAATTTGATCCGGATTTTCTGCTTTAATAATTAATAGCGAGTTTTCCATCGGTGGAAGAAACGTACGGTGGGTTCGGAAATCTATCATCTTCATCTTCTGATGGACGTTCATGATGGGGGTGTTGCAGCCCCTCCATCTTCCGACATCTCATGCTCGATTTGCCTTGAGTTGGTTTCCTATACCGGCGACAGATCAAGGGCTAAGCTTCAATGTGGCCATGAATTCCATTTGGGTATTGTTCTTCTTCCTTAACTATGATGTTTACGCAAAGATAGAACTACTTGATGATTTGTGAGAATTTGTGTAATTTACCAATGGAATTAGGGTGTGAATTGCGATGGTAGTTCTGGTAGATAATCTTAGTTAATTTTACATGTAATTAATGATCAATGGGTATAGATTAAAGGCTGTTAATCCGGACTGAACTGCGTCGCATACTGGGGACTGGCTTTGGTAAGGTTGACAAACTACATGCGTGTGTTGTTCTGCTTGAAGAATGTTTATACTTTGTATTGTGTCTTGTTGGCTTTGCTGTTTTGATGATTTGCTGCTAATGATCCAAACTATGCAGATTGCATCGGTTCGGCATTTAACATGAAGGGGGCGATGCAATGTCCGATTTGCCAGAAGATTGAAGAAGGTCAATGGTTGTATTCAAATGGCTCCACCCCATCACTTCCTGAGCCAAACATGGAGAATCTTGATGATGATGAGGATGATTATGTGCCAGTTTATTCTGAAATGGTACAACAATATCCATATGTTCTCTATTAGCCGGCATCGTCTTTTATCATCTTAAAACATGCATCATTCAACTTCTGCTTGTTTAGCTTGGAAATGATACTGCATTTTCAAAATATCGGCTTGTGTTTAATGTCATCATCCAAATAAACATATAGTAATATGAAGAATTTGGACTCTTATTTGCTTTCCACTAAAAACTTAATCGGTGTTGCATGTTTTGCTCGTTAAATCCACTCTCTGTTTGCTGTTAAAAGGTGTGTTGGTTACATTTCTTCTTGCAATGTATTGCATTGCACTTTCTTTATATGCAGCATGTTAGAACTCAATGGTGTCCCTTTGGCGAATATACAAGAGTTGATTCATCATCCGAGTAAGCAAGATCTATCTTCTTGTGGTTTTGTTTTTGTTTGTGTATTTTATGCTATGATCGCTCCATCGTTAAGGGTACATTGTCTTGAATTTGGAGTGGTTTACTGCTGAAAGAATTTATAAACATAATTGCTTGAATGAAATTAACTGCATATGTAGATTACTTGGCGGATTTTGACATGTCTTTGCCTAGTTCATCCTCTCCATGAGCATTGATAGCTACCGGCTTCTTTATCCCCAAGATAATTACAACCTCTTCACTCTGATATCTAGCTTATAGTTGAAGTTTTTCTTTCTAACTAATTTTAGGGAACTGTAAAACAAGATGGGAACTCACTTATATAAGAATCTTTTTCTGTTTACTCAAAATGTTCGGCAGTTCACTCGATACAGAGGACTTTACTGCTGTCTCTGACATGTTGGTGCTTTGTTATATCTTTCAGGGAAGTGGAATCTCCATCAATTGCATGTAAGTTCTTATGATTATCATCAGTTTCTTCATCTCAGTTCTTTGGTGTCCCAACGAAGAAACAACTAGGCGACACAAATAATATTTACTCTCCATGTAGATCAAGCTAACATTTGCTGAACATGCTACTGCTTCATCTGTTGCTTATTCACATTTTGCATATTTTGGACCACTTCCACCCACAACATTATGACCTAATTAGTGTGTAGAGCCCAACTTTAGTCTCCAATGGAATATCCTTGCTGGACAGAATGAGATAATTGCGCCTTTACCTACATTAGTAGCAATATCATAGTTGGGGGCGGCATTCTACGTTTTCTTCATATCATATAATCTTATTCCCATACCAGCAATACTACTGATACAACTTCTATTCCAGCTGCAGCTCAGGGATCTTCTACCGGTGAACCTAATGCTTCAACTAGGTCCAGATCTTTCCCACATCATTCCTCCTTTGAGCATGGGTAAGGTACCAACTAACATGGGTTTGAATATATACTCTCTTTTCGTTTTCATGAATGCTGTTGACCATTGTGAAAACTACTTGGTTGTTTACTCATAGGTCTAGAGCTGGGAGTTCGTTTGTCTCTTCGAGCTTTTCTCGTCATCCAGGAAGCAACAGTCATGCCCATGGTCTGATACAGACATCTGTTGTCTATTATCGGCAGCCAAATCATTTCAATCAGCAGCACTTCAATCAATCTCGTGTGCCTGCTCCTGTAGTTCCTGGTATGACGAGAGCAGGTGGCTTCTATGTCTATCCTCCATCAAGTTCATCAGGCCAGAACCTACATGAAGCAGAAAGCTCGTATCCAAATAACTATAGTTCTCTCGAAAGAGAACGTTCATCTCATTTCCCAACCGTAACAAGAGTAACAGGTTGGGGGGGATATTTCTAGCCTGGATTCTAGCAAGTAGCAACAAGTCTAGGAGCTTCCGCCCATAGTTTGCTTATACAAGTCTAAGTTCGTTTGCAAATGCTCCATGTTTATTCCATGAAAGGAAACTCTACAAATTGATGAACTTTTGCCTATATATGTAAATTTATGGCAACTTTGTCCGTTAGGCAGACCACAAAATGGATGAGTTTCTTTAACCATTGTCTGTTGATTCAATGATTTATTATAAGGGGTATGTTAAAATTAAGAATGTACAAAAACATTTGATCCAATTATCTATTGATCTCATAAAAAAATTCTGCTGAGTAATCATCACATTGTAAATTCCTATTAATTCAAAAAGAAGCCAAATTACTAGTAGTAATCTTTGATGCAATACGTTGTTGCTTTGCTCCGAAGTGTGTAAAGGCAAATTAGTCCGAGCAGAGACATGGGTTATTACTTTCTTTTTAAAAGACATATTTGTTAAGATATACAATGTCACCGTTTAAATATTTCAATACATTTCTTTTTCTTTCTGATGTATGATTAAAATTTCTTGTCTCTTCTCAGATATGACATTCTTTCCCATTCAACCTCATGACGTCCTCTCAATAAGTTTTCGCTCTTGTGATTGATCAATTATCACGAATATTCATCCTATCTACCAAATTTTCACGGGGTCATTATCTTCTTCTTAAAAGACATGTTTGTTAAGATATACAATGACACCGTTTATATATCTCAAGACTTCTATTTTTCTTTTCGATGTATGATTAATGTTATTTGTCTCTTCTTAGACATGACATTCTTTAACATTCAACATCGTGACGTCTTCTCACGAGTTTTCACTCTTGTGATTAGTCAATTGTCACGAATATCCATCATGTCTACCTTTTTCATAAGTGCTCAACGTAAAATCAGGTAGTCAAAGGGTCGCTTTGATACCACTTGTCATGGGGTTATTACCCTCTTCTTAAAAGACATGAATGATATGATGTACAATATTACCGTTTATATATCTCAAGACTTTTTTCTTTTTGATGATGAAATTTTGGCGGGAACTATAACTTTAAAAAATCAGAAAAATTAAAGTTTGATCTTAAATTTACTCTCTGTCTCTGTTAAATTTCAGATTGATTTGTCAATATGAGACAAGCTCTCTCTTCCCGCCATTGTTCAAGAGAGATTCCTCAGGCTGTCGAGTTCCCCTTCCCATTTGTGCATACTACCGCAGGAAACCGTGTTATGTTGTCGACTCCTCCAGCTATACTATTCCTATTCCAACTTTTTACGGTTTCTCCTCCGGCTTCGTTTTTCTCCTCCAGCTCTGGTTCCGGATTCATTTTCTTTGCTGTGAGAGCTTTTCAAAATCAAAAAAACTATTCTTCGAAATCAAGAATATACTTTGTCCGATTCCAGTTTGTTGCATAAAAATTTGATGATGGATTTTTGGCGAGAATTATAACTTAAAAAAATTAGAAAAATTTGGAGGTTGATCTTAAATTTACTCACTGTCTCTGTTAAATTTCAGATTGATTTGTCAATATGAGACAAGCTCTGTCTTTCCGCCATTGTTCAAGAGAGATTCCTCAACCTGTCGAGTTCCCCTTCCCACTTGTGCATGCTATCGCACGAAACCGTGTTATGTTGCCGACTACTCCAGCTCTGGTTCTGGATTCATTTTATTTACAGCGAGAGCTTTTCGAAATCAAGAATATACTTTGTCCGTTAGGCAGACCTCAAAATGGATGAGTCCCTTTAACCATTACTTGCTGATTCAATGATTTATTATAAGGGGTATGTTAAAATTAGGGATGTGCAAAAACATTTGATTCATTTATCTGTTGATCTTATAAAAAAAATTCTGTTGAGTAATCATCACATTGCAAATTCCTATTAATTTAAAAGAAAACAACTTACTAGTAGTAATATTTAATGCGATATGTTGTTGCTTTGCTCCGAAGTGTACAAAGGTAAATTAGTCCGAGCATTTGAGCATCAGACATAAGGTTATTGCTCTCTTCTTAAGAGACATATCTGTTAAGATATACAATATTACCGTTTATATATCTCAAGACCTCTATTTTTCTTTTTGATGTATGATTAATGTTATTTGTCTCTTTGTAGACTTGACATTTTTAACATTCAACATCGTGATGTCCTCTCACGAGTTTTCACTCTTGTGATTGGTCAATTGTCACGAATATCCATCGTGTCTACCTTTCTCATAGATGCTCAACGTAAAATCGAGTAGTCAAAGGGTCGCTTTAATACCACATGTCATGAGGTCATTACCCTCTTTTTAAAAGACATGAATGATATGATGTACAGTATTACCGTTTATATATCTTAAGACTTTTTTTTTCTTTTTTGATATGAGATTAATATTTTTTGTTTCTTATCAGGCATGACAATATACTCGAACAATTGATTTTTCATCATCATGGTACCCGAAAACCTGTCTCAAACAAAAAGCAGAATACAAATTCTATGTTTGTTTACAAGAACAAAAAATATAATTCAATCGAACTAAAATGTTACCACATCTCCATCTTAAATATTATATTTTAATAATATTTTTTGTTATAATTGAACGTGTTAACTTTTAGTTGTTTTTTAATTGTGGCATAATAACACTCCCCGAAGAAAAATATATCCATTTTAAATATTAACCCTTCGAGCTATTCAATTTTCATTTTGAATTTCTTCACTTCTCTTCAGGTAATTTTCTCTTTGAATTTTTTTCTTCATTTTTGATATACTAGATTTGAATGAATGAATGAATGATCTGATCTTTCTCCATTTTTTTATTATTATTTTGTTTGAATCGTTTTCACTTTTTGAATTTGTGTGAATGACTGAATTAGAATGCTCTTTGTGAAATTTGAATTTTCATGATTCAGTTCATCCGGATTTCAGTTTGTTGCATAAAAATCTGATGGATTTTTTATGGGAATTATAACTTAAAAAATCTAAAAAACTGGAGTTTGATCTTAAATTTACTCTGTATCTCTGTTAAATTTTAGATTGATTTGTCAATATGAGATAAGCTCTCTCTTCCCGCCATTGTTCAAGAGAGATTCCTCAGCCTATCGAGTTTCCCTTCCTACTTGTGCATGCTATCGCACGAAATTGTGTTATGTTGCCAACTCCTCCAGTAATCCCATTCCCATTCCAACTTTTTACGGTTCCTCCTCCGGCTCCGATTCCTCCTCCAGCTCTGGTTTAGGATTCAATTTCTTTGCAACAAGAGCTTCTTGAAATAAAAATATTAGAGTTTTTCGAAATCAAGAATATACTTTGTCCGATTCCAGTTTGTTGTATAAAAATCTGATGGTGGATTTTTGGCGGGAATTATAACTTTAAAAAATCAGAAAAACTAGAGTTTGATCTTAAATTTACTCTATGTCTCTGTTAAATTTCATATTGATTTGTCAATATGAGATAAGCTCTCTCTTCCCGCCATTGTTCAAGAGAGATTTCTCAGCCTGTCGAGTTCCCTTCCCACTAGTGCATGCTATCGCATGTTATGTTGCCGACTACTCCAGCTATCACATTACTATTCCTATTCCAACTTTTTCCGGTTCCTCCTCCGGCTTCGGCTCTGACTCCTCCTCTAGCTCTGGTTCCAAATTTATTTTCTTTGTAGCGAGAGCTTTTCGAAATTAAAAAACTGGAGTTTTTCGAAATCAAGAATATACTTTGTTCGATTCTAGTTTGTTGCATAAAAATCTGATGATGGATTTTTGGCGGGAATTATAACTTAAAAAATCAGAAAAACTTGAGTTTGATCTTAAATTTACTCTTTGTCTCTGTTAAATTTCAGATTGATTTGTTAATATGAGATAAGCTCTTTCTTCCCGCCATTGTTCTAGAGAGATTCCTCAGCCTGTCGAGTTCCCCTTCCCACTTGTGCATGCTATCGCATGAAATCGTGTTATGTTGCCGACTACTCCAGCTCTGGTTCCAGATTCATTTTTTTTGCAGCGAGAGCTTTTTGAAATCAAGAATATACTTTGTCCGTTAGGCAGACCTCAAAATGGATGAGTCCCTTTAACCATTGTCTGTTGCTTCAATGATTTATTATAAGGGATATGTTAAAATTAGGGATGTGCAAAAATATTTGATCAATTTATCTGTTGATCTCATAAAAAAATCTGTTGAGTAATCATCACATTGCAAATTCCTATTAATTCAAAAGAAAACAACTTACTAGTAGTAATCTTTGATGCGATATGTTATTGCTTTGCTCCGAAGTGTACAAAAGTAAATTAGTCCGAGCATCCTAAGCATCAAAGACATAAGGTTATTGTTCTTTTTTTAAAAGACATATTTGTTAAGATATACAATGTTACCGTTTATATATCTCAAGACCTCTATTTTTCTTTTCGATGTATGAATAATGTTATTTGTCTCTTCTTAGACATGACATTCTTTAACATTCAACATCGTGACGTCCTCTTACGAGTTTTCACTCTTGTGATTGATCAATTGTCACGAATATCCATAATGTCTACCTTTCTCATAGATGCTCAACGTAAAATCGGGTAGTCAAAGGGTCGCTGATATCACTTGTCATGAGGTCATTACCATCTTCTTAAAAGACATGAATGATATGATGTACAGTGTTACCGTTTATATAATTCAATCGAACTAAAATGTTACCAAATCTCCTTCTTAAATATTATATTTTAATAATATTTTTGGTTATAATTGAACGTGTTAACGTTTAGTTGTTTTTTAATTGTGATATAATAACACTCCCCGAAGAAAAAAAAATCCTTGCACTTAAATTTTGATATACTTCCTAGTACCATTGACCTATACGAAACATCCATTCCCTTATCATGACCATGAAAGCATTCTTTTTGATTAAAATACCTAGAAACTGAGATCCTCAATCGGCATTTCTAAGATTAGAACAACATGACTAGTTAGAAGAAACACATGAAAAATGTCCAAAGTAATCAAAGATGCTTTGCTTACCATGAAGTAACTTAAAAAAATAACAATGAAAAAATTAAATATTTAAGGGTGAGAATATATTTAAGGGTGAGAATATATGAAATTTTAAAATTTTAGGGTGAGCACAAATCATAAATATTAAAAAAAAGAATTAACTCATTAAATTTAAAAAATTAAAGGCAAATATATGAACTTAAAATAGTTCAGAGTAGGCACTGACCCACCCTACAATGCACTTACATCTGTCACTACTTAATCAAACGATAAGAAACTTGATATTCCTTAAATTAGATTGTATATTTAAATATTATAAATAAAGGGAGAGAGTTTTGTCCTTTGTTCAAGGATTTAGTCTTATTCGACACTCGTTATAGTCGAGACTCATGTAGTTATGCAAGGGCGATGTCAAGATTTAAGGTGTAGAAACAAAACATAAATATTTGAAACGGAGATAAATTTATAAATAAATTATTTTATATTTAAATATTAAACGTGAAAGATTCGTATTTAAATTGATTTATATATATAATCACTTTGAAACTATAAAAAAATCATCATAAATCATAAAATTAAATATAATATTAAACAAATTACTCCCTTTAAGCCAATTTAATAATATTTAAAAGTTAAAAAATTTCGTTATTAAAAGATAATTTAACTATGATTTTTTTATTAAAATATATATTTAAAATTTTTAATTTGCTTTAAAATTAAAAAATGTATCTATTTCAATTAAAATAAAAAATATATTTATTTTAACTAAAAAATTTAAACACTTGTTTTTTTAAAATAAACATTTATTAAAAAAATATAATTTAAATATTTAGTTTAAAAAAAGTTAAAACCCCACCCCTATTGGTAAAATCAGCTTTATAAGTAAACAAGCCGACAAAGGTAAAAACCCAATTAAAAGACTTTCCAAAACTTAAAATAGTCAAGACATGAAGAGAAATGGAAATGTAATTAAAGTTAAATCAATTCAGTCAGACCACCGGCTACTGGCAAAAGTTTACTTTTCAAACTCCAAAACCTCTTTATAAACAACCAAAAGCCACCGCACCGGCCATTTCTGTAGCACCACACCTTCCTCTCCCTCTCCCTCTCCTCCAGCCTGACTCAGTCTTCACAAATTCTTTTGAATTCCTCGATCTTTTGATATAGGAATTACTGTTTAGAATTTTGAAGTTGGAAGAGCGATGGGGTCGGAGATGATATTCAGGGGACACGAATCTCAGACTGTGTCGGATTCGTATTCGCCCAAACCCGATAAACCATGGGCTTCCGTCACTCGTCCGATTCGCTACATGCTAAGGGAGCAACGACTTGTCTTCGTCCTCGTCGGCATTGCTATTGCCACTCTGGTGTTCACCGTCTTCCCAACCTCACGTGCTCCACACGTTCTTCAGCACCACTTCATCGACCCGATCCCTGATTCCATCTCCTACTTCCCCGCCGAAACTCAGAACAAGTTCTCCAACCAGCAACGGCTTGGTTTCGGGTCTTCCAATCCGGCGGGGAAGATTCCGTTGGGGATAAAACGGAAAGGTTTGAGAATCGTTGTGACGGGTGGAGCCGGGTTCGTTGGGTCTCACCTCGTCGACCGGTTGATAGAAAGGGGAGACAGTGTGATCGTCGTCGATAACTTCTTCACCGGAAGGAAAGAAAACGTCATGCACCATTTCGGTAACCCGAACTTCGAGCTCATCCGACACGACGTCGTTGAGCCTCTGCTGTTGGAAGTCGACCAGATCTACCATCTCGCTTGCCCCGCGTCTCCAGTTCATTACAAATTCAACCCAGTCAAAACCATCATATCCTTTTTCCCCGTCAAATCATCAGTCTTTGATTTCACTGTACAAATTTGTTGTTGTTGTTGTTGTTTCCTTAATGAATGTGTTTGTTTCTCTTACAAGACAAACGTGGTCGGGACATTGAACATGTTAGGACTGGCGAAAAGAGTAGGCGCAAGGTTCTTGTTAACCAGTACCAGTGAAGTCTACGGCGATCCTCTTCAGCACCCACAGAAGGAAACTTATTGGGGCAACGTTAATCCAATTGGTAAACTAAAACACCCTTTCTCCTCTTGTGTTTGAAAATTTACGGTCGCCGGAAAAACCATCGGAAGTTGGCAGTCAATATTTGCAGAAATGTCAGTCTAGAATCTAGATGTTTTTAGATCTGGTCGAATTTTTTTGACCATTTTCAGAAGTAATCCGTGATTACCGGTCACTTGAAATCGTACTGTCAGCAGAAATTTTACTTGATACGCTGACTGTCTAACACGTAGCACATATTTACTACTCCACCATGTTCAGAACCAGACAGGTTCTGTAACGGGTGAGAAATGGAAATGACAGTAAGATGATAACGGTGGTAGGGACATTTCTTTTAATATTTGTCGTGTTAGTGCAAGTTCAGATGTAGGCTACTTATTTGTATTGTTCACTTTGTTTTCCCGCGCTAATTCCATGGTTGTACTTTACATAGGAGTATCTCATTATCTTAAGCCTAAATCAAGCAAAATTCTTCATGTAAAACATGAAACCAATTTGAATGTGTGTCGGCAGGTGTCCGAAGCTGTTACGACGAGGGAAAACGAACTGCTGAAACACTGACAATGGACTATCACAGAGGAGCTGGAGTTGAGGTTAGATTGATTAATTTACTGTCATTTCAATACACCGAGCTTCTAAAATGCGGAGAGAATTTGCTCTTTCAGGTTAGGATTGCCAGAATTTTCAATACTTACGGACCTCGTATGTGCATCGATGACGGTCGTGTTGTTAGCAACTTCGTTGCTCAGGTGCCCTTTTATCGCATTTATTAGTGTGTCGGTATAGGTGCTAATGTTGATAATTGAGCAAATGAATGCAGGCTTTAAGGAAGGAGCCTTTGACTGTGTATGGTGATGGTAAGCAGACAAGGAGTTTCCAATATGTTTCTGATCTGGTATGTCATCTGAATTGTTTTTCTTAAAATTTTAGAACATAAGTTTCTAGGACCAATGTCGAATGTAATAAAGAACTTTTTAAGTTTTAACCCAAAGGATCAGATTAATAGGTGAAACATACACCATGTGACTTTGTACCAAAATGAATGTCCCAAGGGGACCATCAAATTTGGTCTGAAGCATGCATATGTGTTATTTCGCTGTCAACTGAACTAATGTTTCTTCGGACCAGTTTTAAAAGCTAAGTGATGGTATCTTCCGGACCTTTTCTAATGATATCTAAAGACATCTTTTTGGGGGTAGGGCTTAGGGATCTTTTCTCATTATTTGGGGTAGAGTTTCAGAACTAATCCATGGGACAATTGGTGTTTGTCAATACAATGTATTGGAACAGGTGGAGGGGCTCATGCGGTTGATGGAAGGAGAACATGTTGGACCTTTTAATCTCGGAAATCCGGGTGAATTCACCATGCTCGAGCTTGCTGAGGTACAGTTACTTGCAGCAATATGAACATTGTGGGTTGAAAGATGCTTAAACACGGAAAACCTTTCGATTTTATGCTTACAGGTTGTACAAGAAACTATAGATCCGAATGCAAAGATAGAGTTTAGACCCAACACTGAAGATGACCCGCACAAGAGGAAACCTGATATCTCAAGAGCCAAAGAGCAACTTGGCTGGGAACCCAAGGTCTCTCTCCGAAAGGGTCTCCCTCTAATGGTTTCGGATTTCCGGCAACGTATCTTCGGCAATCAAAAAGAGGGTAGCAATGCCAAGAAGAGTGAATCATCATCTTAGTGTGGCAATGCCATACATATATACATAGAATAGTTTTGGAGGTTTCCCTTTTCGACATGCTTTTTCCGTCTCTTTAATTTCCTCCATGTCTCTTGTAAGCTTTGCAAATCTGAACAATAACATTTTACCCTATTTTTATTAATGCAACAGCTTGTGTTCTCTGCAATGGTGATAACCATGCACATTTATCATTCAAATCTATATTACACGAATTATACCACTAGATTGTCAATTTGTTCCGGAAATTTCAGCAGCGACACTGAAGGCCAAAACGAGGCATGCCACCCCGATTACATTTGTCCAGCTTCTGGTGCTCGCAGCAACAGCAGCCCCGGCAACAGCACCCGCGATTGAAGTGTTAATCTGAAACAAAGAAAACAAGGTTGATGATCATTGTATGCACATCCTCAAGCTATTTATTGCCCCATGGTTCGGTAAAAGGAAAACCATCCTTTTCTATGCAACAATGAACATAAGAAGAAAAAAACAATCTTATGAACCTGAATCTTGTTAATCTTACATAAGAAGTAGACAAGTTTAGGAACCTGAATTCTGAAGACATGAAATTAAGTGTTCATTGTGTTGCAAAACATGTTCATGTTTTCCCCGCTGTATACCGCCTTCGGATAATGTGCTCGGGAACTGCCTTTAACTAATGGCACAAACGTTTTCTGCAACTCTCCTGGTTTTCATGGAAATGATCTATGTTTGCTTAAAACCCCTTTTGAAGATTATTAACAAACCTGATCGTTCTGCTTCCGATATCTCTGAAGGCCGCAACGAGTGGTGGCGAATACACTGGCGACAAGTCCTGAATATCAATGTGAAGTGACTCGACATCTATTAGATTTCTCCATAAACCAGCAGCAAAATAGGCTTGAAAGACACCCTAAGAGCAAAATCACACCCTCTATAAGAGATAAGTTCAATTACCTCATTGAAATCCGAATTTTCCGACAGACTTCGCCTGCGGTCGAGTTTAGGAGATTAAAGAAATCAACATTGAGAAAAATACTTAAATCTCTTTGGAATAAGCTGATCAAATACAAATTTAAGACATAAAAAGAACCCTAATATTATGAAATGATCAACCAAAATTTGTAAATGAAGCTTGAGCAAGACCAGTTAAACCTGTACACCAAATCAACCAAAATTAAAACAATATCAACGTTGTGAGCTGAGATTTCAGTAGTTAGCTTGTTGGTGTTTGGCTAACAGGAAAGTTGGGAACTTTAACGAGAGAAAATAGAAATTAATACAAGAATTGATCGGAAATTCAAGATTGTTACCTCGTTTACGAGCATCATATGGGGCTGAACACAAAACCCAGAGTGCACCTGCCTGAAAATACATTTCAATTCCTCTTCTTTCTTTGGATTTGATAAGAAAAGAAACGAAAACAAATTACGTCAATAAATAGAACTAAGATGTGTTTACCGTTGTGAAACGAAGGACGGAATAAATAGCAATGGAAGAGCAAGGAATAGCGGCGATTAGTTCGCCTCCCATCTCTCATTTGCAGTGTCTAAGCTTTTATTTTACCCACACACGACGGCGACGCCACGAGCACAGAAGTCAGGGAGTCCTCTACTGAATTTCCATTCCTTTTCTTCCTTTTTTTAGTTTTTACGAGTGAAATTAAAGGCAAAATTTGGGGAATATAGACATTTAATTTTTTTATTGGGAATATAGGGATTCTTAAAAGATATTTGGGGATTTAGGCTATTTTCTACAGTAATCTAAGAGAGACGCCACCTGCAGGTGGCATTGTTTTTTTTTAATAATTTTTTATTTCTCTTCGGCTCATGTTGAGCCGTGTAAGGACATGCAAGGTTGCCACCTTGAGGTGGCGTTGGTGCTACTGGCTGAATTGGCTGAAATTCAACGCTTTTAGCGCTGAATGGAATGGCTGAATTAGCTTTGAATGGAATGGCTGGAAAAGCTGTGGAATTCAGCACAGGTCGCCACCTGCAAATGGCGATCGCATGGGCCATGCAGGCTCCCCCAGCTTTTTTTATTTAGTATAAGATTGTTCTTTGCTCTCCAAATGGATTCCCATGATTGTTCTTTGCTCTCCAAATAGATTCCTATTTAACGGATTGAAATTATCAGATATCATTTGCTCTCAATTTTTGTAGGGTGAGAATCCTGAACCAATTGCCGTGAAAATTTTGTAGTGACGTTTCGAAGATCAGCTCTAACGAAGAAATATACTTTGGAGAAATCTAGTAAGTTTTGTTATGGTGATGGTGATAATTTAAAATTGTTTATTATTATTATTATTATTATTATTATTATTATTATTATTATGCTACTTTTATAAATAATTTATGTTCTGTTATTTTTATGAATATGCAGTTATAATGAGTTCTGCAAATTATATTGATACCGAGAATCTTGTTGGTTGATGGGGAGAATCGCTTGATGATTTTAGCGATGATGAAGAAAATATTGTACCTCTTGGTGAAGATGCTGACGCGAATATACTCGATCCGGATAATGTCCAAACAGTTTTGGAAAATATGAATGGAGGACAAATTGTGGATGTTGAAGATGATGTATGGGAAGCCGCTGTCGCTAAACTTGGTATGAATAATGATCCACCTGCTTGGGGTTACATTGAACCAGAGCCCGAGCCAATGCAACCTATTTACCCATCTTACGAACCACCATCTTGTATGCTTGAGGTGGACTATAGTGCCATGCGAGATCCGGAGCATGAAGCTCTTGTATTTGGTTCTTCCTCATCTTCTCACTATGGGGAATTAATATTAAAGGCTCAATTTGATACAAAGAAAGATGCACAATTAGCTGTTAAGGAGTATTGCATCAGAAGACATATGAGGTTCTGTGTGGCTGAATCGAATACACAAACCTATTGCGTACGTTGTATCAATTGGAAGAGCCAATGTCCTTGGTGGATAAGAATATCATTTCGACAGAGGAGTCAAATGTGGGAGGTTACTCGATTCAATGAGCAACATACATGTTCAAATGTATCCTTATCGCAAGACCATATTAATTTAGACTCTGATCTAATCTGTGCATACATCAGATTATTGGTTGAAAAAGAACCGCGGATTTCAATTTCAGTTTTAATAGTGTCCATCAGGAATCAACTTGGATATATTCCCTCATACTATAAGGCATAGATGGCGAAGCAAAAGGCAATGATACAAGTTTATGGAGACTGGGATAAATCGTATAATGAGTTGCCAGGTCTTATTCGAGCAATGAAAATCTTCATCCCAGGAACTATATAGAGTATGAGACCATACCAGCATGCAACGTACGAGGTGAACAATTGTTCGGTAAAAGGATATTTAGTAAGTTATTTTGGGCATTTAATGCTTGCATTGAAGGCTTCCCATTTTGTAAGCACATGATTCAGGTGGATGGTACATGGTTATATGGGAAGTATGGTCATATATTACTTGTTGCCGTTGCACAAGACGGAGATAGTAATATATTTTCAATTGTATTTGCCATAGTTGAATCGGAAGACGCTGATGGATGGGAATTTTTTTTGAGACATTTACGAAACCATGTAGTGAAAGAAGATGGAGTATGCATGATTTCTGATCGAGGTACCGCGCTGTTATCAGTAATCGACAGACCCGGAAGTTTATGGTCTCCTCCGCATGCATATCCCGCATATTGCATTCGACATATTGCAGCGAATGCTAAAAAAAGGTTTGTGAATAATGAAATCCGAAAAGAGATTTTAAGTGCAGGTAATATTTTAATTATTTAATAAATAAATTTAATTTATTTATTTATGATTCGTTCATATTTTATTATTATTATTTTTTTTATGAAGGGTACGAACTAGTTCAACCGAAGTTCGATGCTAGAATAAGAAGGTTGAGACGACATGGTGGACTAGTATTTAAGTTTGCAAATGACATCCCTAAAGAAATATGTTCATCGTCACGATACAATAAAACTCCTTCAGACGTCATTTTCAAATAATCTGTAAAAAAGATAAGAAAAAAATAGACAATAATATATTCGAATTAAACACAAAATTATACATAGGAATTATACAATACTTTCAAAAATTATACAATAAAATTAAACAAACTAAAAACGATATTAAAAACATAACATAAAAACAATAAAAAAATTCATAAGAATTATAATACCTTCAAATATAAGAAGTTTACGTCAAAAATCTTTCACTCAATTTTTTCTCGTGTAAGCACACTCCTCTAAACTTAACCTTTCAACACCATCAACACCTATCAGAATACCTATATATAAGCTGATATATTCGAACTATTATTATTTTCGTTCAACCATCCATTACATGCAGCACAGATCACATGCATCACAGTTTGCATGGCCCATGCAGAACCTGCCATCGCCACCTGCAGGTGGCGACCTGCATCGTCTCGTGGGCGCTGAATCACTGGGCGCATCAGTGCTGAATGCGCTGAATCACTGCCAGCTGCTGAATCACTGGTGCGCGCTGAATGTCTGAATAACCGGACACCAACGCCACCTCGAGGTGGCGACCTTGCATGTCCTTACACGGCTCAACATGAGCCGAAGAGAAATAAGAAATTATTAAAAAAAACGACGCCACCTGCAGGTGGCGTCTCCCTTAGATTACTGTAGAAAATGGCCTAGATCCCCAAATATCCTTTGGGGATCCCTATATTCCTAATAAAAAAATTAAATGTCTATATTCCCCAAATTTTGCCGAAATTAAATCACACATATGCGCACTAATTTTTAGGGAGATGAATGAAGTTTAGGGATTTTTTTAATAAAAGTAGTTAATTTTATTAAACGAGAAAATACTTAATATTATAATAATAGTTTATAATTATCATTTTAAATTAAATATATAATTTAAATTTTTTTGGTTACTTTAAATTATATAAGGATCATACATGAAAAAATTTAAAAAACACATCTAAAGACTCAATCAAGAAAATAGACACGAACAAATCTGACTGCATCAGCAAACAAACCACGAAATGAGATTAATCTATTGAAAGACATTCGAGAATCGCAAATCAAAACTAAGCGTTGCGATAAATTATCCACGAACATAAGTCGCGTATCCAAATTCAATCCGAGGGTCTAAAGCAAGAAAGATCACTATGATAACAAATAAGTATTATTTTGATCGGTTGTGACGTCGTCAGATCCAACCTTAATTTAAAAAAAAACGTGTCAAACAACAGAAAAACATACTAAAAGGTAGAGTAGATCGTGCCACAAGAGCAAAATAATTTATTAAAAAGTAACAAATAATATAAACGAAACGATAGATTTCGATGGTCAACGATCAATATTAAATTATTGTCTGCGGCGTCACTTAAAGAAATAAAAAAAAGGGAGGTTGCGGTTTTAGAAAAAAAATTTAAGTTTTTGTGTAAATTTTTCTTTTATTTTTTAGAATTGTGACTAAATAAAAATTATGTACTAAATCTCTAATTCCAAAATGTAACTAAATAACTCAAACAAACAACAGATGTAAAAAACACAATGATTAAAGATAAATATTATTAGTACGAATATAAAAATATATAACAATAATAAACCGTTGAATCAATATTAAATTAATTTTATCACAATTCAATTATGATTTATCTCAGTATCATAAATACGATACTAAAAGATTTAATTAAATTAATAAAATAACATAAAAAAAATATTACACCAAAAAATAACATCAAATATAATTATAAAAAATAAAATATATCACAATAACAAAAAAATATCATACATAACAACTATTATTTAGACCAAAACAAAAAATTTAAAAAATATACATGATATAATGAATTAAAATAAATAAATTATATTTTAAAATAATATGATAAGGATTTAAGTTTTAACCTATAAATATTAAATTTTAACTCTAACCGTAAATTTTAACCATTATATATAATTTTTAAAACTCTAAACATAAACACCTTAAAATAAATTCATATACTCTAAAATTAAAATAATTATAAAAATTTAATTTTTATTGTCAGTGTATTAAATAATTATATAAATTTAAGTCCAATATTTAATTGGGCTGTACTAAATTTGGGCTGTACTAATTTTTCTTCTTGCATTTGTGCATATAAATTAAATTGAACCTTAGTACAAAATGGGATTTTGTTTGCTATATGAATTTATAGTTTTTAAGGCATTTTTCATAACTTTAGCTGCTTATTGTTACGGATAGATTACGTTCAATATTAAGGTCACAATTTTTAAGGCTTGTTTCTCGAAACATTCGCAGTGGCCGCCTAAGAGCTTTCGCCTTTGCCGGGCTTGAGAGCTACTGCTGCTTCAATCCTTCCTTGGATGTCTGAGACCATGGGACTATTGCCGTACAAATTCCTTTTTTTCTTGCATTTGTGCATATAAAATGAATTGAACCTTAGTACAAAATGGGTTTTCTATTTGCTATATGAATTCTAGTTTTTAAGGGATTTGTTTATTATGTGAAACTTTATCTGCTTATTGTCGTACAAATTCGCAGTGGCTGCCTGAGTTTTTGCTGCTTAAATCCTTCCTTGGATGTCTTAGATCATTCTTGGGATCTTTCTTAGAAAGAAAAGAACCCGTTTTTGAGTTTTAATTGACTGATCCTTGTGTTTACTGTTTGATTTTTAGGTATCTTAAGTACTTGACTAAGAAGTACTTGAAGAAGCACAATGTTCGTGATTGGCTTCGGGTGATTGCCTCTAACAAGGATCGTTCTGTTTACGAACTCCGCTACTTCAATATTGCCGAGAATGAAGGGGAGGAAGAAGAATGAAAAAAATGGCCTAGTGTTTTCTCTAGTTACCTTGCTTAGGGACCCTTTTTATCTATTTCAGGTGACATTTTCATGTTCTTTTAAACCTTACACTTATTTTCAAAGGAATCGTTTCTATTAGCAAAATTTGCTATAGAAAACTTGATGTTTCATTACTGAGTTAATTAGTAAGGTACTAATTGATCTTCAATCTACCTATTTCTGCTTTCCAGCTCCCTTGTATCACTATTTCTCTAGGAACATCTTACTTAGTTCTGTAATTTTTTGCATCAAAATTGGGTTTTTCTACATAAAAAACTTGGATTTCTCAAATTTTACATTAGTGATCAAACCTGAAGATTTCTATGGTAATTGAATGTAGTTTAAAGAAAATAATCTGTAATCTGTCATCTCTTCTAGATTATTTAACGAAAATGGATTAACTTGTAATTTTTGATAATTTAAGTGATGCATTGCAACCTTTTAAAGTCTAGTGACCTGGTTAAAAGTGTAATAAATCAGATGACCAATTGGTAATATACCCTAGAATAGTATGATGGTGTGTAAAGACTAAAGAGAGCTTCAAATGCCCCTGTTTTGTTTTACACTTAAGATGAATATTTTTTTTACTTTCTAACTATTTTCTTTTTATATCTTATATTAAAAATAAAGTAAATATTAAACTTTAATTCTAATTTTTTATATCTTAAATCCTAAATTTTATACTTAAAACACACTTTATATCTAATTTATTAAATCTTAAATTCATTTTATTTCCATACGCTCACCGCTAAATATGATAAAAAAATTATAAAAACTCTCCCTTTCAAACTCTAAATCAATAAAGTGAACGAATCACATCCATCCAAAAGCGCCAAAAACAACATGGAATTACTCCGATTTTCGACTGCGACGGCCACTGCCGTCAACTTCCATCGTGGCACTGTTCCTCTCCAACAACCAGAGGAAGAAGCAGAAGCAGAAGCAGAGAAATACATGCTCAATCAGATCTCAACTCAACGACGAAAATGACCCGTTGCTCCAGTCCGTCATCAATTCAGCTTCTCTCCGTTTTCAGGAGACCCGACGGCCAGGCAACCCACACCCCATTCTCTATATACCACCCTCTTTTCAACTAAGCTTAACCATATATATATTATACATGCAGACCCTCTTTTTGTTGACCCATATGCCGGGTGCTTTGTTTTGCCCCACACTCGAATGGATTTGGAAAACAAATCGAAACAGTATTGCTATTGCATTGCGACCTAAATTCATAGATGATAAGCTGCTACGTACTGTAAACCACATCGATGGGCTTAAACAAGTAATTGCAGTGAAAATTGCAAGTGGATGGGTCGGATCGGATTTTCGGCCCATCCCGAATCATTAAAAAAAAATAAATTTAAAAGACTAAACTGTAAAAAATTAAAATTTAGGGATCTAATTATAAAAATATTTAATATTAGTGACCTAATTGTAAAAAAATTAAATTTAGTGATCTAATTATATAAAATATATAAAGAGGGATCATTATTACAAATATTCCTAAAATATATATGAAAAAATTACACTATTAGTCCCGGGTTGGGTTGAATTTTTTCCCATAAACCTAACTCGACCCAAGACCACCCTTGAAAAAACCCAACCCGACCCAACCCCGAAATTTTCACCAAAAAATCCGACCCGATCGAACCGGGTCGGATCAGAACCCGTCAGGTTCGGGTTCCGTGCCCATCCCTATTCAACAATCATATTATTCGATGTATCACCGAAAAGGGTATTCCAAAAGGCCGCTGAAAAGCTGAATGGTGCACAACTCTTGAAATTAATTCTGCATACCTTACTTATGTTATTATAGATATTTTGGAGAAACAAGCAATTCAATTATGAATATCTTGTTTGGGTTGGATAGTAGTTCATGATCTGAGAGTGTTCTTGAATGAAATTAGGTATCGTTGCTAATAAGATCCCAAGATGTTTGTTTCAAAGGGTAGAGGAAGGGTTTGAGGCGCTCTAAATGTAAATATGTTTTTTTTGTTAATTTACAGGTTGGTGCCTGCAATGAAATTCTCCTTTCTGTTCTGCTATTTCTTGCAAAATTTCCCATTTTCTACAGAAAATAATAAACGAAAACTCACAGTTTATGGACTAAGCTCAGTAGATTGCAAATCACAGCTCTTCATTCGTTGTACTTAACTTATGAGATCTAGTTGCGTCTCTCATTGTTTCTTGTTCTTACCAGTAGCACCACTGCTTCTATTTTTCTTCTGTTGTTGCCCTCTCCGTTTGTTACCTTCGGAATTTTCATGACGATGCATCTCCTCAAACTTGATCGGTTTTATAATCACCCCGGGTTTCTTCACCACCTGTGTATGAAAAAAAGAGCATTGTGAGTAGATAGTTGAAGATACAATCATGATGCTTGCAATGAATCTTTGGGAAGGCTGGGAGATTTAAAGGGAAAAAGAGGCATCTCGGAATTAGCCTCCCGAGTAGACACCAATCCATTGTTACTCTTACTATCTCCACCACGTATAATAAAGACAGAAGCACCCCAACTCTCAAAAGAGATATATCAAGTTCTGAGGATTCTGATTTGGAAAAAAAAAGTTGAACTTACTTCTGGACGATTAAGACTTCCGACTGCAGTCTCTGGGTTTGCTTCCGATCCAATCGGCATGCGCATACTTTGTTCAAAGAGTTCCTTGGATGTGAAAGGGTAGGGCAGAGTTTTTGTTTGCAATTTCTCAGCCTGCGAAATACAGATACAGTTATAGAAACTTGACCATTTTACCACCAGAAAGTGCCATTCAACATCTCTTATTAGAATGAATGAAATTTGTAGGTCTTGTGACGAATGTTATTAACCACAAATAGACAAAGAATTGGCTCATTCAACACAACCAAATATGCATTTGAGATGAAAATTTAGGAGCAAAACTAGAATACTTGCCTTTTTATCCACCTTTTCAGAGATAATGACGTGCTTAAGATGTGCATCCTTCCTTTTCTTAAGAGTTTCTTCCCTCTTCCGCTTAGCATCTTCATGTTCTTTAAGCATCCATGAAGGCAAACCTTTTTTTTGCTGTACATCAGTCCATTGGCCCCAACCAGGAAGCAACACAGGTTTATCAGGTTCAGGGTTCTCCTCATTCAAGATCTCTTGTTTATCTTTTTCAAATTCTTCTGCTACATCATCCCCAGCAAAAGCAAGTCGAATGAGCTCTGTTTGAGAAGGTAGTTCATATGATTCCTTGGGGACCGATGACAAAATACCATCCACCATTTGCTGTCCGCTATCTGAATCACTTTCCTCGTCTCCCTTCTTCAGAGTTTCCAAAAAAACGGAACAGAACAATAAGGAGCTGCAAAAACACACAAAAGTAGAGCAAACTAAAAAGTTACGGAGATCAAACCTCCATGTCTTGATTACGATCGGTCGGTTCCTTGACTTCTTGCAACTTTTTGACATTTGTATCTACTCCATTCCCATTTTTCATCTGTGATTGCATACAAACAACTTAGCATGGAAAACCAGCTACTCTGGATTAAAGAATACTCGAAGTGATAGCAAAGGATAACAACCTTTCTCCATGAGTCAGAGGCAAAAATAGCAACTTCATATGTTGTTTTTGAACCCTGGTCTCCAACAACATCATCAAAATTCTGTGATCCAAAACAGTTGAATATTCTATTACTCTTGCAGGCTAAAAGAATAGAAAAATAGGAGTGCAGGAAAATCAGAAGCACTATTACCTTGAATACAGAAACATTGGTTGCTTCTTTACTATCATAATGAGGGCCAACCTTATTCTCAACATCATTTATCCTGCCACCTTCAATGTTAATATTATCTTTGGCTTCCAAATCATCTTCACTGTCACTGTTACCATAATAATTATCCACTTTCATCTCAGTTTTGGTCTTCTTGGTAGACTTTGGAACTTCATTATTAGCCCTACCAAAGACCCTTCTACCGCTTGCAGTGGCTGGTTTAGAACTTACTGCACCATTTGTACCCTCCAATTGCTCATACTCCTGAAGGGCAAGCTTAGCTTCTTCAATTGCTTCTTCCTTTCTCTTCTTTATTCCACGAACCTAATATATAACAAATGAGGTAGAAAATGTCAGGATAAAATGAAGAAATACAAGTATACAACTCATAAGCGCCTTTGACAGACCAAATGAAAAATACAGCAACAAATACCATGAAAGGTAAAGAAAGAACTCCAGAATTGGGCAATTCTTCATCGTCTTCTAATACTTTCAGGGTTTTCTCTTTTGCTTTTTCTAGCAACTCAGATGCCTTATCTTCGTTTGAACCTTCGTCATCCTCGTCACTACTGCTATCACTGTTACTACTACTGTCGTTAACAGTGTTAATTTTTCTAGTCAAAAGAGCATGATGGTGAAGCTGTTCAGCCATAGCTGCTCGAGTACCTTCATCTTGGGCATTCAAACCACGCTCTAAAATACGCTTTGCCCACTTCGACTTATTTTTGTGCTTCAAAGTCATTCGCTCCTGTATCATAGAGTAATAGGGTGAAAAATCAAGATTCAGTATTTCTTATTTATTGTTTGGTAAGGCACATATGAAAGAACATTGTTCGAGAACAGGATATCTATTAAAACAAAGGAAAATGATTGATCACCTCAGCCCGTTTAAACTCTTGCTTCCTAGCCTGTTCTTTGGCTGCTTCTGGATCCATCAGCATTTCTGCAGACGTTACTTTCAGCTTATCCTTGTTTTTCAAACGATGATAGGTTTTGGACTTGATCTTTTTGATGCGTTTCTGTTTCATTTCATGACGGAAAAGAAGGCTGCGCATTTTGGCAACATGATCCCGGTGCTTCATGTAATCTTCTTCAGATATCTACCAAGCATTGATGATACCAAACACACAAGAAAAATATTCAGTATCTTAACGATTAGATTTTATGCAGTGACAGACAAACAATCACAGAATAATGCAACAGAACAAAGACAATGCGAGGATCCAAGTCCATCCAAATGCTAAGAAATTACAATCAAACAGCCATTGCATAATCATAAAAAGTTTGAAGGCACATCTGTTTTTATATGGAAAAAGTTCAAAAGAATGATGAGCTATAAAATCTAAATATTCAAAAAATCAAGATTCAATCTATGTTTGCCCCTATTATGGAAAATCCATTTCCATTCACATAGAACATTATGATCTCAGTTGATTTTAAAAAGTTATTCAAATTCTATTCCACACTAGTCATAATATAATTGTGCAGACATTTAAGCTCTCTATTAGAAAAACCATTATATAAGGACAAATAATTCTGAAAATCCTATCAAGTGAAAATCAGAACAACAGTAAGAAATAAAATAAAATTGAGTCCAAACTCCATGAACCATACTATCTCAGGCATCATACATCCTTGTTCTTTATGTTAGATAAAAGATGGGTAAAAGCATTTATGTGTAGCCCAGAATCTCCAAAACTCTATACATGATTGTACCAGTATACCATACCTGGATTAAGACAGGCAATGCTTAAGAATGGTCTATTTCTTTTAATTAAAATATCAAGAATTCAAGATGAAATTCATCACAAATGTTTGGGAAAAGTTTCTCAGGGAGAGGCAGGTATTTTGCAAACCTCTAAAAATAACCAAATGCCAGACTTAGTGAACAAGGAAGTTCTAAAATGCCAATACCTTGTTTAATTCCAGAAGTTTGGAACCATCTGATTTGTGAGCTTCCATAACTTTGTCATCATGAACCAAAGAAGCAATTTTCTTCTCAAACTCGGTTCTAGGCTCAAATTCAGAAGCTATTGCCCCTACAGTTGAAAACCCCAAGTCTACATCTTTACCAAAAAAAACAGTAGGAGCTTCTCTATTCCTTTTGACCAGATGTTCCCATTTGGTAATATCTTTCTTTGAATGTTCATACACTGCCATCCTCTCCAATTTTTCCCTATCTGCCTTGGGAAGGGGTGCTTGAACAGATGCAGACTTTCTATCCACATGTTGCATTCTTTTTCTAAGTTTGCTATATCCTGGTTTTCCTTGAATAGGATCTAAAAGATCTTGAACTGTAATGTGCCCATCACCCTGTAGAACATCACAAGTAGGATTGTATTCTGACTCAGGATGAGCCTCAGATATAACCATGCTATTCGTCTTCTTCTTGTCTGCAACCACCCAAAAAAGGAAAAAAAACATCAACTGAATAATAAATATTATTAAGGTAACTAACCCGATGTCTGCATGAATAGTTCCCAAAAAAATTTAATGGCAGCTTAGATGTGGCAATTCAGTGGTTTCAATCAAAACACCATGTTTTAATGTAATAAAAAAAGTTCAGATTGGCAAATATGATAAGTAGTCAGAGTTTCGCATAAAAAGCAGGCAGTCCTGTGTCAGATAGATATCAACCATGTTCTGAGGACATGCGTTACAATCTCTCAAAAAACAAATTGGTGACGTGACAAAACTTTAAATTGTCAGGAAAAGATAGTTTCCAATTAGATTACTACAACCATTGTAAACTAACATAGGTCATTGAAGTTGGTTGATCAGTAAACTCCATACTTATCCAACAATATAATTTCAACAAAATCTTACCTCCAAAGGCATCAGTTGACATCCCAGTTATCCCTTGCAGCATCCTTAAATGCCTTTCCCCGTCATCATTGTCATCATCATCTGATGACACATTTTCATCCTACACGAGAAGAAGAAAACACTGATAAACATAATATAAATAAAAATAAGGAACAAGAGGTTAGTCTGAAAGTTAATAAGAGTTTCCATAATCAAAGGCTCAGCAGCAACCAGCTGGTAACTGTGAGCTCAAAGTACGAGTCGACACTGCAGAACGAGGTTGATTATGTGCCTATTGTGAAGTACTGAAGTATAGGAATCGAATTTTACTTTAGGCTATTCCACTCCTAAAAGGTAGCTTCTAATTATCCGAAGTTCAGCCAAAATAACATTACCGCAAAACAAAAATTGAAATAAATTTCACTAAAACGAGCGAACCTCGAAATCCTCAGGGATCTCGTATTCATAGTTCTCCACATGATCGTACCGGCGGTTCTTCCGGGACTCTTCTTGCGGCACTTCTTCTTCGTACTCATAAACATCGTTTCCGACATCGGAATCGATTCCGTCGTCACTATCAGAAGATATTTTAGGGTTCAGGCGATCAAGCTCCGTTCGCATTGCAGAAGGCAAGCGAGGACCTTTCCCCTTCCTCGAATCGTTTTTATCCTTCTTTTTCATCGTTAATTTAGAATGCTTTTTAAACTTTTTGTTGCTTTTGGATTCACCACCTCCGACTCTCTCTTTGCGCTTCTTATCCGCCATGGCTAACCTGAGCTTGTGTAAAGTTGGCAGCTGCGGCGCGGCAAAAAGAAAAAATAAAACGAAGACTTCTCTTGGTTAAGACTTAAGAGGGGAAGGGTTTTGAGGATAAACCGGCTTGACCCGACTAAGTGAACCGAAACTTTTGGCCCGTGATCAAAGCTCGGCCCTTATAAATCTATTGGTTCAATTGGGCTGAGTTTAATTCTTAAAAGGGGCCCATCACCCTTCAAATTTAGTGTTCTTGTTATAAATATTATATATTTGATAAGTTTTGGTTAAATAGTAATTTGGTCCCTGTTAAAATACTTATTTAAATTTTAAATAAAAAAATTAAAATATATGATAAAATAGAAACCGAAATAAAGAAAGATAAATTTGTGTCCCTCAAATCTTTTGGTTTACAAATAATATACGCCGTAGAGATGGAGTTATGATTGAATTGGGGTGATAAAGAGTCGCTTCGACTCAATTCGGAGATAGTATTATTGGGTTTGGCGAGTTCAAAAATTAACGTATAAATACGGTTTGGGCTTGAAGATCGTTGGGTTCGATAGGCACAGCTCGACTTGATTTGACTCAAAATATGTAATTTTGCTATAATTTTTTTCTATAAAAGATAGGATCTCGTTAAAAATCTTTTTCATAACCAATATCAAAACGGAATCCAATATCAAGAAAGATTAAAAAAAATATTCAATTTATTTTAGTTAATTTATTTTTAGTGGTTTTCTTTTCTTTTATTATTTTTTATTTTGCTTTAGAAATTACTTTTAGTGTATATGTAACATATATATCATATAATTATTTCGAGCTTTTCGAGTAGAGGCTGAGTAGTCTTGGCTCTACTCGTTAAGGTCTCAAGCTGAACCCGAGCACGAATCGAACTCACTCAAGCCTAGCCCGAGGAGCACGTGAGCCAATCAAACTTATTATCACCCATAAATTAAATCTAGGCATGGACCAAAATATTAAATTTAAAAAATATAAGGATTTATTAAGTACTTAAATTCAAATTTCACGTGACAATATCTATTTTGTCCAATATTTTAATTTATAAAGATCTAAATTGTTATCAAATTAAAAATTTTAAAGATAAATATTCATTTTTTCTTATCTTTAATTATTATATATTTAATAAATTATTGTACTTTTAAATTTAAATATTTATTTTTATACTGGCCAAATTATTATTTAAATAAATTATTTTTATTTGGATCAAATTATTATTTACACTAAATCTTAAAATAAAAACTAGAGGGTCCTTGGGACTTAAATTTTAAGATTAAATATTTAATTAATTTTTATATTTTAAAATTTAATATTTTTGTTTCTCCTAATACCTATACTAGTAAATTAGTAATATCTTGATATACTAATAGTAACATTTTTACTTACAAAATATACACTCTTGAAGTGGATCTTGGAAGCGATGGAGAGAGACAATGCGAGAAAACGAGCGGAGGTTGGGCGAGTCATTCGTGGTGGAGAAGGAGACCACGTGCAATAAGGAAAAATAAGGCATTCTTTGCACGTGACCTGCTTCTCCAACAGGAACACCACACCCGTTTAAGAATCTGCAGATGCTTTTCTCTTGTGCCCTCGAGATGTGGGAAGTATATGATATGAGGGACTCCGGAATTTATAAGTGAGATACAGAGAAATGATACTCTAAGATAGGATGGGTATTTTACTCGATTCGATTGGGTTTCGATCTGACCCGATCTGATCGGGACGAAATTTTTTATAAAAAATAAGTTTAGATTGGATCCGATCGGGTGATTTTTTAAAATGGTATCGGGTTGGGTTCGGATTTAGGGTGTAAAATATTCGACCCGATTCAAGACTAAATATGTAATTTTTCCATAATTTTTTGGGATATTTATAATAATGATCCTCTATCTATACGTTTTTTTTTATAATTATGTCCTTAAAATTATATTTTTTATAATTAATTTCCCAAAAATTATTTTTTAGAATTTAGTCCCTATTTTTTTCTATAAGTTGGGTCGAAGTCGGGTTTAGTGTATTTATTTTTGGGTCGGATCGGATTTTTTTGAAAAAAATCGTGTCAGAGTCGAATTTAGGGTATTTGTGTTTGGATCGGGTTTGTGTGGGCCGAAAATCCGACCCGACCCGACCCGTACTCATCTCTACTCTAAGATGATAACCAAATATGCCATTTCATTATTTCCGAAGAATATTTTATTTTTTTTAATTTAAATTTTTTAAAATTTTAATTTATTTATAAATTTATTTTTCAAGCTTTGATTATTTATATTTTATCCTTTTAACTTCAAATCTTTGTTCCGTTCCTGATACTATTATTAAAGCATAATGTTGAGAACAAAAATTCAAGTATTCGAACAATAATAAATTAATTTAACGGGATAAATATTAATTAATCCACTAAAGAAAAAACCTATTGCTGCAACGAAGAGGAGAGACATAATGTAAGAGTGCACGTAGGCTTTGCGTTGCGTGTTGCCGTGTTGGGTGCAAACGTGCAAGCTTTTTAGAGTATGGTGCGGGTATGTGAGCACATACCACACAATATCGAGAGAGAAATATATATTTAGTATTTATTTATTTTTATATTTTTATTTTAATATTCTTGTTATTAAAAAAATAATAATATATTAATTATAAGAGAAAAAATTATACATAACAGCCTATCATATCATTGTATCTCTCCTAGTCAACATGATTTTCCAAGGGAGAGTGGTTTTCTTGTTTGAACAGGGCATGGGGCTCCCTAGGTTTATATGACTCCCTATTATGCAACAACTTTAGCTTAAAATATATCGAGTTTTTGGACAAACACGATAAAAATAATTGTACATAATTTTTAAAGAAAAAAATCTTAAAATAGATAAACTAAATTAAGTATTTATAAAAAGAACATAAATATAATTATGTATTTATAAGTTATATTTTATTATTTAAGAAGATAATTTAATAATATTTTTTATTAAGTTAATTATTTAGAAAAAAATATATCTTTTTTTTATTAAAAATTGAGTCCCAAATTTTTTTGAAACACCCGTACCTCAATACACAGTTAAAGTCCTTGTTCTTCATATGTACTCTATACTCGTAAGACTTTCAAACACCCCAATGATTGACGACAGCGGTTTTAATGCATGTAATGAAAGCAAAGCAATCTTTGCAAGAAAAATATTTCACTTTGAATAGTTTAATATATATAATGAGGAAGTTATATAAGGATGGGGTGGGGTAATGACTTTTTTTCGGCTCGATTTTTTTATTTAAATTTTTAAAAATTTAGTTTATTCATAAATTTAGTTTTATTTATAAATTTATGTTTTATCCTTTAACCTTAAATCTTAATTTTGTCCCTAATTGTATAAATTTGGCTATTAAGTAGGGGTGGACAATATCGGGTACTCGACCAATTTGAATAGAATCGGTCCTGGTAACCACCAGTTCCTAAAAATTAGAATTAGTCCTGGTCCCGATCACATCAGATCCTAAATTTTAAGAACTGATCCTGTTATTGGTGGGAACTGCTTCCAATATTGGGTACCTGATCAATTAGTTTATTCTTAAAAAATTGATTAATTGAAAAAAAAAAAACTTTCAACCATCAATAATAATATTAAATAATAAAATTAGAACATTATAGGCTTGAAAATTAAAGTTTTAAAACTAGTCATACTCATAATATTCATACATAAAAGAGAAAGTTTGATAAGAAAAATAAATAAAAGAAAACCAACACTGGATATTTGGTATTGGTCCAGGTCCTATTAGGTACCCACCTGTTGCAAAAAATCAAGATCTAGTCATAGTCCCATTGAAATCAATATCAGATAAAAATTTACCAGATTTGGGACCGGAACCGGGTAATCGAGTTTTTTGCCCACTCCTACCGAATAAAGTCAGCTACTACATCTCTGATAAAATCACATAGGATTTCGGAGACCTTGAGGCTTTGTAGTCGGAGGATTGACAACGAAAGTATAGTTATGAACAAATAAGTGCAGAAACCCTGAAAACGTACTCAATTTTTGTGTTGTTGAAGAATATGGATTCTGAACTGCATGCTGCAGCCTGCAGCCATCATCATGAAGATCTAAGAGACATAAATGGTTGGCGTGTCTTGGATTTTGTAGTAAATGCCTTCTGTGAGCGTACACTCAAAATTTTTCTACCCATCCGCCATTGTTTTCAAACCTTGATCAGGCTTTATAGCTAGAACAAGTTAAAAGCATGCAAACTCCACCATGCTTTGATGCATGGAGTTGAGTTTAGATTCAACAACAGAGGAACTAATATAAAACTGGTTGGCCAACGTGTGATTTATTACTATCAAGGGAAATTGGCAAACGCGGTAGAGACGGTTTAAAGATTTTGGGGGTCCTGTATAATTTATTAAAATATGATCCTTAAAAGTAATTGTCTGTAACCTCCACTAATTACAAAATTTCTCTTGTGCGATCGTTTGTATTGCATTGTTCAAAATCTCAGCTCTTGTGCGATCGTTTGTATTGCACTGTTCAAAATCTCACTAGTTCTACATAAGCATTAATAAGATTTTATAATTAATTATCATATTTAAGAAATAATTATAACGTTTTAACAATTATAATTCATCTTTCTTATTAGTATTTTCAAAAATTTTCAATGAATTTCAAGATTAACGTCACTTAATGAATACAATTTATCAAAATTTTTGAGCCCTCTTTTTAAGGGCCTTTGTGTGGTCGCTCCTATTACGCTTATTCAGAACCCCACTGAACCGCGGTTAAAATAAGAAGATTTTATATAAATTTTTTCAGTTCATATAAATTCTTTCTTAAACGATAAGAATTTAGGTTATAATATAAGAATTTATATAATTATATAAATTCCTATTCATATAATTACACAAATTCTTAATTAATAAAATTTTATTTCTACCTAAATTATTATCTAATCTTATATATTTTTTTACCAAAATAATAAAAATTATGCATTATTATATTTTAAACGTATCATAAAATGTCGCAACTTAACTTGTCCCTGCTATTAAATATATAATTTATGATTGATTTAATTTGATTCTTGTTTATTTAACCAAAACTACATTAGGTTGTCCTTTGGAAAAAATGTTATTATCATTAGATAATTCAAATTTGAAAAGTTTGTATGTACGATATCTATTTATTAATTTTTAACTATTTAATAATATATATATTATATAAATAAATTGGCTAATTTAATTGAATAATGGAGTTGGGAAAAAATTAATAAAATAAGTTTATTTAAAAAATATTTGGGAGAATAAACCCAAAGAAACAATGTTCCTTGAACCTCATCATCTATGGGTGACGAGGTGTATGTACACCATTGATTTTAGTTCAATCCAACGGCTAACATAGACTTGACCACCTGCAGGTGGCGAGGTCCAAACACCTACAAATGGCGAGGTTCAAATAACACTATAAATTTTGACTTATTTCTCTATTAATATCCTAAACTCACCTATTTTTTTAAATATAACCTTAAATATCATTATTTATTAAATTATCCAAATAAATTATTCAAAAATATAACATTCTCTTTTCTACTGTCATCCCACCACTTAAATACTTAAGAAGTGTGTTATATCACTTCAATACCATTAGAGTATTTTAACAAAAAGTCAGGTACTAAAAGTGACATTTATAAAATATATGTGCTACTTTAGGAAATATGCTATAACTTGGGGGGCATTCGTCCTATTATCCCATGGGAGCAGTCTATATCGAGCCCAAAGAAGAAGCCCGTTGAGAATTACAGATTCTAGTCCAGGAAAACTGAAAGAAAGGGGCAAAACTCGATGCTCTCTGCACACGAAAGGGAAAACGTTAAACCCTAGAATTTGTTCGAGTGGAATTAAACTTTTTTTCTATTAAGGTGAAGAATAATGAGTGGACAAGAGCTTCAGTTGGATCCGCAGATTCAATCGCCTCAGGGTTCATCAAAAGATGACATGATTTCGTGGGTGGTTGCATTGGAGACGGCGTTGCTGCCATGCTTGCCCGCCAGAGAGCTTCAAGCTATTGATCGTTCTCCCCACCCTTCTCATCAGAGTCGGTACTTCTTACCATTATTTGCTGTAAAGATGATTTGCCATGTTGATTGTATAGTAATCTTTGATATTTGTTCTTAATCTTCATTCTTATATGTAGTTGCCTTAAATTAGTCGAAAATTTGAAGCTTTCAATGATTTAGAGTATCCCATTTCTTGTGCTTGGTTCTACATTTTTCACTGTTCAAAGTTAGAAAATTTTAGTTAATCTCACTCACCTTTTTAGATCAAATCCTTGTGTTCTAAAATGGAGTTTTTTTGTTTGCAATTGCTATAGTTGATGTGGAGAGGCATGCTAGAGATTTCATGGAGGCTGCCAAGAAGCTTCAGTTATACTTCCTTGGCCTGCAACGTGAGGATCAGCCAACTAAGGCTGAAATGCTCAGAAAAGTAAACCCATTCAGCTTTTACTATAGAGGATTGTTGTGTATTGATGAAGCCAGTACAAAATAAGCCTAATTTGACATGTTTCTTGTTCTAACAGGAGATTGCTACATTGGAAGAAGAATTGGAAAGCAAGTCGGAGATAATCAAGAAACAGGAAAGACTGATCCAAGGATGGAGGAAGGATTTGAGTGACCAACTGGACAAACACAGTACTGAACTAGAGAGAGTATAGCTGGTTAGCATTTGCATTAATGATATACTAATCTCATGTATCATAATTTGTTTGTGATTGGTCTGAAGTAGTACAATTAGTACAATCTTTTGATGTTTTAATTGTCATTTGATTCATACTTAACCAATTGGATTCGATGTTCGAATTTCAATATATGTTTTCTAGTTTTCCAAGCCAAATGGAAAAAGACCATGTACTCATTACTCTGGGTAGGACCTACAGCAAATGGAAAAAATACATTGATTTCTGCAACTGAAGAAATGTTAATCGAGAATTTCATAATAATCCACAGCTTAAAACATAAATATCTGGTCAACAATCTACAATAACAATCCTCAAGCTCTAGTTGAAGAGATCACAAAAGAGCTATATTGGATTTAATGGCAATTGCCATCTAACCAACCATCATCCATGGTTCACACACATGACCTTCAGTTGCAAGCGAGAGAGAAAAGAGCTATTTTGGTCTTTGTCTACTTCTTAGCATAAGTAATCAACATCTGGTTTTGCTGTATCTTGAAACCTTGCAGTGCCTGCATTGCAACTGTTGACTGCATCTCATTTTCGTACTCCACAAAGGCAATACCTGGTTTTGTTTCCACCATTCTAACATCCTTTAAACCAGGGTATTGATTGAAGAGCATTTGCAGCATCATTGTGGTCGCATCATGAGGAAGATTCTGAATAAACAGAATGTTATTTGGTGGTGCAGGGGCTTCCGGAACAATTGGTCTAGAACCCGGGTAGGGTAACTGTGATAACTGCAACATTTTGGAGGAAAAGATGGAGTAAATAATGAGAAACATCTACATGCTTAACCTTCTTTTCTTGATGACATGTAACTGATACTAACTTCAAAGGTAAATAGTATAACTAGACCCTCAACTCTCGAGCAAATAACCAAGTTTCATTCCATTACAACTCAAAAGCATCCAATCTTCAGCCACCTGTGTTGTGGACCATCACAGGTCTCAGAGTCTAGTGATATAGAATATGAGATCCATCAGAGCAAACAAATAGGCAACAAGTCTTCAACACAGCAAAGCGATTAAAATTTCCATGTAGGTTGACTAAATGATGCTCTTGCAGCCATGTTTCAGCAGCTCAAAACTTATAAATGTGTCCAGACTGAAATATTAACCCTCTAAACAATCCATACTAATAGTATAATTGCAAGATTAAGCAAAGTAAATATCAACCAGAGTCCATAGAGAGAAAAAAAAAACGTGGTCAATCCATAATAAGACACTAAATCCATATCACTTACAGGAGGTGTTGCACCATACGCACCCGCGTAAGCTGGATTCAAACCAGCTGCTGCTTGATTAGGATCAAGTTGCTCTTTCCGTTTTTTCCCTCCTACAGACAACATATACAAATCTCAAGAGAAGAAGAGGAAGGAGAACGATAAAACAAACAAAAAATTGTATGCCGCATGTTAGAATAAGCCATAGGGCATATATATATAGAGAGAGAGAACACTTGCTTAGTACTTAAAGTCTAAAACATAAGCATCCTCAGTTTTACTCTCCAACACCTCTATGCACACCAAGGATACGCCAAAGTCTAAAATATAAGCATTTGGATGTACATTCTAAAAGATTCAACAATAACATCTCAATAGTCTGTTGTGCAAAGTTCTAACGACGATTGTAATAAACTCAAGCTTTTAGATCCAAGTATTAATAGAGGACCAACAACAGCAGCAGCAGCAATAATGATTGAACATTAAAGTATAGACAAACCATATACAACAAGAAACATGTTCATTGCTCAAGTTTTAGCTTTTTCAACTTTAGATAAGGGGAAAAGCAGAGAGTACCCTTTTCTTCATGCCTCTTTCGCTTCTCTCGGGGTACAAAAGTGCCACCCGCTTTAGCTATTATATCTGATTTAGTCTTTGCGTAGTGTATTCTCTGCAAATATTTAAACATTTCATTTGTTAGTTATTAATAATATTAGTAGCAAATACTATGCACATCATGCAAGTAGAGAACATGGTTTACATTCCAATTATTACAAACAAGGAAAAGCAGAGTTAGGAAACTTATTGCAGTCTCCATTAATAACAAGAACCAATAAAATGAAAATCTATCCATTCTTGTCAAAAATAAAATGGGAAATTACTGAAATCTATATGAACAAAGAAAAAACCACAAAAACCCAGTTTAAAAAACTCCTCAAATTACAGAAATGGATGCAATAAATCATAGGCAAAGAGATAGATAAGTTAATATGCAAAACTACATTATACCATTTCCTTGTCATAAAAGGGAAAGCCCTGCATTCGCCTAAGAGCGTTGGTAGCGGAGCTAACATCCTCGAAAATAACCCAAGCTTGACCTTTGTGTTTCAGCGTCTTGAATGCCAACACATCCAGTATCTTTCCGAATTGTGAAAACACAGCGAGCAACGACTTCTTCAACTCTGCAAACATCATTCGAGGAAACAAGAAATCAAGGAAAAGAAAAGAAAAGGAGTGTAAGCCATTTTTAGGGGGGATTTAGAGAGTGGAAATACGTACGATCGATTTTGATCTTCTCATTGAGATTGTTGATGTATAAAGTCATATTCGGAGGAATTTCTTCTCCCTGACCCTGACTAACCTCCGCCATTGTTTTCGCCTAGCTCTGGTTCTAAGCTAAAGCAAAAGGAGGTTTAAAATTCAGGGTTTTCTTTTTTTCCCCCGGGGAAAATGCCCTAATCGGATGCAGAACAGCCGATAGGGAATACCGGTAAGGTTGAGACTTCGACGCAAATAGTGGTCCAGAAAGGGTCATCTTTGGACTAGGGATGTCACCTAACTTGAAATTGACGGATTTCGATTCGAACTAATTTAATTGTGTTAGATTTTTTATAAAAAATTTAAGTTTAGATTGAGTTTTTATAAAAGTGATTTCGGGTTTGTATTTATAATGGAAAAATTCAATCTGGTTCGAGATTAATAATATAATTGTTTGATATATTTTTTAGGTATATTTATAATAATGATCTCTTCTTATATATATTTTATATAATTAAGTCATTAAAATTTTAATTTTTAACAATAGATCTCTAAAAAATATTTTTTACAATTAAGTCCTTAAAGTTTAAAAATTTTTAATAGTTCGGGTTGGTCGAGTCGGGTTTTAAAGCTTAAAACTCGGGTTGGATCTGGTCAACTTTTTTCATCTTAAACCTGAGTCGGGTCGAGTGGTGGGTAGAAAATATTAATGTTCGGGTCGAGTATGGGTGGACAAAAAATCTGATCCGTGCCTATCAGACCAATATGATTTTTTAATAATTTATTATTCAATTAATTAATTGATTAATTAATTTGTAAAAACTTATTATAAAGATGATTTTTTAATATTCAAGAAAAAATTTATTATATGTATCTTGTATTCGGCTTATCACATTATTTATGATATTATCTACTAAAAATTAACAACCTCATTTTTTCATGTCATTTTCAAAGATGAATATATACTTAGGGGTGTGCATTATTCGGTTTTTAAATAAATTAACCGAACGAACTAAAATTATTTCGGTCGGTTAATTTTAGATAAATTCAGTTAAGGATTATTTTTCTTTTAAAATTCGGTTAACGGTACAATATTGCTTTTCATTGTTCCCGAGAATGTAAGAATATTGTTCAACCTCATTAAAATCTTGTGTTCTTGTTTGTTTTCTAATTTTACGATAGAAGGGTATAATTAGAAACGGATAAACGGGTCGATTGTTAATATTTTCACCATTTTTAGTGGCCATTTGAGTGGCTAAGCGTAATTGTCTTTAGGTTGTTCTTATTTTAATACATATTTTTTAATATAAAGATTTTGAATTCTATAACCTTTTGCAAGTCTAGAAGGTGAAAACATTGAAGCCTATGGCAAATAATGTTGCATTGGCTTTATCTTTCTTCATTTGCCTCTCTTTTCTCCCCTCCCTAAATGCTGATTCCAACATTAAATTAGTCAATGAAATCTGCCAGAAGGTTAAGGAGAAAGATCTCTGCATTTTAAGCCTAAGTGCCGAACATGCCAGCCGTGATGCTAAGGACGTAGTCGCTCTCGGACTGATCGCAATCAATGTCGCCGCCAACAACGGTTCGAAGACTGCAAACTTCATCAGGCAGACGCTCCTGGAAAGTGCTGAACTCTTGGAACCTACCACGGAGCAGAATTTCGAAGATTGCTCGGAGAATTTCGAAGACGCGATGCAGGAGCTTGATGATGCCCTGGCATTTATCACGTCGAGGGATTTCAAAAGCATGAAGATGGAGGTCGGAGCCGCTGTGGACGATGCCAAGGAGTGCGCATCCATGTTGAATCAGAAGGAAGGAAAAGACCTGGAGCTGTATAAGAAGGCGAAGATCTTCAGCCAGCTAGTTTCTATTGTCAATGACATTGCCAATATGTTGCCTCCAAAATAAGTTATGTATCTGCCTAACTTCATTACCCTACTACTACATGATTAATACTCTTACATATTTATGATTTTCAATGGTTTGTACTTTGTACATTAACTTATAAAATTTAAAATTCAAATGTTTACGATATGATCGGAATTCGGATTGAATATTGATCGTTACATCTTTACTAAACAAATTGGACAAGGTGTCCGGAGATTCCAAGAGTGAGTGTCTCGTGTTAATAGCAATGAACAAGAATAACTATATAGATCAACACAACATGGTATAGTCTCGAAACGAGCTCATCGAAATCGATTAACAATGACAACTAAGACAAGAAGGGAGAGTGTGTAGAGACTGATTGCTGTTTTAGAAGGAGAGAAAGTCGTCACCAGCGGCAAGAAAGGCGTCTTGCCGCTGCTGAGGGCTTCGAAATATGTGAGTAATAACATGGTGGATGAGATTTTAGTTCTCACCCTTCTGTCTGCTGAAGGGACCAGACCATCTTCCAGCAAAGGTTTTCATGGGGATCATAGGTGCAATTATACATGTGAAGATGTTCCATATATAAGGTTCCTTCGTCAACAAGTAAGCCTTAAAAAGGAGGATTATATGCGGATTTTCAGACCCTTTTATGAAAGGTTCAAAAGTAATGGGGTAAGTCTTCTTGTTGTTATGTTGTTGCTGTGATATTCAAACTCGAGTGTGAGTATCGAATATGGATTTTGTATTGCAGGTGAAGTTTCTGGTAAAGGTGACTGCAGGGTACCAACCAAAGGATATCATACGTGAAGAGGCAAACAATGTTGAGGCCACATGATTATTGGTGTTGAATGTAATGTATCGTTGGTGACCGACGAGGAAGGATCTGTAGTCGAATAACAGAGGATGAGTCGTCGGAAAGCTTAATGCTCATGGAAGAAGTAATCCATAATCCCAAGTCTCCATAGCTGATGAAGGGATCATTGTCGACATCACAAGTGAAACCGGTCATTTTGCCGAGCATCGATAGAGGAATCGGAAAGGAAACGATGTCGGACCCCACTAAAACGATTCCTCTATCCAAGTCTTCCATGAAGTAACATCAGCACAAGAGTATCCCAGGCTGATTTTATGGCTGAAAAGCCACTGAAGCTAAGCTGTGAAGTGATTATGGAAATAACTAAGAGATTTTCAACAAGGACTAGCAATGAACGTGACAATAACATGCAGGCCCGGCCTCTGATGCTGAAAAGAAAATTCTATTAGCTGTTGGAGGAAGACTTGGAGTGCTCGGACATGCATGGAATTTACGGAGTCAGGGCTGCGGCAATTGCATGTACTAGGATCAAGCCAATTTTTCGACCCTATATGACTCAGGTATTTTATTTATGCTAATATTTCCTTGAATTACAGCTGTGACTTATAAGTGACCGTTTGTGCTTTATTTAAACACTAAATCAAGCACGAATCATTTAACTTTAGTGGTTAAGGAAACGGTTGTTGTTCTTAGAAGTCACGTGTTCAAACATTAATAATATTAGCACATTGTTTGAACGATCAATATTTAAAGGTTGAAAGTATGCTCTAAAATATATTTCCTCTCCTTCCAGGGACGGAGCTATATATAACTTGGGAGAGGTTCTTGCCCCTCCCAGATTTTTTTGGTAATATTGCACTTAAGGTCTCTCTTAATTTAAATAGTAGTAAAATAAAGTTTTTGTCCCTCCTAATTTTTAGATTTAAAAGCTTAATAGACCTTTGCCCCTCTCAATACTTGATCCAAGCTCCGTCCTGCTATTAAAAAAATCTAAATATTTTTTTTGGTAATATGTATATTAATTTTACGATCCATAAATAGAATGTGAGGTTACCCCTTTTAATAATATTATTTTTAAAATTTAAATTCAAAATTTTCTTTAAAATTATAATATATCTTATTAATACGCTTATTAATATTTGTAAGGCTTAGGCCACCTCGAAGGCTACTCTAAATCCTTCTTTGGGCTCTTGGCCCATAGACATAGAATTGAAAGGACACGTGTACGAAAATCAATCGCAAGTATTAAGAAACCCGATCCAAATTCACAAGCAAGCGCAAACGCCAAACAGCATCCTCCAAACCCTAGGATTAAGGCGGTCATATAAATAAGCCGCTATCACTTCTTCCTAACAGCAGTTAGCTGCATCACCGGAGAGAGGAAGAGCAATGGTGTCGCTAAAGCTCCAGAAACGGCTCTCGGCGAGCGTTTTGAAGTGTGGAAAAGGAAAAGTTTGGCTCGATCCTAATGAAGTTAACGAGATCTCCATGGCCAACTCTCGTAGGTGTTCTCTTCTCGTTTTTAAGTTGATATGTGATTCTTACCTGATTTTGCGTCGTTTGTAGCCCAATATATTGGTGGAATTGAATCTGTGATAGCTGATACCATTAACTTTCTAGGTTTTTTTTTCTGTTTACGGATTTATGACAGTAGAATGTTATATTCTTTGCTGAGATGATTTTGAGCATATTTACAATTCAATTTATGATTATTCTATTGTTTGTTCTTTTACTTGTTGAGCAAAATGAAAACATTTTCGGATAGAACATACGGTGAATACTACATCAATTTACTTGAGATTTCCTGCTTGAGAAAGTTAAATTTTCACATTAGTTATAGAGTGCAACTGTAGCTGTTTTAATATGTTTGCTAAATACACAATGTTAATTCCTTGTTTGCTCCAGTGATATGCTAAGAAAATTCCACATTTTCATGACTGTAAAATCTGAACAATTAATAGCAGTTCAAGTTAATGTAATGCCTGTCATATGGGAATTGTCTATTATTCTACAGACTTGTTAGTTTGTTGCTTAGCACAAGAATTTGTTCTTTTAATTGGAAGAATAAACAAGAATTCCTTGTTTGTTGCCTGTCATATGGGAATTGTCTATTATTCTACAGACTTGTTAGTTTGATTATGGTTGTGTTCGTATTTGAATTGGGATTTGCAGGCCAGAATATAAGAAAGCTGGTTAAAGATGGTTTTATCATCAGGAAGCCAACTAAGATTCACTCTCGATCACGTGCTCGTCGCATGAAGGAAGCCAAGAGAAAGGGACGTCACTCTGGATATGGTATGTTTTTCTTTGTAGTTTATGATTGTGATGCATTTGTTAGCCATCAGAAACTGTGATGCATGAGAAACTATGGAGTACGGCTTGGTTACTCTCCAGTCTTTCATCTCCCTATTTTTTTTATATTTCTATTCTCCTAGTCTTTTTCTCATTTCTTTTTGACTTTATCATGCTCACATCACATGATTCCATTATAAGTATTTTATAATGTGTGATGTCAACTTTCTGTTGCTCACATGATTCAATCATTCAATTATAAGTATATAAGTACATATGATGTCATGCTCATATTAATTTTTTTATGACTTTTTTTACATTTTTTATAATATAGAATTTATCCCATATTTATTGTACCCTTACCCCACCTATACCCTGTAACTTTGGAAATTGTCATTTGCTATCCCCATTTCCGTACCTGTATCTGTGCCAGTGCAGCATAGATGGGAAATATGTGCATGTATTGATTACCTGGGTTTATGCTTCCATTTTGATTTTAGGTAAGCGCAAGGGTACAAGGGAGGCAAGGTTGCCCACAAAGATTCTGTGGATGAGGAGGATGCGTGTTCTTAGACGGTTGCTTCGCAAGTACAGGGAATCAAAGAAGATTGACAAGCACATGTACCATGACATGTACATGAAAGTCAAGGGTAACGTGTTTAAGAACAAGAGAGTTCTCATGGAGAGCATCCACAAATCTAAGGCTGAAAAGGCCAGAGAGAAGACATTGGCTGACCAGTTTGAAGCTAAGAGGGCTAAGAACAAGGCAAGCAGGGAAAGAAAATTCGCTAGGAGAGAGGAACGATTGGCCCAGGTAAGAACATTTGTATATCAATGGTTCTACTTCTTCCCATAATGGGATGCTTTGTTTTGATTTATATGTTTTATTTAATCTCATCAGGGACCAGGAGGGGATAAGCCAGTTGCACCACCACCAGCGGCAGCTGCTCAACCAGCCGTGTAAGTTCATCTATGAGTTTGAATTTCTTTTGCCGAAGGTTAAGTGTTTTCGAGTAACATAAATTAAATTTCCCTCTCTTTTTTTTTCTTTTAATCTTTCAGGATTTCCAAGAAGTCCAAGAAGTAAGAAGGGTTCTATACTGACGATGACCGATCGACCACAACTTTAGATATTAGTATGTCAAAGTAATTTTGTAGAGCCAATGGTGTTTTTTTTTTGGTTTGCATGAAATTCGTACGATTGAGTGGATTAAGTTTTAATGATTTTGTTATAAATTTTACTGCTGTTTTCTTGTTTTAATTATATGATATAACGTTATGTTTAAATTTTAACATCTTTTTTTGAAAGGTTTAAAGATTTAGGGTTTAAAGATTTGATTTAGGATATATGATTTAGGGGTTTAGAATTTAGGGGTGCTTGTTATGACTTAAGATTAAGATTTAGAGTTAAAAGTTATATTCCCAAACTTCGAACCATCACTGTTTTTCTTTGTTTATTGATTTTATTCAGCTCTTATTTTTGAAATTATATTTGAACGTTCAGTTTTAAAACACCATTCCTCTAATTAAACCTGAACTAATAAGAGTGGAAAATTATAAGCATTTTAAGTCCACCATTAAAGACTCTTTTGGCATCGTGACGCCTCTATCGTTCTGACTTGATTTGAAAATCTTTTAAATAAAATTTAATTATAAAATATAATTTATCAACTTGACTAATTTAAAATATATTGATTCGATTGAAACTCTAAAATTTATGAACTTATAAATATGCTTTATCTAGACTCCTTTGTGAACTTGACAGCATTCCCCACTACATTTAAAATGGTTTGTCTAACCCTTTTTTCATCACCAACAGCATACATTGGCAAATCAGGTGCCAGGATCATAGTCATACATAGCTTCTTTATCAGATTAATGCCCTTGAATCGCAACGCCACCCATCTCTTGGATTTTCGGATTAAGCTAGAATTTCTTTTCTGATGAATGTCAGGAAAAAAGAATCATCCCTACAGAAAACACGTCACAATTAAGCTAAGAAAAAGGAAAACAAAAATATTTAAAACTGTTTCCATTTGCATTTCCAGCACCCTAAAACCTAACCACCACTCATTTCCAACATTCATTCTTCGTCTCGCTATTTCGATGGAGAATTACGGGTCGGGTCAAAGGACGTACGGGTTGGATCGGCGGATGGAGATAGTTAGCGGGAAGAACACGAGCGTCGTTGGATCCAATCAAATCTTTTCTGGTACACGTTCCCGCTCGCCTGATTTCCCTCCCGTTCCGCCTCGGACGAGTCAAGCGTCTTCGAACTCGAATCCTGGGGTTTTACGGATCCGGAGATGAAGAGGAAGAAGAGGATAGCGAAATACAAGGTTTACACTGTGGAAGGGAAAGTGAAGGCTTCTTTGAGGAAAGGTCTTCGCTGGATCAAGAACAAGTGCTCGCAAGTCGTCCATGGATATTAAAAAGCGGCGGAAGTTCACGGCTCAGATTGTGTACACATGGGATGGAGAGCTGGAGCCGATGAAATCGATGGTTTTGACATTTTTGGGGCTGAAAAACAAAAACAAAAAACTGGGTAAGTAAGACTATACCTGATATCACATTTATATAGATTTTTTAGCAACATTTGTAGACTAGGGTTTAATTTATGAAACTGGGTAGTTGTTAATCATGTCCAAATGTTGAATGTCATCTTCATTTCCTTTTCAATGTCTGGAATATTATTATATTATTGTAACTTCATTATTTCCATTAATGGTGGGGATGAAAGTCATTTTCAGAGAAAGCTGCATTTGCTTTGAAGAATATGTGCTTAGCGGAGAAATTATTACTCAATTCGTTTATCACATAAGAGATGACTTCAACCAATTAAATTAAAGCATATCATATATTTTTTTTATATCGTATTAACACATAAGGATTATCTAAATTATCTACGTTAATGTCTTTGATTTAAAAAAAATATATTATTAATTTTTTTATAATGTCTTCCTCTTTATTATCTAATTTTTTTAATTATTTTTTCCTAACCCCTAACCTTAAACCTTAAACCCTAAAACATAACCCATAAACCCTAACCTTAAACCATGACCCCTAACTATAAACATAAACCCTAAACCTAAACCATAACCTTAACCCTAAACATTAAACTCTAAACCCTAAACTTAAACCTTGAACCATAAACCATAAACCCTAAACTTAAACCTTAAACCATAAACATAAACCCTAAATATAAACCCTAACCTTAAACTCTAAACCATAAACCCTAAACTTAAACCTTAAACCATAAACATAAACCCTAAACCCTAAATATAAACCCTAACCCTAACCTTAAACTCTAAATCATAAACCCTAAACTTAAACCTTAAACCCTAAACCCTAAATATAAACCCTAACCCTAACCTTAAACTCTAAATCATAAACCCTAAATTTATAAAAAAATAATTGAGAAAAATTTTAAAGAACAAAGAGAGATGAAACAAGAAATCTTTAGTAATATTTTTTCCTTTTTTAAATCAAAGACATTAAATTGGATGATTTGAACAATGCTTATGTGTAAATATGATATAAAAAATATATATGATGTATCTTAATTTAATTAATTGGGAACCATATCCTAAATGTTAGAACGAGTTCATGTAATAATTTCTCGCTTTAGAGATATATTTGGGGTTTAATGCATTTGCTTACAGAAATTTGACATGCTTTTGATTTGGGTTAATTAACGCAACCCTCAAATGGTACTTAGACAGGGTGCCAACCTGAACTATGGCACAATTCCTTTCACTGTTCCGGCAAGGCAGCATTTCCTCCACGTCATTTCAGATATAGGAATACAAATGGGATCGGTCATGGCTTAGATCAGATTCGGATTTGATCCTAACAATATCTATATTCAATCCGCTTCCTATTAGGACTAGCTCGGATTTTTCAGATTCATATTCAAAACTTTTTTTCCAATCAAATTTAGATTTTTTTTTAAATATTTAAATCAAATTTAAATTAAATTATCATCCCTGACGAGATATCTATGAACACAGAATTATCATAAATGAAATTTCAATTCAATGTTACAAATCAAATTCACCTGCATCAAAGATGCCCTTGAGCTCAGCTAGGAAAATATGGTCATTTTTTTATTAGAAAAAATTATGCATGCATGGTGTCAAAATCATGGGGCCACCCTTTGATAAGGGTGGTCAAATGAGACCTTAAAATTTTTAAATCAACTTCTTTTTATATATGATTTATATATATATTTTTAAATAAATAAATAAATAACACCCTTTAAATATAATTCTAAAAAATAACACCCTTCAATAATTTTTTAGTTCCGCTGTCGAAATTATGCAATTAATACTTGATAAAGAACAAAATTAGAGTTTAGACCCCCTTCTTCTACCATTCTCTTAAACCTCGTACCTTTATGTTTCGCCAATTCCCAACCACAAAGAATACAAAATGAAAATAAAATAATAATAATAAGACAGGAAACACAATCTTAATTAAAACGTGCATGCATGCAAACCAATACGTCCGGCCGCAATTGTTTTTGTTTTTCATAATTGGTACATCTTCCCGATTCAAGAATTCATGGATTGAAACTTCATTTGCTCGTAGAATTGAGCTATGAATGCTTCAGCCTTGGTATCGATCTTCTCGTCCCCGCCATCATCATCGCCGCGATGCCCGCATTTCTCTTTGCCGATCCCTTCGCGAGGCGAATTGTTTTGGCTTACATCATTCACCGGCATGGCGGAGAACGGTACCGGACACAAAGGCGACCCCATAGCTTCCACTTTATGTTCCTCCCCAGCCCCAGGTATACGCCCCGGCACGATCTCGAGTGTAACCTTTTCGGGAACATTCCCTTTCTCCTCTACCTTATACTCCACATCAACCTGATCCGACTTCGATTCCGATACCGGCAACTGATTCCATGATTTCGTACGTAACATGCCTAGAGCCGCCTTGAAAATCCCCATGGAAGATGAACGTCGCATTCCCTTTAGCTGGGCCACGCCATTTCCATCGTTGTCGGGAGCTTTCTTTTTGTCCCAGGTGAAGATGGAGATGCATGTCATTGGTTCTGTCTCTCCCATTTTACAGAGACAGAACGAAAGATCCCCCGATTAATATTCCTTAGTACAGGAAACTCCCAAAAACAGCACACACCCTTGCCTGATGAAACAACCAAACAATGGTTTTTGTATCCAAAACAAAAAGAAAAAAATGATTATATAGGCTATGGCTATGGTTTTACTAGGAATATTAGGGTACTGAAAACATACGGTTGACCAGGAACAGAAGATTCTTAAAAAACACAAACCAAGAGGATCCCAACAAAAGAATACTATTTTTCCATACAATGAAACAGAGGCGGTTTCTTTAAGGTTCTAGATGGGACGAAATTGTGATTTCACGCCTAATTTAAAAATAAAAATTTAATTTTCACATATATCGTCTCTCTCTCTCTCTAATAAATAAAGTGCAAACCGATTTTTTGTCTTTTATAATCTATTCTATAAGAGGTACAGTATATATATTTTTTATAATTAATTGTATCACGTGTTTCTACGCTATGATTTTAATTTAAAATTATTTTTTAAATATTTTAATTTTATTTTTTAAGTTATAATTCTTGTCGTAAAATATTTCTCAATTTTTAAAATTTTTATTCTTAGATTATAATCTCTATTCTAAATTAATTTTAAATTTTTGAAAATTTTAATTTTATTCTAAATTATGGGTATATATTAATAGCATCCCATACATATAAAATGAAGTTATAAAGGGTACAAATTGTCTGTTCCTAATCGTGTTTTTATTGGTGTCTCATTTTAAATTAATGAGTTTAGACTTTAAGATTAGGGAATGTAGTTATAAAGTTTAGAGAGTTAAGAATATAGTGCATCTTTTAAGGTGTAGTATGTAAAAAATAAGGGTTAGGGATTTATAAATTTAATTTTAAAAATTTTCAATAAAAACATAAAAAAAGACATGATAAAAATGCAAAAGATTTTTACTCAATTATAAAATCCGTGTCCATATACATTTCCGGCTGAGGAAGAAGGGATCGATTCGAAGGCGGAGAAGTTTATAACTAAGTTTTATGAGGAAATGAAGTTACAAAGTCAACAAAATTCTGATTTGGAAGATAAAGAATTGCTTATGAGACGAGCAAGCTATTAAATTAGTTTGAATTAAGTCATTAGAATTCTTCACTTTCTTTCCTTTCTGGCAATAGATCCGACAGTACCGAGAACTTTTTGTTGTTTTGTAGCTTTGCGAGTGTTCAAGCGTTCATAAGTTTATGATGAGGGTGTTAATTGCAATGTTCACGGTTTTTATCCAATACTCACTGACGTCCGAAGATTCAGATGACCTATTCCGATAGCCGGCATGTTAGTTATGTTCCCTCATATCGATACCAAAGACCATCAGGCGGTTTCTGCTCTGCTCCGTCTACTAGTACTTCATATTAGTTCTGTAGTTTGTTTGCAGCCTCGCCATGAGAGGCTGAGATCAGAGTGCAGCACTGCAGCGGTCTGTACAGATGAGAACACTGCCTTCCGGTTCATTGTTTGAATTGCCATTTGGTTCAGAGCAAGAGAGTGTGGCTAATGTCAATGTTAAGGGGAAGATGATTTTTATTCCAAAACGGGGTGCAAGCAACATGAAAGTAAAGCTATAATTAAAGTTTCCAAAAGCCGAATAAGACGGACACCGATGCAAAGAAATGCCGAATAAAATCATTGTTCTATAACTGCTTAGAGGAGAAAATTCTCATCATAAGAAAGTTCTTTAACTAGATTCAGATGTGTTCAAGTCAAACTAAGGCCTAGCGATTTGCTGCTGAAAGATCCCCAGAACCTTAAAATTTAAACACCAACATGATCCCAACACTAAGAACAGAACCAGCACTCAAAAATGTCGATGAAACTTTACCGGAGTGACATGCTGTGATCTAAGAAGATGAAAATGTTGATAGGATGTTCTTCTTGAGAGTGAATTCATCAGCTTTTGCTGGGCTTATTGACTGCATCAAGAACAAACAAGAAATTCATGGTTCAGAAGCTCTTATCATAGTTCCAGCATGAGTTTACATCAGTGTAGAATTTTAACCATTGGTAGTATAGTTTCGTTTATAATCTACTGTCAAACATCATAGATACGGAAAATATGATTCAGGGCACCATCTGATGTGCCTCTTATTACAAAAGTCTTACCTTGTCAAGAATGCGCTGCAGTCGCTCGATTTCCTTCTTGGGATAATCAGCACCTTTCTCTAAGCAGCTTTTAGCAGCTTTCAAGTATATCTTCCCATACCTGCATCCAAAAAGATGAGCAGTTACACATAGAATAGTAGTCGTTGGACACAATTTTTAAAATGGAAGCATCTAAAAACTAAATGAATACCTAACAGTTGAACCTGTGAGCTTCTCAACTTCCTCTTCAATCTTAGAGAAGACTGATTTCTTCTCATCGGCACTAGCAGCCACAAACTCCTTCACTAATGCATCCAAACTTGACAAAATGCCAGCCTGTGCAAAGAAAGGAGAGCAATTGATCCATTTAGAACCAATATGACAATGGCAAACATGATGTACCAGTAACAGCACACATATGAACCACCAACCTTTGAAGTTAGTTGCCCTTTTGCATCACGACTGGTGCCACATTTCTCATTGATGAAAGTAACAAAGTCATCTAAATCCCTGCCACCCTCGTAGTCTTCACCGGCTTTGTTTCCCTTTGGGAAGAATTTCAATGTTGGAAACCCACTAATTCCATACCTGTACAAAAAGCATAGGCCTTAAAATCCATTCATGTACTTCCTAACTGTTAACACTCACTTTATAAAAGAAAACAAAGGTTATTGGACAAATCCATGCTTACTTCTCTGCTTGATCCCTGTACTTGTCAGCATCTAGATTAGCTATCACTACATCTTCTTCCGATTTAAACGCTGTTGCTACCTTTTCATAGGTCTGTATAGACAAAAAACAAAGGCTTAGAATGTATATTGCCATTTGAAACAAAATACTCAATCCTACATTATTAAGCGAAGATACAGATGCTTACAGGAGCAAGGTTTTTGCAATGGCCACACCTGGCAGAAAACCAACCCAGAACTTGGTCAAAACTTAGTTAATAGAAAAGATGGGAGCAGAACCAAAAATCCATTATCTTCGTTCTCCTTCTGAAACAGTAATATTACCAACCCAAGGAAAATAAGAACCTGCTTACCAAGGTGCATAAAACTCAACCAACACATCTTTGGTTTCATCAAGGACAATCTCATCAAAATTATCAGCATTAAGTACTGCAACATTGGATGGCAAAGTGGCTAACTTCACATTAGTCCCTGTAAAACAATATATCAGCTTAGAAAAATCATAGAAAATTTCAACCTTTGAACATCAATCTACATTCAGAAATTCAACCACACATAAGGCAGAAGTAATGGCAGAATCTCTTAGAGTAAGGAAACTTCTACAAAGGAAAAAGACACGCACCTCCTTCAGTGTTCACATATTCAGTCAATGCCTCGGCAGTGCGTGGTCCTTCATACCTGAGTAAAACAAATTTGATCAACTAAGAGCATGCTTTAAATAAAATGTTCATTCGATTCGAAGAAACTTAACATACAACATGATCAAACTTTCACAAGAACTCTTTCTACATATTAGTCAATTTTAATTCTCACTTTTTAGGTTCCAAAGAGCCTTTAGGAAACCACTGAATAGTTGGGTAGCCCTGAACACCATATTTGCTGCATAGACTCTTATGTTCATCACAATCCACCTACAAGCAAGAAAAACTTCATCATAGTAAAATTTTTCACAATCCAAAAGCCCTGATGATTAATTATTCATACATTAACAGCCAAAGCTGTGTGATTACAGATCGCTAACCTTTCCGATCAATACGGACTTAGCCTTCTTAAAACTTGCCCCGAGCTTCTCGTACTCAGGAGCTAGCTTCTTACAGTGTCCACACCTGTGATCAAAAAAATGTAATGTGTTCACTATTAACTAGTTCGATAATTTTTTCTTCTAAATCCGTAGTCATAAGTGAAAATCGCTGCACTGAAATGTAATCAAATAAGGAATATACCAAATTCAAATTCTTAAGCCAAAAAAGAAAACACGGCTTAACATGAACATCTTTAGCAACAAGTAAACGATCTAGAGAGTACGAATCTAAGGAACAACGCAGAAAACAAAAACAATAGAGAAAAGAAATCGATGTTCTCCTATGAACTTCTGAAGGTAGATCTAACCGTGATTAACAAGGATCTACTCTAAAACATCTAAATTATGAAGTATAAACTCTAATCTAACAAAGAAATAGAAAGAAAAAACGATAGGCGATGGAAAAATTATTTACCAAGGAGCATAGAACTCGACGAGAGCTCCTCTATCTTGACCAACTTCCTTCTCGAAGTTCTCTTCCGTTAGCACGACGACATCGTCGGCCACAGCTGATGCGAATAACAAGGCCGAAGTTCCAAAGGCTAACCAGATCTGAGACTTCATTTTTGATAGTATTCGCGTTTTCTTCTACTTCCTCTGGTTTCTTTGGTATTCTTCCCGGCTATTAGACTTTTTATTAGAGCAAGTGTCAGCGGGTTGTTTTTTCTTTTGGATTTTTTAAAATAAAATATACTTAATTTTACCTAACAATCAAAGTATTGTCTAAATTTTAAATAATGGATTTAATTAAAATATTTTATTTTTTGGAATTTTTTTAGGAATAGATTTTAAAATTTCGGTTTATTTAAATAATAAAATTTTTTAATGCATAAATGGTAGATTTAATTAGAATTTTTTTATTAATATAACATGGATGGTTTTAAATTTAATTAAACGATTTTGATATTTAGGATCAATTTAAGAAAATCCAAATATTTGGTGCAATTAGTTATATACTGTACGATTTTGGATTAATTTATCGGAAATGTCAAATGTGTTCGTATGGACACGTGGCGTTGATCAGTGATGAGTTTTTAATGACATGGCGTGCTGTGATTGGTTACACTGTCGTGGAGGACTTAGGATTGGATCCGCCGTAGTAGTAGTACAATCTTTTTGTTTTATTAATACCAATTAGTTGTGTAATACCGAGCTAAAAATTACATTTTATCCGGTTCGATCAGCTTTCGATTTGATCTAGTTTAGTTAGGTTGAATTTTTGATGAAAAACTGGATTCAAATCGGGTTTGAATTTAAGGCGTAAAATCTTTGATTTGATCTGACACGGGATTAAATATATAATTTTTTAAATAAATTTTTAAGGATATTTATAATAATAATCCTCTATTTATATATTTTTATAATTAAATCCTTAAAATTAATTTTTTATTTATAATTTAGTCTTTAAAATTATATTTTTTTATAATTAAGTCCTCAATTTATTTTTTAGCCCCTAAATTTATTTTTTTTATAGATCGGGTCGGAGTCAAAGTCGGGTTTAGAGTATTTATTTTCGGATCAGGTCAGGTCAGATTTTTTTAAAAAAATATTTAGATCAGATCGAAGTCAGATTTAAGATATTATATTAGAATCGGATTCGATTGAACCGAAAATCCGACCCGACCCAAACCGTACCCATCTCTAACTAAAACGAACTTACATGTACTTTTAGAAAAAAGCACCGAAATAATAAAATCATTCAGAAAAATATAATAAGTAGATTCAGTGAATATTAATATTTATTTTAAAAATTAAAATTTAATCATATTATCTTTAAAATGTGTGTATTTTTAAAAATAAAAATAAAAATATATAAATAAATATTATTTTATAATTAATTTTAAACTATAAAAATCATTCAAACCACTCAAAAATAAAACGGGAGAAACATTCGCATCTCTTAAAATTTTATTTTTTATATAATTTAAATATTTCTATATGTTTTATTATTATATAATTTCACACCCTTCAAAATTTTATAATTTATGATCTCAATTTTTTATATAATTTTCTAAAAATTTAGACCCTAACATAAATTCTACCAGCCGAAAACAGAAGTTTCAGTCCACTCGCTTTCTTCAATTGGGCCTTCGGACAAGAATAAGTCGGCCTGTAAATTAGCATCAGCCCACTACAAAGAGTAAGAAGTACACGTGTCGAAGCATATCTCTTCACTATACCACGTGGAAACACCGTGTTCAATCTTGAGTTTTTCACGGGTATAAACAAACCGAGTCGAATTCGAGTAATGTTAAACTCACCTTGGCCTATAAATAATTCGAGTTGAATAATTTTAAATGGGCCTTAAAAGTCTAATCTCAATAACTCGTTAAGAACTCGAGTCGAGTTCGAGTTTTTTTTCAAGTCTAATCGAGTTAATTATTAATCAATCTTTGATCGTGTTTGACTCGAGTAATTCTTCTCTCAAGTCTTATTTAAAGTCTAATGAAAAAAAATCTTTGATAAACAAGTTGTGTAAATTCAAGCTTGTTAATTTTAGGTTTTAATATGTTAATTTAGGGTTTAAGACTTATATTTAGGGTTTAGATTTTAGATTTTAGGTTTTAAGTTTAGAAATTTAGATTTTAAATTATAAAAAAATAAAAATAGTATATTTATATTCCGCTCCCTCATTGTTCTCTAAATCTTCCTCGACAAGTTTTGTAAACCCTAAACCCCCTTCTAACGAAAAGAACTTCGATATCTAGTAAATAAATATAAAAATAAAGGATTTTTTTTTCAAAAACATAGATCAAAACGAAACAAAAAGAAAGAAAACACAAGTAGTTAACAATTAATATTTTAAAAAATTTAATTATCGATCAATTCAGTTCGAAATCAATTAATTAACCAAATTATCTGAAATTATTATACATTAAATATATTTATTTTTGATAATTAAACTTTTAAAAATTATAAAATGATCATTATATTTTTTATATTATAAAATTTTCATTATTTTTTTTCTATCAAATTAGCATAAAATAAAAATTTAGTGATTAAAAATTATTTTAACACAATTTAGTGATATATTATGTATTTTACCTAATTTTTTATAACAAATTTTGGTTAATTTAAAATCCGACCGAATTAGTTGAAATAATTTTGATTTAGTTAATTTAATTTGATTAACGGTTAAAATTTTAAAATTTTTGTTTAATTTGATTATATCAAATTTAATTCAAATATTGATCGAATTAACTGAATGTATACTCCTATTTCTGTAACGACCCGGATTTTGGATCCGAGTGTCGGATTACCCCGAGAGTGGGCTTCGGTTTTGGGTTCCGAGTACGAGGTTTTGGGCCTTGTTGGGCTTGAGTTGTTGGTTTGAGAGTTGGGCCTTGTTAGTAAGGGCATTTTGGTAAATGCCTAAAGATGAAGACAAGGGAGTGGGGGGTTAATTCTCTTGCAGAGAATGACTTCATCTTTCTCTCTTTTCTTCATTCTCCTTCATCTTGGTAGCAAAGGGAAGAAAGAGTAAAAGGTAAGATCTTTAAGGGTTTTATGTGGTAATCATGTTTTTGCGTTGGAAGAAGAATTGTAAGGCTTTCAAGGATCTATAAAATAAGCTAAAGAAGGGTTAGTTTGGTGGGAGATGAGGGTTTAAGAGAGGTTTAAGGTTGAGTTCGGGATTGGGTTTTTAGGAAGCTTAAATTCCATCTTTTTGATGTTTTTAAGCTGTAGAGTTCATCCCCAATCGTTCTAAATCGTTGTGTATCCTTGCTTTGTAGAGAAAGAGCTTTGAAAGTCTTCCAAAGGCTTGAGAAAGGAGAAGGCTTGAGGTTGAGGAAGAAGAACGAGTTGTGGTTGTTTTTGCTTAAGGTTGGTTCTCTTCCAACTCATAATCATCATGCATATCATGTTTTAAGTTTAATGCATGTTGTTGATTGGTTTGAATGTTGCTTAAGCTTAAGGTAGGTCATTAATGGTGGATTTTAGTATTGTTGTTGAACCTTTGTGAAAATGATGTAAACTTAATTAGGATCACTCCTTAAAGGCCTAGGATCAGTTTGGTATTACTTAGATCAAGTTTGGATAGGTTTCTAAGAGTTCAAACTACAAAAACTGCACTTATCGTGCAGGGGTATCGATACCGAAAGGCCGTGTATCGATACCCCTGAGAGAAATTAGGTTACAAGAATAGGGGTATCGAACCATGGTTCGATACCGGGCTGTCCAGTAGCATAATGGCATCGATGCCAGTACCGAAACAAGAGGTCTTCCTCTGTTGACTTTTGGTTTGGTCAAAGGGGTTCGGTACTGGTATCGATACAGGTGTTTCGATACTCCAAGTAGGGGTATCGATACCCGAAAACAATTTTAGCCCAAATACTTGTGGAAAAATGGTAAAGTCTCTCAATGTTATTTTAGATGTCCCAAGACTTGTTTAAGCCCTAAAATGAATATTAGACCGAGAATTAGACACCTAGACCTGTTAAAAAGATAATTGATTAATATTAGAGTCTAGTGGTGTAAACCGGTAATTGGAACCGTTGAGGGTTCGTGTGACCTATTCGAGTCACGTGGCTTACTAGGAACCTTGCTTAGTGCTGATGGGTTGCCTAGAGTATATATATATATATATATATATATATATATACATTGTAATTATGAGACAATCTGGTAACCTTGCTTAGTGTTGATGGGTTACTAGAATAATTATTATATGAGATGTAAAACTGATAACCTTGCTTAGTGCTGATGGGTTCCTTAGCGGATATTGTGGAGTGGCATGCCACGGACCTTGCTTAGTGCTGATGGGTCCTTTACTTCTATACTACTATTAGGTGATATGGACACCGATATATATATATATATATAAGTATATATATGTGAGATATAAATACGAGTTAAGAACTTGAGATGCTGTGTGGTCTTCTCTTGTCTTGCATATGCCATGTACTGATATGTGCCATCTTTATATCATGTGTTTAGGCGGATATGGTAGCGCCATCGTATTCATGCCATGTCATCATTCATGTTGTTATGCTTATTTTATGCTATGCATGATGTGGACCGGTTGGTCGAGTACCCACTGAACTTTAGTAGCTCAACGTTTCCAAATCTGTTTTCGTGCGTAGGTTAAAGTAGTTGTTCGGAGGAGCATCAATCGAGGTTTGGATTTCAGCATCGACTTATGTCAGAGTACATTTAGAGATTAGTGGGCTAGTACTTAGTTGGATCCTATGTATCTTGTAACTCGGTTTTATTTATTATCGAATGTTTTTAAACGGTTGTAATATTTGGAAGCTCCGCTATTTTGATTTATTCTGATTTACCTTTTAAATGGATTTGGATTTTATACATTGTGATGAATTGGTTTTGGACTCAACTTTATGGGCTTTTGAAAAGAAATTTGAGATACAGGTTTTAGGCCGGAGGCCCAATGTGACATCCGAGTCTGGGTGTTACAATTTCTATGTTAGTAGAAACGCCAGAAACTTTAGAGTAATGCCAGAATAAATGAATAATTTGCAGACTTTAAATCCAAGTCTATTGACATTGAAGGAAACATAAAGAAAAAAAAAACAGCCTTGAGAGAATTGCTGCAAAACAACCCTTTTCTTTCGCCACAAGCAAATAAACAAAAATATAAAACTTGCTTTTAAAAAGGTGAACTGAACCTATCAATAAAATAAACCTCTTGATGTGGAAGAAGTGTTATTTTCTTACCCTAATTAGCTTTAGAATTCTTTTTTAAATTCTGGGTTTTGATCACATATTTGTTTTAACATTATGAAAGCTAATGCCATGTGAGTATTTAACTAAGTGTAAACATTTTAGAGCAAAACTGAGCTGTGAGATTCATGCACTAGTACAACACCTACCATGACTGTCTTAAAGAGAACATGTTGGGTTTGTGTTATAGAATTGGATCATGTGGTTGTTTACCTGAAAAGTATATACAAATGTAAAGAAAAATCGAACCTACGTACCCAACGAGTAGTTTCAATGAAAAAAATGATGATATTTATCTTAAGAGATCCAAATTTAAATATTTATATCTGTAAAGTATATGTACGTTCCAAAGAGTTTAACTTAAAAAAGTGATTAGTTATCCTTTTGTACTTTAATTCTCTATTCGTGGAATTGTTTTCGTATGAAATATTGATTAAACAAGGATGAAGCTAGGATTCAATAATGGGAGGGGCAATAGAGGAGCAAGGGACTATTAACCCTTTGAATTTAAAAATTAGGAGGGACAAACACGCTATTTAATTAATATTTAAACTAAAAAGGACTAAAATTATAATTATACCAAAAATTTGAGAGGAGCTGCTGCCCCTCTCCTACTATACACAGTTCCGTCACTGTGATTGAATCTTAATTTGATTAATACTTTACAAAAGACAAAATTCTACTATATGTCGCCATATTTATTTTAATTCAAATATTTAATTATTATGATGTTAGAATTAAAGGTGAGTATTCGATCGAGTCGAGTCAAAAAATTTCGAGTTATTCGAGTTGACGAGTCATATTTTACAACTCAAACTTTATTTGAAATTTTTTCGGTTCGAGTCGAGTTTAAGAAATTCGAGTCGAGTCGAATCGAGTCGAGTTTCGAGTTCCTATAAATATTTAATTATAATTATTTATCATATTATAGTATGATTTGATTCTAATTTAAACAACTTTCTCTAATCATATAAGATATGCATATATATTTTTTTCATATGTAACAATATTTCTTTATATTTTTATATATCAATGTATATATATCATAAAAAATTGAGAGATTCGTCTCAAACTTAAAAATTAATCCTTTAATTACTAAAATTTTCGAGTTATTCGAGTTATTCAAGTTTCCATTTTACAACTCAAACTTTATTTGAAATTTTTTCGAGTCGAGTCGAGTCTATGAAATTTCGAGTCGAGTCAAAACGAGTCGAGTATTTTCGCCTCGAGTCGAATTATTCGATTTTTTCGAGTCGAGTCGAATTTTGTTCACCCCTAGTTAGAATAGAATAAAATTGATCGATTAAATTATCGATTAGTTTAATCGATCATTTAACCGATCGTTTGATAGGTATGGAAAATATGGGTTTTAAGTGAAAAGTCCTAATTTTTTTTAGCATTGATGAGTGGGGAAATATGGTTTTATGTTAAGTCAAATGTCTGTGAGTTGTAACTCATGTGTTTTATTATTCATGCCTATTTGATTCTAGACATTGACTTACTTGACATTTTAGTACCAATTTTTTTATTAGATTATGGTCAGGTGATGGTTCTATCTTCTAAGACAAGTTATCAACATTAAAATAACAAAGCTTAATCTACTAGGTAACCTGTTGTGTTCTTTATTTAATACAAAATAATTAATATTTATTAATAGTAGGGGTGTTTAAAAATATCCGATTCGAATTACTTGTCTATCCAATTAAAATTACCGAGTATTTATAATGAAATACTCAAATTTTTGGGGCCGGATATCCGACCTGTATTTTTTTTCTGAGTAGTCGGGCCAGATCAGGCCAAATTTTTTTAAGAACCGGGTACCCAACCCGACCCGATAATTTTAATAATTATATATTTTAAATTTTAAATTATATTTTTTATATATTTTTTTATTATTACATTCTTTCATCGATAAATTTTAAATTATATTTTTTAAATTTTTGTTTGAAATATATATCATAAAATTTTATGTGTTTCCTATACATATTTTTATAAAAAAATAAATCCTAAAAATATATAAAAATGTAAATAGGGTACCCGATTTTTATGGTCCGGATCATGGATCGACGTTTTGATACCCAAAAATCTCGGGTACCCGGATATAAACACCCCTAATTAATAGCTTTACTTTGTCACACAATTAATCTTAACAAGAATTTACTTGGTTGGGCCATCTAATCGAATCTGCATTAGCCGCTTTGATCTTCAAATCCTAAAATTTTAATTTTAGGACAAAACATTATTCATTGTGTTTTTTTTAAACTCCAGAACTCAGAAAAATATTCTAATGGAATAATAATAATAATAATAATAATAATAATAATAATAATAATAATAATAATAATAATACAAGAAATTTATAATTTTATTCTAAAAATTAAAATAATATTTAAATTGATAAAATTTTAAAATAGATTAAATATGTTTTTAGAACAAAACTATTATAACCCAAATTATATCATTTTTTTTCGATTATAAACAATAAAAATATCAAAATAGAATAAAAAATATTAAAATTTTCCCTAAAATTTACTATGAATATCAAACATAATGATTATAATTTTTCCCTATTATTTTTTTGTTCTAGAAAAATTCAATGCCTTTTTCCCACAGCCCAAACAGCTTTATTGTTGCATGAAAAACTATGCCCAAATGATGCCAAAGTCGTATGCTTTGAAATGACAAAGCCTTCTGTTGTATAGTGGGCAAAGAAGGACATGGAAAATTGCTGACACACCCCTATATTATTTTATTATTATTTCACTAAATTAAACTTAATTAATATAATTATGAAATTTGGAAAACGTTGGGGTGTGGAAGTAGTAAACTGCAATCTAGCAGAATGGCAGACAAAGCCAGTTCTTGGATTAACAGAGCAGAGCAGATTTAAATGCCAACACACAAGACAAATGTAAGAATTCAAACAACAGTAGCTTCTGTTCTGTCTATCTTTTCTTACACTGGCCACGACAGTACCATTTGGTCCCGATCAGATTCTAACCAAGAAAACAATATCAATGGAAATGGAAAAGTTGAAGGAAAATTGAAGTTCAGGCTAATGAAATGTATAATCAAAAGTAGAAATTTTCAATAATGAAAGTAATATACAGGGCAGTGGACAACAGGAAAGAAATGGGGTGGGGTGACAAAATTTTCCGGCAGACAATTTAATCATATTTGTACAAGGACAGTGAAGCAGAGATTCCACGGCCGGTAAAAACATTGATCAGCAGCTCAGTGCCTCATATTTCACTGGCAGTGGTCGATTAAACCCAACTTGCGATAGCAAATTCCCAACAACGGCAAGATCCCTGCAAAACACACCTTGAAACACATTCGTGTTGGAACTGGTTGTCTTGGTCGTGCCTTTGTTTTCACTGGATGCAGGGCTGGTTTTGTGTTCTGGGTTCGTGATGGAATATTGGGTTTTCTGCACTTGAATTGCTGCCTGTGCTGCTTGTAAAGCAGACATGGCTTTCTTCCGTTGCTTCTCGGTCTCTTCTTCGTCGATGATTGTGGTCATTACGTTTGAATAACCCTTTTGAACCAATCGGTAGAGAAGCAATGCCGACATCTTGGCTCGGTCTTTAACCGAGTCAAGATCACGATCATCGGCGAACTCGCATCGTTCGATAAAGTTGATCGCTTTATCCGGTTTGTGCCTTAAACATAGTAACAAATGAGCCCTATCTAATTCAGACCTTGAACACCCTCGCCTTAAGCCAATCAATGCATAGTAATCAACGTTTCCGGTCTCGCCAGAAGCAACCCTTTGCTTCAATTGTTGAATTTTAGTTGTTAATGCACAGAGCTTGCCGGGAATCTCCCGGTACCGAACATAGTGACGCTTCCAGACAGGTCCGGGAAGTTTCCGATCTCGCAAAATGGTGTTGTAAAGCAGTTTCAAGTGCTCAAGATCATGTAAACAGTCCGGTAAACATCGAATTGTTTCGAAAAGTGAAGCCCTGGTGTCAAGAGCTTGGCTGCAAGCTGGATCAAGAGCAAGAGTTTTGTTGCAATCCGAGATCGACTCGGCTATACGACCCGAGGCCTTGTAAGCAGAGGCTCGTTGCATATAACACTCTGCGAGAAATCCCTGAGGGGCAGGGCGACGGCCGTCAACGATTTTCGAGAAATGGCGGATAGCTTCCGAGTATAAGCCCGCATCTAATGCGGCAATGGCAGCAGTTCGACGGCGGATGAGGAGTTTGATGTGAGATAGAAGCTGGGAAATATTTTCGTATTCGGAGAAAGGTGTGGGGTTACGTGGTGGCGTGGAAGGAGGCGTTATGGAGATTTCGGATGCGGTGATGGTGTTGGGAAGGGAGAAGCTGTCGTCGGACAAGGAAACGCTCCTACGGCGGAATGCGGCAGAGGCAAGGCGCTTGCCGGTTTGAAGCAGAACCATAGCGTCCTCCATTAGTCCTAGGTGACAACATGCTTGACCCAGAACCAAGTACCTGTTTCGAAATCGAGTTTCAGTTCAATCAAAATCAATGAAATATAAGCAAATTTGTTCATAAATTTCAGGTTAAAGATTTGACCTCCATTGGCCTTCTTTCTCGCAGTTGTTCCACAATCCAGCCATGACTTTCTTCTTCAATTCCGAGATAGAGAAACATTTGAAAGACGGATCACGACCGAGTGAGTCAGAACACGAGTTATCAGAAGAGAGAAGCTTAACTCGTTCCCTCAACAAGTGTTGAGACGAGTTATCCGACGAAACCGAACCAGATTCGTCTACGGACATTTTGAGACTGGGGATATAGTCTTGAAGCATGTCGGCAACTTCCCTGAACCGCCTCAGATACAGCAAAGATCTCGCCTTGAGTTCAAGAGCAGTCTCGAGACGTGGCGAGAGAGCCAATGCCGCATCGAGGAGATTCAGAGCAGAAACGATCTCGGTTTGTCCCTGCGTCGCAATCAGACTCCGCGCATCCTTCATGTACTTATCAACAACCTGAACATACGAATGTTAGAACACGAGACAACAAAAACAGAACTCGAACAACAGGATCAAAGCTTAAATCTTGGGCATCTCTCTTTTTTACCTTTCTATTGGTAACCCACCAATGTTTCTTTTGATCATTACCAATCAAACAAGGTGAAACAGCCATGGGATTCTTGTTTTCTTCTCTGTTAGCTCTATAATCTTGTTGAAGCAGCAGCAAAAATTTCAAGAACTCGATCAACCATTAACCCCTCTCTTTCTCTCTCATTTTCTCTCCACTTTCTTTCTTCCTCTCTTAAAGTATGAACATTTTCCTCTTCTTTTCCCTCGATTTCTTAAGAAAAAAAAGTCTGGGAAACTGTGATTTTAGAGCGGGAGAAAGATGTCGAGAAAGAAAGTTGAGGTTTGATTTAAAATCTGCGTCATGGTAGTAAATAAGGGGAAGGGGAGTCGAGGAAGAGAATGCCAGATTTGACCTCGGAGAATGCTTTCATCCTTCAACTTCATAGCTGGCATCGCACTATTTTAGATTCTCTCTCTTTCACTAGGCTACGTGGCCTATAAAAATTAGGGCAGTTTATCATTATTTTTTTAAAGTTTAGTAAAAATATTAGTAATATATTTAAATGATATTTAAATTTTTTTAATAATATATTATATAAAATATATTAATTTTTAAATTAAAAATAGTCTATTAATTATATAATAATATCTTCTAAAAAATTATAAGTTTATAAATTATAAATACATGCAATAGTAAATGAAAAATAAAAATATAATTTGACTTTTAAAATATTATTAAAATTTTAGATTAAAAATAAATTATTTTTGCATTTAAATTAAAAATACTTTTCAAAAATATGTTTATCTGTAAATATTATATGTTTAACATTACTTATAACTTTAAAAGTGATTTTGACCCTAAAAGTGATTTTAATAGGTAATGATGAAAGTGGCCTTTACTTTAGTCTATGACCCAAACTTTTCTAAATAAATAGTTAAAGGTTTAATTATAACATAAATGTTGAAATTATATATTTTTGTAATTAAAATATATGTTTAAAACTTTATTTTAAGTGTTTAAAATTTTATTTTAGCTTGTTTTAAAATAAATAAAAAAAAAACTATTTTAGTCATAGAAGAAAATTTAAAATATCTACTTTAATAAAAAAACTTTTAAGCACTTATTTAAAAAATACAACTTAAACCTTTATTTTATAATTAAATTTAAATAAAATAAAATTAAACTATTTTTGTTTTAGATTCATATAAACAGAGATGAAGGTAGGATCAAGTATTAGGAGGAGCAAAGGTCTATTAAGCTTTTAAATTTAAAAATTGGGAGGTGCAAAAACCTTATTTTACTACTATTTAAATTAAGAAAGACCTTAAGTGTAATTATACTAAAAAAATCTGGGAGGGGAAAGAGCCCTCCCAAGGTATATATAGCTTTGTCCCTGCATATAAAGATATTAAATGTTCAACATTAGTGGTATTTAGCGTTCGACGCTCGTTATAGATTTTTTTAAAATTAATAGAGTAATTGATAGAGTCGCTTGTAATCGAATATGTTTTTATGTTTGAATCAACATATTATCGTCGATTTTCCCTAATATTGATATTGTAATAATATTTTTAACACGAACCATTTTATTTCAGTGGTTAAGGGAATGATTGTTGTTCTTGAAAGTCACGGGTTCAAGCACTAGTAATACAATACAGTGATTGAGCAATCAATAACTAATGATTAAAAGTATATTTTAAAATATATACTACAATAATCTGTAACCGATTCAAAAATATGTAATCCTTAGATGATTTGAGTTGAATAATTTATCTATACGAAATATATTATTAAAAATTAAGATCAATGAATAAATAATATCTTATAATCACATTAAACAGTTAAAAAAAACACCTATCAAACTTTAAACATAAAAAAACTAATTTTTAAATTATAAATTTAAGGATGATTTTACAATTTCACATTTAATGTTTTAATTAAAATGATTAATTATGTCATTTATTTGTTATTTTTCATTTACTGCATACTATAATTAAGTAGTATTTATTTTTGCCATTACTTAATTGCACTGGGCATGGAGATTTATTACGTATTCCCCTTAAATAGTTAACAGTCTTAATTCACTCATCTACCCCGTCACAAAAAATCGATTAAATATATTTTTTATATTTATTTATTTTATTCAGATTTTAATATTAGTTAAATAAACCGTAAAATAAAACGTTAACGCTGACAGAAATAAATTAAATGATGTATTTTTAAGATAAAATAAAATATAATATTTAAAAATATAAATAGATATAATGTTTATATAATTTTTAATTAAACATATTCGATGATTTGAATTTTAACATTATCTTCTATTACGTATATAATATTTAATTTTATATTATGTATATTAAATTAGAATTAAAAATTCTGAAATTATAAAAACTCATAATCTTTCTTTCGAACTTATCCTACCTTTGTGTCCACTCCACGTTCCGTTGCTTCACAAGCATATCAGTTTCCTGAAATCTGGAGCAACCCTGACCGTCCATCCATCGATGATCAATCAATGAGGTCCCACATCACTTGGGTGCCAGATCAGCAAGAGTTTGGACATGCCGCCATTTCAATGCTTCCGACAACTACTCTCGAGATGTTTGAATTGTGAATTCCGATCATCATTTCCACGTCCACCAACATCCACATGACAAACAAAGAAACAGTAATAATCACGTGGATGGGTTTGTTGTATAAGGAATTAAAAAAAATACTCGAATTCGACGAGTTTCGAATCAATTCGATAGTTTTTTTTTAAATTCTAATCAAAATCGAATTTAAGAAGAAAATTTCTCGACTCATCCAGACTTGATTTATTTATAAAAATATATTTATATTTAATATTTTTATTAATTTTTTTCGACACAAATCGGGTTCAATCGGTTTTTTACTAAAATTTTAGGTTTAGATCAAACTCGACTTATACTTTTATTTTATGAAATTCGAGATTCTATTGTATAAATTCAATAGACGTCGTATCTTATTTCATGTATCTAACCGTCTAGAATTATTTTAATAGCATCTTCTTAACATCTATTTTCACCACCAAAAATAATTATTGAACGATGTTTCTAATTCAGATAATTTATTTATAATATTATTGTTTAAATCTTAAATTTTATTTAAAAGATCTATCATTTTATTCAATTAAACTAATTGATTATTGTTTTCTTTAATGTTACGATTACGTAAAACTGAAATTTTATTTATATACATCACTTTCGTATGTATAATTAATTAGTCATTATAATTTGTGTGAACATATAGATAATCGACCTATATTAATCCTAAATTATAATAATTTTAGATAAAACTCACTTATAGGGATGATAATGGATTTTGGACCTGACCCAGATCCGTAGATTTAGATCTGTTTTACAGGGTCTAGATCCTAAAATTTTAGATTGGATGGATCTGGGTCAGATCTGGATCTTCTAATTAAAATACGTATCTGGATCTGACATTTAAGACCTGAACTTAGACCCGAACATGTTTACCTATTTATTAAAAAACCACTTTTAATTTAAAATATATATAAATATATAATAGTATGCTTTATATTTCACATTATTCTCTAATATGATTTTTATTTATTTATGACAAAGAGACTTTTTGAAGGAATACATACTTGTTTTACTATTAATGAAGATTGTATGATGATACAAAAATGATGAATAACATTGACAAGTTATATAAGAAAGTTATTATATCACATAACCTTAATATTAATATTTAAATTTCACAAATATTATTTTCATAAAACAAAAATTTTTCTTTAGTTGGTAGTTTCTTGTTTGTTTTAGAATGTTTATGATTTAAGAAGTGATGAAGACTAACACTCTAAAAAGTAGAAGTATGATACTAGGTTTGCGACAATGAAATATTTTATGATATACATTTCTTAATATTTGTGTTATTCAAAAGATATTTGTGTAATTATTGAGTTTATTTTAAGATTTTAATTTATCGTTTTTTTTTTTTTATATTTTGATACTAATTAATCGAAATTAATCTTTTCTTCATCGAAGTTGTGATGTAAAATTAATTAATGACAGTTTTATTACGTTAAAAAATAGGTTGAATAGTCGTTTTTTAATAGATCTGTTTTGGACCCGTTATAGACCCGGATCCATAAAATCTGGATCTGAGTCTTAATTTTCTAGACCCACGGATCTGGGGAGGATCTAGATCCAGTTCAGATCCGACCAGTTGCTATCCCTACTCACCTATAATGAAACTTAAATTTGAATTCAATTAAAAATTTATACATTATATTTGAACGAAATTCAAACCTAAACAATCAAATTCTCATAATTTGAACTTGTTATTGTCTGAACAAAAACATGTGTTTTTTCTTATCATCTTCAACGGATGTTGTTCCCATAAGCTTGGGACACTAGATATTGGACCCACCATGTACAAGTGAGGTTCGTGTCGGTCCCTTTCAAGAACATGGCTATACCTCTTATACAGCTAAGGAGAATTCCAGCTTGTCTAAGTCGAACCTATAGCAAAATCACAAAGGGACAAGAACCCAGAGCCTAGAGGGTCCACTTTCCTCTGGTTTTTTCCTCTTTGCCAATCATCCCCCTAGTATAATTCCATCATTTTATTATACGTACCCTTCAAATCCTTTCAATTCCTCAATGAATCTCTACACCATAATTTGATTAGTTTTCCATTGGGATCTTTTTCCGGAACGAACATATAATTTTATGTTAAAAGATCGAATTTATAAAATTTTAGGGGATAAACCTATACAGTTTTAGAGGGTGAAAATAGTTTTTCGATAGAAATTTTCTATATTATATATGAATTTTAAGTTTTAAGGGTGATTGCCCTCAGCTCCCCTAAGAGTGATAACAAGGCTCGGGCTCGGCTCAAAAATAATACTATAAGGTTCTACTTCAAATGAATAATTTTACCATAATTTTTTTATAAAATACGAGGTCCCGTTAAAAACACTTTTATAATCAATACCGAAATAAAATTTAAAATCGAAAAAGGAAAAAGAGTGTCCAAAAAGTAGATTAATCCAAATAACCAAGAAATATTCTTACGATATAAATATATAATATCTAATTTATTTTAGTTAATTTATTTTAGTGGATGCCCTAATTTATTTTATTATTTTTCTTTTATTAAAGAAATTACTTTTAGTATATATATATATATTATATTCTAAGCATGTTCACGAGCTTATCGAGTCGAGCTTGAGTCGATTCGACTCGGCTTGTTAAGATTTCGAGTCGAGCCTGAACCGAGCGAGCTCACTTGAGCCGAGTTTTGACGGAACCGAACTCAAATAACTTGCGTGCACGTCAAGCTCATTATCAACCCTAAACTCCCCCTCGATCCATCCTTAATCTTATTATATAAATAATGTTTTAACCCATCACGTCATCTATAATCTTATCCAATAATAATTTTATATCTCGTTTTTTAAAATGAATATTTTTTTACATGTTATTAAATAGATAAATTTTATCAGATAAAATTATAAAATGACGTGATGAACTAGAATTATGTAATTATTTTGAGTTCCAAGTTAGTATGACTCCGTATGCCAAGCCCTACATGTTGTAGGCACGGGCACGGCTGCTGCTATTATTTGCTCGACTGTGTTAGACAAATAATACAAGTTTCCAGTCCCTGTAACACATGCTAGTGTCTAGCTGCTGGACATGTTTCAAAATTCTGATATAATTTTTTCCTTCCTTGATTACAAGTTGTGTCCATTAATGGTTGGGCAATGGTGTAATCTGTTGGAAGACAGAACCCTGTGACAGTTGAGCTTCTTATGTCTTGTAACCAAACCCCACCAGAATACATTGTAACAGCTCAATGGATGCTTTGTCAGTCTAAACTCTTTGCAAATCAAGCAATGGATGGTCCGAAAGGATACTTTGCAGGCTATGTTGAGGAGAGCTGAAAGAAGAGATTTATAGTTGTAAATTAGGGTTTCACATTTAGAATTTTTTTAAAAATTAAGGATTTTGAAAATGGTGTTCGGATTTAAAGAATTTGAAAATTAGAATTAGAGTTTCGGATAATTTAAAAATTAAGGTTAAAGATTTGGATGATTTAAGAATTAGGGTTCCAAATTAAGAGAATCCTCGATTTATACCTCTTAATTAGGGAAAATTTTAAATTAGACTTCTCAATTTAGAAAAAAAAAATAAAAAATAGGGTTTGATAGTGGTTAGGTTCAAATTTAGTCTATGTAGTCCTTCACCAGGTTCGGTTCGGGTCATTTTAGTTCGGATCTGATTCAGTTTTGACTATACTTAGTTTTGGTTTAGTTCGAGTTGGATATGATTTAGTTTGATTTTAATTTAGGTCTATATTGATTCAGATCGGGTCATATCATTTTAGTTGATTTTCAGGTCGAGTCAAGATTAGTTGAATAAGAGATCAATATATTTCAATCGGGTTTTCGGATTGGATCAATTTTTTAAATCTAGAAATGACTTTATAAAGCTAATATATTTGACTTTTTGGTGAGTAGGGTGACGGTTCACATCTGATCTTTTATTATTTCTTTTAATATATATATTTTTATTTTGGGTTGTCTTCGGTTCAAGTTACTTTCTTTATGTCTATTTGATTCTCTTGAAAATCAATTCGAATCTATTCGATTCGGTTTAAAAATCAAATAGGGTCTATATCGATTCAACTAAAAATTGAGTCAAATTTAATTTGATTTAATTTATTATAGAGTTTCGGATTAAATCTTGAATAAATAAAATTGATTCGGGTCTTACATATCAAACCGAGTCAGTTTTCGACTTTTAAATATATTACATTGATAGTATTTAACTATGTGCGACGTCTATCGTAAATTTTTCTAATAATTAAGAATGAAACACAGTTAAAATTTTAAAAACCTTTAAGCTTCCTTCTTATCAAACCATTGACACAAGATTAAAATTTGTAGTTTGAACTGAGAATTAATACGTAATATTTAGAAAAAAAATGAAATTATAATTTGCTTGATTTTATTTATTTTAAATTTTTGATAGAATCAGACTCCCGTTTTGAAGACATGTTTGTACCCAAGGGAGCAGATTCTTAGCTTCAACCTCTACAAAGATTCTCTTGTTAAAAAATATTGTCAACTTTAGAGAACATTATTTTCGAGTGAGTTCGATTTGTGCTCGGGTTCGACTCGAGATCTTAACGAGTCAAGTCGAGCCTACCCAAGCTCGGCTCGAAAAACTCGTGAATAAACTCGGAATAATTATATTATATATGTTACATATACATTAAAAAGTAATATTTTTAACAAAAGAAAACAATAAAATAAAATAGAAGAAATACACTAAAAATAAATTATGTATTTTTTTTTCTCTTTTCAATATTGAATTTTGTTTCGTTGTTGGATATGAAACGAGTTTTTAACGAGATCATATCTTTTATAAAAAAAATATAACAAAATTATTTATTTTGAGTAGTGTCGAGTTCGACGAACTTTGAGCCCAAGCCGAGCTCAATAATATTATTTTCTAGTCAAGTTCGAGTCTAAAATTTCAAGCTCGTTGAGCCTTGAGCCCGAATCAAGTCCAATAACATTATTTCTATGCTCGGCTCAGCTCGTTATCACCCGGGTACTCGAAGCCTCTGCTAGAAATCATAGGGACGCACGTGTCTGGTGGATAGAATATCACGTGGGATGCTGACCCATGTGCAAAGTTCTGCACCTTTGCCAAAGTGCTAAGCTTGTTATGGGATTAAAATGGCCAAAATAAGACAGCTTAAATTGGGTGGTGCTTGGCTATAATACAACTAGATTACTCCCACAATTCAAGTTTTAAATTATTGTTTGGGTTCATAGTAGTTTAATTTTTTTATTTATTTATCTTTATTCAATTTGTTAAATAATTAATTTGAAAATTAAATTTTGAATAGGTTTAATATGAGAAAGATCGTTATATCTTAATTTTCTTCATTTATAACATAATAATATGAATTCATAACTTTACTCAAAAAATTAAAGACTTCATATTAGATGAAATGATCGTCATAATTAAAAATCTCAATTTTAATTCGTCAAAAATAATCTTTGTATATAAAAAATTAATAGATTAATTTATTTTCTAATTTTTTATATAAATGGTTGAAACGGATGTTTTTTAATCAACAATTTAACTTTAATATTTAATTGTGTAGCTTAATTTGGCAAACTTTTGGTCTTTGTTAAGTACAATGATCAAATTGGACAAATTAAAATAAAAAAAAATACCCTTTTAATTTTCTAAAAATAATATTTATATATCAGAGGAATAATTCCATGGCATTTCTCACCCCACATGATAGCACTTTAAGCCGAAAAAACAGTTTTTTTATTTAATCATTGATTTTTGATTTAGTGATTGATTAATTTTTATTAAATTTAATAGAGGTACTTTGTAGAGTTATCTTCAGTTTTCTTTGTTTATAATGTCACGATTTATATCATTAAACTTATATAAAGAATCTTATATTTCATCTATGGATGACAACGAGCCAATTCGAATCGGGTTTTTGACTATTTCGACTCTGACCCAAAAAGTAAATTATCATATCCGAATTTGTTCATCTCGATCTTTAATATATCTTATCCCAAACGATCCGACTCGATATAAAAAAAAATATGATCCAGTCTTGATATTTTAATACAAAAATGAGTAAACTCAGCTCGATCCAAAATAAATAATAAAAATACTAGATACGATATATAAAATTAGAATAAATATATAAATAGATCGTTTCGGATAAAATATTTTGAATCCTAAACCGACCATAAAATTTTAAGCATACACTAACCCGATTCTAACACTAATTTTAATATTAACCCCCGTCTCGAACAGATCGAACTAAATCAAGACCCGTCGAAAATAAGCATTATTATCAATCTCTGACCTCATCCCATTCGACCAACTAATTCTTAAAATAATTATTTTAAATGAATAACGTATAGTTTCATCTTCATTATCTTAAAGAATCCCATAAAATAATTCATGAACCTAAACTGTTAATCCATCCATTTCCACTACCAATTCCAACGCTCCAATGTCAGAAACCAAATAAAAAACAACAACAAAGAGTTTGAGTTTCGAAATGCTAACCAGTTTCAACACTTGCAACTAATTATTCAGACAAATTATTACAGAAAATTATTATTTTAAGCTACCAGCTGGCTGCTGCCCTTATTCTATTTACATAATTAAGCATAACCCTTTATTATAATTACTCCATAATCCACATTCAGAATCATCCAAGATATTTTTAATCTTTTTTATTACAAAGCATTCCTCGATGTGCCATACCACCAACTTTAGGACAAGTCAATGTTCTTGTTCACGAGGAATTAAACACAGTATTAGTTCATGATTAGATTCAGAAAAAAGTCGGATTATCTGCAGATTTGTTCCTTGATTGAAAAATTAGGGGCTGATTTGTGGCCATGCAGGTCCGTGATTGTAGCAGATTTGTTCGCAAATCACGAACTAGGATAGGGTAAAAAGAAAGGTAAGAAAAAGAACAGATTCGAAAGTGAAAAAATGGGAGGTAAAGTTCTGGTTGTTGCAATAATTGGAAACATGTTTTGCTCTTATGTTCTGCCATAATTGGTTTCAGAATCTGTAAAGAACCCGTGTTCCTACATTTAAATTCAATCCTACGCTAATTCTGATTTATTATAATTTCGTAAATATTTTTTTATAAATCTTTATTCTAATTCTAATCTAGATCTTAATTAGGGTGAGACGAGACAGATCGCGAGTTACTCGAGCTCAATTCGGTCAAAGCTCAGTCAAAATTTGACTCGAACTCAACTCGAGCCGAGCTACATGATACCCGACTCAAAAAGCTCACGAGCTGCTCGAAAATATAAATATACTATTTTTTTAATTTTATTTTAAAATCTAAATTTATAAACTTAAAACCCTTAAACATAAGTCTTAAACCTTAAATTAGCATACTAAAACTTAAAATTAATAAGCTTGAGTTTACAAAACTTGTGTATCAAAGTTTTTTCTCCATTAGGCTTTAAATGAGACTTGATAGTAAGAGTTACTCAAGTCCAACACGATCAAATTGCGATCAATACTTGGCTCGATTAGGCTCGAAAAAAGTTCAAACTCGACTCGAGTTCTTAACGAGTCGAGCCAAGCTTAGATTTTTCAGGCTCGTTTAAAATTACTCAAGCTCGAACTCGACTCGAAATCTTAACGAGCCGAGCTTAGCACTACTCGAGCTCGACTCGGCTCGTTTACACCCCTAATCTTAATGAGGATTGCTCTTAATGAGTCTATAACCCATGATTAGGGATGTAAATGAGTTGAGTCGAGTTTAACCTTGATTCGAGCTCAATCGAATCAAATATTGACTGATCTTTGATCATGTCGAACTCAAGTAACTCGTCATCTGTCACGTCTCTTTTCCAGGGGAAAAATGATACACAAATTGTGTAAAATCAAGCTTGTTAATTTTAAGGTATAAAGTGTTAGATTAGGGTTCAAATATTTATGTTGTTTTATTTAGAATTTAGATTTTAGAATTTAAACTTATGTTTAGGGTTTTAAGTTTAAGAATTTAGATTTTCAATTATAAAAATTAAAAAAATAGTATATTATATTTTCGAGTAGCTCACGAGTTTTTTAACTCAAATATCATGTAGCTTGATCTGTTAAAAACTTGAACCAAGTTCGAACTCTAGTGAAGTCCAATCGTGCCTAGCTTTGATTTTGTTAAGCTCGAGTAACTCGTGATATGTCTTGTCTCATTTACAATCCTATCCATGATCTAAGAGAATATGAGAGAACAAAGATAAACAACTTAATCAACCAATCAAATATATTTATTCGAATTTCACAAATAATTATAATTATTCATTCTAATCATTACGCTAATCCAGGTGTAGATGTGTAGTTATTGCATGATTATCATCAACCAATAGCTTAGAGAATATATGCCTATGTTGTTAATTGATGTTGGATTATCTTAGGTTGATTAAAAAACATTGTTTTCAAACATGATTAAAGCATAATTTTATATATAATCTTGTTATTACAAACATAGATATCATGCATTCATGTTTCAAGAATCTGATACAAATATTTCACTTATTTATTTATTTATTTTTTGCGTTCGATTAAGTTATTAAACTAAGAAATTACATCAATTAAGCCCTCAAACAAATTTTGATCATTAAATCTTGATAGTTTTTTAGATTTATGGTGCAATGTGTTGAGTCTTAATGTTTCGACTATTTTAAAAAAAAATATTTAAAAAATTGTTTAAAATTTCACTTCTTTTTAAAAAAAATGTATAAATATAAAGAATATTTTTTGAAGGCAGAGTTATAGTATATCATATGTATGTAATATCGAGAAAAAAATTGTCAAGATTTAATAATTTAAAATTTTACAGAAATCAAATTAAAAAAGAAAAAGAAAAGAATAGACCCTAAAAGTTGAGCAAAGATATCTGGTCCTTACCAGCACCATGTGATTTGGCCCATAAACCAGGTAACAGTTGGTCTCTACGTCTGAATTATTGTGTTATTTTTCAACGTTAAGTGGTCTCTACGCCTGACACAGACCATCAAGGTATCAACATACTTCATTTTATGTGTGGCCAAAGGGGAAGTCTAGAACAGAAGGAATGGGTTTCAACTTTCAAGGCCATGAATTAATTGGTTCAAATCCGACACCAAACTAAAAGAAATGATTTAAAACTGCCAAAACCATACCCATTCCTGGTGTTTTCAATATACTGTCCTTTGTCTTGGCATTCGGCACATGATCAAAATCAGTATCCACTTAGCAACACAACTGATCATTGTGAACACGATGCACATGGAGGCTGGAGCAGGAACGAAACAGTATTAGGTTGACATTTTCGATCAAATCTTTCCAAGTGCACAACAATTGGTATATCTTTCCCGCCCGCATCCCAAAACAAAACACTTCGATTGGTTTATGGGCTGGTTCTGGTCTAGGGTGTGTTAAGTCTAGAGTGTGTAGGGGTGTATATTATTCAAGAACTTCAAATGTTTCTTGTGCGAGTTAATCGATGAAAGTGTATTTGTCATGAAGCCGACAATGCAACTTTGACAGTTCATAATCTTGGATAGTTTCTATTTCATGGCTTGGAGTTGGGAATACGTGGGTCTTGTAAGCAGTAGGATTCTGAGTTTTCCCTTGCCTGAAAACGACCAAACATGTACCATTCAGCACTTGTGTTTTGGTGGGAACATATATAGTCAAGACAAAGAAGTCCATACGTAGATGAAATTTTAGGACAAATGGTAATTAGGCCCTTTGTTGACTACATTCATGAGCTTCACTCTTTAGATGGTCCTGTGGAATTAGAGGAGACGTTATTTTTTTAGAGGTAAACGATAATTCTAGTAATTTTTTTTGAGGTAAAAACAATTTATTAGTTACTCGAGTCCAGCGAAGGTACTTTAAGCTTATTGGTGATGGAGATTGAATCACCTTCAAAAGATACTCGAGTCCATTCATTGTCCGCTGCCATCTTCAAACTAGCAACAAAGGCACAAGCCTCTGCTATCTCAGCAGAGTGAGCTCCCTAAAGCTTGTACGCCATGTCATCTATCATCAGATCAAAACTATTTCTTGCAATGACACCAATAATTGCTTGGCCAGATGTCTCTACAAACGTAACATCAACGTTGATTTTAATTACATCAACCAGTGGGCAGGACCATCGAGAAGCTCTACTGCAATGAATTATAGGAGAAGTGAGTTTGTTGGCCTGCAAAAAATCTGTTGCAAGGAGCTGAGAATTATCAACAATCATTCTTACAGTAAGCAGAATGCCATTATGCAACCAATGATTCCTCCTATTTCAAATGTTCTATAATAAAATAAGAAAAAAAGTAAATTGATCCTTGGTAAGTGAGCACAGGGCAGATTCAAACCAGTCCCTGCAATTATAAAAATGACCTAGTTCAACCCCTATTCTTTTATTCACCTCATCTCTAATAAAACCAAATAATTCAGTTTTATTTTCCCCATAATTAAAGGTAGACCCAGATAGGTTCCAACATCTTCTTCTTCCCTCACATTCAAAATAACCAAGATATTTTGTTTACTACTTTCTGACATCCCACTACTGAAATAAATAAAAGATTTCTCTAAATTAATTTTCGGACCCAATTAATCAAAATAAATTTGAAAAAGCATAACGAAGACTAACAACTTGAATAGTAAAAAAAATAATCTAAATTTCTAATCTTAGATCCATAAATTTCTCTTCTTTGATTATCAAATCAATTATTATCATTTATTAATTTTTTTTGTTAATCTTTTATAACTGATAATCTCAATCTTAGATCGTCGAAAATCGATAAATGAATAATCAAACATAACATAAACGTAAAACGTAAAATCTTTAATTAAACTACGAACGACGAATTAGGCCTCACAATTTATATAAGAAAAGAGGAGATTCGCTTTTACATCGATGAAATTTAGAGATTAAGGTTGTTGTTTTAAAAAAATATTAAACTTTATTTTTTAAATAATGTTTTTTTTTATTTATAACAAAATAAAAAAAAGTTATAATGATAACTTTTTAATAGTGATTGATAAAAAATCTTTATAAAAAATATAAAATAAAATTTTAAACCTTTGTCTAAAAAAATATTTTAAACTAAATATTATAAATATTTATTCAAAAAATCATATATAATTTAAACATTCATTTAAATATTAAGCATTTTTTTACTATCTTCTACTAAACTTTCTATAATATATTCAAACTCATTGTGAAATACAAAGGATAATATTGATATGCATCTCTTGACACCAACCGGACTTTTAATACAACCGATGCCAGACCTTTCTCTCAACAGTCTTCTCCTTTATGGTATCCAAGCTTGGTTTCCATCCCTTGCCTGAATATTGACGGTTCATATACTCAGGCAAAACTTCCATACTTTCCGGTAATAATTCCGTCAAACAACCGACTTCCTCCACCCTTTCGCGAACGTTTCCCTTCTCCTGCAACGGCGATTTGAAGCCCATCTCTTGCATATGATTCGCAGCGCAAATCCTTGTAAGCAAAGGAAACAACTTACAAGACGATAAAATCGACTTCGATCTCAGGCTCAGCACAGCGTTCGCACTCACTAGTGCGCGACGACCATCCTCCGACGACAACGTGGTTGGTTTCCCTCGGTTCACGGGTAACATTACGTAAACCTTCTTCACGTCAAGTTTCTCATCAGCCGGCAATGGAATCGGCCTCTTGGCATTAAGCTCCCGGTGGAACTCTGCTACCACCTGCTGCGGATGCTCCAGCATCAGCTCCGCCGCCGTCAACGGGAAGCTAAACTCCTGGATCGATCCGTCCCAGAGAATCACTTTCCCGGAAGTATCAGGTGGAGGACCGCAGATAACAGCACTAAAGTAATTACCCATAAACGACCGATTATCACCGTACAAAAACGAAAGAAAATATTATAAAAGCTTACATGGTGGACTAGGTAAATATACCATAAGAATTTGGTGTCGGTTTGGTCTGGCATTTAAAAGGCTTGCCCCCATTGCCTATTGTGTCATCTACATCATCTGACTTTATAATATATGGTACAAGATTTGGTCCAATGTGATGGACGATGCGTGTGGGGTTGCCGGTGGTGGAGGTCTAACGTACGTTCTTGGCGTGAATGGAAAGTCAAAAGAAATGGTTCAACCGTGAATAGGAATACAAGTTTAGGGTTTAAGGTTAAGATTTAAAAGTGAAAATTAAAAAATTTAGAGTATGATATATTTTTTAAAGTTTAAAATTTAAAGTTTAAAGATAAAGTTTAAAATTTATATTTTTAGTGTTGAAGCATAAAAAGATACTAAAAAAAAGTTATAAATTATTTGTTCCTTCACTTTAAATTAACGGGTTTAAGTTTTAGGGTTCAATGTTAGGGATTGTGGTTAACATTTAGGGAATTGGGGTAAGGCGTAATTTTAGGATTTAAGAAATTATGGATAATGTGTATTTTTAGGGTTTAGGGTTTAAGATTAGAGTTTAGAGAAGTAGGAGTGTGATATATTTTTAGAGGGTAGGGTTTAGAATATAGAAAATTAAGGTCAGGGTTTAGAATTTAATTTTTTAGGAAATTTAGTAGGGGACATGGAATGAGGTATGATTAGGGGCCAAAAGATTTCTATCGATAAAAATCAACCTAACTCTAATTTTCTACATCTTAAACCCTAAACCCTACGTTCTAAACCCTATAGGAGATAAGGTACCCTATCTCTATTTCCCTAAACCTTAACCACAACCCTTAACTTCAAACCTAAAGCCTAAACCCACTAATCTAAAATCTAACTTCAAACCTAAAGCCTAAACCCACTAATCTAAAATCGAGAGATTAAAAAAGACACTATAAAAAATCAAATTCGTCCATTTTTGTCCTAAAACCGTCTCTATATTTACAGATTTAATGCTTTAAAGTTGTGTATTACGTGATTGAGGAGTTGAACTTAACCTTTAGCCATAGATGGAACTTCAATTAAAGCTGAATCAATGGTGGATTAAACTGATTGAATTTATTAAGATTTTGAAGTATTCGATTTCTATTCGATCCAAACTCAAAACAACTAGTCTGAAAAAGGCAATGATTTGATTGAAGTGTGAACGTGAAGATGAGACTTGATTTGGTCAGATTATAACCATGGAACATAAAATCTAACACAGTGGAAAGTGATGGTTTGGTTCAAATACAAATAGAAGTATAATCAAGCAATTAGGAATGAGTCGGGAGTGGTTATAATTGGATTAAAAACAACTGCTTAACTCGGTAAACGTTATGTCATAAGCACCAAATTGCGTTAGAACATGTCATACGACAGAAGGTTAAAGGGTAAGAAATTGTAAGTGGCTTTCGTATTGGGGACACAGTCTTTTTGACGTATTTTGTTTTACCAGGTCACTGATTAGTACACGTATGTATTATCGCGTTTTATAGACGGAATCAGAAATTAAGATAAAAATACGGGTTAAATTCGGGTTGTTAGTATTTCAGTATTGGTTTTGTTGCTTCAGTTAGTTTTTTTGCCACAAAAGATTTATACATAATAACGTTTATTTAAAAATGCTACTAAAAATACAAATATTGCTACTAAAAATACAAATATTGTGATGTTTTATCAAAAAAATACCATTAAAAATGTCACAGAAAACCTATTTTACTGTGTGCCTCCCTGGATTTGTTTGCTAGTTAGGTACCGAGTTAATGAGTTTCAGATGAGCCTATTTGGTCGCTCTGGATTAGGACGTGTCTGGGTTAGGTTTGATTGAGAGTAATTACTCCATCAATTTTATCTATTCGATTAACGATCTATATTCGGGATAAAATCCAGTTATATGATGTAAAAATTCTTAAGTTTTACATATATTTTTAGATCGTTAAATAGATGAAACAGATAACTGATATTGACAATAGAATATGTGAATATTACCATTTTGAAGAAATTGAATTAATCTCGATCATCTATTTCTCCTATCTAATGATCTAAAGAAATGTGTAAAACTTAAAACGTGTACAATATGTAAGTGGAGCTTATCCCATATCGGTTAAGCAAAAGAAGCTAATAATGTTGAACAAAAATCATCTGTCTCTTTTCTGTGCTTCTTTTTGTTAATATGTATGAAAAATGAAATGAGACTTATTTTTATTGGATTTATATTTAATATATTGATGGTAAAAACTGAATTTTTTATAAATATTTTAATTTAAAGATTTAAAGGTAAGATTTTAAAATTTAGGGATATAGTTTAAAATTTAAGATTTATAGTTAGAATTTAATCTTATTTTAATTTTATAAATCCTTACACCTTAAACTAAACCCTAAACCTTAAAATTGAGACATTTATAGAATGTTTTAATACTCATCTAATATATAATTAATTACTTTTTTATTTATAATTCAATTTCAAACAAAATATTTTATTTACAAAATTATAAAAGTTTTAGAATTTTTAATCCTATTAAACAGTAAATGATATTTCTAACTATGAATGTTATCTTTATTAAATTTAGTCTTATTTCAATTTTATTATCATTATTGTAGGATACAATTAATCTATTTTTTAATAGTCTAAAAATAATTATAATATAATATTTATTTTATTTATTTATATATAAACTTAATTTTTTAATTATGCACATGAACATCGTCTTTGTTTTCGACTTTCTTACGATATTAATTCAATCATGAATTTAATATATAAATATAGATCATCTTTTAAAAGCCTTCTTCAACCGGAATATTATTTATAGTTTAGAATTAAAAAAACAAGCATCAAGTGAGGAAGAAACATCTTTTTTCTCGACTTTTAATCGCGATTCGTTCGACTAAAACTTGATCATATCGGCAACAATGTTAAGGTTGATGCGAATCAGTTTCTCAAGCTCTATATCCATGTCCCTCATCGGCGACAGATTGTGCATTTGCCTGTTCGCATCGATACAGGTCTCCATGCTGGTCAGTGTGGCGCTTATTTTGACCAGAGCTTCGTTGACGTTGCGCTGGTCGAGGGCTTGGAGCGCACTGTCGTTGTCGTCGGGAATGGTGTCGTAGTTTTCGATGCATACGGAGAGGGCCTCTTTCAGGCCTGCCGAGGCTTCTGGATCATCCTGGAACTTGGTGGCCGTGTCGATGGCTTGCCTTGACAAGTTGGACGACACTTGAATCCCGACCTTTGCGACGGTGAGAGGCTCGATCTGGACGCTGTCGTTTAGAAATTTGGAGAGGATTTTCATGCAGTCGATGGGAAGATCGGTGTCTTTGCAGATTTTCTCCAGCTCAGGGTTACTGCTATCGGGGATTAAGGTAAACGAGAACGACACAGACGGACCCGGTGCTTCGGGTGTCAAATCTACGGCACCAAAGTAAGGTGACTCGGGTGTCCCCTCCTGTGGTTCGGACCATGAACTTTCGTCAGGCGCATCGGGTGTCGATAAACTCTCGTCAGGCGCATCGGGTGTCGATAAACTCTCGTCAGGCGCATCGGGTGTCGGTAAACTCTCGTCCGGTGCGTCGGGGGTCGGTAAACTCTCGTCCGGTGCGTCGGGGGTCGATAAACTCTCGTCCGGTGCGTCGGGTGTCGATAAACTCCCGTCAGGAGCATCGGGTGTCGATAAACTCCTGTCAGGCGCATCGGGTGTCGATGAACTCCAGTCAGAAGCATCGGGTGTCGATGAACTCTCGTCAGGCACGTCGGGTGTCGATGATCTCTCGCCAGGCGTGTTGGGTGTCGATAAACTCTCGTCCGGTGCGTCAGCTGCAGATAAATTCTCGTCCGGTGCGTCAGCTGCAGATAAACTCTCATCCGGTGCGTCAGCTGCAGATAAACTCTCGTCCGGAGCGTCAGCTGTAGATAAACTCTCGTCGGGAGCATCGGCTGTATATAAACTCTCGTCGGGAGCATCGGCTGTATATAAACTTTCGTCGGGCGCGACTGCTGTCGATGAACTCTCGTCGGGGGCATCGGCTATAGATAAACTCTCGTCTGGCGCGTCGGCTGTAGATAAACTTTCGTCCGTCGCGTCTGCTGTCGATGAACTCTCGTCAGGCAACTCAAGTGTCAATGAACTTCCCTCTGGAGACTCTGGTGTCGGTGAACCTGAGTCTTTATTACTATCCTGTTGGGTAGGAGGTTTGGTAGAAGAAGAGCCGTGCAAGAGATAGAAGATGGAGATGATGAGGATGAAACGTTTGATCTCCATCTTCTCTTGGAAGTTACCAAGGTTACAGATTCTGAGGGATATAAAGGGGATGATGGATGCAAATAGCAGTCTCTGTGAACCTAAATTCTAGCCTAACCACTACTTCTTTTTCCATTTTAGGGTAGGAAGACAACAGATTATGGTTTTTGAGATTTGATTGTGCAGTTTAATGCTGATTGTTTAATTTAATTGTTTTATGCTTGTGGCAAGGAACTGTCCGTAATTTCAGAAAGAAAATGAAATGAAATTATTTTGTTCGAACAAATTAAGTATTTGTAGTTTTACATTTGGTAAAGTGATAAAATATACTAAACTTTGTGTAGCTTATGGGTAAAATGTGATATTTTATAAAATATTTATAGTTATTAAAAATAATTATTGTGACGAAAATTATTTGATATATTATACTATAAACTTTAAATTTTAATAGTTTTTTTTATAAAATTAAAAAATAAAACAAACACTTAAGTAAACACTAGAGACTCGCACCCACGTCAAGTAATAAGTCATTATGAACCAAAGAAAGAAACATCACGAGATTGAGACATTTTGACTAATCCATCAGTGTAATCTTATTCGCCGTCCGACAGATTTGACAAATTTTGAACTCTCAAGATTGATCTAGTAATGTACAAACCTCCCTAACTAACAATGACAAACCACCTCCTGCGTTCCATTTTTGTAAGATACGAATCACATCCGTATTGTCCACTTTAAGTAGTTTTTTTAGTTCTTTAATAAGGTACACATACTACACATAAATAACGTTTAAACTCGAATCACATAGTTATTTATTAGTTTAGGTAAACGAAAATAAGCATTATTTTCAAAATCATTATGAAAAAAGTTTAATATTAAGTTAAAAACCCTTGAATGCAAATCCAATGAAAAACAAGCTACAAACGTGCATATGTACAAAATTTCATCCACCACAGGCATGGGGGGAAATTTAACAGTGGTACAACAAATTGGGACATGAAGAACACATTCCCCATCTATAGAAATTAAAAACCCTACACTTCCGATTTGAATCCCATCGTTTTCTACCGAGAAAATTTCTCAATGTTCACTTTTTGTCCATCGAAATTGTTCATCGTCCTTCATGAAGATCTTCAGAGGGAGCAGTCATCCTTGAGGTGTAGTAAGGACCGGAAGAGAACATTGAGGATGTTTCATCAGACTCGAAAGTAGTGGAAGACTGCTTCTGGTTCGGCCGGTTGTTCGAAACGGTTAACAGGGAATCCTGATATTCAGTCACACGCTGCACCATTTTTAAAGACTGTACTACTTCCCCCATTGTGGGTCTTTGGCTAGCCTCCGGAGCAACACAAGCAGCTGCAATTGTGCAGACTCGTACGAAATCTTCCTTCGGATACTTCCCTCCAAGCCTTGGATCAGCTAGCTCCTCCAACCGATCCTTGTCTCTCAGGATTGGTCGCGCCTGAAAGCAGAACAGACAACTTATTGTAAAAGTTATCTAGCAGCTCAAGTGATAAACAACATTCAGGCTTATTACTCACCCAAGTGACAAGGTTCTCCTGTCCTGATGGTTGTGACATATCGACAGGCGTCCTTCCGGTGAGTAACTCGAGCAATACAACTCCATAGCTGTAAACATCACTTTTTACCAGTAGATGTCCGGTCATCGCATACTCGGGAGCAACATACCTATGAATAAAATCCCATTCTACCTTAGTGTCGAGCAAAACAAACAGAGTAAAATTCATGTGAATGGTAACTGAAACTAACCCAAATGTTCCCATTACACGAGTAGACAGGTAATTTGTTCTGCCTTCAGGTGCTTGTTTGGCAAGGCCAAAATCAGCGACTTTAGCGTGAAAGTTGTTCTCGAGTAATATATTGGATGCTTTGAAATCTCTGTGGATAACACATGGCTGTGAGTCCTCATGAAGGTATGCTAGTCCTCTTGCAGCATCGAGTGCAATCTTCATTCTGGTGTCCCAGTCCAGAGGACAATTTACTCCCGAGGGGCCTGAGGTAAAATGGGATCAAAGTCAGTACCACCGACCACGTATTAAAAGAGATTTCAGATAAAAGGATAGCATCATTGAATGAGATGCCAAGTGGTTCAATTTTAGAGGCAAATTACCGTGGAGCCAAGCTTCCAAGCTCCCATTTGGAACAAGCTCGTAACAAAGCAAGTTTTGAGAAGAGTCGTGATTGCTATAGTAACCTACAAGTTTAACAAGATTACGATGATGCAACCTGCTAAGCATCTCAACTTCAACTAAAAACTCTTTATCTCCTTGAGGCCCTCCACTGGTAAGCCTTTTAATTGCGACAGCTGTACCATCATTTAAAACACCCTTGAAAACTCTGCCAAACCCACCCTCCCCTAGTATGCTCGCAGGTGCAAAGTTGTTTGTTGCTTCTTTAAGTTCTTCGTATTGTAGAAACCGTGTACTGCTTGGGTGGGGAAGAGACCCCACTTGAGCAACCACATCTGCAGTCCTTTGCTTTACTGCAAGAAAAAGAAAAACCTAAGCACTCTAAAAACAGTAATGCAAAATCAATCAGCATTCGTGTTTATAAGCCTATACGGTTTAACTAGAAATGCAAAATCACACAACTTAGTCTTTAGTTTTTTGGTTCAGCTTATGTTATAGGGTTCTGATCCTTTTTGCCAAAATATTGAAACTCGTTTAAACAATCTATTCAGTCATCCTACATGAGAAAGATAGAGAAAAACAAGTTCTCTTATTCAACAATCATCCACAACATATCTGAGAATGTGCTAAATTTCCAGTTTGAGAAATCATGCCTAACATACCAGGTTCTTGAGGAGATGCTTTCGCCTTTCCCCGGCGGAATGCACAGGAACAAATTATAAGCACAGATATTATAGCAAAAACCAATAAGCCTGCAGAAATACCAAAGGCAAGAGTCAAATCTGAATGCTTCCCCTTGTTTGAAGGGGTTAGTGATGTAGAATTGGAGGATTTATGTGCTGGTGCAGCTACAGGTTCAGAAACCACAACGGGGGCTGTAAACAAGATGCTGAGCTTTGTCAGGAAAAATAAAAGAAGATAAAATCACCCATCATATACATATGTATATATAAGTATAATTAAAGTAGAATAAAATAAAAACTCCAATCAAGAAAAACATAGCTTTTCAAAGCCATTAGATACAAGAAGAATTTAGGTCGTATCATAATTTACCAGGGGAGGGCGTGGGAGCCTCAAACCATGTAAAATTAAGGACCTTGAAATCTCCAACTACATCTGGGTCAAAATGAATGCTATGCATCACAAGTGAAGCATTTATTTTAGACACATCACTGGAAGAGAAACCGATCCCTGTATGTGGAGTAATATCCATGGAGATGTTTAATCTTGATAAACTGATCCAATAAAAATTTGTAATGTCAATTTGAGTAGGCAACAATTGAAGCTGAGATGCGAGCTCGGCCAGAAAAACACGCCAATTTGGGTTTTGTGAGACATTTAAAAGGAGAAGATCTAGCTTTATGGGATACACGCAATGGCAACTATGACTCCCTCGTTTCAAAATTGAATTTGATTTGCAACAATCTGACCAATTGAGAAAATACCCATGTAAGCATCTCATACACAGCATAAAAAGATGAGTTTGCAAATTAAGTTCTTTCTTTATCATCTAGCATATAAGTAATAATAAATGAAGTTGACTTGAGATATGCAAGGAAAACATAAAGAAGAAAATAGAATACAGTTCATATAAAATTGTTTTAGAAAATATCTTACCAGACACTTCAGGAGACAATGGTGGTTGAGCCAAGCCAATAGGAATTTCACCAGGACCGATCTGTGTAGGGGAAATATTTGGCAAGTCTGCACCGGGAGGCATTGAGGCACTCTTCTTCATCAATGGTTTTGCCAGGCGGGAGCTAGTAGGAGGGTGACGGGCTGTTATAAGTGGGCCATTAAGAGGAGGTTGGGCTGGTGCAATAAGTGTTGGTGCAGTATGCGGTGAAAAATATCTTCGGTGTGATCTATGAATCAATGGAAGATTGGAAGGTAGGGGAAGACCAGAAACAGCTGGTGCACCCTCGTGTGCTCTAGTGGGCGATTGTGCAGGTGCTTGGAGTAGATTATTCGGAAAATCGGCACCAGTGACCAAAATAGCACAACTCACAACAACTACAACTTTCACCAAAAACAAACAGATATTTCCCAATGCTCCTGTTAAGTTATATTAAGAAGTAAACTCAATAACCGAAGGAGCAAAAGCTATAACATCATAAAAAACAATGTATAGAGCACATACAAGATTGAAAATCTGAAATACTCAAATGCAAATGTACCTCTTTCACTGCGAAAATAATCAACTTCTTTCATTCATAAACCTATTCAGCTAACATATACTACTAGTTTTTGTGAAAAGAGTCAACATGATTCCTTCTCTATCGGTCTTAAAGGCTCTTATTTTTCTCCGTATTTACCCAAAACACAGTGACACATAGCATTGAGAAAAAAAATAGTAGGCAATTCACAGTCTCTTTAAGTAAAACTAAGGTTCGAGCTAAACCTCAATTAAAACTTTTCCTTTTATACCTCTTTTCCCATATTGTGCAACAAAATACTGGAAAATATTAAGCAAATCGAAACCTATATCTGAACAGAGGTTAATTCGAATCTTCAGCTAAACTAAAATAAAAAAGAGGATTCAGCATTGTTCTAACATCTTAATTTTTCCAAGCAAATTTGGAAATAGACTACGGTTAAATTTCTATACAGTAACGGCAAGAGAAATCAAATAAGCTGGAAAAGCTAAAGCAAATTAATTACCCCTGGGATTTGAAAGAACAAAAACTGACATCGCCGACGCCGTTGATTGTAAGCGAGAAAAGTCAGATCTGGACGGATTTCCCAATAAACCGACGACGAGATCACAGTTTCAAGTGGGCATAAAACCTCCAAACACATAAAAAGATCGAGACAACGATAACAGACTTATTTGCAACTTGTGACAGCCAACTGAGGACCCAACGTTGGAGATAACATCAGGAGAATCAAAACTCGCACGCAATGACTCGGAGTCAAAATTGCCATTACTGAGTTCCCGAGTCCAAGAAGTTGAGCTTGAAACGAACAGACTCGAGTTCCCAAACGTTGAAAACAACAAATTGAAACAGAGAAGAAAGGATGTTGATTGTTAATTTTGTTGGTGGAACTGGAAAATACCGTTGGCTTGGCTTTCTTTTCTCTTGGTTAACCAGTAGGTTTTGAGAGTGGTTCTTTAATAATATTTTTCCCATTCCTTTTTGTTTTCCTTCACTAATTAGTTTATTACTTCTTATTCTTTTCATTCTTGTCTTGTTCGCTGAAATCTTAACCTATAGATCTCGAAAAATTAAATTATTTGATTTAATTCAATTTGATAAAAAATATTTGATTTATGTTGATGCAACTTACAATTATAAATAAGAACATTTAAAATAATTTAACCTGATTATCCGACTCAATGACTTGAAATAAAATTATTAGATAATTGTAATCACTAATTTGAGGTTCAAACCCGAATTTTAAATTTTCGTGTTAATGGGCTTTAGTTATTAAATAAAATCCCAAAAAGTTAATTGTACATATTTATTATTGAAAAATTCAAAAGTATTATATTTATATATAGATATCCTTTTTCCATTAACTTTGTAAATATATACATGTTATTATTTTCTTACAAAAATAAAAAAATATTACTATTGATTATATTATCATTCCTTTTTAAAATATATATGTATACCAAAATATTATTTATTGAAAAAATATTATTATATGTTAATATTTTCTTTTCGTTTACTAGTACATTAATATTGTTAATATTATTATTATTATATTTGTGTTCCTTTTTTTATTAAATATTATCTATTATTGTTAAATATTAACATTAATATTATTTTCCACATATCATACATGAAAATAAATAAAACCATTATATATAATAAATAGCCCATGTTATTAAATATATATATTAAAGTCCATATACAAGTCCAATATATTAAATAATACACAAGCCCGTTTGTTTTATTTACACCAGCCCACATTGAGCCCAAAAGAACCAAACCCATTAAACCGGTTACCAAGAAACCCTAACAACTCCTCTTTTCTATCCTGCGCAGCCCATCGTGAGCCGTTGGATCTGGGACTCGATCCAACGGTCGAGATTAAAGAAAGAAGAATCATCAAGAGATCTACACGCGCGCCGATTCGTAGCCTCCACGCGCGCGTCCCCTCGGTTCCAGGTGGCCCTTCGACTCCCCTATGTCGTCCGGTCGCCATCTGTCCGGTGGTCCCCCTCGTCCAGCAGCTACCACGCATGCAAAAACAAACAAAATTCATTACAATCGTATGATTCAACAGAGCAAAACCCGATAAATATCAAAAAATTCAGTGAAATTAGAGGCGTTACAACCAAATCAGGGCAGAAATCAGACGAACCAAACAAATACCATCAGCAACCAATGAGAAAAAGGAATCGAATTCCTTTTTATTTTTAATATGTAATATCAATTCGGCTATAAAAGAAAAGCCAAACAATGTAATCGGGATCCTGATCCCACACATTCGAATAAAAAAGGCCAAAGTTTTTATTGGTAATAATTTTTTTTCTCTCTTCTATTTTCGCATGCAAGAACAAAAAATAAGGGATTAGTTTCTTTTTTTCTTACCGTTTTGAAGCGTTTCTGTTCGTCTCTTTCGACCGGTGATAATCCCCACGGTCCTCGGATCAACAGGGGTGAACCAATAAGAAAGGATAGACGAACCGAGGTCTTCGGATCTATAGGAGTGAAGTCTTTTCGGTTTGTTTTTTTGAAACAAAGGGTTTTTTGATCTTTGTTTTGCAAAATAGAAGTTGTTTAGAGGTTGGATTCTCAAAAGGGAGTGAAAAGGAGTTTTTTTTAACGTTTCCAAACTCGCCTGCCACCGCGAGCGGTGACCAACGTGGCGGTTTTCGTGGTGGTTTACTGGGAAAGTCGCCGGCTTCTGGGTTTCTAACATGAACAAGGATGAATGTTCATCCTTTTCTTCAGAAAAAAAGAAGGATGAGGCTCGGTTGTTTGATTAAAATGAGGGGAGGGGAATAAATTGATTTTCTTATTGTGTTTTATACCTACTTAATATTTTAAAAATGGTTTAATCGCTTTTTAAATCCCTCCGTGGCAAGGTATTCATCCCCAGGGTCCCTCCGTGTTTTGGAGTTTCTTTTCAGACCCTTCCCCTTGGTTAAATAACTTTATGGATTCTCCATGTTTTATTTCATCTTTTAATTTGGTCACTGTTTTTTTTCTTTTTTATTTCGATTATCATCTGAAATTTTGGTTTACTTTCATTTAAATCCATTTCCAGTGTTTTTTTATTGTCTTTAAATTTCTATTTTCATTTATTTAATTCATATTTATTATTTATTTGCATGTTATATATATATATATATATATATATATATATTTACATTATGCGCTTTACTTACATTTCGCTACATATTTTGTACTCATGTTGCCATGTTTTATTATTTTGTTATTATTATTTATTTATTTGTGCACTTTATTTTGTATATATTTTGTTTGTATTTATGTTGTACATATTTATTTATCATGTTTTTTTTTTTCAATTTAGTATTTTATGTTTTTTATTTGTGCGCCATTTCATTTATATTGTCGCATGTTCACTTTATGCAGTTTATTCATGTTTCTATTTTATGCACATTTATTTATTATCGTGTACATTTTATTTTTGTCTATTTTGCAACCCACATCTCACTACAATAATTAATGAACTTAATTTTAAACGTCTTTATTCGATCGTAATGGGCCCGACACCAAACGTAGTGGGGGCGGTGTATGCGTTTACCTTCGAATAAAGACATGGTAAAAATAAAATTAAATTCGAATCTTTAAACAAATAATTAATTTAATGCCACTTTTTTAATCTAGAAAATCCAAAATTAATTAAGCGGTATTTTGATAAAGGTGTCAATTTTGGGCGGTTTTTAACATTAACCTCGTTTTAAATCGTAACCGACCCTCGGACCCTAGTTTATTCGAATCTCTGGTTTTTACGGTGCCCGGTCTACCAAAAGTGACCGGTGGCGACTCCAACCGATTTTTAAAATCTTTTTCAATCTTTTTTAAATTATTTTCCATTTTTAATTTTGACTTTGAGATTTCCTAAAGTCCATCCATTAGCGACTTTTTACACTTATAAGAAAAAAAGGGGTCGCTACAATAATTCTTAAAAATTTATTTGATTGGATTGAATATCCGATCGAGAATAATTGGACAATGTTTGGGTCGATTTTTTTAATTAACGGGTACTTATCAGACCTGACTAATTTTAATATAAATGTAACACCCCGATCCTGGTCCAAATTTGAAGTGCCACATTCGGGTCACCTAAAACTCGACCCATCAAAATTCTTTTAAAAACATGAGTCCAAATACTTAATATATCACGTTTCATAGATCCATGTAGATTCAAACTAAAATATAATAAAGTGTTTACAAAACATGAGCTCCTTTCAAAATACATTATCCGATTCAAAATGAAATCCAAAATAAAGATACAGACTCGATATGTGGTAAGGTCCTATGAATACATTAAGTCCAAACTAAAGATCAAGTACTATACTCTTTAAACGACTCCAATGCTGAGAAATCCTCCTCGATGTGCTCCACCAAAGCTACATGTCACCTATGCAACGGAAAAACCACAATTCCGTACGTTGAGCTAACAAGCTTAGTGGTACATTTCTACTCTAACAGTTCATAAGTATCATAAAACGAGCAAGCAAGATAGTATAGTCAAAAGTATACTGAAAGACTTCTAAACTAAGGTTCATCTCATATTCTACCTAGAATTCCCAAGTTACTATCTCAAGATATCAACACACATATATATAAAGATCACATACCACACCAGGCTTATTTACTCGGTCTCACATAGCTTACCCCACTCACACAACTTTAGTGTATTAAGGTCATTAACCACTGATAACATGACATACGCACATGCATGCTACATCCATAACTACTAGCCAAACGTAGCCCTACTATACCCATGCTCACGTAGTCGTCGGGTGTCCCCGTGATTATATAGTCGTCGGGTTAGACCATATCTAGATTAACATAACCACAGATACGTCTGGGACATACTTGGATCAACATAGCCACAAGTAGTCCAATCTTGAGGTCACACAGCCCATCAGGTTATTCGAGTTCACATAGCCCATCGAGTTGTTTGATGCCCACACAGCCCATCAAGTTATATTCTTATCCGGATTAACATAACCACAGATACGTCTGGGACATACTTGGATCAACATAGCCACAAGTAGTCCAATCTTGAGGTCACACAGCCCATCAGGTTATTCGAGTTCACATAGCCCATCGAGTTGTTTGATGCCCACACAGCCCATCAAGTTATATTCTTATCCGGATTAACATAACCACAGATACGTCTGGGACATACTTGGATCAACATAGCCACAAGTAGTCCAATCTTGAGGTCACACAGCCCATCAGGTTATTCGAGTTCACATAGCCCATCGAGTTGTTTGATGCCCACACAGCCCATCAAGTTATATTCTTATCCGGATCAACATAGCCATAAATAGGTTCGAACCGCATCCAGATCACATAGCCTGTGGACAAGTCGGACGTACTCGCTCACACAACGCAAAGTACATGTCCCCTTAACTGAGTGCCCATGCACTGACTCTAGGTTACAAGATTAGATACATATACCCACTAGGTTACAAGATCCTCTTTAGATTGTTTCATTAGCCAAAACATCTCAAGGTATTTTTTTGATCCACCATGGATCCTTAAGGAGCATAATAATAAGTCATTTATCATTTGTTGAACTATTAACCATAATTTCACATGCCAGGATAATAAACTCGAACCATTAGTTTTATAAATTATTTTACACATTTGAGACCCCTTAACGGGTTTATTATGAATTATAAGACCCATGATTTGGAAGTGTTAAATTTTAGACAGATTGCACAGGGGTATCGATACACCTACATAAGGTATCTAAACGTCCTGTATCAATACTCCTACTCTCACGGTATCGATACACCTCCCATAGGGTATCGATACCAAACCTTACTGGAAGGTGACGTATCGAAACATGGGATAACCGTTTCGATATGCCTACTAAATACGCCTAAGTTTTGCCTATAGGGTATCGATACACCTTTCCCGTATATCGATACGCTTATACAAACTTGCAGGTCTAAGGCTGTAAATCACCAAGATCTCTCACCCAACCTATATGGTTGATCTTCCAATTGTTTCTACTTTTTTAATAAAGCTTAGGAGATGATTTACTAACAATTTTACATCAAGATAACTCCTAAAACGAAATCTACCATTCTATGGTCTCTAACTACCCTAAATACCCATCTCAAGTATTCCATAACTAAAAATCAAGCAAGACACGAATTTATGAAGCATATGAAATATAAGAGTTAGAAATGTACTAACCTTAAACACAAACTCGGATTAAAGTTTCTTCCTAATTTTTCCCACCTTCAAACTTTGTTTTTGAGCTTTAAAGCCCCTCTTCCACCAAACCAAGAGATGAACACTTTGATAAGAAGATCTTGAGCAACTGATCAACCTTTTCTTGATGCCCAAAACGATATTTTCACTCTTCACCAATAAGAATTCACCTTTTACTTACTTGAGGAGAGGAGGAAAGAAGAAGATGAAGAAAAGACAACCCTTTTTAAGATATCTCCCTCCTTTTTGTAGGAGAAAAATAAAAAGGATTTCAGCCTTTTTCCTCCTTTAGGGGATAATTACACTGTTACACCCTCTTACATTCACCCTTATCCAAACAACTTTAAGCCAAGCCTAACAAGCAAGCCCACAACAACTCGAAGGGCCCAATAAGACCAAATCGAGGCCCATTATGATCCAACACGATCCCACAAGCTCCACATGAGATCCGACTTGACGATCAATGGCTCGAGTCAACGTCGGATGTTGACTTGGAAAAATCGGGTCATTATAATATATTTTTAATTTTAAATTACATTTTTATTTTAGATTTTTTAATATTTATACCTAAAATTAAATTTAAATCTCTAAATTAATTCTATGTTTATTTTTATGTTTTAAAATTTTAAATATATTTTTATTAATTTATTAATACCAAAAGAAAAAACGAGATTAATATTTTTAATGTTATTTTAGTGATAAACTTTAATATATATATTAAGATTAATTTTAAGTCACTAATTTTTATGTTTGATTATATATTATAAAATTTTAAAACTTATGTGTTTAATATATATGTAATTTTTTAATTTTAAAATTAAAAAATTATGAATCAAGTACCTATAATAAGATTTGTCGAGTATCTGATTTAAATGGGTTGAAACACAAGTCGAAAAATTAATGCCCCCCTAAAAAAAATAGATACCCGATAATAAATACCCCTAATTATAAATTATAAAATTTGGATAACTCAAAATTTTTAATAATAATTATTAGATCAATTTTAAAAATTTAATCGAGACTCTTAATAATATCTGATATATATAAGTTTTATCTATATTATATAAAACTTAATTGATATATATATATATATATATATATATCAATTATGAAAAATAAAAAAATCGTTTGTCAATAAAAACGTGACAAGTGACAAGTTTTAATTTTTAATTTCTTTTAATTAGTTTTTAAATAAAATCAAATTTTTATTTCTTTAAATTGATCTTTTAAATTCTTATAAAACAATCTTAAATTTTTAACCTCAAACTCAACATTCTCAAATTATCATCGTTGTCACTGTTTACTACCTCATTGAAGATCACATTATCATCGTCGGACCACCATGATCGTGATAACCGGTAGGTATATCAACAACTTCATTTTTGTGATTTTGGTTTCTTTCGACATTAAGAAGTCGATCGACACATCTAACACTGATTACTAGTTATGAGTGGTTAGGGGAAACGATCGTGATAATCGATAGTAGTGGTAGTCTTCGATGATACAGTACATGATGATAATAATAATAATTTGAAGGTTTGGGGTTTGAAGTTACAAATTTGAGACTATTTTATAAAGATTTACGACTTTTAATTTTTAAATAAATAAAAAATAATAATAAAAAACAAAAAAATGATAGTTGATGGTTAGGCACTTAAAATGATCACAATTGAAACTTTAGGTACTTATTTAGAGCTAAAAATAGTTTAAGCACTAAAAATGACCTACAAGCATAGTTTGGACACTTATTTAAATATTAAACCTATTTTTAAAAAAAATCTATTTCTTATCAACTTATAAATTATAATAGAAAGAAATGATTAATTCGGCCGACTTGTAATGATAATTTTTATTATAATCAAAATTATTAACTCGATCGATATCATATGATGATATTATTATTATTTTTGTTTATTTATCAATTTTAATCTATTGATTAATCAATTCGGATTAAGTACCGTAAAGGCTTATTACATAGAGATTCTTTTAGTGTAATTGTTTTATTTATAATATTAAAATTTAAATCTAACATTGTTTAAAGGATTCAATTTCTAATCCTAATAGATCAACTAGTTATTAGACTTTAGTAATACATTTAATTTATTTTATTTAACTACTAATTTTTAACTCATTAATTAATTAATTCAGATTAAGATTTTTATAGACTTATTATAAAACGAATTTTTTAACTTAATTTTTTTTATTCAAAATATCAATATTTAAATCTTTAATTTTACTTCAAATATTTAATATCTCATCTTAAACTAATTAATTATTAGTTACATCATACATTTAATTAATCTTGTTGATTACTATTAACGATTTTTAAGGGATACACGTGGCATGAATCATGACTATGTGTCTTGAAAATGAGAGATTATATCATGGGTCCGGCTCACTACGTCAATCGTGATCTCTAACCAATGAAAACCACCCATTTCACTACTAATCTGTCATATAATTAATATAATTTCTATAAATTATATTTTTAAAATGACAGAAAATGTGAGTGAAGATTCATTGGTTAAAAAAATGAGCTGAAAATTAGTGGTGAAGTGGATGATTTTCATTGGATGAGACCATAACTGACGTGGTAAGCCGAACCCAGATCGTTCATAATTTACTTGTGTCACCAAATTTACAAAGACAAGACATGTTCCGGATCATGTAGATAACGACACATGAATAAAGCTTTGGAAGGAAGTGTGACATAAATTAAAATTTACGTACATATATGTGGCATTTTCTTATATAAATATAATATATATTATAAATACATTATTATTAATGATTTTTTTAATTAAAATAATAAATTGCATGCATCTTTGTAGTGTTTGGGAAATAACACGTGCGATATAAAGAGTATGACATGCATACGACAAGACATAGACGAAATGTCCAAATATTGACAAAAGAGAACGACCCAACAACTACGACATGCATCTTTGGATTTTTGAAAATAAATTTTGAATGAATTATAAAATTAAAAAAAATTGATAGTAACTATAAATAAATAATTAACAAATATTCACTAAGGTAAACGAATAAATTAATCATTTGTCTATTTTCATTTATTTAATTAAACGAATAAAAATTTTATTCATGTTCGTTAGTCGAATGATTTGCTTTTGCTGAAATTTGTTTTATTTATGTTGAGATCAACTCAATAACGAGGGGACATAGTTACGATACGATTATAATGTGACATTATTAAAAATATTATAAAATATGAAATACGAAATTAAAATATTTATATCTTTTATAATATTTTAAGTTGATTTCTCATGATAGTATTAATACCTAAAAATAAGTTTTAATACTTTTAAAAACTTAAAATGTTATCGTAAACGATAAAGATTAATATTTGCACCTAAATTTTAATATTTAAGTATTAAATTAAAATATTATAAAAAGTATATTTTTTAATTTTATATTTTATATCTTATACTCCTAATATTTTCAGTTGATGCGCACAATAATCATACGGACACAGAGAGAGGGAGATTAACTTTACCCGTCTGATTTCGGCGGGATCATGGCTGGCGCAGAAGTTTCACCCGTTGACCACCGTGAAGGCGACGCAGACGGTGGTGGAGGTAGCATTGTCGCCGATTCGAAACATTAGAGCTATAGACGGGCATTTGCCACTGTCCCTGCATTGAAGTGCAAAAACTGAGTTCATCACAGGCAGTCAGGCAAGGTTTTAACTTTTTAACATATTCAACTACAAAATGCTCCATGGAAACTAAAACTAGCCCCGGAAAAAACCAACTAAACCGATTAGGAATGCCATTGATGATAGTATCATGGACCAGATAATTTAACCTTCTTTTTTCTAACTATTTGTGTAAGGCACCAGAAACAGGGACAAAATGTCGAACACCTTTGGGGCATAGGTCTAAAGAAGCATACCCTTTGGAATAGACACAGTTCCCATCAACTTGCAACAACAAGAAGACATGATTTCCATCGTGTAAAGCCTAAGACAATCCCAAAAAACATTGCATTGCATCAGAATTCAGATCTCCCCCATCATTATTTTTTAATCTTTTCTTGAAGGTCCAAACAAAGGATGTTATTATTATTATTATTACCTTGACTGTCATTTTTCCATCTTTATACTCGTGGTCCTCGTCTGGATCAAGAGCAGGACGGAGAGGGAACTGGAACCGTCGAGGGTGATGAGTCCGGGTCTAAAATCAGCCTGGACTTGGATCTCCAAGTTTGACTCACAACTCCACTCTCCAATCTCCATGCTCCTCGTGCGAGCCGACTCGTCCGGTTAGCCTCAACCCCAAGACTAAGAACGCTAGCAACAGGACCCGGACCATTGTCGAGCAAGGAATCTCGTTATTAAAAATTTGAAACGGATGTTTTCAGTTTCATGGTACTCGTAAATACTTAAAATAGGGAAATTAATTTGTGTAATTAAAATATGTGGATTAAATTTATAATATTATTATAGTAAAGAGACTAAAGTGCAATTAGACCAAATATTAGATTATAAAGCGTAAACGGTCAAAACCTACGAAAAAACCTTTTTAGTTTATGGTAGATATCGATGTCCGAAAAAACACAGTTAGCCATAAAAACAGTCAGCTCAATCTTCTCTCTTTATCTTTTAGTTTTAAGGGGGAAAAAACTAAACTTTCTTTCTTACTTTCACCGGATCTTAACAATCTCATCTCCCCAAATCTTAACAATCCAATCTTTCTCATGTTTTCAAAACCTACGAAAAAACCTTTTTAGCTCCAGTTTCTCACTCCCCGTGTCGTGTTCCGCCGCCGCCACCCTCTGATTTGAGGATGGCGTCAACGCCGCCGCATTGTTCGATCACTGCTACAACAAAACCTCGTCAAAACCATCCTTACCCACAAAACCAATTCAAAAACCACCGGAACCAACCTCAAACCCAGAAGTTTCCCTTCTCCAAGCTACTTACTTCGCCTTCCAATGCTGCGAAACACACCACCGTCGTCGCTGCCTCCTCCTCTACTCGTGCTCCCATTTCCCAGACGCCCACCCATATCCCTTCTCTCACCCCTGATTTCTCTGTCCGTCGGTCGACTAGGGTCGTCTCGAAAATGCATTTGAGCCGCCCCAAGACCAACATCAACACCCGCCACAGTCCTGTAGCTGAAGAAGTCCTTCAACTCGCCTTGCATAATGTCCATGCCAGCCTCGAAAGCGTTCTAGTCTCGTTCGAGTCGAAGCTTTGCAGCTCAGATGACTACAATTTCTTGCTCCGGGAACTTGGGAACAGCGGTGAGCATGAAAAAGCAATTAAGTGTTTTCAATTTGCTGTAGGAAGAGAGAAGAGGAGAAATGAACAAGGGAAATTAGCCAGTGCCATGATTAGTATTCTTGGTAGATTAGGAAAATTTAAACTTGCCAATGATATTTTCGAGACTGCACTAAGGGAGGGTTATGGAAAAACTGTTTATGCTTTCTCAGCTTTAATTAGTGCTTATGGCAGAAATGGGTACTATAATGAGGCTATAAGGGTTTTCGATTCTATGAAAAACTACGGCTTGAAGCCGAATTCTGTTACTTACAATGCCGTGATCGATGCTTGTGGGAAGGGAGGAGTAGGGTTCAAAAGGGTTGTGGAAATTTTTGATGAGATGTTAAGTAGTGGGGTGCAACCGGATCGAATAACTTTTAATTCATTGCTTTCCGTCTGTAGTAGAGGGGGTCTATGGAAGTCGGCAATGAATTTGTTCAGTGAGATGGTTAATAGAGGGATCGATCGAGATATTTTCACTTATAATACTCTTTTGGATGCGGTATGCAAAGGTGGACAAATGGATTTGGCTTTGGAGATTATGGCAGAAATGACTACGAAAAATATTTTGCCTAATGTTGTTACGTATAGTACTATGATTGACGGGTATGCCAAGGCTGGTCGATTCGATGATGCACTCAATTTGTTTAATGAAATGAAATTTCTGGGTATTGGTTTGGATCGAGTTTCTTATAATACTTTGCTTTCTATTTATGCAAAGCTCGGTAGGTTTGAGGAGGCTTTAGATATTTGCAGGGAGATGGAGGGTTCCGGGATTAGGAAGGATGTTGTAACTTACAATGCTCTTTTGGGTGGATATGGGAAACAAGGGAAGTATGATGAAGTTAGAAGACTGTTTAATGAGATGAAAGCACAAAGGGTGTCACCTAATTTATTGACTTACTCCACCGTAATTGATGTGTATTCAAAGGGGGGTTTATATGAGGAGGCAATGGATGTGTTTAGAGAGTTTAAGCAAGCGGGGTTGAAGGCCGATGTTGTGCTATATAGTGCATTAATTGATGCTTTGTGCAAGAATGGGTTGATTGAATCTGCTCTATCCTTGCTTGATGAGATGACAAAAGAAGGGATTAGACCTAATGTTGTTACCTACAATTCTATCATTGATGCTTTGGGCGCTCCGTGACTTCAAAATGTGTGTTTGATGCTGATGAGATCAGTGAGTTGAAAACTGACACCTCTTCTTTGGTCATCGAGCATGGTATTGAAGCCAATGCGACAGACAGGGAGAATAACCGGATTGTAAAAATTTTTGGGCAGTTGACAGCTGAGAAAGGTGATCAAGCAAAGAAAGGTTGTGGAGACAAGCAGGAAATCTTGTGCATCTTGGGAGTTTTCCAGAAGATGCATCAGTTAGAAATTAAACCAAATGTTGTCACCTTTTCAGCTATCTTAAATGCTTGCAGGTATAGTTATTACCTTTCCTATGCCGCCAATTGCTTTCCGTATCCTGTTTGGTGGAAAATGTGGACTGTTGGTATTAAAGTACTAAACTCCTCTTTCTTTATAGCTCCACTGAGATCGAAACTGTATGCTTGTGCTTCTTTCTTTTATTTGATGCAATGACTTAGAACTAGACTGTTTGGGTTCCTTTCTTTATTTCGTATTTGTGTTTAACATTCCTTAGCTACGTATTGGCTACCTCATTTGCTTATTCCTAAGGTCTCGATGCAGAAAATGTCTTTGTTCGTGGTAATGCATGAGTGATACATTGTACTTTAGGCCCTGGAATTTACTTGATGTGACGATGTTTATCTGATTTGCAAATAGTTGGACTTCAATTGTAAATATACATTTATCTAAGAAATCATGGATGATCATTTCTGTGTATTTGGATCGGATGCAGCCGCTGTGATTCCTTCGAGGATGCTTCAATGTTGTTGGAAGAGCTCCGGCTGTTTGATAATCAGGTTTACGGTGTTGCCCATGGGCTTCTCTTGGGTTATAGGGAGAATGTTTGGATCCATGCTCAATCCCTATTCGATGAAGTGAAGCTGATGGACTCTTCAACCGCTTCCGCCTTTTATAATGCCCTGACCGACATGCTGTGGCACTTTGGTCAGGTTAGCTTTCGTAATTCGGTTGCTTCTCTAGTTTGACACGCTTCTCTCGCTCGTGTTTCACTACGATGCTCGTTGCTTCCCATCTTCATAATTGAAAAGCTTGACATTGTTAAAATGTTGCTTTACAGAAATGGGGAGCCCAACTGGTTGTGCTTGAAGGACAACGCTGGCAAGTATGGGAGAACGTATGGTCTAATTCTTGCTTAGATTTGCATCTTATGTCCTCTGGTGCTGCTCAAGCAATGGTGCATGCATGGTTGCTAAACATACGATCTATTGTTTTCGAAGGCCATGAATTGCCAAAACTGTTAAGGTAAACAAATCCGTTCCGGTTAACATTTCCGTTGTTCAATCTCGTTCCAAAAAATAAATATCCGCTTCCTCGTCCAGCATTTTGACAGGTTGGGGCAAACATAGCAAAGTAGTCGGTGATGGTGCCCTAAAGCGATCCGTCGAGGCACTCTTGTCGGCATGGGTGCACCCTTTCAGCTTGCAAAGTTTAATTTAGGCAGATTCATATCAACAGGCCCCGTCGTTGCGGCATGGTTAAGAGAATCCGGCACCCTAAAGTTGCTTGTTCTTCACGATGATCGAACTCATCCCGAAAACACAAGGTTTGAAGAAATCTCAAATTTACAGACACTACCTTTGTAGCAGTTTGTATAATTTGATGATACCTTTTGTTCATGGTTTGAGCTGGTCATCTCTGCTCATTTTTTTTGTTCCTGTGCGTGTAAAATATTTATAATATATAGTATCTTTAAATTAAAAAAAAATAAGATGTTTGGATTAATTCGAACTTGGATCGAGTCGGATTGAATCAAGCAGAAAAGAAATTTAAAAAAATCCAAAATATTTCCAATTCTTTAACCCTTTAATTCAAGTTTCCAATTGTTGTTATATTAACCATAGGGATAGGATACTCAGGTGTATAGTTTTTAAAGTATTAAAAAGTAATAAAGTATTATTTTATTGAAAAAAAGAGTAAAATTAACTTTATAGTCCTTTTATTCTGTTTAAATTTTATTATGGCTCTCCTTAAATTTTTAATTTTTTTAATAGTCCTCTTTTCTTTATAAATTTTTATACGGCCCTTACTATATGTATGTATAAATGAATTGGAGGTTATATTTCCTTTTCTGATGCTGGCTTTGGTCAGTTGAGTTTGGAATATTCGTGTTAGTCTATAATAATTCTATACTTTGACCGAACGTAGAATATATACTAATTAAAAAAAAGTTAAATTATAACAAATATCATCTAATTATGAGTAATGTTATATTTAAATCTCTTATTTATAAGTAAAATTATATTTAAATTATTTAATTATTAAAAATTATATTTACGTCACGCAGTTAGTATTGTAATTATATTTAAATTACTTAATTAATATTATAGTTATATTTGATCACTAAACCATCGATAATAAAATTGTCTTAAAAAATTTTATATTCTGTTAATTTGATTTAAATTTAAAATAATTCAATAAATTTAATTTTTTATTTATTAAAAATATATTATTTTAACTATTTTATTATAAAATAGATTTTTTAAGTTACTTGCAATTTTTGTATTTTTATTAAAAAAAACATATTTTTTTGTAATAATTTTTGTAGCATAAATTTTTCTATTATAAAACAAGTTTCTAGAAAACTTGAGAAATCTGTTTTATAATAAATATTCAATAACTTATGAGGTAACATTAACTTAAATATGTATTTTTATTAAAAAAAATATAAAACATCATCATAAATGATTAAAGTATATTGTTCACGATACATAAAATATTCGGTCAAAATTATTTTTGTATAAAAAGCGAGATATTATAATGTAGTTGGGGAATCCGCTGTTTCGGCTACCATAATAGTATACTTCATCGCTCCCTTTTCCCGGAAAGTGGTCTCTACTTGAGTCATAGAAGATGTTTTTTGATCAATAGCTACATAAACATATATTACATTTTACCCTTGCTGATTGAAAATCGTATCCGTGGCTACTATTGTTTTACCGATCTGTCAATCCCCGACAATAATAATTAAAATTTGAAAGATTTTATAAATATAATTTTATAAGTGATTCAAATATAATTTTATTTATAACTAAGTGACTTAAACATAATTTTTAATAATTGATGACTTAAATATAATTTAATTTATAATTAATTAATAATTTAACCCCAAATCAATAAACATTATTATTATTATTATTATTATTATTATTATTATTATTATTATTATTATTATTATTATTATTATTATTATTATTATTATTATTATTATTATTATTATTATTATGTAGATAGTTCAGCAAGCAAGCAAGAAAATGTATTGAAATCGCATCTAATTGGTCATAAAATCTACAATCTTCGGGAGGGATCACTTGCCCACCCTATACAATTATTTTCTTCTTCTAATTAGCCCATAGTTGATGGTGCCAATTATACAAGAAAAATATATTTTATTTTTATATTATAATTAATTAATTAATTCAAAAACACTTTTTATTTATTTTATTTTATTTTATTTATACTATTAAAATTTCAACACTTAATTTAATTTAAAATATTAATTTTAATAATACTTTAGGGGATGTGCACTTCTTACTGTTTGTTTATTCTGTTAACCATTAATGACAACTATGCTGATTGGTTTTAAGCTTTAGCCAAGACTAAGGTTGCCCACAAATTATTGGAATTTTTATTTAAATAATAATCTAAATAATTTGAATAAAAATAAAAAATAATATTAGAAGGCTCCGATTTTATTGTTTAAAGTCAAATTTTTTTTAAATTTAATTTCAATATTTTTAATCTAAATATATATTTATTATTTAAAGTCAGATTTATTTAATTTTGATTTTATTTTTATTATAAAAATATTTTTAAAATAAATAAATAGGAACCATATTTTTGGATTTCTAAAAATTGATTGCAATGTTTCTAAGAATTTTTCAAAGTTATTTGTCATTTACCAACCGGAAACAGACACATAGTTTTATATTAAAAGAATGATTTTATAAATTTAAATGTAAATTTATAAAATTTATAAAAAGAAATAAATTTTTAATAAAAGTATAAAAAGTAATAAAAAAATCTTAATCATATATAAATTTTTAATAAAAACGGCCGTTTTTAGCCTATCGGTCCACCCTGTCTACCAATAACTCTTAATCAATTTCTTGAAGAAAATAAACTGAGTGGCGTTATGGCCAATGTGATCGAGAAAGTTCCTTGTCAAGTGCTTATAGAACTGTCCGGTGATTTTTTTTTTATTGCTCTTATGGTTTTTAAAATCTAATCTTAATTAATTCAGACTTATCCGTGTCGTATATCTAATTTTGGTGGGTAAGTCTTTCGGTAATAATTTTTTACGTACAAAACATTCAAAATCAGTGGGGGTTCTGGACAGGCGTAATAGGAGCGACCGCACAGTCCTCGGAAAAGAGGGGTCCCAAATTTTGATAAACTATATTTATTATATTATGTTAATCTCGAAATTCATTGAAAATTTTTAAACACGCTATTAAGAAAGATGAGTTATAATTGTTAAAACGTTATAATTATTTCTTAAATATGACAATTGATTATAGAATCTTATTGATTATTACTATTACTATTGTTTTAGTAGAACTAGTGAGGTTTTGGACATACGTAGTAGAAACGATCACACAGGGGCCTTTAGAAAGGACATTTGCTTCTAAGGGCTACAATTTTATAACTAGTGGGAGGTCATGGACAATTACTTTTAAGGACCATATTTCAATAGATTGCACAGGGCCTCTAAAATTTTTGAACCGCCCCTGTCTAAAATTTAAAACTTATTTAAGCGGAACCAAACTATTTATCACTTTAACAAACCATTTATCTTTTTAACATTCATTAACATACATATTAACGTAGCGTATACAATTAAAGAAATAGATATTAATTAAATAATTAAAAATATTTATATTATTTTATATAAATTTAAATATAAAAATATACCATCACTTTATTTAATAAGAAAAGCAACTAAAATCAACCACCCAACAATACATTAATTGTTCTCCTTTGTAATCTTTTCGCTTGTTAGAGTGTAAATTGTTCGGTTTTAATCGAACTAATCGATTAAATCAAAATTATTTTAGTTAATTTTAAATAAGTTTGATTAATGATTAATTTTTTTAGAAAATTTGGTTATTGATTAATTTGGTTTGAAATCGGTTAATTAACTGAAATTATTATATATTAAATATTATATATATATATAGTCATTTAATTTTTAAAAATTATAAATTGTTTATTAAATTTTTATATATTATAAAATGGTCACTAGATTTATATCAAATTGACAGAAAATGAAAGTTTAATGATTAAAAAGATTATTTTAGCATGATTTAGTGACTTATTATGTAATTTACCCAAAATTTATATCAAATTTCGGTTAATTCAAAAATCGATCGAATTAACAGAAATAATTTCGGTTTGGTTAATTCGGTTAAAGATAATTCGATTCGGTTAACAGTTAAGGTTTCAAAATTTTCAATTAATTCGATTTTGACAAATTCGATTCGACTACTATCTGAACTAACCAAATGCACACCATTATCTAAAATCTCTCATCTTCCATATACGTTTTCACAGTGTAATTAGCCTTAATTTACATTAGCTAAAATCTAAAAGAGTGGTCCCTTTGTGTGTATAAAGCCAGTCTCTTGTTACTCACGTAGACATCCAAAACTCAAGTTTCATCACACTTTTCATAGTTTCCAGCCCTTTGTTTTGTCATGTCACCGCTAAACAACCCTGTAAATCCCATCAACTGCTTTGATTTGGGCGATGGAAAGTTGAGTGTCAATGGATTTCCTGTACTGCTTGATGTTCCTAGCAATGTAACCTTCACACCATTTCCCTCGGTCTGTAACGGTTTGGAGTCCGATGCACCGGTTCCACTGGTTCAACGAGTACAGGCTCTGGCTCACAGAGGTGGGTTCTTGGGGTTCAACAATGACGAACCAGCTGATAGTCTTTTGAATTCTCTAGGTAGATTTACTGGTAGGAACTTTCTGAGTTTCTTTAGGTTCAAAACATGGTGGTCGACTCAATGGGTGGGGACTTCAGGGTCTGATTTGCAAATGGAAACACAATGGGTTGTCTTAGATGTGCCTGAAATGAAGTCTTATGTCATGATCATACCGATCATTGAAGGCGGTTTCAGGTCTGCTCTTAGGCCTGGCAAAGATGGTCATGTCTTGATCTTTGCCGAGAGTGGGTCTAGTCGAGTCAAGTCATGTTTTTTCAACTCAATAGCCTATGTTCATGTGTCTGAAAACCCTTTCAACTTGATGAAAGAAGCTTTTAGTGCTGTTCGGGTTCATTTGAACACGTTCAAGCTCTTGGAAGAGAAGAGCCTTCCTTCTGTAGTTGACAAATTTGGATGGTGCACTTGGGATGCGTTTTACTTAACTGTAGAACCCGCTGGTGTATGGCAGGGCGTGAAAGAGTTTGCCGATGCCGGTGTCGACCTGAGGTTTCTCATCATCGATGATGGCTGGCAGAGTGTCAATAATGATACCGATGACCCTAACCGAGATGCGAAAAACCTTGTTCTCGGAGGGGAACAGATGACTGCCAGGCTTTACAGATTTGAAGAGGGTGAGAAGTTTAGAAAATACAAGAGAGGCTCCTTCTTTGGTCCCGATGCCTCGTCGTTCGATCCGCGGAAGCCGAAGATGCTGATCACAAAGGCCATTGAAATTGAACATGCTGTCAAGGCTCGTGACAAAGCGTTACAAACCGGTGCCACTGATGTTTCCGAAATCGAAGCCAAGATCAGCAAGCTGAAACAAGAATTGGACGATATGTTTAAAGTAGAAGGAAGCGGTCTTTCGAATGGAAACCGTGAAAGTTGTGGCTGCAACGATGATGACTATGGCATGAAGGCGTTTACAAAGGATTTGAGAACACGGTTCAAACGTTTAGACGACATTTGGGTGTGGCATGCTCTTTGTGGTGCTTGGGGTGGTGTTAGACCAGGTGCAACTCATCTTGATTGCAAAGTTGTTCCCTGCAATGTCTCTCCGGGACTTGACGGGACGATGCCGGATTTAGCCGTGGATAAAATTGTAGAAGGGGGTATTGGTCTAGTTCATCCAACTCAAGCTGATGATTTCTATGACTCTATGCATTCGTATCTCGCGAAATCGGGTATTACAGGAGTTAAAGTCGATGTCATTCATGTAAGCAATTTTAAAAATTCAATGTAGTACTAAATAGTATGTTTGATTGAACATTGTAATGGTTCTATATGTTTATGTTTCCCGATTTAGACTCTCGAATACGTATCCGAAGAATACGGAGGCAGGGTTAACCTAGCCAAGGCTTACTACGATGGGTTATCGAAATCATTGTCGAAGAACTTCAAAGGGACCGGAATCATCTCCAGCATGCAACAATGCAATGACTTTTTCTTCTTGGGGACAAAGCAGATATCCATGGGCAGAGTAGGTAAGAAACACGGCACATCTTTGATTTTCACCGATTACAATACCTATACCAAAACATGTTTTGATTTCAACTGTTTTTTCACAACAGGTGATGATTTCTGGTTCCAAGATCCGAATGGGGATCCGAATGGAGTGTTCTGGTTGCAAGGTGTTCATATGGTCCATTGTGCTTACAACAGTTTGTGGATGGGTGAGATCATACAACCAGATTGGGACATGTTCCAATCAGACCATGTTTGTGCCAAATACCATGCTGGATCCAGGGCAATTTGTGGCGGACCGGTCTACATCAGTGACTCCCTAGGTGGCCATGATTTTGATCTTATTAAGAAGCTTGTTTACCCTGATGGCACCATCTCCAAGTGCCAGCGCTTTGCCCTCCCGACTAGAGACTGTCTTTTCGCAAACCCTTTGTTTGACAACAAGTCCCTCCTAAAGCTATGGAACTTCAATAAGGTACCTCCGTTGTTGTCGGATTTTTTGTTTACTTGTACATTAAGTTACTTGGTTGTATATATGTGTATGATCTCGAAATTCTCTGTTTGTGCAGTATGGAGGTGTTATTGGAGCTTTCAACTGCCAAGGAGCCGGATGGGACGGTAGCCTACGGAGGATCATTGGCTATCCACATTGCTACAAGCCCGTCTCCGGTTCGGTGCATGTCACCGATATTGAATGGGACCAGTGCAAGGAAGCTGCTGCCATGGGTGAGGCTGAAGAGTACGTGGTCTACCTAGACCAAGCAGAAACCCTGCTCTTGATGACACCGAAATCTGATCCAATTCAAGTCACCATCCAACCATCTTCATTCGAGATTTTCAGCTTCGTGCCATTGAAAAACCTTGGTCCTGCTAAATTCTCCCTCATTGGTCTAACCAACATGTTTAACTCAGGAGGCACAATCCAAGAAGTGGACTACAATGAGGCTGGAGCATCCCCAGCTGCCAGGATCAAAATCAAAGGTGGTGGGATCTTCCTAGCCTATTCTAATATTGCTCCAAAGACCTGTTATGTGAACGGCACTGAGGCGGCTGCCGTGTGGTTGTCCGACGGCAAGCTGAAACTCGATCTACCTTGGATTAAAGAAGCTGATGGAATTTCTGATGTGAATGTTGTCTTTTAAATTTACTTAGTCTTTGGATCATTGTTTGGTCTTGAACTCATCTCCAGGATGTATTTATTCATCCCTTTTCTTGAAAATAACATCCAAGTTTGTGTTCATGGAAAATGGAATCAATAAAATCCGTTGTTACGGTTACATCGATATCTTCAGACTTAGCTCATACTTTTGGACATCTTTTGACATGGTCTGAATTTCAGTTATTCTGGTAGTTGAACGTTACAGTAGAAATGTGGAGCTGTTCCTGTCTTGAATCATAGGGAAAATTGATGGCATTGCCTTACGGATAAAGCAAGGTGGAGGAGACAACCAGATTGCAACGCATTATTAATTGTAACTTTAAAAAAATGGTCCGATTAATAATTGGTTGAATGAAAAGATGTATGACCAACGTATTAATGGTCATTATCGGTAAGGATAAAGTCATGATTTAAAGTTAAAGAATAAAATAAAGTCATGATTTAAAGTTAAAGAATAAAATATAAATATTTAAAGATAATATAAATTTAAAAATAAAAATAAAAAAAGATATTTTTGGAAAGATAAATGTTTTGTCTCATTCCTTAATAGTTTCGTCACCGATTAAGATTATTTATATGTGATTTTAAAAAATTGATAATTCAGGACCGGTGTAAGATTTTATATTATTTACAAAAATGTGTTGTTTGAATAGTTTATCTATTTGCTCTTTTTGTTCGGCCTAATGTTAAAGATAAAAAACCTAATGAGTGATCCAATAAAAAACAATGTTAAAGTTTAAATTGTGATGATGCCATCGCCATGCTTCTCAAGTGCATGCATGCATACATTCGTCATGACTCATGAGAGTTCTATCAAGTTAATTCGAGTTAAATTTTTTTGAGTTAGTCGAGATTATGAATCTTATTTTACAAATCAAATCAATTAGAGTTTATAAATTTTGAGTTGAATTTTTGTATAAATTTAAATAATTATTTACAATTTTATATTGCAGATTGATTTAAATTTAAACAATTTTTTATATCCATATACAATATATATATATATATATATTTTTCATGTGTAGTTTATATTTCTTCAAAATTTTTATATGTAGTATATATATATATGTATCGTGAAAAATTGAGAGAATGAATTCGAACTTAAAACTCAATTCATTAATTATTAAAAATATTAATTTTTCTAACTATTAAAATTTTTATTTTATAACTTAAACTTATTTGATTTTTTTATGAAATCGACTTTAAAAAATATTTTGAGCAAATTAAGATGAATCAATTTTTTTACTTCTTAAAATCAAATTAAAATTTTTATTTTTATTTTTTTAAATCGAATTTTATAGTAATGACCATATCTTTGGTATTAAAATTGTGAAAGGATATAGAAATTGAAGATGCATGATCTATAAGTAGCCCAAACAATGGGCATTATTGGACTTGAACTGTTCTTTTTTTCCTTCCTTTTCCCTATGATCTCTTTGCTGCTGTTCGTGGATTGGGCTCGGAGTTTACTAAGGAGTAGAGATGGGTACGGATCGGGTTGGGTTGGATCGAATTTTCGACCCATCCGTATCTGACCCGAAGAATCATACTCTTCATCCGATCCGAGTTTAGAGTAAAAAAATCCGACCCGATTTTTAAGCTTTAAAATCCGACCCGAATCATTAAAAAATTTTAAATTTAAGGGACTTAATTGTAAAAAAATAAAATTTAAGGATCTAATTGTAAAAATAATAATTTTAATGACCTAATTGTATAAAATATATAAAGATGGATCATTATTGTAAATATCCTTAAAATATATATGGAAAATTACACTATTAGTCCTGGGTCGGGTTGGATTTTTTCCACCCTAAACTCAAACCCGACCCGAGATCACCCTTGAAAAAATATGACCCGACCCGACTCGAATCCGAATTTTCTAAAAAAAATCGACCCAATCGGATCGGGTCGGGTTGGATTTTTTCCACCTTAAACCCAAACCGACCCAAGATCACCTTAGAAAAAATCCGACCGAACCCGACCCAAATTTGAATTTTTTACAAAAAAAATTTGACCCGATCGGATCTGGTCGAGTTTAGGTTTCGTGCCCATCCCTACTAAGGAGTAATGAATCGATCTCAAAAGATAGGATGAATCTAAAAGGTAAGCGTCCTAAGATTTTTAAATAAGGTGAGCATTCGATTGAATCAAATCGAATTAATTTTTTTAAAATCAAATAAAGTGATAATTATTATATTATAATTCATTTTTTTTAAATTAAATCAAATCGAAATTATAAAATTAGAGTTGTTTGAATTTATGTTCAAATTTAACTATAAATATATATAATGTTATGGTACCAATTGATTTTATGTTAAACAACTTTCAATAATTATATATGACATATATATTCTTCATAATTTTTCCTAAGTGATATACATATATCAGACATAAATAGATGGACTAGACTTGAATATGAAAATTAATCCACTGATTACTAAAATTTTTGAAGTTATTCAAGTCTTATTTTATAACTTTGATCGAAATTTTTTGAATCGATTCAAATTTACGAAATTACGGTTTAAATCGAGTCGAGTTGAGTTTCTCTCACCTTTATTATAAGTAATTTTTATGCATGTAATACGTAAAAAATTATAAAAACTTATATATTCACCTCTTAAAACCTTAACTCTAAAACCCTAAAATTATAAATCCTGAACTTAACTATAGCTCTAGACACACGTATTAAACGGTGATAAACACCTACCCTCTAAACGGATAAAATAAAATTATCGACGTAGGATATTATTTGATACTAATAAAATTATTTTCAATAATTAACTAATATATTTTTTTAAGATGAATTTATAACAAATGTCAAACACTATTAAATATCATTAATATTAAATATCGTTAAATATTATTAAATTAATTAATAAAGAATAAAAATCCTAAGAATTCAACATATAATTATTAATTATATATTAAATCTATCACTCTTTTATTAGTTATATACTAAATCTTTAAATTTTTAATTTTTATTAATTAATCTAACAATATTTAACAAAGTTGGACTACCATTATAAATTTTTTCTTATTTTTAATAATTAATTAATTAAAATCGTTTCATCTTAACGATAAATCAATTAAATCTATGAAATTTAATTACGATATATTTTGTGCACGCTTACTTCTAAGTTCTAACGTCACCTGCCACCGCACCATTTGTCTGTAAAGCCACAACTCACGTGATTCATGCAACTTAACAAGGATCCGATGATCCATCATCATATGTCAGATCGCCGTCACATCAGAGACATCAAAATTAGGGTTTATCAAAACCAGCTTTAAAAATCAACCCAAAATCAATTTCAATCGGTAGTATCAAATTAAACCTCTTTCAGCATCTTCCCCCTTCATCTCTGTCGGGTGAAAAAAAGGAGACATATTTCAGGTTTGTGCGTGAATCTAATAAACCTGTAAGCCACAAAGGTGACGCTGGTTTCATGTTAGATTCACGCACAAACTCGTAATCTGTCTTTTCTTTCGTTCCACAAAGGAATTACCAATTTCGATCTACAATTTTGGAGAAAAGCGAAAAAATAATCTGTTATTATCAAGCCTGCTTGGCGTCTGATGAGTTAGGGAGGGAACAATCCTCTAGATTTGAAGGTAATGGTGAAATCATGACTTTGTTTTAAGGAATTGTCCCAGAATTCTGATTAGACATTTTTTTCTGTTAGTGGTAGTAATATACAGCAGAACACCATACTTTTTTAAGTGCAGATTAGGTTTACTTGTTGAAAAGATTTGATATTTGTCTTCATCCTCTTATAATCTTGCTCCATCAATTGCTTGTTATGCTTGCATTCATTCATCTTAGTTATGTAATGCCTCAAAATCTTGTTGGTTTGCATTATAAAAGACCCTGTCATGAAATCTTCTGGATTTTCTGCTGGACTTGTTAGGATGGGGAATTCATTGGATGTAGTAGCTTGAATGAGAACTAGTACTTGCAGAACGATTGATCGGTATGGATCCGATCTCACAAGTCACAATTGCTTCTCCTATCCAAGTGTTTAAGATAATGACACAGGTCTTTCTGCTTCTGTTATGTTAGGGTTTATCTGCCATTGTTTCGAGGATAATAAACCTTAAACAATTCTAGGAGGAAGATCTAGATAAAATGCTTGGAAACTGGAAAGTATGAATCGAAGCAGAAGAATGCTGATAAGGGGTGTCATTAGTGTTTCATGAGGTTAATTCTTGTCTCAAAAACATTTAACAAAAATAGAATTGTATCCTGTTGAAGCAGGATCCTTTGGTGGATCTTTAATGATATCAAAGTTCTTGAACTCTTGGAAGTCCATTTCATGCCTTTTAAACTTGCTTAGTCCTGTGTTAGAACTTAGATGCCATTCATCTTCATTCCCAAATTAAGTTTTTATTTCGAGTCGATTGTCATATAGCTCCATATACTATCGAATCTGAACATACAACCGGATTGAAATGGGATCCTCTTTTCCTTGTCTTGAAGAGCCATTTTGCGCCCAAGGATTCCTTTGAATCCAATATTATAAAAGAAAATACTTGATTTACTGTTTTTATATTTATATTTATATTTATATTTTGTTCTCATAGGAAATAACCGATGCCATAACCATGGTTATAAGTGCAAAGTTAGTGAAAGCTCTTTCAATGACTCATTCATTCCAGATTCTTGTCCGAATTTAGTGCTATTATGAATGTCTAGGTAATTAAGGGCTAGAAATTACTGGTGATGCTGCAAACATCATCTGAACTTTTCTTCTCAGACCAAAAGCATACACATTTAACACTATAAATTGCTTACATATGAATCTCTAGTTAGAATTACATAACAATAGCTGTCGTTTGCAACTGCAACGACTCGTTAATTACAGAATATTCTTGTCCAAAATTTATGAAAGTGTGAAAGAGATTATAACTAAAGGCAAGTAATTAGTGTTGCTGCTGTAAACATCAGAAAATGTCTTCCTCCACAATTAGTATACAGAATTACATGCTATGGATTGCTTACTTATGAACTTCTGGTTTGAACTCAGTAACAGTAGTCGGTGTTTCCTACGTGGTTTATAGAATTTACTTCCATAAGGATATGCTGTGTGCTTTAATTTGACGAAGAAATCAGAAGGATTGCATATTTGGTGCTGTTCTTGTAGGTGATTTGTTGCCAACACTGAAGCCTGAACACCATATGATTCTTTATCATCGGAGACATATCGAACAAAATATGTGTTATGATTTAGTAAAACCCATTTATGATCTGATTCAACTGATCCAAAACTGTAAAGAAATTGACAGTATCAAAATCAACATCTAATAACGAAAAGAAACAAAGAAAACAAATCAAAGAGCTCAGCTAACATTTCTTGGGAAACACGTAAGGAAAACTTGAACTCTGAAAACCCAGAAAACCCATATGTGAAGCCAATAATTGTTAACTTCAACAACTTTAAATCTAATCAAAATATTTATGTACCTCAAAGGCCTAATCTTTCATGGAAACAGGCAAGAAAACATATAGTCTCAAAGAAAACATGTACTCTCAAAACCACCATTAAAATACAAGAAAAGGTAAAAAAATGAGATCAAAACCGAACCTGTGTAAAAGAAAGAGAACCGGAGAGCTAAGTTTTTTTAAGAGGCAGAGCGCAGAGAACTCAAAATCCCTTTCTTTGACTCAAGTATGAATCAAACTTCAAGATGAATTTAGGGTTTCAAAGATTACATTGTTGAATTTCTTGATCCGTAAGGAAACTTGAACGCAGGAGAATGATTGACGAGGGGAGGTTTAACTGAATTTTATAGAGTTTTCTCTGTTCTTTTAAACTCAACACAATATATCATTAATGGCAGTTTAGAACGTTGGGTATAGCCGGAATCACTGGCGGATCTATAAATTTATTTGAGGGTGGGTATATATAAATTTTTGAAATCTCAAAATATGCACAAATCTTAAATATTACAAAAACTTAAAGATTAATTCATAAAAATTAAAAATTAATATCTAAATTTTAAAAAAATTTAGAGTGGATTTGTGTCCACCCTACAACAAGGATGAATCCGCCACTGATCAAAATATTACAAAATTTAAACTTAGAAAAAATATTTCATCTATTGATGGTGAAAAGGCTCCTTAATTTCAAGGGTTAGAAATTTAGTTGTTTTTTTTTAATAAGCTAATAGTGATTACAGTAGTATCTGTTCTAGAATATAATCTCCACAATTTTATATCGATCGCTCAATCACTTTGCTGGCATCGCTGGTGCTCGAACTCATAACCTCTAAAAACAACAACCGTTCCTTAATTTAGTTTAGTGTTCTTAATTTAGAAGTTTAGGTTTATTTTCTTATAATTTAAAGACTATGATTTGAATTTAGAGTATAGGGTTAGAATTTAGGGATTATAAGTAAAAATCTAAATCCCGAACATATTACCTTAAAACCTAAATTTTAACCTTTAAACCTTAAAATTTAAATTTTAACCATAAACTCTAAATTTTTAACTCTCAAATTTAAATTTAAAAATAAAATATTTAACCTCTATAATTAAGATGTTACAAAATATTTTTACCCTCAATACATTATATACTTTCCCTTAAAATTTATACTATAAACCTGGACAACTCCTTCGGATCAAAGAAAGCCCAAAATAATAAAGAAAATGGGGGAATTGGGCTCAAAAGGGAACGGAGTTTGCTTGTAGGTCTATATGTAAATAAAGGTAATAGTAGGGACCAATTATTAAATCTGGAAAGTTCCACTCCTTCTTTCATAAAATAATTAAATATAAATACCCAGAAATCAAAATACCCTAGCCTCCCTCTTTTAACCACCTGATTTTCCAATTTCTAGGGTTTCCGTTTCCCCTTTTTCTAAAAGAGGAGTTTCTTATTCAACCGACTTAATCGAATTCCCTGGGGTTTTGGATGGGTACGGAGAGGAAGAGAAAGGTGAGCTTGTTCGATGTGGTGGACGAGACATCGGCGAAGATCGCGAAATCGAACGGTTTAGGAGGCTTGGCGGCAATGAACGCTAACAGCTCGATCAACAAGTGGAATGGAAGACCTTTTTCTCAAAGGTATTATGATATTTTGGAGAAGAGGAAAACCCTCCCCGTTTGGCAACAGAAAGAGGAGTTCTTGCAAGTTTTGAAGGCGAATCAAACCCTTATCTTAGTCGGTGAAACCGGTAGTGGTAAAACCACTCAGGTTAGTACTTTCTTCATCTGGAAATTTTAATTTGATTTCCTATCAATGAACAATTATTGGGGGATTTCTGTTTGAGGAAAGAATTAGGCCGTTACATTATAGTTTTTTTTGTTTTGCAGATACCACAGTTTGTATTGGATGCCGTTGATATAGAAACTCCGGATAAACGTAGGAAAATGATGGTTGCCTGTACCCAGCCACGAAGAGTGGCTGCGATGTCTGTTTCACGTCGTGTTGCTGAAGAAATGGATGTAACTATTGGAGAGGAGGTGGGTTATAGTATTCGATTCGAGGATTGCATTAGTGCAAGAACTGTTTTGAAGTAAGTTCATCTTTTTTTCCTGTTGTTATATTTTGTATTATTGGTATAGACTTGGATATGAATTAGAGAGTTTTGAGGTTTATCTTTTTGCTGTTGTTGATAGGTATTTGACCGACGGTATGCTTTTAAGGGAAGCCATGACTGATCCTCTTTTAGAACGATATAAAGTAATTATTCTCGATGAAGCTCATGAAAGGACTTTGGCCACGGATGTGTTATTTGGGCTATTGAAAGAAGTTTTGAAGAATCGGCCTGACCTTAAGCTTGTTGTTATGAGTGCAACGCTAGAGGCTGAAAAGTTTCAGGGTTATTTTTATGGTGCACCACTTATGAAGGTTCCTGGTAGGCTTCACCCTGTGGAGATATTTTACACCCAGGAACCTGAAAGGGATTACTTGGAGGCTGCGATACGGACTGTTGTGCAGATACACATGTGCGAACCTCCTGGTGATATACTTGTTTTCCTTACCGGAGAGGAGGAGATAGAAGATGCCTGTCGTAAAATAACCAAAGAAGTTGGAAACATGGGGGATCAAGTTGGCCCGGTTAAAGTAGTTCCTCTTTATTCAACTCTTCCACCTGCAATGCAGCAGAAGATTTTTGAGCCTGCTCCTCCTCCTGTGAAGGAGGATGGCCCTGCTGGAAGGAAGATTGTGGTGTCTACAAACATTGCTGAAACTTCCTTGACTATTGATGGTATTGTTTATGTTATTGACCCTGGGTTTTCTAAACAAAAAGTTTATAACCCACGAGTGCGTGTTGAGTCCTTACTGGTATCTCCTATATCAAAGGCAAGTGCACACCAAAGATCTGGACGTGCTGGAAGAACTCAACCTGGAAAATGCTTCAGGCTCTACACTGAGAAGAGTTTTAATAATGATCTGCAGCCACAGACTTATCCTGAAATCTTACGGTCAAACCTTGCAAATACAGTTCTCACATTGAAGAAATTGGGAATTGATGATCTGGTGCATTTTGATTTTATGGACCCACCTGCTCCAGAGACATTGATGCGGGCATTGGAAGTGCTGAATTACTTGGGAGCATTGGACGATGAGGGCAACTTAACAAAGTTGGGAGAGATCATGAGTGAATTCCCCCTGGATCCTCAAATGTCGAAGATGCTTGTAGTTAGTTCGGAGTTTAACTGTTCAAATGAGATTCTTTCGATTGCTGCCATGCTTTCAGGTACTTTCCTTTATTTTCTAGCATGCTTTGTGTTTGTGTTGAGTCAGGTCTTAGGAAGTAGTTGTCATGGGGATCTATCATGCTTGATAATGTCCCATTCTGAATAGTGTTTGTACTTTGGCCAGTGCACAACACTAGATGTTTAACTGTTTACATGCATATCCCTGTATGCATCTACACAGTTAAGCTGTAATGTGTCTTAGGTTGTCATCAGCAACTGTCTTGTCTGGGTTCCATGCTCCTGTTGGCATGCACCATAGGATTTCTAAGCAAGTGCTGATGCAGATAGTTTCAGTTTCTCAGTATTCTCTCATGAAGCAAATGGTGTTGCCTTGCCTGTATGCCTCTGCTGACCTACCATGGGCCTCTTCTGTGATAACTCAATTCTTTCTTTAGTACCCAATTGCTTTGTACGGCCTAGGGAGGCACAAAAAGCTGCAGATGAAGCAAAAGCTCGGTTTGGACATATTGATGGTGATCATCTCACACTTTTGAACGTGTACCATGCTTACAAACAAAACAGTAAGTACTTCATTTTTTGTCAAATGACGAGCCAAATTTATTATTTGATAGCAATTGACTTACGAGCCTTGCAATCTATGAAAACTGCAGATGAGGATCAATCTTGGTGCTATGAGAATTTTGTCAACCATAGAGCGCTGAAGGCTGCTGATAATGTTAGACAGCAGCTGGTGCGCATCATGGCGAGGTTTAATCTCAAGCTGTGCAGCACTGATTTCAACAGCCGTGACTACTATGTCAACATTAGAAAGGCCATGCTTGCTGGGTATTTCATGCAGGTAGCTCATCTGGAGCGCACTGGACACTACTTGACAGTTAAAGATAACCAGGTCAGTATATATATTGTCTTCTCAGTTTCCTGGTCATGCATTCTTTCTTGGTGAAGTTTTCTCCATTTAGGTGTACAGATGGAATGTAACAATTTGTATTTTACAATTTATTTTGCAGGTGGTGCACTTGCATCCATCTAATTGCTTGGATCACAAGCCAGAGTGGGTCATCTACAATGAGTACGTGCTGACAAGCCGGAATTTTATTCGTACTGTGACAGATATTCGTGGTGAATGGTTAGTCTCTCCTTTCTTATAGTTGGGAGTTAGGACTTGTGAAATTGTTTCTTCGTTTTTCCTGATACAAGGACTTACTTTATGGATATGAGACCCTTCAATAGTCTAACGGTTTTTTCTTCGATAGCTCTTTAATTTACATGTACACTGGTTTGTCCAATACAGGTTAGTTGATGTGGCCCCACATTATTATGATCTTGAAAACTTCCCACAGTGCGAGGCAAAACGAGTCCTCGAAAAGCTTTACAGAAAAAAGGAGAAGGATCGAGAGGAGAGTCGGAACAGGAGATGAAGCTACAAGCCTACAACCATACAGGTTGTTAGGGCTCAAAATTTTCCATGGTGGTATTTGCTTGTTATTCCTATATGTTGGTTGATAAATGGGAAGAAACCAAAACTTATTGTACCATCCTAAGAGGAACTTCTTCCCTATATTTCTGTATTGTACTATCTAGCTCAAATTTGTTATTTTACTTGCTATTTTATCTTGTCTGAACAATTCAAGTGAACCTAAATGAAGAAGAAACTGGCATGATTTTGGACCTTTTATATTTACTTTCAACTACCTATTTATCTTGTTATCCTAAAGATCAATTCTCTTGTGCTGTTATCTCTGAGCTTGAGCCAGCTTGTTGAGCATCTTAAAATGTACTTTCCATGATTATTGCTGTTTATATGATCAAATTTAAGCCAAGTCATAGACTTCAGGTTGAGCTCGAAGAATTTGCTGGGTTAGGCTTTGATCTATTATGATCCTACCTCTGATATTTCTCTGGCATCTACTGGTATAATCAAATTGAATTTAATTCGATATACTCGTGTGATTACACGATAATATTGGTTTATATTTTTTGTCTATAAGCTTTTGCAAGGCCTGGAAGTTTTGTATTTATGGATGGTACAAATTTGGGCCTAGAATAGTTGGAAGTCGGGGTCCACAAGGACAGCCTATTTAATTCTCCAAAAAACAACTAGAAACCCTTCTTTCAGTTGTCGGCTGTCCCTAAAAGCCAAAACCCTAAACCCATTCATCCATATTTCTATGTTTCTCATCGATTTATGCATATAAAACCACTTATTTCTTCCATCTGATCTTCAGCAGGTTTCAAGTTTATCACCATGGACATATTCTTCTACCAACCTGAAACTACCATGGCTGTTGACAGTGTAATCCTGAGGATACTGATATTTTGCAGAAGAGGAATCTCCAAGGACGTTGGCCAATGCTCGGCAAGCTTTAAGGCTTGTTGACCTCTCTCTCGGTGCTGTCCTACCTGAGCTTATTTAAAAACACAAGAACAAACTATTAGTTTTATTTTACCCTCTTTCTCTTCCCACTGTATCCACTTCTTGACCTTGTAAGGCCTTTTCTTGACCTTGTAAGACCCCTACATAAATCTACTACTCCCATTATCAATATCTTGAGCCATCAACTGTTCCCACCTAGATCATCATCTCCTTCCCCGTCTATCCCTCCTGAGCTACCTATATAACATTCGAATCACACATCAGAATCCAAAAACCACAACGCCGAGCTCTCGGATCAATCGACTCAAGATTGTTCCAGCTTAACCAAGATCTCAAGTTTTAAACCTAGCAGTTACTTTCATTTTATATTAATATTTTAGTAAGTGTTGAATTCTATTTTGTACTCTTATACCTGCAGGAATAGAAAAGTGGAACTTGTGCAGGAGGGGGGAGTGTAAGTTTTTTTGTGTGTGTGTCAGTCAAGTCCGTTTGTCATTTTGTTTATCATAATCTGAGCTTTTTGTTTATCATTTTTGGTCATTGAAAGATCACTGATATTCTATCTCTCAGATTTTTTTAAGGAGCCAATACCTAGTGATTGTTCCTGCAGGAATATACAGTGATGATACTGATATAGGCCGAGGCATATAATTGTTGTCGTGTGCACTTTTAGGAACACTCATTTACTTTGTTCGTAAAAATAGGGTACAAATCATCTGTTTTTTATTATCTTTCTTTTGATTTTTATTTTAAATTGTTGGGTTTAAGGTTTAAGATTGTAGGTTGTGGTTAGGATCTAAGGAATTAGAAGTAGAGTGTATTTTTTAAAGTGTAGGTTTAAGATGTAAAAAATTAGGGTTAGATTTTAAAATTTAATTTTTTAGAAATTTTTAGTAAGGGAATGAAAAGAGACATGATTAAGGGGTAAGAGATTTCTATTCGAGGTGGAGATGGTTTTTGGTACAAATCGTCTACCTTTTATTGTAGATCCTTTGGTGTTTTCACTTTAAATTAGTAGGTTTAAGGGTTAAGGGTTATGGTTAGGTATTATAGTTAGGGTTAGGAGTCGTGTTTTTTTAAAGTGTAAGTTTAAAAGATATAAAAAATTAGGGTTAAGGTTTAAAATTAGTTTTAAAAGATTTTTAAGGTGGAACATGAAAAGAGACATAAATAAAAAACAATAATTTTTGTTCGTTTTTTGAGATAAGATTATCTAAATATTATATTTAAGGACGAGTTAGAATTTAAAGTTAAAATAAAAAACATAAGGGTAAATTTATATTTTATCTAATTTTTCAAAATATAATATAAAAAATAAAGGTAAAATTCCCATGCTAGGGAGGCAACAACCCCTCTCAAGGTCAAGGTGGATTCGTCCTTGATTGTGTCTGCCATTTTCTATTGTATTGTGGGGTGTTTTTTTTATTATTATTTCACGATCTATATTTTATGATTTTTGGTACAGTAAAACTAGAAGTCGTCTTACTTTTATGACGATTTTAAGTTATCTTTTTAAAAAATTATTCATGCCACTAGTTAACGAGTAAAAATTTTTTACCTTCTAACCGTACCTCTATGAGAATATAAAGTTGACATGTTTTCATGACGATTTTTATTTTTACGGTAACAAATACAATAATTCATAAAATATTTTTTTAACAGTAATATTATTAAGCTTTTGTTTTGAATTGATTTCAACACTTTTACTTGTATGCTTCTTTCTCTTTACTGCATCCATGTCCTTCCCTTCTGCTATATCTGAGACTCCATCTCTTAGATCTGTACAAAAAGAAACAAAGAAAAGGTGCAATGCCTGCTGATCCATAGGGGGGAAATAGGAAGGGAATGGAACAGGAAAAAATGATGGAATGGTAATAATTGGATAAGTTCATATGCATTTAAAGAAAATTGTGGCTGAATTTATTTGCATGTTATATTTTGAATTTGAATCGAGTAAAAAAATACATCTGGGGTTATCTTCCCATCTACGTATAGAGGTATAAAAGGGTGGGACGGGAGAATTAACCCCTATTTTTAAGATTATTTTTATTTTTTATATATAATTTTTAGTATCGAGACACGTGTAATAACACCGAAAAAACCCTAAATTCCTCCCCTCAATAGTTGAATTTAGTTAAAGTCTCAATCATTCTAGCATTGGATTCACTTCACTTTTGTGTTGTGAAGCACATACCTTTGTGCTCATCTTTTCATAAGAAAAAGTGGTTTCCATCTTTTAGGTAACATGCAAACATGGGAAACAGTTGATTGCTTGATACTGGCATTTCCTTACATCTTTTCCTCATTGTTAGGTATAATTGCAACCCGCAACCCCGGCTTTCGAGCTTTTAAAATTTAGTCCTTTTTCTTTCAGGGATTTAAATTCCGATCGATATCATTGCTAACCGAATTTTGTTAAATTTGAATGCTTTTTTGTCAATTCAACTTTAATTTTGAAATTATAATAATAAATAAATTAAATTCTCGGAATAAAGAGATTACGTTTAAAAGATCTGAATAGTATAAGGATTGGAAACATAATTAAACCTTACTAATAGTAAGCCAAGTCAGAGGTAAACAAAACTCGACTTGATTTCACGTAATATTTTCCTCTAAATGAGATTCTTTGGAACATACCTGTTAAAATGATAGAGAAAAATGAAAGAATTGAAAAAGTTGAGGCCCTATTATGAATGGTCTAATTACTATTCCCCCCCTGAATTTTTCCTGTGCCTACCTCAGCAGACCCCCCTCTGACATTTGACATATGCGTTACACGTGGATTTTCGGACCTCGACATTACATTCATGGACTTATCCACACGAATCTCATGTCGTCAGCTAACATAGTGTTTTGTTTATAGAATATAAGATTTTTTTGAAAAAAATAAAATTATAATATTATTTAATATATTATTAGAAATATTATTTTATTTTATTAATTTATTTAATAAGAATATAAAAATATTGTATTTGGTTGAAAGGATATAAAATTATTTAAAAATAAAATTTATTAAATTGTCCATGTATTATTTTTTTAACATGTTAAATTTTTAAATTGAAAAATATATAAATAAAAATTTAAATTATTTTTATTACATTATTTAATATTTATAAAATAAAATTATATATTTATCATATTATTATTATATATGTTTAAAAACACAGTTTATATTTACATACTTAATACATCACGAAATATATTATAAATATAACGTATTTAGATAAAAAAAAATAAAATCATATCTAAAATTTCATACAAAAATTTAAAAGTGTAAAATAAATAAATAAATATTTTATTAGATATTAATATACCATCAAAATTTTGAAGCCTTATTGCATTTTTTTTTTATAAGAACTTATTGCATCTCCTTATTTGTATACTAACGAGACTTTTTATGGAGTGAAAAAGAAATAGCATACCAAATTATTAGACATATTATTCTGTTATCCATATTTGATTATATAATCAAATAATTATCAATCGAATTAAAATTTTTCTTCTATAAACGCCGTAAAAATTATAATAAAAAAATTAGTGCCGTAAAAATTTTGTACGAGTATCTAACGATCGTTAAAGATTAAAATTATGTCAAAATAACAAATAAAACGAATCATAAAAATAAATAAAAAGTATACTAAAAAAACAAAAATCATAAAGATATATTTTTTTATTAAAATAAAAAATAAACTCTAATAAAAAAATAATTAATATTAAAATTAGTTCCAGACTACAGATTAAAAAAAAAGAAAAAAAGGCTACGTCCAGGATTGGGTTGAGAAAGAAAATGGGCTTTTTTAACCACTTAGAAATGATAACGTTTTCTAGTCAGATTTTTTTAAATTTTCAAATGTCTAAAAGTTTAATACGTTACTTTTTAAAAAATTATATTACTTATAACAGATAAAATAAAATAAATACATTTACTTAAAAAATGATAATAAAAAATTAAAATAAATAATAAAATAAATCTAAAAATTATAAAATTATCGATAACAGTGAAATTAATATAAATCTGTCACGTGATGAAAGCAAAATGTAAGTCCGTCATCTTCAATATTTTTAATGAAAAGAATTAAATTAATGTTTAAAGTGGGATTCTAAATCTATTATCTTCTAGAGAACTATAATAATGTTAATTCTAATCATAATTCTAATTCTGACGAGAATCATGTGATGTATTTAGTGACTCTAGAACCCATGATCAATCGATTTGATCGATTTAGGTATTAATTTATTTAACCAATCGTAGTAGTCTGTCGGTTAAATCAAATTAAGTTGAATTTGAGTTTTATTTTAAAATATTATATTTATATTATATATTAAATTTCGTTTGAGTTCACAACAGTCCTTGGTCGTGAGATTTTGAGAATTGAACAAAAATCTTCTGTCTCTTTTCCGTGTTTTCTTTTGTCTTTTTTTTTTTTAAAAAAAAATAAATTTTAAACCCTAAACCTTTATTTTTTATATCCTAAATCTTAAACCCTACACCCTAAAAAATATACCCTACCCCTAATTCCCTAGACCCTAACCAAAACCCCTAACCTAGAACCCTAAACCTCTAATTTGAAGTGGAGACATAAATAGAGGCATAGAGAGGGGACAGACGATTTGTATCCTTGAGAACCAGTTTTATTCAGCTTAATTCCCGTAATATTCAACATCATGACAACGGGTTCAAATCGTTTGCCCCTTTCTATGCCTTCCATTCATGCCCCCACTTTAAATTAGAGGGTTTAGGGTTTAAGTTTTTAGGTTAGGGGTTTTGGTTAAGGTGTAGGGAATTAGGGGTAGGGTGTATTTTTTAGGGGGTAGGGTTTAGGATTTAGGATATAAAAAATAAGGGTTTAGGGTTTAAAATTTAATTTAAAAAAAAAACAAAAGAGACATAAAAAAAGGGCTGAGAATTTTTGCTCCAGGAAAAACAATGACATACGCATCACACATTAATGAATAGTTTGTAGAAATACGTAGGAATAGGAATAGGAATAGCAATAGTAATACAGGGTTTGGCATCAAGGACTGACGAGCCAACTGTCTCCTTCAACATAGTATGTTCCTATAAAAGGTTCGGCTTCTTCATCGGTCAGAACTCGAGCCCACGGAACTCTGCCGGTGAAGTTGGCTCCCGGTCCGCTGCACTTGTATTCACCATAGTACACCCTACTGAAACCACAACACATGATTCCAACATTGTTACAAATTATAATAAATAGACTGTAGACACAGAAAAGCGACAGAGGATGATAGTGTTGTACTCACGCATCACGTTTCGGTTTGCCCCAGTCATTCCATCCTTGGGGGCGAACCACCTTGTCCATGTACGTGTAGGAGAAGACAACCCTCGAATAATCACCCCATGCTCTACCGAGGTAAACCAGACCAGTGGCGTTGCCGGTTACCACACTGTCTTTAAAGGAAAACCCACTGTCCAATGACGCACTGGATCGCTTCTGTGCCGTGAAGGAAGCCACTTTCTTGGCTATGGAATTCAAGTAGCAGTTCTGCACACCAACAAGGTTGTTATTCATAAGGCCAGCACCTGGCTTATTTTTAGTACCTGCGTGGCAAGTGTATGGTTTACAGTCTACAGACCTCGTAAAGTGACCTGCCATAGCCGAAAATGAAATCCACCGAGCCTTGGATAAAGCAGTTGTTGAAGTAGTGTAGACCCTTGTGGTCGTAAAGAGTGTCTTGGTCCCCATAGAAACTGCAGTTGTAGAATGCAGCTTTGGTCCCTGATATTCGAACTGCCACTGCTTGTCCCCCTTTGGATCCAATCGTGTGTGGGACTGTGTTCTGCAGCACCAAAATTATTACAACTTGTGCATGGAATCTTGAATTTAAAAACTTAATGACTCCATTTGATTAACCCGTGAACAACAGTTTTGGAATGTTTCAGGCATAATGCAGCAATGGGGTTTACCTCAAACTTGATGTTGATGGCCATAAAATAATTAGCATCCACGGCCACCGTTGCACTCTGAAATGTCTTCAAAGGCCTACCATCTATGCCATGACCGGAAGCGGTGTCGTTTCCGGTTATGGTTGGCGGGTTATTTGCATCCCCAAGAAATGTAATGAAGGGCATTGTTCTAGGGATGAAAATCTTTTCCCTGCCAAAATTAAACTTTATTACAAATACTAATAACATTGTAACACACACATATATCTATCTATCTATATATATGTATGTATGTACCTATAAAGGCCTGGTTTTATGTCTAGAACGACTCTCCTGGTGTTGCGTAGAGGGATGCTATTCAGTGCTGCTGTAATCGTCGTAAACTCGCCGCTTCCATCCGGACTAACATTTATCGTCACCTTGTTCGTCTCTGCAACCACCAGCTTATCGTCAAGAGTCCTCCGTCCACCGCCGTCGGACATAACAACGGATCGATCTGCCATCCGTTTGCTTCTGTGATTTAAGAGATTCCATCTCAGCCATTTGTCGAACTCCTTTTCAGTGCCTGGATTACTGGAAGTACTACTACATGTTCTTAAAGAACTAGTAGAGAACACAAGAATCAGAAGAAGGAGACGGATGTCTGAGTGCGCAGCCATGTCAGAATACGAACAAAACCAATGTGCATGTGGTGAGTCACCCTCCAGTGTCACTAAAAATATGTAATGTCCATCTCTCTCCGCATATATATATATATATATATATATTATAAAATCAACTTCTGGGGAGTATATGAATTGGTTAAGATTCTTGAACCCTATCCTATCCTATTCCATAATGGTGGGGAAGAGAAGAGAAAGAAGAATGCGAGAAGAGCTGTAATCCAATACCTCAGATCTATACACTTACGCGTCTGGTATAAAGTCTAATATTTCTGACCTATACGAAATAAACCGATAATAAGTTATTCGAGTTTAATTTAAATATAATTTAATTTGATTAAACTCAAGGTTGAACACAATTTTAATTCATAATGAGCCAAAACAAACTACTTAATATCGAATTCAACAAAGATAATAATAATAAGGGTTAGTAATAATAATAATTTTTTGAAAATAGAGGTTAATAAATTAAGATCGAGTTTGAGCTTTAATTTTTATTTTTGAGTTTAGTTTGAGTTTTGAATGTATTAAACACGTAAGTTTTTAGAGTTGAATTCGAACTTTAACTGAATTTAAATTTAATTTAATATTTTTAAATTTGTAAATTATTGAATTAAATTAATTTAATTTTAAGCTTGTTCACATCCCTAATATGAAATATGAATAAGAGGCATTTGAATATGGATGGGAGACTACAGAAGAGACTGGGCCAAGTTTTTATTTTAGTGGATTCCAGGAAAATGCCATGATTTTGCTACCGTAAGCCGAAGGTCAGATACACGAATAGTGATGCCACTTATCTTCTAGAGTGTTCCAAAGGCATATGTCAATTAAGATATTTATTTTTATTCGACCGACGGATATAAAATTTTATGTAAATTTTTTTAAAAAAATTATTAAAATTTTAAATGATATAAAATTATAAACATATAAAATCAGATTAATAAAAATATAAAAAAATACTTAAATTGTAAAATAAAAATAAAATTCTTAAGAAAAAAATTCTCAACACTGATTTGTGATTATGAACTCTGTTTTACTCTGTAGTTTAGCCTGTGTTGTTTAGGATGTTTAAAAATATTCGATTCGGTTGATCCGATCTAATTATTTATTGATCCGATCTAAAAATATGGATATCCGATTTAATTTTTTTATTTTTGGACTGGATATCCAATCCGATTCTAAGTTTTCTGGATCAGATACGGATCACAATATTTCAAGTTTCGGATTATCTGAAAATCCAAAAATTCAAATTTTCATTAATATTAATCTTGTTATATTTAACAATTTAGTGCTTGTTATTTAAAAAAAAAAAAAAACTTTTATAAATGTGATTCTTGTTGTATTTAGTAATTTGTTGTTTATTATCTTTAAAATTCTAAAATTTTCATAAATACAACATTCAAATTCGAAATATTAGTTTAATCAAATTATTTTTTGGATAATTGGATATCTGAATATCCGATATCCGAGTATGTGGATATCTGCTTTTTTTCAGATCGGATACAAATCATTATATCATCGATCTGAAAACTCGAATATTCGAAAAAATCGAATCAAATCGGATCCGATATCTGACAATGAACACCCATAAACTGTTGCTGGGGATTGATGTTTTAATTTGATTTTATTAAAGTTCAATTTGATACTCGAGGGTTTTATGTTTAATTACACATTTGAGAGTGATTTTTTATATGATATCCGGACATATTTATTTAGTTCAAATTGATTTTTTTTTATTTAAATTCGTTTGGTTTAGTAAATAATTTTAAAATTTTATAAAATATACATATTTTAATTTTAGATATAATAATTAATTGGACAAAATCAATTAGTACCAGATTGAATTAATCAAATATATGTAACTAATTAAGTAAAGACTTGTATCAGAAAATAAGTATATATCATTTTTTTTATAAGTACTTAAAAGTATTATTTTATCAAAATGAATATTTAAAATATTTTTTTATTAAAACATATATGTAAAATATTTTATTGATAAAAATAGATATTTAAAGTATGTTTTTATCTTAGTTCTTAAAAATTGATATTCGTTATTGATTAAAAATATTTTAAATATTTATTTTGATAAAAAAAATACATTAACTACTTACTTTGATGAACAAATAACTATATATGTATTTTAAAATATATAATATATATTAAATATTTATTTTAATTAACAAAAAGTATTTTAAATATTTAGACAAAATAGGTCAATATTTTTAAACAAAGTGTGTGCTTACTCAAATCACCTCCATACATATTGTTGATTTTCCAGACTGTCTTGGATAAAGTATTGTTGATTTTCCAGACTGTCTTGGATAAAGTATGTATAATTTAGAGATGGCACCAGTTAGGTCGGGTCAGATTTTTGATCCATCCGTACTCAATCCAAAAATTCATACCCTTTATTCATCACCCGACCTAATTTTTAAACTTTTAAATCTAACCCGACCAAAATCATTAATTTTTTTTTTAAATTTTAGAGACTTAATTGTAAAAAAAATAAAATTTAAGGATCTAGTTGTAAAAGAATTTAATTTTAATGACCTAATTATATAAAATATTTATAAAGAAATATCATTATTGCAAATATCGCTAAAATATATATGAAAAAATTACACTATTAGTCCTGAGTCGGGTCGGATTTTTTCCACCCGAACTCGAATTTTTTAAAAAAAATCTGACCTGATCGAATCAGGTCGAAACCCGTCGAATTCGGGTTCCGTGCCCATCCTAGTATAATTAAGGATTAAAATTATCATTATACCAATTTAATTGAATGGGATAATTATAAAAATCGACAAATATTTACATACCAATTCCCATTCCAAAACCTGGAGAAAACATTTGTTTTTCCTTTTGCAGCTATGGAGGTAATACAACAAGGAAAATTGAAATTTAAGCAAATTATTCTTAAACTACATGTGTTTGCAAGGGGCACGAAACATAAAAGAAAAGAAGAAGTCATAACACTTAAACCAGGTAGAAATCAAGAACATAAAAGGGCCAGAATTAGTGTGATTGTCAATTCAATTGTGCCATTTATGCCTGCAATTATATGTACATTTATCAGCACAAGTAAACAGAAGGTATGGTCTTAACTATAATCAACATGATTTGTCTGAGCTTACCTTGCTTGCGATATTGTTCGAGAGCCAGTCGAGTCCCTCGTACAGTCCTTCACCAGAAGTGGCGCATGTGCTCTGTATGTACCTGTGATAGCATACAGAGGGTGACATAGAAATCTACAGAGGGGATCAGATAAAGACGGCAAGAGAGATGATCTTACCAGTGGCGCTGGCGGAGAGAATGAAGCCCAAGCTTGTCGGTGATCTCGGCAGCGTTCATAGCATTTGGAAGATCTTGCTTGTTAGCAAATACTAGCAACACAGCATCCCTCAACTCATCCTGTCAACGAGCATACAATAATATGTTAGATTTTAACACAAAGGGACAAAGCCATCCAGAGTAACCACGTGTTCACAGGAATGACAATACCAGTATAAGAAAATTTATGCTCAATTACCTCGTTCAACATCCTGTGCAGCTCATCCCTAGCTTCAACCACACGATCACGATCATTGCTATCAACCACAAAAATAAGTCCTTGTGTATTTTGGAAATAATGTCTCCACAGTGGTCGAATCTTCGAAGAAAGTCGAAGCAAATCAGCAAGGTGTATAATTGAGATAATCGAACAACATAAGCATTTTGTTTATTAATCTAACAGATGTAAGTTGAACTCAAAACATATACTCCAATTTTAAGAGCTAACCATCAACCCATGCATATACTTAACAGATACTCCATTAGCATGAGTTTTCTCCTTTCTCGGAACATACAATACTTAATTGCTCATGGAATATATAAGACTGCAAAATCCCATCCATATTCATTCCCTTTTACAAGCTATGGTAAGAAAGTAATAAATAGAACATATCAAAAGATCTCTAGTTTTTTCCTTTCATGCAGTAATTACAGTTCATGGAAATATGCCTCAATAAAAACTAAAAATAGTTACCTTGTCCTGGCCTCCAACATCCCAGACAGTAAAGCTGATGTTCTTGTATTCCACGGTTTCAACATTGAAACCTACAAGATTATAATATTATCAATTTGAAACAAATTTCAACCGGAAAAATGTTACAACTTCATGAGATCAATTACCAATGGTGGGAATCGTGGTGACAATCTCTCCCAACTTGAGCTTGTAAAGAATGGTGGTTTTACCAGCAGCATCAAGCCCAACCATCAATATACGCATCTCCTTCTTGGCAAAAAGCCGGCTAAATAGCTTTGCGAAAGACAGCCCCATTCTTCACGTCTGCGTAATCATCAATATAATTTGAAAATTAAAAAAAAATGTATAATTCAAGATCAGAGCAGATCCACTGGCCTAAATTCAGAACAAAAACGATCGGAAACCAAACAGGCTAGACTTGAACAGATCAACAAATAAAACTCTAAATCCAACAAATAACGACATAAATTCAATTCGAGAAATACAAATCTAAGCAAACCAACGTAACTCACGACTGATTCAAAGAACTAAATCAGATCAACACTATGCGAAGATTTCAATATTCAAAAAATTTGACACAATTCCGAAACAAAATTGGAGTCAAATCTTCAAAAACATAGAGAGAGAGATGCAGATCGGTAGAGACAAACAAAGAACTTATATCAGTTGAATTTCAGATTACGAGATGAAAATTTCTCTAAATCCAACATCTAACGACATAAATTCAATTCGAGAAATACAAATCTAAGCAAACCAACGAAACTCACGACTGATTCAAAGAACTAAATCAGATCAACAGTACGCGAAGATTTCAAAATCCAAAAGATTTGACACAATTTCGAAACAAAATTGAAGTCAAATCTTCAAAAACATAGAGAGATGCAGATCTGTAGAGACAAACAAAGAACATATATTAGTTAAGTTTCAGATTAAGAGATGGAAATTTTACCTGCGAGAAAATGTGAGCGGTTATTAAGCGGAGTCGAACGGAGGAGAGAAGTGCGAGCGAAGATTTGCTCTACGAATTATCAGTTTTTACTATTTATAGATCCAAAAATGGATCTTAGTTTAACGGAACGCCGTCTACCCATTTTGAATTTTCAAAACGTTTCGGCCGTTAGTTAGATTCGACCCTCATTTCTTTATGACGCCGTTATGACGACGCTTGATTTCCACGCGTTGTAGAATCGCCGTCTGTTTGGAATGGGAGGTCGGTTTCCTTCGTGAGGATAGATATTTTTAAAATAATTTGTTTTAGGAATACGATTTTCCCTCGCTGATATCATTAAAAATATGTAATTGTTTTATTAAATAATTTAAATTAAATTCAAATAATTTATATGTACGATGTTTAATTAAAATGTTAAGATTCACTTAAACTTTTTTAAAAAAAATATTATTCAATTAATACAAGAATATGCATTGTCAGTTATTTTTTTATAAATAAACTATTCAAATTTAAGAATAATTAAAAACATGTTCGACTAACCGATAATTTAAATTACTTAATTTTCAATCTTAAACGGTATAAACCGTGTCACTTACATAAAAAATTGATTTACCAATTAATCAAAATACTCAATTCAAATCAAATAATAATTTCTTTACTTATTAAAATATTAATTTTAATTCCATAAATTTAATAATAATTAGATTGCAATAAAAGTATAAAAACAAGTAAATTATAAACAGTTGAAAATTTACGCCTCATAATAAAGGGAACAAATGAACATTGAGGGTGACCAAGACAACTAACATGGCTTCTTTACCATATAACTGAAAACCTACTACTCTCTACAATAGCCAAACATTTCTGCAAGATGCAGATAACAGGATTACCCATCATAATCCGAGGAAGGAGCATTGTTTTCTCGCATGCTCCGGGATCAGTTTCGCTAACATATCCGAAGGAACTCCCTTCAATTCTGAAAATACGGCGACGATCATCAGTTTCAAAGTTCAAATGGTAAAAACAGTAGAGAAAACATCATCATGTTCTTTTACCATGAGGCTTAAAGTTGAACAGTGGAGGAAGAAATCGGCCGTTTGGCAGGCGAGTGTTAGGATCACGTAGCTCATCGAAGAAGGGATGGATCAAAGCCTCAACCTGTACAGAAAGTAAAAACGCTCGTAAAACTGTACATTGACAAACACAAATGTTCATATAATTGAATGAAAGACGAATCCAGCAGAATACAGAGAAAAACGAAGAACAGACGTGTAAACGGTGGATACTTACAGCAGTACTACGAAGGTTTGGAGAGTACTGCAGTAGTCGTGAAACAAGGTCCACAGCTTCGGGAGGCATACGCTTATGAAATATCTGCACACCAACAATACATTGATCAATACCATGTATATATTTATCAAGTGAAGAAACATGTGGTTTCCACTACCTTGTGCCACGGGTGAGCTTTAATCTGGGGAAATTTGAATTCTGTGTAGTTAGGATTCATGCACTTTATTTCTTCTCTTGTCGGGGTACCTAGAACCTGCATAAAAAATCACAGGTGTATGATAAATCAGAAATCAAGTGCCAATGATGCCACCAGTTATTTAAAAGCTTGGACAGGTTCATATCTTCCGTCCTTCATGTTTACAGAATAATTTTTCCGATACCGTCATGATAAAACTATTATTGTTTAGAATTTTGAACTAAAATGTACCTTAATAATCTCAACAAGCTGGTCTACTCCGCTCTCACCAGGAAACAGAGGCTGTAGTCACAGATATAATACTTGTTATGTAATATAAAGGCAAAAATACGCACAGCGCTTAAAGAAAGAATATATGCAAGGAAGCATCTACCTGCCCAAGCAATAGCTCAGCCAAAACACAGCCAGCAGACCAGATGTCAATGGCCGTAGTGTACTCAGTTGCGCCAAATATTAATTCAGGTGCTCGATAGTACCTAGAACAGATGTATGATATGTTTGGTTCCCCTTTTACCTGGTCAAGTTAAATCAAAATTAGGCTCATAAACAATTAGGTTGCAACAGAAGAAGCAAATAAAAGAATCTATTGTGCATACCAAAACTTTGGCACTTCCAAAATCGCAGAGTTTTAGCTGGTGGGTGTGGGGGTTGACCTGAAATGGAAATCATTGTATTGGTAAGAGTAGGCTTTTTAACGTAAACGTACAAAATGATAAATAAACCCAACCTTCTATATTGAATAAACAAATAAGACGGAAACTAAGTTATACCCCAAAATAAATAAAAAGATGTACTCTTTGCAACAAGGATGTCACGGTGGCAATATCTTTGAGTGAATTTATTACAAACTCATTCTTTTTAAATTTTTGAGATGGCAAAGCTTTTTACTATAAGTTTCAGATTTGGCGTTACAATAAATCAACATGCAGATATTTGCCAGAATGTTGGATTCTTTCTTCCCTAGCAAAAATCAATTATCCTTTCGAAATTATTGAACCACCAACCCAGTTCCGGACAATGTTTGTCTGTAGTCAATAAATATTTAAAACTGATAGCTTTAGTAACCACCAAACAGAAAGCATCTATCAAGTTGCTTGAAAACATACCAATAAATTTTGAGGCTTAATGTCCCTGTGGCACACACCAATACTGTTATGAATGTAAGCAAGTGCTCTGCAAATCTGCACAAAGACAAAAATATTACCAATTTCATTTAAGGCTTACATATTATGGCATCATGGATTCTTGTTTCCATAGAGATATACAAGATAGCAAAAGTTAACATCTTAATCAAGCTGATACCTGGTAAAAGTAGAGCTTAACATATATTAGTGGCATCCTTTGGCTCATCTTATTATAATGTTTGATAACGCGGTGAACAGTCTCCGGAACATACTCAAGCACCAGATTAAGATAGAGCTCATCTTTTCCAGTAGTTGAAAAGAAACAATGCTTTAGAGAGACAACATTAGGGTGGTCTAGTACACGCATAGTTTGCAATTCACGGTTCTTGTATCTTTTGTCTTGAAGAACCTTTTTAATGGCAACAGATTCACCTGTCTCTAAACATTTAGCCTGAGATACAACATAGACAATTCAGTACAAAACTAAAAAGCTCACCTTAAAATATGAAATTTGAACATATCTTCAAGTGAAGTATGAAAAAAGATGAAATCAATGTGTACCTGAAACACTACCCCAAATGATCCATGCCCAACAACACGCTCGGCCATATAGCTTATTGTCTAAAAATGAAAGAAAAGATAGAAAATCAACATACATCCGTAAAATTGACCCAATAAACTCTAGTTCACAAGGAGAAAAAATAGAAAATTAACCTGCTTGGGTTGGCCATTTTTACCCCCAATAGTGGTGATGATTATATGCCCCGTCTCAGTTCCATTACCATCAACTATAGCTGCCTCCACTTCCTGCAACATAGTAATAGTTTTTTTCAAAACCGATCCAGAAGACCAATAACCAATTATCGAAATAAAGCAAAGCAACGTATGAAAACATATCAACATACCTTGTCATCCCTGATTTTCATATCATTCATTTCATCGGGTAATCTATCAACACCAGCTGCATTTACACTAGATTCTCTTGAACCAGAAGCAGGAACCATACCAATAGAAGTCATTGGACCAAACCAAAATCAAAAACCGAGAATCTCAAGATCCTCAGTCGAATATTAAGCTCTTTAAATCAGCCAAAATAATACCCAACGAGTCACCTGTAAAAACGCGTTAAATAAATGTCAATGATTCATCCTAACATAAAACGGCAACATATCTAAGATTCATAAAAACATTAAAAAATGAAACCTCTAATCCTTTGAAGAAAAAAATAATACTATGATTTTTACACACGCGCACACATTTTAACTACGAATATTGCATAAAATCATGTTAAGCATAGACCGTTGTTCTTCCTCCACGCATTAACCTTAGCCTTTTGGCGGGTCAGCCCTAGAAGGAAATAAGGATCTAAGATCAAGCAAAAATTCAACAAAAGTAACGGAAACAAAACACGATCTAACAGCCAAACACGGAAACAAAAACAGAGAACGTAGATGAAAACAATTACCGGCCGGGTCAAGAAATCGGAGGAAAAACACCAGGTACGCGTGGTTGAATCATGAAGGAGAAAATGCGGGAACGGATTTCTGATCTTAAAACGGATCTGTGACGGAGAACGATCGCCGAATGGAAGATTTGTTTTCCAGAGGAGAAAATAAAAAGAGAGAAGGTGTTGCTTTGAGAGCTTTGCTGGGTTTTTCTTTTTGTTTTGTTTTTTGGTCGGTGAGGGAGGCGTTGATGACAGTCAAAAGGATTTTATTATTTTTTCTTTTTTACATTTTTTTTCCAACAGTAGGTGGGGTCTCTCTTTTTGACCGTTCAAACACAGGGTGGTCCCCACTTTCAGCTTTCTCTCCCTTTCAAGTTTTGAATCCAACTGTTCCCTTTGTTTTTACGCGACACGTAATCATTTTACCCCCTAGTTTTTACCGTTTGCCAATTACCATTTTACCTTTACTGTATTAAACCATTCGGTTCTTCTTTAAATTTATTTTTTAATCCAGTTTATTGCACGATTAGTATCTAATTACGAAAAATAAAATTTTAATTTAAAATATTTGACGTTGAACGAATTTAAATATTTATCTTAAAATTTTAAAATGTGTATTTAATATAAATAAATTATTTTTCAAATTTATTTTGATTTATTATAATTTAAGTGTCAAGATGTCTCGTCCAAAGATAAAGGCTTACAGAAGTAGTTAAGTGTAATTAATATTCCAAAAATCCATGCAGAATGGAATTGGATAAAGATCAAAAACTTTTGGACAAATTATTCCATTAGTCCTTATATATGTATAAGTTATGGATTTAATCTTTTATATTTTATTTGTTCGATTTTAATCCTAATACATTTTGTGGAAATTAAATCTACCCTAAACATAAATCTCTAAGCCCTACGTTCTAAATCAGAGAATAAAACTAAATCTGAAACATACGTACAATACAAGTATGGTGTGACTAAATTACAAGACTTAAAATGACCAAATTAGAGAATAATAATTAAATTCGATCCTAAACATAATTTTCTAACCTCTAAACTCTAAATTTTAACCCTCGTACCTAAAAATCAATGTACTTAGTAAAAATATATATTTATTGTTTGTGTATCGAATATAAATCCAAACAATATACGTGACTTACATCTCTAACTTAATTTAACTTAACAAATTTCACAATTATTATTTGGATCAAAATTCATTTAAAATACAAGAAGCTTAAAAGACTAAAAGCTATCAAATTATAATATTAAGATTAAACCCACATTTTATTATAGTACAAGGACTAATATGAGAATTTAACCAAATTATTTCCATCTATTAATTTCAGTCGTAAGGTTAATAAATTAGCATCAAATGGAATCATCGAAAAGAGAAATTATATAATGGTAAGTCTTATCACGTGTTTATGATATTAATCACTAAAAATCGTATATCTTAATAATTTTTTTATGTCATATTTTTTTAAATGAATCTTTATATGACATGAAAAAAATAATGAGATGGATGTCTTTAATGGTTGATATATGAATGACGTTGTGAAACTTACCCATAATATAATTTCTTTGTTAAAAGGGGAAAAATTAAAGAAAAAAATTGTTACTATTTCATACCAATGAACATGACAAACGTGTTGAATCCCTTGAATATTTGTCTTGAAGATCAAGTCAATACCTACAAAATGTGGCCATCTGGAAAACGTTTGGTTCAAGCCAAAATTTCCCATTATTTGAATCTTCTTATTTATTTGAAAAGACTGGGTCTTACGAGGGTGATAATGAGTTTGATCTTATGAGTTATTTGGATTTGATTTTGCTAAAATTCGGTTTAAAGTTTGATTCGAGTGAATTTGACTTGAATTCGATTTAAAATTTTAACAAGATATGCTGAACCTATTTAAATTACTCAAAAAGCTGATGAACATACTTAAAAAGTTATATTTTATATATGGCACTGCCCAGCTAACGGCGACCAGTAATACTGATTTAACATTTTAGATTATAACTTCAAATAATATAAAATAATCTTTGTATACATTAAAATATTATATATTTTGATAATTTTTAATTATATGTTTTTAATCGTTTTTTTCAGTCTAGGTTGTTTATACTCTTGTTTCAACAGCCTGTCTGATTCCGGCAAAATGAGTGCTAGATTCTTGGCCATATGAAATTTGTGCAGGCTACCAGCACAACCCAGTCAAAAGAAATCACTGTCACAAGCCAAGCACTAATTCAACGGTTGGGTCCTTCAGTTGTAGCCTTAAAAGCATGTAGTCTACTACTTGAGAACAATGTTAAACGGGAAATCCATGATTGAGCATATTGTCACGGGAATAACTCCTTGACAAGTGGGATCGAAATGATCATTTAACTGTCTGATTTTACATCGAGCGTCCATAAGAGACGTAAGTAAGGTGAACAACCGTGCTAAAAGGTCAATCACGAGAACAAAAGTTTGTGACGAGGGCGTCACGAGGCTGAGTGGATGAAAATGTCACACCTAAAAAGAGATAAGGAGCATTAATCCTACATCAAAAAAAAAAATAGAGGTCTTGAGATATATAAACTATGACACTGCACATTTTATCAGACATAATTTTTAGGAAGAGTGTAATAGCCCCGTAACGATATGCATAGGAGCAGATCTTGGTAACCCACATTCAGGAATTTAAATTTTTTTAAAAAATTGAGATTTAATAAAAGATTTAAAAGGGATTTAATTAAAAATACTAAAAAAAATTTAAAATATAATAAGATTTAAAAGATACTGTTTTTAGTCACTTTTCCACTTTATCACAATTGAACTATTTATTAAATTTATCAAATTCTTAAATTTGATATTTTAGTAAATAAAATAAAAAAAATATTATTCAAATAAAATATTTCTGTTGAATAATTAATAAATTATTTAATTTAATTGATATATATTCAAAAGTTAACCCATTAAAATTTGAAGTATGGACACATGTGATCTAAAATAAGTTAGGTACCAAATTTCACAATTTAAAAAGTTGAATACTTAAATTACACTATAAAAAATTTAGGTACTTAAATGCACAAAGAAAAAGTAGATACCCCATTGCATATAAATGCAAAGGGTAGGTACCAAAAGTTACATATACCCACAACCTAATTCAAAGCTAATATGGACTTGGACTTGGTCTTCAGTCAAGAGGCTGCCTGATTGATAATAAGTTCAACATGAACAAGTTTGAAAAACTATGAACTTCCAAAGCCCAAAGGAAACAATGATTTAATGATAAGTAATTATCTAATCCCAAAATAACATTTTCATTGTCCCTCTTATTAAAAATTATCACATAATTAGTAAATTAGTTTAAGTGATAAGTAATTTAATATTATTTAAGTAGATCACAAGTTTGAGAAATTATGTATGAAAGAATTTTACTGAAAAGCTCACACCCACCAAAATCAAGTGTGCGGCACAGGTTGATTCAATTAGTCGGGACTAGAGATGGCAATGGTTCAGATTGGGGCGATTTTAGCCGTCTCGCCCCGACCTTAATATATATTTCCAGGGATAGAGCTAGGATTTAATATTGGGAGGGGCAAGAGTCTATTAAACCTTGAAATTTAAAAATTGGAAGGAACAAAAACCCTATTTAATTAACATTTAAACTAAAAGGACTAAAAATGCAATTATACCAAAAATTTTGGGAGGGGCACTCCCTGCACAACTTCGTCCCTATATGTTTCTCTCGACCCGAAATAATGAAATATATAATTGATTCGATCCAAATATATTAATAAAAAATTTGACTAAACCCAACTCAAAAATATGAATAAAAATATTAAATATTATATATAAAAATATATAAATATATTGGATTGGATCGGATCAGGTCAAAGTTATGTTGTACACAATAAAATGTTCATATAATTTTTTTATAAGCAGACTTATAAAATTGTAAATTTTTTTTTCCAAAAATCTAAACCTTAATTCCTAAATTTTAAATCAATAAAGTTATTATCAAATCTTAAATTCTACTTTATAAACCCTAAAAATTAAATATTTAAAAAAATAAAATTTTTCACGGTTAGTACATAGAATATTTTCCTCAATAATTAATTGTCTAAAAACATGTGATTAAGAGAAACTCAAATGAACCTTCCCTTCTGCTGCACTATGCTTGGATGAAAGGAAACCGAACTTTTTCCCGACAAGGACATGGCCGTGCTACTTAGGTGTAGACCAACCATGGAGTTTGGCTCTACTTTCCCTAATGCTTAGTGGTCTGGCTGATGACACCATCAAAAACCACTTTAGGGTATGGCTCCTTTGCTGGCCACTTGTTTTCCTTTGCCTAATTAATTGTGGATTTTTTTACAATTATCAGTATTTTATTTGTTAATTAATTTAAATTATGTATTACATAATATGTAATATTGAATAATCCTTCAATTTATTATTTTTATAATTTTATTGATCAATAAAGTGAACATGAGTTAAAGATGAAAAAATGAAAAAAAATCTTATGTTTTCTTTGTTGTATACATTTTTATATTATCTAAATATGTGTCACAATTGGGTTATCGTGGCGTTGTGACTAGACCGACTATAATATAATGTCTTAATTTTTTTTTTGGTTATCAATAATAATCACGTATGTTGACATGTGATTGTTGAATATTATTCATCTGAGTATGTTCATAACTTGTTTACTTATATAGGTTACTCTTATTTATTCAGCTACGTGAAAATTTATAAGAATAGGTTACTATCGTTAACTCACAACAGATATTCGTAAATTATGATTTCCTGACACGTTATAACAAGTATTTATAAACAATGACGAAGCTACATGAGGTGGGTAGGACAATCACCCCACCCCGAAGAATTTCTTTTTTACACTTTCATTCCCTTATTTAAATTTTTAAAAAATTATTTTTTTATAAATTTGTCTCGTAACCCTAAATCTTAGTTCTGTCCCTGTTCATAAATACTAACAAATTTATTATAATATTCTTAGAAGTCAAGGGTTCGAGCACCAATGACGCCAGTAGAGTGATTGAACGATCAATGTCAAATGATAGAGATTATATTCTAGAACAGATACTACTGGAATCACTATTATCTAATTCAAAAAAAAAATATATTAGTATTTACTGCTTTCTTGAGTAATTTAATATATATAATCTCTTTAATTCCGATAAAAAATAATTTAATATATAATTTAAAATAATTTTATTCAATTCACAATAATAAAATTTAAAATTTAAATTCATTATCGATATTGATTTAAACTCGTAACGTTTATATACATATACAGATGTATTCAACGTCCCTTTCGTCCCCTATTTTTGTATTTGAACATTGTTGGTCAAATTAATAGTATTTTTTTAATATGCACGTGAGTTTTTAAAAAATATAAAAAAAAGTTTTTACTGTAAACGCGTGGTACTGTAATTAACCGTACATAGAGAAGCTTCATAAATATAAATATTTTAACAAAATTTATTTATAAAATAAAATTAAAATTGATACATAAATTTAATTGAATATATATAAATTTTAATTCATTTTAGTTATATAATATTCTCATATTGAATAAGTAAAATATTTTTTATAAATTAATATATATATACATATGATATATTAATAAAGTTGACTCAAATATAAATAATTTTAATATTATTTAAGTAGATATTAAATTTAAAATATTATTTATTTATAAAAAAATTAAAATATAACATGAATTAATTAAAATAAAATTTTAAAATATATAAAAAATATAGTATATTGTTATTTGAAATTATCAAATCTAGCAATTGAGAAATTATATCAGCAACTCTTTCTGTCACGTCATTCCTGAATCATCCAATTCCTCCGTCTAAATTAATCCAAAGGTTAAAAATGTTACACGTGTCAACCAACTGTACTCCGTTTACCTCTTCGTCTCCGTCTCTGACCTTATAAATATCGATTCAAGCCCACCAACAACAAAGCATGATCGTTTTTGGAGGAAAAAAGAAAGAATCATTATCGGTTTATAGTCTGGTTTGAAGAAATTTGATTTTGCCAAAGCTGTTTTTGTGTTTGTTTAAGCTGATTTTCTGAAAGAAAAAGAAGAGAAAAAAAAGATGGTAGCTAAAGCCGAGGTTGTTTGTCAACAGAGCGTGCCGATGTTGGACGTTCCGTTTTTCGGTAAAGGAAGTAATATTGAGGAGTTTGATGAAATCGTAGCGATTTCGTCGCCGGTTTCTTCGCCTAAGTTCCGACAAGTTCGTGTCGCCGTTGAGTCGGCTTCCGCCGATTTATCCACCGCGCAACTGGTTAGATTTTTCCCAGAACTTGAATTTTAATGGATGTTGACTCACAACTAAGTTTCTTAATAAGGTTGCAAAAATTGAAGCATAAGTATGTTGGATTTTGTTTTCTGCGGGATTTAGCTGAGATGATTAACTATTTTGTTTCTATTTATGTATAAGCTTAAGAGGAAAATCTGCTCATCGGTTGTATCTTTGGGATCCATTGATTTTCATGTGTTAGGGTTTTGAGAAGAAAAAATGTTGAAATTGTTAAATTTGTAAGCTTGGTGATTGGGATTTTGCAGGGTTGAGATTTGACTAGGATTTACCCACCAAAATTTTAGCTGCATATAGAGAATTAAAAATGATTTTGCTTAGCTTTTCCCCTGCTAAATCAAGAGCCTTTAAATTGCTACTCTATATTACTTTTCTTTTGTTTCAATAATTTGAAGTTTAAACCTTTTAAGGGTCATTAATTTTTGTCTTCTCTTATTTCAGGATGTGAAATCTCTGGATGAAGTCCCAGATCCAAGTAACATTGAATCTACAGTCCTGCAATTCGTCCCGAGTATCCATTCGGGTAGCTTTGCTGACATCGGACCGAGGAGATTCATGGAAGATGAGCATATTAGAATAGATGATCTATCATCACATTTGGGGCCCCTTTTCAAGTTCCCTAAACCTAGTGCTTTTTATGGGGTAATTACTGTTCTAGCTGTTGTTGCTGCCTTTAATTTGATGTTGTTGTACAGAGTTATAACTAAGGTAGGTTTCGATTCGTATCCAGGTGTTCGATGGTCATGGAGGTCCTGAGGCAGCAGCGTATATAAAGAGAAATGCCCTTGGATTATTTTTCGAGGATGTTAATTTTCCACAGTCATGTGAAGTTGATGATGATTTCTTGGAAGGGGTTGAAAATTCGTTTCGGAAATCATTTCTTCTTGCTGACATTGCTCTTGCGGATGATTGTACTGTGAATAGCTCTTCTGGAACAACAGCACTTACTGCTCTTATATTCGGAAGGTATCTTTGTCTGCCATACGTTGAATTGATTACCTTTTTTCAGTTTGAGTATTCTTGAGCGATGTTTTGAACTTTTAGTTCTTTGCCCGTGCTTTTAGGCTTCTAATGGTGGCCAATGCTGGTGATTGCCGAGCAGTTCTCTGTCGAAAAGGGGAAGCAATCGATATGTCTGAGGACCACAGACCTATTTATCCATCAGAGCGAAGGAGAGTAGAAGAGCTAGGTGGTTTTATTGATGATGGATATCTTAACGGCGTGCTATCAGTTTCCCGAGCCTTAGGAGACTGGGACATGAAGTTCCCCAAGGGTTCCTCTTCACCTCTCATTGCTGAGCCTGAGTTTCGCCAGATGGTTCTAACAGAGGACGACGAGTTCCTCATCATTGGATGTGATGGGATTTGGGATGTCATGTCTAGTCAACATGCTGTTAGCATAGTTCGCAGAGGGTTGCGAAGACATGATGATCCCGAGCAATGCGCTAAAGACCTTGTCTCGGAAGCCTTACGTCGCAACACATTCGATAATCTCACTGTTATCGTTGTATGCTTCTCTGAATCCGATCACCATGAGCAGCCGTCCCCTCGTCAAAGAAGATTAAGGTGTTGTAGCCTCTCCACAGATTCCCTGTGTAGGTTGAAGAGCTTGTTGAACGGCAGTGGCAATCGTTGATCGTAAAGTTAATTTTTTTAAATGATACTGTTTCTAGCCTGCTTCAGTTAGAGCTTCAAAAAGCAAGCAACAGTTTTGCTGGGGTTGGTTTTGGTATATTTATGGTGGATTATGGGAAGATGTACATAGAGAATGGTGGTGTAAAGATGATTTGGATATATTTATAGGATGAGTTCTAAAAATAAATTTTAAAAGCATATTTTAAATAATAAATATTAAAAAAATTAAATTCCTAATAGTTGATCTTAATAACAAATATTGGAAAAAAGCAATTGATTTGATACTGATTTGAATAAAAAACCAACCATTTTGACATTGATCTGACCAAATTTTCTATCTGAATTAAATTCAAATCAAACCTGATATGATTTAATTCGATACTAAATACAAACAATTCGACTTAATATGATTCGACCCGAATGACCCAACTTCGTCCCAGCAATCAATATTATGAAATCTTGTTACACTTGTAATCTTAAAATGTATCTTCTTCCTTGACAGTTAATGGCTTATACTAGATACCCTTCTCAATAGCTTTTTAAGTACCATTTACTGTTCATACAGACTTATTACAGTCCACAGGCTCTGGTATTAATCAAATCTACTCTATTTCAGCCATTACCTTGGTTCAGGTTTGCATACTTAGTCCATTGGAGCTGTTTGTATGTTGTTTTCCAATGGGTTCTTCATGCCTGCGGATTTACATGGTAAATATAGTTCTTTTTCCATTAGCTTCCTGTGCCTCTCTTAACTTCTGGTTCAAACAACTAGTTAACACTGTTAGTACTTCTGCAATCCAAGGTGGCCCTATCCTTTGAGCTTAACACACCATGGGCACCTTTATGGTATGTGGTTTGACTGTCTCAATATACATCCAATTTTGACTCAAATTGTTAAATATATAGGAAACTAATGAATATATGTACTAATTGTAATATATATACTAATTGTAAAAGCAAAAAATTCAATCTTACCAAGATTGTTATACCTAATGATTTTGTGAGATCATACTAGTTTCCTTCTTTCAAATCTCACTGCTTTTAGATGGGGTGAATTTGTTTTGACAGTTGTGGTCTGTTTACATGAAGATGGGGACATTCTTCATATCCATTTCATGGACAGATTGTGGTTTTGTGGTCTTATCTAATATGATTACTACATACTACATTAACTAAAAAAGGCAGGTTTTGGTCATTTGTTTGCTTCTTGCCAACAGGGATGAGGCATAAACAGCCAACTACAAATGTTTAGAAACATCACAGCTTTAGCATGTAAAGAGCTTGAAACTAGAAAGCCATTCGATAAACTATACTCGGGTCATAAGGAAATCTGTAATAGTCTACCATCAATTGTATGATTCCATCAAGCACTAAGACTGTTCGGCTTATCAAGAGAATCTAATTAAAGCCTATTGAACTATGGCATAAGGGTAAAGGCATGATAAAACAACGTGTTGTACTGTATCTAGTGCTTCTATTTCTGATGTGATTAGAGCCTTGGACCTATATAAATTTCATATAGTGTTAGACTGGAATTCCACTTACCAACATAAGTCAGAAACTTGAAAATGATGATAAACAACTAAATATGCAACAGTGGAAATATCAAACAGATTCATTTTAACACTCTACATCATAAAAACAATGACATTCAAGAACTCTGCAAAAAGCCCCAAGTGATGTACAAAAATAGCTAAGAATTTTCCTAGATGTCTTAGGCATATAAAGCAAATGCAGATACAAAACATGAAAGCATCTATAAAAAACCATCAACCAAACAAAATAAAGCAGAAAAGCAACATAATTGGATTTAAACAGCTGAATTGGTAATCAAAATATCCAAACATAACAAAATTCTTTCGAGTATGCAAAGTTCAAACGTTACTGGAAATTAAATCCTAATACCCATATTGAAAATAACTTAAAGATTCATTTTTTTACCGATCCTAACCAAAGATCGAACTCCACTCAATCCCCACCAGCCTTCTGGTAAACATAAGTGAGCCCACACTTACCGCAGTAATGCCTATCGAAATGGTTAGCCATGAAAGTGCCTGCGCCGCACTCCGCATTAGGACACTCTTTCCTCAGCCTCTGAACTTTCCCGGACTCGTCCACCTTGTAGAACTGGAGTACGGCGAGCTTGACCTTCTTTTTCTTGTGCTTAATCTTCTTGGGCTTGGTGTAGGTCTTCTTCTTCCTCTTCTTTGCGCCACCCCTCAGACGGAGTACGAGGTGGAGGGTGGATTCCTTCTGGATGTTGTAGTCGGCTAAGGTGCGTCCGTCTTCAAGCTGCTTTCCGGCGAAGATGAGACGTTGTTGGTCGGGTGGGATGCCTTCTTTGTCCTGAATCTTGGCTTTGACATTGTCGATGGTGTCGGAAGACTCAACCTCTAAGGTTATGGTCTTCCCCGTTAGGGTTTTGACAAAGATTTGCATCTTTGCGTGTTCGATGGCCAGAGGAAATGGGGAGTCGGCTTAGGTTCCGAAAACTGGAAATGGCTGTTAAGTTTTCATATATATATAAAGGTAAAATTAGGGTTTCCATGGGAGTTGAAAGTACGCAATTGCCCATCGGAGAAATAAAAATAAAAGCCATTACTTATGATTCGGGAAAAACAAATGGAGATGCGGGGCATCGAACCCCGTGCCTCTCGCATGCAAAGCGAGCGCTCTACCATTTGAGCTACATCCCCATATATCTTCAAGAGAAAATACCTATGTATATTGTTTTGCGACACGGTTCGATACAAACTCTGGCCAATGGGTGTTTTCTGCAAGTAGAAGCGTACAACGTATGTTTTTTTCTCTTCAAATTTGTATGTATTTTATTTAAATTTTATTATTATAACAAATACATTAATTAAAAATATTATTTAAGTAAGGATAAACGTAAATATTTTAAAATTATTATTTATTATAATAAAAACAATGATTTAAAATAACCATAATTTATTTATTATTATTTACAAACATGATAAAACGTCATGATCCAAAATATATGCCAACGTGATTTAAACTTATCTATAAAATATTAGGCTTCTCTGTGGTTGCCGGAACAGAGATAATACTTACTTATTTCTCTGCAAAAATAAACCCTAGATTTTCTTTTGGCTTATTTTCTCTCAGCTGCATCAATTTTCAATCGATCGGTTGAACGATTAGGGCTTCCGAGATTATTATCGAGAAACGGGAATGGACGACAGCTGTGCGGTTTGTGCTGACAATTTGGAATGGGTTGCCTACGGCGCTTGTGGTCATCGGGATGTCTGCTCCACGTGCGTCTCTCGTCTACGCTTCATCTGCAATGATCGCCGCTGCTGCATCTGCAAAACCGAATCCGACGTAGTCTTCGTCACTAAGGTTAGGGCTTCCCTCCTTTTCTTATTGTCCCCGATCGAAATTTTGAATTAGCGATCTGGGTTTCTCTGATTTAGTAAATTAGGTAGAACTGAATCCAATGTCGTTTTCATCACTAAGTTGAGTTAAGTTTGAATTCTTGTGTATCGACTTTTTTTCTGTAAAATGTATCGTCAAGTTCGGATCTTTATTAGCGTTGTGGTTTAATGGTTTTGTTCCAGGCTTTAGGGGATTATACTAGGATGATAAATGACTTCTCTGTGTTGCCATATGATGCAAGAGAAGGACGGGTGGGTTCCTATTGGTACCATGAGGATACGCAAGCTTTTTTTGATGACGTTGATCACTACAGGATGATCAAGGCAATGTGTAGGCTTTCGTGCAGTGTATGTGACAAGATGGAAGAGCAGTCCAATGATGGCCCAAAGCGGCGGGGGAAGTTTAGGAATATTGAACAGCTGAAAGGTCATTTGTTTCATCGACATAAATTGGTTATGTGCAGCCTGTGTTTGGAAGGTCGGAAGGTAAGGTTAATATTTAACAGTTTTAATGAAAATGTGACTAAGGTGTAGCATTGTTCCTTTTTTTTTTTTGATGAATTGATTGTTTTCTATTAACAAAAGCTGTGTCTTTATTGATGTAGGTGTTTATTTGTGAACAAAAGTTGTATACTAGAGCACAGTTAAATCAACATATAAATACTGGTGACTCTGAGGTGGATGGGACTGAGAGTGAGAGAGGTGGCTTCATGGGGCATCCGATGTGTGAATTCTGCAAGACTCCATTTTATGGGGATAATGAGTTATACTCACACATGTCTACAGAGCACTATACATGTCATATATGCCAAAGGTACCAGGGCTATTTCTATTATAGATTTTAGAACTTAACAAGTGAACTTATGTTTTGCATGGTTCAATTTTTATTGTTCAATGCAGGCAGCATCCGGGGCAATATGAATATTACAAGAATTATGATGACCTTGAGGCAAGATGACTATAAGTTTCTTTTGTTATTCTTTTTCCCTCTTTTCTTTGTAAGTTGTAAAGTTAAATGGAATTTCAAAAATTGTTTGCCACAGCTTCATTTCCGCCGAGATCATTACCTATGTGAAGATGAGGCTTGCCTTGCCAAAAAGTTTATTGTTTTCCAGTCTGAAGCTGAACTAAAGGTGATGTCTTAGGCTTATATACATTTTTGTCTCCCCATTATTTGAGTTTGTCCTTAATATAGCTCTTTTTTTGGTTCATTTAAAGTTTTTATGTTTTCATTTTTACCCTTTCAGAGGCATAATACCATTGAACATGGAGGTCGCATGACTCGAGCACAACGTAGTGCTGCTTTACAAGTATGTATCTTCCATCTAAATAGTAGACTTCACATAAGTTTGTGTTTTCCCCAAGTCTTCTGATATGCATCCTTTTCTGAACGAGTTGATTACTTTGTTTTTTGTTAATTAATTTTACTTTTTCTAAGATTCCAACAAGTTTTCGGTATCATCGAAGTAATGAAGATAATCGCCGTGGAAGGGGTCAAACATTTCGTCCCGAGGCATCTGATAATGACTATCAACTTTCAATGGCCATTGAAGCAAGCTTGGGGATGGCAAGTGATCCTCCTGTATCGTCGTCTACAGCACAGGCAGTCTCTCATCACAGTGACACAAATGATATTGATCCGCTTCAACCTTTTGAATCATCATCTACAACAGATGCTGAAACATCTTCAAGATATCTTCAAGCATTGGGGGCAGCTTCTAGGGGTGGACCTTTGCAAGAATCTTCTTTTCCTCCTCTTTGCGTGGCTCCTAGCACCAGTCAACAAATGTCTCATCATAACTTAGGTTTGCCTAATAACACCATGGCAGCACGTCTACGGAACCAGAAGAATGGGAATAAAAAAGTTTCGAGTTCTTCTCAAGCATGGCCAGCAGAAAGTCGTGGGACTGTGCAAGCATCAAGTAGTTCAAGTCATGTTAGATCAGCAGCAAATGTTGCAGCTGTAACATCACTTACTAATGGTAATGGTGGCAGGGTTGCTCAGTTGGGTTATGCCAGCTCGACTCATGCACTGGTTCCAGTTCAGTCTCAGGTTCAGGCCCAGACTCGACCCACAACAGCAGATATATTACTGTCATCTGGTTCTCGAACGAGCTCAGGCAACAAAAGTAGGATTAGCCACTCTTCATCAGCTCCGAATCTCCATGATGGTGGATACTCAGAACCATCCACTTCTGATTTTCCTCCAGTTTCTGCAGCACAAAGGCACAAGCAACCCTCAAGCAACCAACTGCCGACAAATATGGAAGACGTTCGTTCAGCCAATAAATCTTTGGTGGAAAAGATGCGAGCCGCTCTTGAATATGATGAGCAAAAATATAATGCTTTTAAAGAAATATCTGGACAGTATCGGCAGGGCTTAATAGGCACAGACAGATATTTGGATTATGTTCAACAGCATGGCTTGTCAGATCTAGTTCTTGAGCTGGCTAGACTCTGTCCTGATGCTCAGAAGCAGAAAGAGCTGATTGACAACTACAATTCTCGTTTACAAAGCAATGTTCTGGAAGAGAATGGTGAGGCCCAGGGAAGTGTGCTGTTGAAGGAGAAGGATGCCTCTAAGAAAGGGAAAGGGAAGTCTGTCGATGCTGCCGCCAGTAATTCAAAGGATATTCTGGCAGATAGTATTCTGAGCAGTGTCCGCAAATTGCAGTCAAGTTATAAGCCTTCTGAAGAAGAGGTGGAAGTGCTATCAAAGGATGGTTACCGTCCTTCCAAAGGCAAAACAAAGGTGACGGTTGAGGAACAGAAGGTGCAACTAAATTCAAGCAATCAGCCATCAACAAAACCCGGGGGCCAATATGAGTCCGTACACGAGAAAGTTGGATCGGGTGATGGAGGTGGTGGTAGCAAGCAGCGAAAGAAAACCTCAAAGTTTCACCGAGCGCGTCTTGGTGATGGTTCATTGACATCACTACTGGATCTCAAAAATTCTGAACCAGACTCTGAACCTGAACCATGGGATAACAAGGATTATTGCAGCCAGAACTCAACTGGAGCTTTGCCTGTACGGGGTGTTTGGAAGAAGGGTGCGAAAAATCTCTTTTCATGATAAGCAAAAAAGTCAAAATCTTACACTAGATGGTGTTTGTCTCAATATTTTGCTATGTTTTTGAAAGCTGTCAATAGATGGAGAAAGATTCTATTAATTGCCCGGGTTTTAAGGAGTTGCAAGAAGTTTTTCTACTTCTGATGATTAGCACTAGTACATTTTGCCCAACATGGTGATTATTTCAAGGTGAGAATGATCCTGGAGGCTGAACATGTTTGTTACAAAGTTAGCATACATTATTTCACCCAGTATAAAAAAGAATACAAGGTTGAAGATACTGTTGGTTTGTTTTCTTCTAAAGATTCCTGATTTGTCTTCATATATATTGCCTTCTTAGTTCTTGTTCTTTTAGCCTTGCTTCCTTGCCTGCAAGTGAATTCCTTTGCTCTTATTTGGTTTGTTGGATCATAGGAGATTCGATTAGCAAAACCATCTTGGCCAAGCTGAAATAAAACTGTTTTCAATAATTAAGATGGTTGAACTAAAGATATGCTGCAACACCCAAGCTACTAGGCTGAGCTTTCACAACCGAAGGTTTTCTTGCTTCTGTTTGTAGCACATCCTCTCTGAAAGATTTGTATGCTGAATCCATTAGAGTATCTGCAAACATGGTTCATACCTGAAGTTCCCATATTTTCTCTGGTATAAATGAAAACAAGACTGGAGTAAATAAAACTAAACTTTGGGTTCATTGCGATACAATCCGATAATTGCCCAAACCTTGATAGTTAAACGAAGTTAACCAGCAATCCATTATTTAAAAAAGGCAGTTCATAAGAAATCTTAGGTAGACCATGGCTGCGAAATGTTGGGGGTAGTTCTTTCAGTAATAGACAGGTTATATAAAAAATTCATATAAAAATCATCAAGCGGGGATAGCTCAGTTGGGAGAGCGTCAGACTGAAGATCTGAAGGTCGCGTGTTCGATCCACGCTCACCGCATACATTTTTAATTTGTTTTGCAATTTCACCTCTTCGAAGTTTCCAGTTCCAAGTTCTCAACAATGGCGGACTCGCAGCTGAAACAAAGCCAGTGTAACATACGTATCAGCAGCCAATACCTCGTAGAAATCTCATCCCTCTGTTATCTCCACCTTCCCTCTTCCCTCTCCCCTCTCTTCCTTTACTTACTCCTCGCCGGTATAACTTTTCTTCCCTCAAATCCCACCTCCGTCCAAGTACTTCTTTATCAGCCGTCAGATCCTAGTTTTACTTTCTCCAGATTCCTACCTAGCAGGCTTGGAGGCTATATTCGTTGTACCGCTGAGTTCCGCTTCTCTTTTTAATTATTCATTTTCTTCTTCCTATTGCTGTTCTCTTTCGTTTTAGTTCAGAGATTCCGCTTCGCTGTTTTGGCAGCGGAAAATGAGATTTCTGCCTCTCTTTTTGTAGTTTGGCTGAAATGCTTGAAGATATGTGCGATTTTATGGTTGATTTCGAGTTTTTAACATAGATATGAGATCTGACTACGGATTATCTATGGAATTTTACTGAAAAAATGTTTATTATGTATGGAGTAACGCTCTGAGTTGAACGTGAAGTTATGAGAAGATTGTTCGTGACACATGCCGCTCCATTGGATTTGTTTCTGATGATGTGGGTCTTGATGCTCACAACTGCAAGGTCTTGATCAACTTTGAGCAGCAGAGCCAGGATATTGCTCAGGGTGTCGATGGTCACTTTACGACCAGAGGAGATTGGAGCGGGTGATCAGAGTCATATGTTTGGTTATGCCACTGATGAAACACCTGAATTCATGCCTCTGAGCCATGTCCTTGCCACTAAGCTTGGTGCACGTCTGACTGAGGTTAGGAAGAATGGCACCTGCACATGGTTAAGGCCTGATGGTAAAATCCAGGTTACTGTCGAGTACTTTAATGAAAATGGTGCCATGGTTCCGATTCGTGTTCACACCGTCCTCATCTCCACCCAGCGTGATGAGACTGTTACAAATAGGGCTGTAAATGAGACTTGAGACAGATCACGAGCTACTCGAGCTCGACTCGGTTAAAGCTCGATCAAAACTCGACTCGAGTTCTTGACTAGACGAGCTACATGATACCCGACTCGAAAAGTTCACGAGCTACTCAGAAACATAAATATAGTATTTTTTTTTTAAATTTAAAATATAAATTTCTAAACTTAAAACCCTAGACATAGGTCTTAACATACTAAAACCTAAAATTAACAACCTTGAGTTTACATAACATGTGTATCAAAAAAATTTCTCCATTAGACTTTGAATGAGACTTGAGAGATAAGAGTTACTCAAGTATAACACGATCAAACATCGGTCAATACTTAGCTCGATTAGGCTCGAAAAAAGCTCAAACTCGACTCGAGTTCTTAACGAGTCGAGCCGAGCTCAGATTTTTCAGGCTCGTTTAAAATTACTCAAACTCGAACTCGACTCGAGTTCTTAACGAGTCGAGCCGAGCTCAGATTTTTCACGCTCGTTTAAAATTACTCAAGCTCGAACTCGACTCGAAATCTTAACGAGCCGAGCCGAGCTTAGCACTACCCGAACTCGACTCGGCTCGTTTACGCCCCTAGTTACGAACGATGAAATTGCTGCTGACCTCAAAGAGCATGTTATCAAGCCTGTAATCCCCGAGAAGTACCTTGATAATAAAACAATCTTCCACCTTAATCCATCAGGCCGCTTTATTATTGGTGGTCCTCACGGTGACGCAGGTCAAACTGGACGTAAGATCATTATTGACACTTACGGTGGCTGGGGAGCCCATGGTGGTGGAGCATTCTCCGCAAAGGACCCAACCAAGGTGGACAGGAGTGGAGCATACATCGTTAGACAGGCTGCCAAGAGCATCGTAGCAAATGGGCTAGCCCACAGATGCCTCGTCCAAGTCTCCTACGTTATCGGTGTTCCCGATCCCTTGTCCGTCTTCGTCGCTAGTTACGGAACCGGAAAGATTCCCGACAAGTAAATAATCCAAATCGTGAAGGAGAACTTCGACAAGAAAATCATAGAGATGCAACACAAAGTCAGCTAACATGACATATGCAACTATCGAGGCACATCTGCATGCTGCAGCACAAACAGATTATAGAGTACAAAGATACTTGAAAACCATTCAGAAAGCAGGAGATTAATAAAGTAGAAATATATTAAATGCAGCTAAATTGTTAGCTGATTTAGAGTTAATTTTAGCATTATTATTGCGGTTGAAAAGTGCTTAACAATCAACTCTTGCTGTCATAATGGGAATAAATGCACCAGCACAGGCAGATGAAGAAATGCCAAAGCCAAGAGTTTTTCTGCAAACTACATGTTTAAATAATAATGAACTGCAAACAAACTATCAGTATCAAAGACAAGAACTTCAGACCCAAGAGGGACAACTCTGCATGTGTCATTAAGTTAAGACCCTGATAAACATTACATTTGATAACTGAAAAACAAATAATGTGTCAACAATATTTCTTTCTCTGAAACTCGGTCCTAATACTGGTGTTATATGTCAGATTCTTGCATTGCGGTATAACCAGATTAAAAATACAAACCCTTATTAATAGTTTACTGGCATAGGGTGAGTGCGGGATCTCAGCTTGCTCCGTAATCCAACAGTTCCCACCTGAATGGACGGAAGACATACAGAACTTCGGGACAGCTCTTAAATAGTAGAGCAACACAGACACATACTGCAGCGACTGCTACCATGGAGACCATTGCGGGCTTGTACACCAATGACCTGTTAGTTGTTCTGTATCCATATGCCAGCTTTTGATCACAAAGCTTGCATTGTCGGTTCATGGATTTCAATTCAAGCTTCCCAATCTCAAAGCTGGAAGTTGATTCGTTACTTTGCTTTTGGTTTGTGCTACAGCCGGAGATGGCACTCGGGATATCCACAACCACATGCCCAGAAGATGTTCTCTTATTGATTTTCTTTTGTACCAGGTGGATGTAAGAGTAGTGGCCACGCAAGCGAGCATAATCTTCAGGTGTAGAACCGGTGCTGTCTCGAGCACTCTTCCAAGCATCGATGCCAACCTAAATGAAACATACAATTGTTTTTTCAAATGAAATTCAACACAAAAAAGAGAAAATAATAGAACTGTATTCAGATTTAAAGTCCTACAAACTTAAGTCTTAACTTCAGTGTAGTTGAATCAGAAATGGATTAGGCAGATAGAATCCCAATTGAGCAAGGCACAATAGAACTCGTTTCAGAATATGATAAAAAAAAATCCACGAGAACTGCAACAACTCGATAGTATTCTTCTAGGCATGATTAGAAATAAATATTAACAGATTACCTTTCCAGGATCATCAGTCAATGCATCGAGCAACTCCTCAGAACCATCTTTACCTGCTGCAATATGAAGAGGAGTCAAACCTGCAGGGCCTATGGCATCGGGTCTAAACAAGAAGCTTCCTTCAACACCTTCAGCTACTGTCTCATTCTCAGATCCTAATCTATCTGAAGCCTTCTCGGGGGAAAATCTTAAAAGGAGTTCCACTAGAGGTCTAGAATTTTTCCTAACCGCTCTATGAAGTATACCCATCTCCGTTAATGCAAGGTTAAGGGAAGGATGCTCCCCTGAACTGACTGTTCCATCGAGAAGAATATTTAAGAGTTTCTTCACTACAGCACACCATTCATGGTCCATAGAGAACTCCATTAGCCACTTGAAACGCCTTAGAGGAAAGAGTTCGGGGTTAGGATCCAAATGGCCTAATCTAGACTTCAATTGACTTCTATGAAGAAGCCAACCAACTTCATGTATGAAGTACATGGCTTGATTTTTTGCTTCCAATTTTTCACTTCTTCCAATCTCTGCATCAGCCTCAGTAACCTCCAGTAAACTCTCAAGCATTCGAATCTCTGAACAAAGATCATTCTCAGCAATTATGAAAGGGAAGAAGCTGCTATTAAGGCCATGGTCTTCGATCTGGAGAAGAAAATGGAACATAGTTATTACATAGAATGCAAAAAGGAAAGGCTTATTAAAAGTAAATTATATAATATGCATCTTTATCACATGCAAGGGAAAAACGAAACAAAGTTATTACATAGAATTTATAGACGTCTGGAGAGTACAATGCAAGAGGAAACCAGAAAGAGTGTGTATATATAGATCAAGTTTCAACATATCTAAACAATAGCAGAGCCAACAATAAATTTATAGAAGTTTTGGAAGCAGCCAAGCATCCCCTATGATCCAAAATAAATATTTCAAAGAGGATAAATAAGTTAACACCATTTACCACATACTAATCATCCTATGACCATCTTCTTCCCTGCCTCATCCCCAAAATAAGATGGAGTTTCATGTAAGAAATTACAACAATAGACATTATCTACAATCCATACTGCAACCTCTAACCCCATTGGAGAAACTTTACTATTCACATATAATTGGTTTCAAAGAAAACAGAAAGGGAGAGGGACAACAAGATCAATTACAAGAAAGAAGAAAAGCCACCTCAATGAATCCTCTTCCAATCACATTAGGGATAGAGCAAGAAAAGGTAAAACACTGTAGCTCATCTTGCTCCTTGAAATCGTCGTCGTCATCCACCGCCAACTCGTTAGTAGCTTCCTGTACCAGATACTTCCCTTCTACTGCACAGAGCAACCTGGGGAAATCCAAAAAAGTAAAAGGCTCTTGAGAAACTGTAGAATGCCAATACAAAAATAACAATGCAGTAAACTAGATCTAATTTTGTATACATTCCTGATCAATTAAAGTCATTGAATTTGATACGACTGCAAGAAAAGAGTAAATACCTTGAGCCTGGCCGAGACAGATTGATACCTTTAACTGAAAAATGAGCTCTCTCAGTTGCAGATATTGCAATTGGTTTGACACTCGTAATTTTACTATAATGATTACTTTTGAGAGGTAAAGATGTATCTATGACAACTTGACCTGCAACATAAAAATAAGTCTGTTAATAATCAATCCTGCAAGCAAAATTGCTATTGCTTGTTGATTATTTGGTCACATCAATTAAATAAATACAAGTGAGGACAGAATAAAGAGCAAACCAACCATTGTAAATGAATGCTATTTGATCTAGCACCTTTATACAAATCCATCCAGTCCTCCAGAAAGTGTCATCTGAACAATGCAGAAGCCGACTCAAATTGAAGCTCAGATCACAACGAAGCTGACAAAAGATTTAGAGGATTAAAATTCTGAAGAAATTAATAGAATTAAAAGAAAAGAAGATAAAAGTCACTAGTTTCAGGAAAACTGAGCTTACTTCATCCCATGCAGCCTCCGCTTGACGAAGGTAAATTGTCAGAACAATGCAGCCAGGCCTTATATAGCTCTCAATATCAGTGGGACTATGTGATAGCCAATCAAGAATCTGGAAGTTCAAACATTTCACATAAGCATACTTTCAGAGGAAGCAAACCCCAAAATACAGTTAAATTCAAATGCTTAAAAAGTACCTGTGCTCGCAAGACCAGAGGAAAATCATTTGGTTCTTTCCCAAATAGTTTAAACACAATCCTATCTGTACGACTCTGCAATGATCAAAGGCGAAAAGAAATCACGAGAGGCTAAATTTATATAACATAATTCATTACACTATACATAAAATCAAAATATTTGATTGGAATTGATTATCATGACACAAGAGATAAACTCACTGCCTATGTTATATTTATCTGACCCTTTCTAGAACTCTTTGAAGGAACTAGTCAAGGTTAGCATAACCATGCTAAACTTTTCCATGCATGATTCCTCGATGAGGTCATAATATGACTCATTCCTCAAGGAACTAGTCAAGGTTAGGATAATCATGCTAAACTTGTGGCACAATTTGAACCTTCTGCACATGTGCAAGCACCTAACAAATATCCTATACCTCATAGATATATCCATGGAATTTTAATCAACAAACGGCATGCAATCGTGCAGACTATGCAATATAGAGAGATACCTGAGCATCACCACTGGAACTAGAAGGAGATTGAGCAGATGCTGAATCTGAATTCCTACTGGTCTGAGGTGGACTTGATTGATGAGAGTCCTGTTGGACCCATGAAGGGCAATCAAGGAAGCTAGTCTCTGCATTCACAGGTGCAAGTGACCTATCTATGCAATCTGCGCCATCATCTGAGTCAATGTATATGTCATTCAAATCAAAATTATTTATCTTGACTGCTCCATCTGCATTGCCTGGCACTTCAGCACCTTTAGTATCACAAGACTGTTTTCCTTTATGCAGAATCTCTGATGAAGGTCCAGTTATCTGGTGCTTAAAAGGCCGAGGAGGGCCTTGACCATCTGGAAATAAAGCCGGCACAGCTTCTGAATCATGAGGTTCTGGCAAAAGCCCAGATATGTTTCTTCCTCCTTGTTCACCGTTACGGTTAGCAAGGCTCCTAAGAAGATGAGATAGCAAGTCTTGATCTGTGGACTGGTCGGATCTGTCAGCTGTAATTTAAGAAAAAAGAATCATCCACCAGTGTAATGCAAAAGCAAACACAATATATTCCAGGAAAAAATATAATAGCTAGAACCACGTTACTACAAAAGAATCATGTCAGCTATTTTAACTTCTAGTTCTAAACTCCTCCAAAATCCAGATTTCATCAGAAGTGCATGATAAAAACATCATCAAATTTTCTTTTAACATTGCTTGGTCAAACATAGCCATTAATTCACATTACGTCTTTACAAAATAGGGGGAACTGATTGCAAAGTATGAAAAATAAATAGCTATGGAGCCCCATTGTTCACAGAAAAAAATTGTTATGATAAAGCACCCGAATTACTTACAATGCATGTTAGAAAGTATCTTCAAAAGACTTAACAATAGATAACCACTAGATTGCTCATCATTCAGTGAATTGATATTGGCAACAGTATTCGGATTTGTTTTCCTCCTCCTTTTATTGTGGCCAGCCAATCGTCTACGGCAGCTTCTCTTACCTTCATCAAACTCTTGAAGGACATGAAACCTAAAAATCAAACAAGTCAGATTGAACAACAAAAACTCATCAAGACTTCCTTTCCACCAGAATTTCTACAAATTACATTAACCTCTCTCACTTTCATCGCAGCTAAGTGTTGCAAATTTTAGAATGCTTACCTACTGCACTGCTGACAAAATCGCTGCATGACATTTCCAACCAGTGCTTTACTAGCTTTGGAATGCATCTCACAAACCTTATGCCGTCTATGATAATCCTTGGCCTGGCTCAGATCTGCCCCACAGTCCTCAACCTGACAAACTGTGCGGCTTCCGGAACCTCCGCTCAACTTGGTCTTCTTCCCACTAGTTCCCTCCCAAGTTCTCATCACCCTTTGACTGATTGGATAACCATGGCCACCTTGGGAACCGAGCTTTAAAGTGAGGCAACCTGTTTCTTCATTCACACCGTCGGCTTCAACCACAATAACCCTCCTTTTCTTTTCCAAATCCCTTTTCCCTTTCTCAGTTTCCAGATTCACTTCTTCAGAGCATGAAGATGAACTATTAGACGAATTCCCAGGAATCCCAGACCCGAGTGGGAAAAACTGCCTCCCCATGCTATTAGCAGACACTGGATTTATCGAGCTAGCAATGAAAAGGTCGCCATCCCATTTCCAATCATTCAAATCCCACTCCAATGTCCTTTTCCCAACTGCTCGCAAATCCACCGGATTCAGACCATAAAATGGACGAGTTTCAGTTGCAAGCCTAGCCTCCATTTTTCAAACCGAGATACACAACAAGATCCGAACCCAGTAATTCAACCTAAAAATACAATTTAACAACAAAAAACCCAGAACTCCAACCCTATTCCAGCTACAGATCAGAGATCCAACCCCCACCCTCATCCAATAGAAAAAAAATACAATTAATTACAACTAATCAGCTGCAGTTCTTCCCCCAAAGTCAAAAAACAGTACTCCGACACATCCATGATTCCAATTAAGAGCAACCCACATGCCAAATTAACTTATATGGGGAAAACAAGAAGAAACCCACTTCTCAATTCCCCAAATCTAAAACACTGACCCTCTTTTTTTCCATTCCCACTCTAACAACAACAAAAAATAAACCAAAACTGAATTAAACAAGCAGAAGGAACCGAATAACAAACATAAAAGGTAACTTTATGAGAATCGAAACTGCGGAAAGAGTAGGGAACGTGATAGACGGAAAGTGAAGGCAAGTTGCGGTTGCGCAAGGTTTTCCTTGATGATGAAAGGGAATGTGTTTGTTTGTTTGCTGGTTGTACTGTGTGTAACACACAAAATGGGACAAATAATTCACAACTTCACTGGATTAGAATCCTTTCATTGACATTTGTTTTCCTTATTCCGATTCCATTTGTTCTATGAAAGTGTGGGAGAGAGAAGAGGGAAAGAGAAAGGAAAGGAAAGGAAACAGTACATGAGATGAATCAGTATTAAAAACAAAATGGGGGGGACTACTTGCACGCACCTTGTCTCACTCCCTTAACTGAAGTAAGAAAAGGGAAGTCAATCAGTTCTTCTAATCAGAAAGACAAAACAAAGGAAAATGAGAGTTTATTTTGAAAAAATACGATGAACATAATATTATATGCGTATAGCGTTATTTTTAAAATATTATTATTTTGAGAGAACGTTATTTGTATATAATGTTATCTTTTAAATTATATTATTTTTTTTATAAAAATAGTTTAATTTTATGAAATATTATAAAACTAATAATATTTTAAGGGATAATGTCATGTGTAGATGGTATTATTTCTAAACACTGTAAAAAATATTATATTTTATAAAATAATTTTTTTTATATCTTTAATTATTTTATTAGAATTTAATATTTCACTAAAATGCCCCAAAATAAAATTAATCTTTGATTTTTATTGTTTTTTAGAATAATTCAATTTATAATATTTGATTTTAAATTAAAATAGTTTTTAAGATAAAAATTACAGGAAAAAATGATAGTATATAATTTAAAATAATTTTATAGAGTTATAGGTTAATAAAAAAATATTTTATATTTTATATAATTTTATAAAATATTTTTGATTGATGTAATGTTTTTTTAAGTTAATATATTTGTGTGTGATATTATCATGTCAGTATACATTATTATATAAGTTTGTCTCATCATTTTAAGTCCTTCATCAGTTGACTGACGGACCCAAAATAAAATATTAAAGGTTGAATTTCTCAAAAAAAAGAATCAAAATTATTATTCAATCAAATGTTGAGGCTATTTTTTGGTTTTATGCTTTTAAAAAAAACAAAATTACTAAAAAAAATATAAAGCTATTTTTTGGTTTTATGCTTTTAAAAAAAACAAAATTACTAAAAAAAATATAAAGTACATAAATGATCACTTAACAATATCTAAAAATATAAAATACTCATCAAACTTTATAATGGTATTAAACTTTAATTTTTTATAAAATAGTCATTAAGTCGTTAATTGTAATTAATTGGATAATATAACAATTATGAAAAAAATATATATAACAGAATATTTAATCCTTAATATTTACATATTTAATTAATTTAAAAATCAATAATAAGGATTAAATTATGAAAAAAATATAATCTCAACCACTTGACATTGATCACTCAATCACTCTACTGGCATCGCTGGTGCTCGAACCCATGGCTTCTAAGAACACCAACTGTTCCTTTAACCACTTGACTCTTTACTTTTTTTAATGATAATTTACTAATTTATGACCACTAAATTTAAATATTTACTAAACCTTTTCTAAATTAAATTGTTGGACTTCTGATAATATTTTTTTCCTTATTTAGTCTTTGATTAATAAGAAGCATGATTTTTTTTAAATGTATAATAAACCTTTTCCAAGTCTTCTCAATATTAAATATTATAAAAAGTTTAAGATTTTAGAGTGGATATAAATCTTAAATATTACAAAAATTAAAAAAAATAAAAATAAATATATGAACTTTAAAAATTTTAAGGTGAACCTGTGCTCACCTTTATAATAAACATGACTTTATCACTATATATAAATATAGATCTACAAAATGATCCCCAAAAGTTTCTGTGTTCCATTATCATCCTTATTTTATCTATTATGTTTTATATTTTAATCCGAAAATTATTACAGATATGGACGAAATCAAGATTTAAGGTTAATTGATAAAATATAGTTATTTGAAAGTAAGATAAACTAAAAATAAACTAAATTTAAAAATATATATATAAAAAGATAAAGATTAAAAATTTTAAGATAGAAAAATTTTCCTCCATACCTTATATACGTCCGTCACTAATTATAGAAAAACATTTGTTTAATTTTTTGGTTGTATTAAGGTTGATTAAACTAAAATTGTTTGATTCTAAAATGAGCTGATCCTCAACTTAGATCAAATATTTTCAGAAAAGATCATGGTGATTATTCCACGTATAAGCGTTTGTGTAAATTTTATTTTTACGAGTATTTTAGTTTTAGGGTTAGAGATTTTGTTAAAGGTTTAGTGTTTAGTTGTTTTAGTGGACGAGTTTCGAATTTTGAGACAGTTAATTTATATTATATATATTCTAGCTAAGACAACATTATTCATGTGAAGATTTTTGTCTTAGATTTTTGTTATAATTCACTTAGAATATTGTTTGTTGCTAAGCTATTCAGATTCCCATGCTGCACCTCTTGAGTCCCTTCTTCACCTGCTGCAATCAACTTGATATTGGGTAGGACAAAATTTTATTACGCTTTTAAACTTAAACATCCTACTTAAATAATTTTTAAATTAAAATATTTAAAAATACAATTATATTAAAAAATTTATCCTTCCCACACCCTAAATAGTTTTATCCTGAGTGATGAGCATAGAAGAAAAGTACCACGAACGAAACAGACTGTGTTGTGAATAAAAAGAATCACATCAAAACGATATAAAATTTTATGTTAAAGATTGAATTTTAAAAAGTTATAACTTTAAGAATATAAAATTATAAAATTTTAAGAATACGATCGCATCTAATCGCTTTCTTCCCTGCATCCCATGGCATTTGTGACTTGTGAGTTCATAGTGTAAGGTACACACCTTTGTTGGACGTTGGATTCACGTGGAAGACAATCCCCAAGGGATATTCTGTATGAGGCAAATAATTGATGTAGACTTGTCCAGGGGTCACAAGACATACTTTCCTACAGTATTTTTTTTGGCAATGCTCAATTATTTCATTAATTTGGGGTTAAATTCATTTAAAAATAGTAGAAGGGGGGGACTGGAGTGGGTTGGGTTGGGTTGTCTTGGCTTTGACAGTGTCGATGGTGGAAGAAGATTCTATCGTATCAGATTGGATGAATATATTTTGTGTTTGATTATAATTTAATTCTCCATGATAAAAATCAATCCCACTCTCCACAAAAAATAGAAACAAAAATAAAAAGACATGAACATTCATGAAAGTAAAGGAAGAAACAATCTCACATATTAAGTGCTTGGTGGTGTTTCAGCAGCAGGTCCTGCCCGTGCAGCATTTAACAGTGGCTGAAGAGCTTTAACAACGATGCTCATGTTTGGCCGAAAATCTGCTTCGTATTGCACACACAATGCAGCAACAGCAGCCATCTGCAACCAAAACAATAAAAGAAATGATTTAGGCATGGACTCGGCATCGACATTGACATTCAATGAGAGTACTAGACATTGTTGCAAGCGATCAAGCATATTCGTACCTTTGCGACAGCCTTGGGAGGATAATCTCCTCCAAGTCTTTCATCAATACATTGTCTCACCTTGTCTTCACTAAGTTTTGGTGTAGCCTAACACAGTTCAAAATAAATCAATCAGCCATGTATGAAAAGTTTTAACATTGAAACACAGGCTGGATTATAACATGTTTATGTAGCAGAAAAATACCCATGTCACGAGACTTTGCTGACCACGGGGTAAAGTATGATCAACAGGTTTTCTCCCAGTCAGAAGCTCCAACAGCACAACACCAAAGCTGTATACATCACTCTTGGCATTTAATTGCCCAGTCATTGCATATCTGTCAACCAACCAAACAAAACGATCAATGTTCAAGGCATTCATTCCAAAATTAAGCTATATAGTATGAATAACTTTAGGATATTAAAGTTATATAAAATATCATGAAAGCTATATAAAATATCATGAAGTGTGAGAAGAAACGTAAATTACATACTCAGGAGCATGATAACCAAAGGTTCCAAGTACACGCGTGGAATGAAGACGAGCTGCCATATCAGGAGCCTGATTAGATAAATCAAAGTCTGCAATTTTAGCAATGTCATCATCAAATATTAGCACATTGCTGGACTTAATGTCACGATGAATAATGTGAGGATCAGCCTTCTCATGTAAGTATTCGAGCCCTTTGGAAGCTCCTACAGCTATTTTTACTCTTTGAGCCCATGTTAGAACAGGACCTGGCTGAGCTCCCTTCACACCTTTTCTCCCTGAATTAAAGAATAAAAATATTGCAATATTACCAGCAAGAAATGTAAATTTTACAAACCAGAGATTCTGTTTACAAAGAGGAAGAAACTTTAAAATTTATAATTGTGTCACAAAGAGATCCTTGCTTCAAGCATCATCACAGCCCTATATGCATTTCAACTTTTTATGACAATAGCAACGAATGAAGCATCATCACATATACCATGGAGAATATCATGCAATGATCCATTGGATGCAAATTCATAGGCAAGAATACGGGAGCTCCCATCAACACAGTAACCAAGCAATTGAACAAAGTTTTCATGCTTCAATCTTGATGCCGTGGAAACCTGAAAACCATTAACCAGTGGATATGAGACTGAAACCCCAAAACTACTATTTTGAGATGCAGTAACTGCAATGAATTATAGCTGTTAATTGAACCTGGGATAAAAACTCATCATCAGGTTGCTTGCTGGCATCTAACTTTTTGATTGCTGCAGCTTGTCCACTTTTAAGAACTCCATAATAGACTCTACCATAAGAACCTTCTCCAATCAAAGAATTAGCACCAAAATTATCTGTGATTTCCTTTAATTCATCTACAGGAATCTCAGGAACTTCAATAGGCTGAACCTTCACAGTTTGAGCACTCTTTGATGCAGTTTCAGATGCATGGTAAACTCCATTGTTCCCTGAGTGGTCAATTCATCCCATATTTCACCAATAGATTCATTAAAGCCAACAGAAATCATAGCAATCCATCCATAGCATGCAAAAGAAAATATTGGAATGACATGTAACAAGTAGTAAAATAAATTGGGTGCAAAAAAGATTAGCAAATGTATTTCCTGCTGATACAAGTTTGAAAACATAGAAATAAAACTAATTAACAAGAAATAGGTTAAAGTTTAATTGGTTATGGGCACAAAAGGAGTTTAGCATTCAACTAGTTCATATGATGATATGCAGAAATATCAAATTGAATTTCATGAAAAACAATTTTATCAGCTTTGATGTGAATTTTCACCATTGGGTTACCTGCTGAATTCTTAACCATGTGTTGGCCTCCATTGTCAGCGGTTCTGTGGACACTGTCCTCTTCACAACAACCAAAGCAACTCATGGTTCAATCCCTTGATAATTGTTCCTAATTCGAAAAATCCAAATACACAAACTAGAATATAAGTGAAAATGTAAAATAAAATACAAAAAAAAAATGTTAAATCATAGAAAACGATCAGCTAAACCACCACCAAGTTTAACAAGCATCGCAAGCGCAAAATGCAAGTAGACAGAGCATAATTATTTGGTTAGATAGATGAAAGCAACTGCAACGGAAAAAAAAAAAGGTGCAAAAAGCATCTGCTTCCTCCGCTATAAGTTGGTTTGTAGTTGAGATACTAAGAACTGCTAATATTTTGATCATGTGTTACAATCTATGTGAGGTGTTTCTCTTGTCTTCTAAACCAGATACCATATTTTGCCACCTAAATTTATGTCTTTAATTCCAAACAGCAGACCCTAGAGCAGACTCCTATTTCTGTTGCATGATTAGCATTTCTATTCAACAGATTGGACCATCCAAATTTCATTCTTACACATAATATCCCCTATGAATTAAACACTTCACAGGATCATCCAAAAGCAGCAGGGATTGCACAAAATCTAAAGAAATCATACATTATTCCTGCTCACAACTAAATTGTAACGGCACACACATGGAAACATATTGGAAATGAAGTTTCTGTCAACAGATATGATCACAAACAATAAACTCTTTCTGAGTACAACCAATCACAATACTCCAAATCAAAACGTCTTATCAATAAAAGTTCAACCGCCAAACGAATCACGAGGTCAAATTTCCGGTAAGAACAATTCAACGCAACACACACATACTCAAAATTCACAATTCACAATTCATCAACCTTTCCTCGATCGGAATTTCCCAAAACCAAACGGATTCACGAACCGGTAAATTCAACTAGTTACATTACTCCGCATGCATGTTAATCAATACCTACTATTAGAATTAAAATAAAAACAAATAGAAAACCAAATAAGATGAAGAAAAATACAGTATAAAATGTCACCTAAAATCCGATCGCCCACGAGGCGGAGCAATCACTTGTACTTGGATCAGTCAAATAAGAGTCTGTGTATAGTAGTTGAGCAGGAGATCTGAGACGACGAAGCCGGCGAAAGGCGCGCACGTTAAGGGAATCGAGGGATGCGTAGGATAAAAGGGAAAACCAGAGTCTTGACTTTATTGACAGTTCTCTTACATTACATTATTACAAGATATTTTTTTTCTTCACAAATTCTACGTTATTTATTATTATCTTAATTAAAGTAAAGAAAATTCTATAAACAATTGATTAAATATTGTTAAATATTATTAAATATTGTTAAATATTATTGAACACTATTAAGTTAATAAATAAAAATTTAAAATTTCAAGGACTAAGTATATAATTAATAAAAGAATGATAAACTTGATATATAATTAATAATTGTATAATTAGTCTTTAGATTTTTATTTTTATAAATAAATTTAATAATGTTCAACGATATTTAACATTAATAATATTTAACGATATTCGACGCTCATTATAGACTCATCCTAAAATAAAATATATATAAAAGGGGAATAACAATTTTCGCCCCACAAATTGGAAAGTTTCAATTTCAACTTTGGACGACTTTTCCCTCTCCAGTTTCTAGAATTTTGTTCCGCTTAATTTGGTAATTTTTTATATTTAAAAGATTTTAAATTAAAAATCAATTTAAACTGTCACGACCCGGATTCGGATCCGAGTATCGGGTTAACCCGAGGTGTTGGGCTTTGGTTTTGGACCCAGTTTTGAGTATTGGGCCTTAGACTTTTAGGCTTGTTTGAGTTGTTGGGCTTGTAGGTTGTTGGGTTAAGGGTAATTTGGTAATCACCAAATTGAGATGAAAAGAGAGAGGTTTGGGGGTTTAATTTTCTGCAGAGGAATGACCTCATTCCTTTCTCTCTTCACTCTCCATCTTTCTCCATCATAGGAGCAAGAAAAGTGAAAGGTAAAAAGCTTGATCTTTAGGAGTTTTGTTTAGAATCTCGTTTTTATGTTGGAGAGGATGTTGTAGGGCTGCAAAGGATCTATTAAAAGAGGTAAGGAAGTGTTTGTTTGGAGAAGGATGAAGGTTTAAGAGAGGTTTAAGGTTGAGTTCGAGATTGGGTTTTTAGGAAGTTTAAATCCCATCTTTATGATGTTTTTAAGCTGTAGAATTCATCCCCAATCGTTCTAAATCGTTGTGTATCCTTGTTTTGTAGAGAAAAAGCTTGGGGAGTCTTTCAAAGGCTTGGGAAAGGAGAAAGCTTGAGGGTGTGGAAGAAGAACGAGTTGTTATTGTTTTTGCTTAAGGTTGGTTCTCTTCCAACTCATAATCATCATGCATATCATGTTTTAAGTTTAAATGCATGTTTGTTGATTGGTTTGAAATGTTGCTTAAGCTTAAGGATGGTCATTAATGGTGGATTATGGTTATGTTGACGAACCTTTGAGAAAATGATGTATAATTAATTAGGATCACTCCCTTAAGGTCTAGGATCAGTTTGGTATTGAATGGATCGAGTTTGGATAGGTTTTTAAGCGTTCAAAATACAAAAACTGCACTTATCGTGTAGGGGGTATCGATACCGGAGGGTCGTGTATCGATAGCCCTGAGAGAATTTAGGCTACAAGAGTAGGGGTATCGAACCATGGTTCGATACCGAGCTGTCCAGTAGCATAATGACATCGATGCCAGTATCGGAACAAGAGGTCTTCCTCTGTTGACTTTTGGAAGGGTCAAAGGGGTTCGATACTGGTATCGATACTGGTGTTTCGATACTCCAAGTAGGGGTATCGATACCCTAGGACAATTTAGCCCAAGTTCTTGTGGAAAAATGGTAAAGTCTCACAATGCTATTTTAGATGTTCTAAAGACTTGTTTAAACCTTAAAATGAATATTAGACCGAGAATTAGACACCTAGACCTGTTAAAGAGATAATTGAATAATAATTGGAGTCTAGTGGTGTAAACCGGTATTTGGAACCGTTAAGGGTTCGTGTGACCTATTCGAGTCACGTGGCTTACTAGGAACCTTGCTTAGTGCTGATGGGTTGCCTAGAGTATATATTATATAATTATGAGATAATCTGGTAACCTTGCTTAGTGCTGATGGGTTACTAGAATAATTATTATACGAGATGTAAAATTGATAACCTTGCTTAGTGTTGATGGGTTCCTTAGCGAATATTGTGGAGTGGCATGCCACGGGCCTTGCTTAGTGCTGATGGGCCCCTTACTTCTATACTACTATGTGGTGATATGGACACCGATATATATATATATATATATATATGAGATAATAATACGAGTTAAGAACTTGAGATGTTGTGTGGTCTTCTCTTGTCTTGCATATGCCATGTGCTGATATATGCCATCTTGATATCATGTGTTTAGGCGGATATGGTAGCGCCATTGTATTCATGTCATGTCATCATTCATGTTGTTATGCTTATTCTATGCTATGCATGATGTGGACCGGTTGGTCGAGTACCCACTGAGCTTTAGTAGCTTAGCGTTTCGAAATCTGTTTTCGTGCGTAGGTTAAGGAAGCTGTTTGGAGGAGCATCATCGTGGTGGGTTCAGCATCGACATCTATTGTCAGAGTACTGTTTTTAGGCATAGTGGACATTCGTACTTGTAGGACCCCATATGTGTAATTGGTAACTCTGTTTTATTTATTGTCGAATGTTTTTAAACGGTTGTAATATTTTGGAGCTCCGCTACTTTAATTTATTCGGATTTATGTTTTAAAATGGATTTTATTATATCATGATGGATATGGATTTAGACCCAACTTTATGGACTTTTGGAAAGAAATTTTGAAATACAGGTTTTGGGCCGGAGGCCTGATGTAACACCGGGTCAAGGGTGTTACATAAACGATATCAAATTATTTAATCTATTATTTAAAAAAAAACTTTAATATTTGGTTGACTTGATTGTACATGTATTCCAAATCTCTCCCTAATATCTATCTTCACATTTGCTTAAACGAAGGGGTACACTAGTAAATCCACTATTACAGAATAGTGAGAACTGAAATAATTTTAAAAGTACGTTGAAGAGTAAATAATCTTTAAAATAGATGATTAAAGTTTTAATATATATATATATATATATATATATTCAGATTATAAGTTTGAGAAGTAATTTTATTTTCTTCTTCTTAAATAGAAATTATTTTTCTTGACTAGAAATTGTTTAGAAAAAAGGTGTTTTAAAGAGACTATGGGTGATAACGAGCTAAGCTCGAAGTTTTAAGTTCGAGTTCGATTCAAAAATAATATTATAGAGTTTGACTCAAACTTGAAGTTTGTCAGATATTATTTAGAACGATTCGAAATAAATAATTTTATTATAATTTTTTGTTTATAAAATATAGGATCTCGTTAAAAAAATATTTTATAACCAACATTGAAACAAAATTCAATGTCGAAATTTTTTTCAAAAAAGTAGATTAATCTAAATAACTAAGAAATATTTTTACAATACAAACAAATTATGTTCAATTTATTTTTAGTGAATTTCTTTTATTGTTTTTCTTTTACCAGAGATATCATTTTTAATGTATATATATAATTATTCTGAGCTTATTAAGTCGAGTTTGAATTTGTTCGACTTATTAAGATCTCAAATCAATCTCGAGTAGAGTTCACTTAAACCGAGCTTTAACCAAATAGAGCCTGAGTAGCTCACGAATCGATTAGTCTTATTATCGACCTAAAAGAAACAAGAAATAAACAAGAGATTTTTTTAATTTTAAAATCTAATCTCTATATTTAATTTTATGAAATTGAGTCCATATTTTTTTGTTTTAAAAATCTTTATCTCTCCTAATTTCTAATATAATTTTATTATCAATTGCTAACTTGATTGGTATAAAAGGGGTAAATTAACTTTAACCCCCCAACATTTACATTTTTTTTATCAATTTACAATATTATTATAAATTCTTCAACTAAGCCCTTCTTCCTCTCCTTTATATGTTGGTTTGTGGTCCATATATTAAGGACTAGCTATTTGATACTAAACCAACCAACCGATATACAGTTGAGCGCACACAAAATTAAGAGAGCTCATTATTCGATTAAAATTGAATTAAAATCTATTTTTATTAATTAACCAATTAATTATATGTTCAATCCGTTAACGAAAATTATAATAATCTTAATACCGTAACTACCGTTATAAATAAGTCAAATTCTATGTTTAGTACATGTATTATGTATAAGTTACGAATTTAGTTCATATACTCTACTCTGATCGATTTTAATTTTATATTTTTAAAATTTTAATCTCGAATCAAATAAATACATAAATGATATAATAAAATTACATGACCTAAAATTAATAAATAGGAGAACAATAAATAAATCTTCATCTAATGTATCATATATAAATTAATGGCATAATTTAGTTTAAGAAACTTCATAACTATTTTAAATAATTAAAATAAAGTAAGAGGACTAAATATATAATTTATGTATAGTACAAGTACAAGTCATAATATTTAACCTATTTTAGTGTATTTTCAACAAGGGGAAACAAAAGAAAAAACTGGTATTTTATCCGGTTCGATCGGGTTTCGATCCGATTCAGCCTGATCGGATCAGATTTTTTGATAAAAAATCAGGTTCGGGTTGAGAGATTTTTTTTAAAGTGGTATCGGGTCAGGTTGAGTTCGGATTTAGGGTGTAAAATATCCGACCCGACCCGGAACTAAATATATAATTTTTTCATAAATTTTTAGGGATATTTATAATAATAATAGTCCTCTACCTATATATTTTTATAACTAGGTCCTTAAAATTAAATTTTTTATTTATAATTTAATCTTTAAAATTATATTTTTTTTATAATTAAGTTCTCAATTTTTTTTTACAATTTAGTCCCTAAATTTCTTTTTTTCCATAGGTCGGGTCGGAGTCGAATTTAGGATATTATTTTCAGGCCGGGTCGGATCGAATTTTTTGAAAAAAAAATTTGGATCGAGCTGGAGTCGGGTTTGAGATATTTATATTCGGATCGAGTTTGGGTGGATCGAAAATCCAACTCTATCCAACCCGTGCCCATCTCTACTTGGTATTGACCATAAGGGCTATTTTAAATTAAAAACTTTTTTAATAGTTATTTTAAAGAATGACTCCCGTTTATTTTCAAAAATAATTGAAATGGGAATTTTCTGATTAAAGAGAAAAATTAAAAGTTTTTAAAAAATTAGAGTTGTCACGAATCATTAGGGGTGTGCATAATTAACCGTAACCGTTAACCAGTGTAACCGTTATATTTTATAGGTTAATTAATCGAATTATTAAATTTAAACGATTTCATTTAACCGAACCGTTAAAATAATGGTTAATAGTTATGGTTACAGTTATAAATTTTGACTAATGGTTGACCTATATATTAACCGTTATTAAATTATATATATATTTAAAATATAAAATAACGTTCTACACCTAAATTATGGTTTTTATGTATTGAACTTTGATTATTATATCAGCGATCATTATTGTAGGTCGGATACCGTAAAAACAAAAATAAAAAATTTAAATGGTTTCGAGAGTTGGTTACGTGTAGGGAAGAGTTATCATCCCATCACGCCCGGAGATCAGTACAAAATATACACGTTGCTTTTAATGATAAAAAATCTTTGAGATTTAATTATTTAAATAAAAAATAATTAAATATTCTTAAATGAAAATGGTGGATTTGAATTAATTACGGATTTAATTTGAGGGATGATGATACATCGAGTCATAGATTAAACCGACATCAATTAAGTTTGACTATCAGGTTAATTCATGGTTAGATTCTCGTACTTCACCTTTATGTATGATACAAATATTTAAAAGACAATGTTATGAATTCTCAAATTTTAATTCAAGTTAATAATTATCTTCAGACAATAAAGATTAATTCAAATATTCGATCAACATCATTTAACTTTATATTGTTACCATTCAAACATCAGAATTAATTAATACATTTTTTTTAGGTTTAAAGTCAATTAATTAATGATATTTATAATTAATTAAGGTAAGATAATATAAATGAAAAATTAAATTATGTTAAAAAATACAAATAAATAAAGGACATGTAAACAAATTCTAAATTAACAATCAAACAACACAAATAAATAAAAAATAAAAAATTAAATACAAAAAAATAAATACAATAAAATTAAATTACGAGATTGTATTTGAATATTATGAAATTTAGGTTAGACTGAGTTCAAACGCTCGAGTCATTGTCAAATGCAGCTCAGCTCGAATATGAATTCTAAAGTTTTGTATTAGCCTGTCTATATTTATAAATAAATTACACCAATTGTTTTTATATTTCTTTAATGTATATAATTGTCCAAATTTATATATTTTTATTAATTTAATCTTAATTTAAAATAATTTAATGAATTTTAATATTTATATTTTAAAAATAATCAGTTTAATTATTTTTATAATAATATAGAATTAAGCAAGCGTAACAAATCAAAACAACGATAAAATAATTGTATTCAGCCGTAAATAAGTTATTGTTTTTTTATATAAAAATAATAATATTACATTTATGATAGAAAAATAAATAATATATGATAAAAATAAAGAGTAAATTTTATAAAAAAAAAATAAATGTAGAAATAAATCCTATAAAATTATTTTAAATTAAAACTAAATCGATAAAATATATAAAATTTAGTATTGACTTGAAAAAAATAATTAATTCAAACATTAACTTAAAGTAATTCTAAACGATAAAATTGTTGGTTGAATAACCAACCATTGTGATGGTTCGTGTGAACCGTAGTTTCCCATGCACGTTTTTCAAATTGGAAATGTGAACATGGAAACAAATCTGCATGTTTTCCCACTTTCATATCATGGTTCGGTTAAGGGAGATAATGCCGAGAGATTAAGGGGCATTTTTGTCCATTTAATTGGTGGTTCTTGATGGATGAACCCTATAAATACCAACCTAGCCTAAGGTCCCTAAGCATCAAATACAAGATTCACATATTCCATGTAGTGAGTATTTTGAGTGCTTAGAAGATCTTGGCGGTTCTAATTATTTCTGTAGCCGAGTTCTTTATTTTTACGGTGGTTCGAGGCGTTACCACGGTGGTCCGACGAGCTTGACGGTGGTGCAACCACATCCCATTTGGCATAAGGTCTTGACAATGGCTGGAGGTATTTATTTCGATCCTTTTTCCGCTGCGTTTATGCTCGTTTAATGCTTATAAAAACAACTCATAAAGAGACTAAAAACCCACATATCTAAAAATCAAATTAATCCAACGATAAAAAACAAAAAAATATTTTAACATTAAAAAATCAAATCTAACCCTCGTTGAAGGGTAATTTAAAAGAAATTTTAAATTGATTGAAATTTTTGATAAAATTTCATGTTGATTTTCTCCAAAAAGATATTACACACATGGATATGTCGAAGATACATGTTATCACTAGTCAAGCAGAATCGAACCGGACAAACTACAATGATAACCGTGCGCGACAAACTACAAGGTTGTGAAAGGATATCTCAATATATTCCCATTCTATATGGTATTAATGGCAAAATTGGATAGATAATCCATCTTTTTTTTTATTTTAGAAAATAAGGATACCAATTGATATTTGAGGAAAAACCTGCAGGTGACGTTTTTTTTTTGTTATAATTTGAAACAGATTTGAGCCAAATAAAAGATACAAAAAATGTCACCTCTAAGTGACATCGGAGAAAAAAAACTCACCAGGTGGCGTTATTTGTGCTACATTGTAGATTTTGGCCTACATCACCAAATATCAATTGAGATCCCTATTTTCTAAAATAAAAAGGATGGATTATCTATCTAATTTTATCGGTATTTATTCTCAATGTAGGATTTAAACATTATCTACAATATAAGTTTCGACACGTTATCGCCAAAATTTTACCTAAAATTTAAGGGAGAGATCTATTTTAGAAAAATAAATAAATTTCATTACTATTAAGTATGCAACATTGTTTAATTTTGAAATTAATGGCATAACTATTTCTCCAAATAAAATTTTTAATTGTAAATAAATTGATGTGTGGCTACAACCCATTCCCCTTAGAATAGATTTGGCTCCAATTATATAAAACATTTATTGATAGTTGGACATGAGTTTAAGGGGGAGGGGAAGTTAGATTCAGGATTAGAACATGGATATTGAAGTGTTATTATTTGTTATAGGGATTATAGTAGATAAAAATATTTAAAATTATTTGAATTGATTGATTCGATTTGATGATTTAAAAGAAAAATATATATTTTTTTGGAAAAATTAATTGACTGGATTGGGTGCCTGACCTAAGAATAATTGGGTCGTGTCTGAGTTATTTTTTTGTTAATCGAGTACTCAATCCGACTCGATAAGTTCTAATATATTTTAAGCTTTAAATTATATTTTTAGTTTAGTTTTTTTTAATATTTTTACCAAAAACTAAATTTAAATCTCTAAATTATTTTTATGTTTGTATTATGTACTTTTAAGTCTTAATTTTTTCAAATATATTTTTTATTAATTTATTAATACCAAAAGAAAAACAAAATTAATATTTTTAACATCTTTTTTATGATAAACTTTATTATATATATATATTCAAATATTCTAAAACTAACTTTAAATCACTAATTTTTATATCTAGAATATGCAAATAAATTTTTATTAATGATTTTGAGTTGAGCTGAACCACATTTAACGATAAACATATATATATATATTAAAATATTTACATTTTAAAAAATAAATAAAAATATAAATCGGGTATCCGAATATACAATAATGAATACCTAATTTAAACAGATCGAGAAACAAATTAAAAAATAAGTATAAAAAAATCGGGTACCCGAGAATAAATACCCAAATAGAGCTCACAAAGGTTTATTAAATTATTTTAAAATATTTATTTTGATCATTCAACTTTTAAATGTTATACAAATATTATTAAATTTTAATTTTTGTTATAAAAATACTAAGCCATTAATTATCTTTAAGAGAGTGACGTGTTCGCTAAATTTTTTATGTAATAGCAAATGTATTTTTTTATAATTACATATTCAATTAATTTAGTCACAGTTTAAAAAAATCTAATAATTTAATCATCGTTATCTATACATTCTATCAATTTTGTCTTATTTTTAAATTAAAAAATATTTTTAATTAGAACTAGTTTAATCATTTTAAATTAAATAATACTTAATAGACCAAATTATTAAATTATTTTTAGTAAAAATATGATCAAATTAATTTAATGTATACTTATTATAAGTTAAATTTATTATTATTTTCGATATAAAACTAATTAATTGAATCTATTTATATGGGTGATTAAACATGTTATTATATAAATTTTCTTAACCATAACTTCACTCATTGAATATTTTGTAATAAAACCAAAGTTTAATGATCATTTATAATGTTTAAAAGTTAAATGATCAAAATGAATATTTTAAAATGTTTAGTGACTATTTGTGAAATTTACCACTTTGTAAACATTGAGGAAAGGGTTTAATAGGAATTAAAAAATGGGATTAGGTGGTTGAGCTCTAGTTTATCTTCAATTTCAAAAGAAGATATAAATTAATTGTTTTGATGAGGATTTCTAGGTAGGATTATCTTGAGAAAAAGGGTAATTTACACTTTAGATCCTTAAACTTAACACTTACTTTCATTTAGTTTATAAACTTTTAATTTAATTTCACTCAACTTTTATTATTAATAAACTAAATCACTTATATTAACATTGTTAAATAATTTTAATGAAAAATCGACTTGATATTTTTACTGAGTGTATTTTTCATATATTATCATCAAATAATATTTAATTAATAATTTAATAATTTTTTAAAATATATTTTTTTCAAATATATCATTTAAATAAATTCAATGAAAAATAAAAAAATTCCCTAGAAATTATAATAAAAAACGAATACTAATTTGTTGATTTTTTTTTAAATTGTCATGATTTATTTGTATTTTATAAATTATGTGTGAGTTTTTCAATAATTTTTTTTTTATATTTATACAACTTTAAAATTAAAACTTATTTAAGTGAAACTCGCGCTATCTTCTTCGAAATTTAATGTGTCTTAGCTTATTGCTTTTATTTTAGTTATAAGTAATTAATATTACCTATTGACAAAGGAAACACATGTTTCGGATATTATAATTGAACTCGAATCTTTTAAGATATATATTATTTATTTTTCCACTAAAAAATATATATTGTGTTCATAAGTAAATAATATTTTTTTACAAATAGTTAATATTTTTATTATTATTTAATATATCATTACTTATAAAGTTGATTTTGAAATTTTACATAAATATTGTACTATGTTTTTTTATTTCTTAAAATATTATATTTTAAATAGTAATTTTAAAGATAACTAAAAATTCGATTTTAAATAGTAATATGGATTAAAACGAATAAAAAAAATTAAAATCGGTATCAATAAGTGCTAACTTCTAATAGCGTTTTGATTATTTGCAAAGTGTTATTTACAAACCACTCTTCAAAATCGATCTCTCTTTTTACTGAAATTATTTTTTATTCAATTTAATTTATTTTATTATTTAAAATCGGACTCTTTTAAAATATTTTTACGTATTTAAGAGCGTGTTTGGACCCTACAATATAATTGTATAGAATTATAATTATTACGGTGGTAATTATACGCGAGTGTAATTATATTAAATTATAATTTTTTAGAGTTGTAGGACTAGCAGTGCAATTACATTATTCTTTTTTTTATGTTATTTTTATAGTACAAATACTTACCTAAATTAAAATTTTAAAATATTATTAATTGTAGAATTAATGAGTATAATTAAGTGCCTAAGTATTTCTATTCTCACCTATTACTCTAGGAATTAAAAGGTATAGGCGGCAACCTTCAATTCAGTGAGACCTAAAAAATTATAATAATCGTATAAATACGTAACAAATTCAGTGATAAAAAAATGAATTAAAATTTTTAAATTTTTTGAAGGATTTAATTATATTTTTTCAAAAATTTAGGGGTTTAAGTAAAAAAATTGAAAATTTAAGAGTCTTAATGAGTATTTTTTTAAATTATGGAAGAAATTTAATTAAAAATATTAAGATTTTTAAAATTTATATGAGTTAAATTATATTTTAAAAATTTTAAAATATAAATTTTTTATAATTACACCAAAATTCACCCAATGCTGTACGGAATTACATCATTCAAGTTGAAGAAAAAACTCGACAAAGTTTTTCAAAATTATTTTTTGATGTTTAATTTTTAAATAATTTAAAGGTGATTATAAATTAATAATAATATTTATTTATAAATATTTTTAATTTTTTGATAATTTATATATTTTATTAAAAAACATTATTTAAGTTGTATGTTGTTTCAAATGAACACGGTTAGTTCATATTTCTATTCTAAGAATACAGAAAAATAATTATGAGCGGACGAAGTTAGAATTTAAAACGAAAAAATAAAATATAAATATTAAAAATAATGAAAATTTAAATTTGTATTCATTTTTTTTAAATATAAGAAATAAAGATAAAAAAGCCCTTCTTATTATGTAATATTATTGCTTTGGGAGAAGGAATAAAGTAGTTCTCTTTTTTCTGGGTTGCCAAACATTTTTTATAAATTGAAAAAAAAATAGACTAAGACTATTTTACAAGGCAAGTTGCTTGTTGTTCAAGGAAACAGCTCTACATAAACCTTCTTATGTCGTTTTCTTGATTCATAACTGTCTCTTCGTCTTCCTCGGGATTTTTGTTGTCTGGTTTTTTTAGTGTGTGTTTTTGTCTCAGTTTCTGCAAAATTTAGTGTTTCTTTATTGCTGCAGTTTCAATATAAATTCTGAAGCTGTTGGAGCATAAATCAAACGCAACAATGGCAGATGAGAATGGTTTGAATGGTGATACAAACTTGCATAAGGCCAGCACATCGAAAATCCAGGAAGAACCAGACAAAATCTCTAGCATCAATGGAGAAAACCAAGACTCTGAAAGAAGTAAAGGAGATGAGAAAACCAACTATGTTCCGCTTTACAAGCTGTTTGCATTTTCCGATTCGAGGGATAAGGTTTTAATGATCGCCGGCACGATCGGTGCCATCGGGAACGGTTTATGTATGCCTCTAATGACCATCTTGTTCGGAGATCTTATCAATGCTTTCGGACACAACCAGAGTGACAATAGAGTGGTTGATGTGGTCTCAAGGGTAGTGTGTTATAACTTATTAATAACTTGTACTATTTATTTCTTTGTTTTTGAAATGAAGTCTTGATTAAGAGATTTTCTTACAAATTTTCAGGTTGCTTTGAGATTTGTCTACCTCGCCGTAGGTGCCGGATTGGTGGCGTTTCTCCGTAAGTAAATCTCTCATTTTAAGTACTTAATGTCTCTTTTTAACCAGGCTGACAAAGTTTGGATTTGTTATTTTATCAGAGGTGAGTTGCTGGATGGTCACAGGTGAGAGACAAGCTGCAAGAATAAGAGGCTTGTACTTGAAAACCATATTAAGACAAGATATAGCTTTCTTTGATGTTGAAACCAACACAGGAGAGGTCATTGGACGAATGTCCGGTGACATGGTTCTCATACAGGATGCCATCGGCGAGAAGGTGTGTATCGAATCGACTGAAATGTCGGGTGAAAACCATTGTTTAGATGCAATCAATAGAATACTAACATATTTTTTCACAGGCTGGGAAGTTTATACAATTGGTGTCCACATTCTTCGGAGGTTTCGTTATAGCATTTATCCGAGGATGGCTTCTTACCCTTGTCATGATGTCTGCAATCCCACTCCTTGTGATATCTGGTGGAATAATGGCTATTATAGTATCTAAGATGGCATCTCGTGGACAATCCGCTTATGCTAAAGCCGCCACCGTCGTTGAACAAACAATTGGTTCGATTAGAACTGTATGTTCTACATAAAACGTAGTTGTTATTTTCTTTAAGTGAATATATGACCAATCTTATAATTTGATTTCAGGTTGCATCATTTACTGGTGAGAAACAAGCAATAAGCACTTACGATAAATTCCTTGATAGTGGTTACAAATCAGGCGTTATTGAGGGTATGGCTTCTGGACTCGGCCTCGGCGTAGTTTTGATGATGGTATTCTGCAGTTATGCTTTGGCCGTATGGTTCGGTGGGAGGATGATTTTGGAGAGAGGATACTCCGGCGGTCAAGTAATAAATGTGATTATGGCTGTATTAACCGGTTCCTTGTAAGTTAAATTTTGAGTTTTTGACTTAATCACAATACATTCTTCATGTTTCAGTAGACTGAATTCGTCGTGTTAATGGATGTTTTAGGTCCCTAGGGGAGACATCACCAAGCATGAGAGCATTCTCTGTCGGTCAAGCTGCAGCGTATAAGATGTTTGAGACTATCAAAAGGAAGCCAGAGATTGACCCATACGACATGACCGGGAAAGTGTTGGAGGATATTCGCGGGGATATCGAGCTGAGGGATGTTTGTTTCAGTTACCCTGCCAGGCCAGAAGAGCAAATTTTCAATGGATTCTCTCTTTCTATTTCGAGTGGCACGACAACTGCTTTGGTTGGACAAAGTGGTAGTGGGAAATCAACTGTTATAAGTCTGATAGAGAGGTTTTATGATCCACATGCTGGTGAAGTCCTTATTGATGGCATTAATCTCAAAGATTTCCAACTTAGATGGATCAGGGGAAAGATTGGTCTTGTTAGCCAAGAACCTGTGTTGTTTACGTCAAGCATTCGGGATAATATTGCATACGGAAAGGAAGATGCGACCTTAGAAGAGATACGAGCTGCGGCTGCACTTGCAAATGCTGCTAAATTCATCGACAAACTACCTCAGGTTCGAATCCTGTGTCCTAAAAACATGATTATTTCATGTTTTGTATCACAAATTTTATTAAAGATATATAAGCTCGGAATTTCATATATGTAGGGGCTAGATACCATGGTTGGACAGCATGGAACTCAACTTTCTGGTGGACAAAAGCAAAGAGTGGCAATAGCTAGAGCAATTCTAAAGGACCCCCGGATTTTGCTTTTAGATGAAGCTACAAGTGCGTTAGATACAGAATCGGAAAGAGTAGTGCAAGAGGCGTTGGACCGGATAATGTGCAATAGGACTACGGTCCTCGTTGCTCATCGTTTGAGTACCGTGAGAAATGCAGATATGATTGCTGTCATTCATCGAGGAAAGATGGTTGAAAAAGGTAAGTTAAAAGCTTTGTTAGTAGTGCTTTATTCTTTCATGCATTTGCATAAGCACCGTCATACTTTCTGTGTTGACAACATTGTGTGTATCGAGCAGGGTCACATTCAGAACTACTCAAGGATCCTGATGGAGCATACTCTCAGCTTATTCGATTACAAGAAATAAACAAAGAATCGAAAAAAGTATCGGATGTATCAGACATTACTCTAGAATCATTTAGACAAGCAAGCCTGAAAAGATCATTGAAGCGATCCAGCAGTAGGGGATCATCTATGGGAAATAGTGGCCATCATTCGTTCTCTGTATCATTTGGTTTGCCTACTGGAATGAATGTCAATGATTCTACCATGGTAGATATCGAAGACCATTCTGAACAACCATTGAAGCAACATCCAGAGGTGTCTATCCGCCGGCTTGCTTACCTCAACAAGCCAGAGCTTCCTGTGATCCTGCTCGGAACTATAGCTGCAGCTGTTAATGGTTTCATACTTCCAATTTTTGGTACCCTAGTCTCTCGTGTGATCAATACATTCTTTAAACCACCTGATGAATTGAGAGATGATTCGAGATTCTGGTCACTAATACTTATGACCCTTGGCCTGGTATCTTTTTTGGTGAATCCAGCACGAACATACTTCTTTTCCATTGCCGGGTGTAAACTGATCCAACGAATCAGATCAATGTGTTTTGAAAAAGTGGTCCGAATGGAAGTTGGTTGGTTTGATGAACCAGATAATTCGAGTGGTTCCATTGGTGCGAGGCTATCAGCTGATGCAGCCATAATAAGAGCCCTGGTTGGAGATGCGCTAGCTCGGATGGTTTCAAACCTTGCATCAGCCATTGCTGGTTTGATCATTGCTTTCGTCGCAAGTTGGCAGTTGGCATTTATAATCCTTGGACTAATCCCTCTAATAGGGGTCAATGCATACGTTCAAGTAAGATTCATGAAGGGATTCAGTGCAGATGCAAAGGTATGCTCGGAATTTACGACTTCAATATCTTCAAAGCGGTTTGTTTTTAAGCATATAATTCATTTGTGTATTATACGAATTGTTGCAGATGATGTATGAGGAAGCAAGCGAAGTTGCTAACGATGCGGTCGGGAGCATAAGAACAGTGGCCTCGTTTTGTGCAGAGGAAAAAGTGATGCAACTCTATAGAAAGAAATGTGAGGCTCCGTTGCGAACAGGGATAAGGCAAGGTTTGATCTGTGGAGCAGGATTTGGAATTTCATTCTTCTTGTTGTTTAATGTCTACGCAGCCAGTTTCTATGCCGGATCTCGGCTTGTCGAGCATGGCGATACGACATTCTCTGATGTTTTTCAAGTGAGTCCAATTTTAAGACCACATTTTCTATATGTATGTCTATACGATGCTGAGACCGATATCGATTTCTCAGGTTTTCCTCGCTTTGACAACGGCATCTGTTGGAATTTCTCAATCAAGCTCCTTGGCTCCTGATGCTATCAAATGCAAGTCAGCTGCTGCCTCCATATTCGCAATTATCGACCGCAAGTCTAAGATAGACCCAATCGAAGAATCCGGAACAACACTAGAAAACGTTAAGGGCGACATCGAGCTTCATCATGTTAGTTTCAAGTATCCATCGAGGCCGGACATTCAAATTTTCCGAGACTTAAGTTTGTCCATCCATGCTGGCAAGGTAAACGACATTACCCTTTCAAATTCATTTACCAGCAGAACATTAAGCCATATGTAGTACTAACATGTCAACCTTTTTTCTTTCAGACTGTTGCCTTGGTTGGAGAAAGTGGGAGTGGCAAATCCACAGTGATTTCACTACTGCAAAGGTTTTACGATCCCGATTCGGGACGTATCACTCTCGACGGAGTCAAAATCCAAACACTCCAAGTGAAGTGGTTGAGACAACAGATGGGACTAGTGAGCCAAGAACCTATTTTGTTCAATGACACAATCCGTGCCAACATTGCATATGGAAAACAAGGCAATGCAATCGAGGCAGAAATTTTAGCTGCATCAGAGTTGGCCAATGCTCACAAGTTCATTAGCTCATTACACCAGGTTAGAGTTAGACATCACTGATAAAATCCGGGTTCAATTCAGTTAATTCATACAATCACTTTTAACCGAACTTATCGTCCTCCAGGGTTACGACACCGTAGTAGGCGAGCGAGGGATTCAATTATCCGGAGGACAGAAACAAAGAGTAGCCATTGCACGAGCAATAGTTAAAAATCCGAAGATACTATTACTAGACGAGGCCACGAGCGCATTGGACGCCGAATCGGAGAGGGTAGTTCAGGATGCACTAGATAAAGTCATGGTGAACCGCACAACGGTGATGGTGGCTCATCGACTGTCGACGATAAAAAACGCGGACGTCATCGCGGTGGTTAAGAACGGCGTCATCGTCGAGAAAGGGAAACACAACACTCTGATGAACATCAAAGATGGTTTCTATGCATCTTTGGTGTCACTTCACATGAGTGCTTCCACTGCATAATTCATTTTGTTTTCTGATGTAAGTATAAAATTCAAGTCAAAGGGTCATTTTCCCTCTTGAAACTCTGTATTTTACAATAAATTTATATGATATAATTTGGACCGACCCGAGTTCTACACCTAATTTTGGTGGGTGAGTCTTTCAACAGAGATTTTCTGCATACACAACATCTCGAACCTAAGACTTGCTTAAACAGAACCAAACTGCTTACCACTTAGACTAACCCCGTTGATAAAAACGTCATGGATTTTGACAAAAATGGAAACAAATATATATTCTCCAAGAAAATATTAGTTAATTAGTCGGTTAATTAGATTTTGGTTATTAGTTAATTCTGTTTAAAATAGATTAATTAAATTAATCAAATATATATATAAATTTTAAGTGTTTCATAGTTATTTTTGAGTAATTCAAAAATTAACCGAATTAATAGAATAATGTTTGATTCACTTTTTTTTTTAAAGTTTATTTTAATTCAGTTAAATAATTAAAAAATTAATTAATAATATTTAATTAATTTAATTCGATCGATTAATCAAATTAATCGATCGAACATCCTTAGCTATGAAAGTTATTATATAAGCAAATCAACCCCTATGAAATGCATCTGAAATTTGTGGACAGAATTAGCAAAATAATTCATTTGTTAAAAAATAACAGAAGTCTTAAGAAAAATATTGGACCAATTTTTTTATAAAAAAAATTAAAAATTTAATGATCATAATAAAAATGTTTTAAGAATTTGTTAATTACTGTTATAATTTACTCCTTAATTTATAATTTAAATTTTATTTAAAATTTTCAACTTAAAAAAGTTAATAAAATTATAATTCGTCAAATCAAATCGAGTAAAAAAATCGTATGTAATCGTTTAGTTCGATTAAAATGAGGTAAATATTATTATGATTCCAAGTCGATGATAGTTCAAACACAAAGATTCTCCTTCCTTTCTCATTTCTCTCGTATCAGGTACGAAATTTCCTTATTTCTTTGTATATTATATGCATAAAAACCCTAGATTTAATTCCAGTTTTTGCAATAGATTTAGGATAATGGATTGTATTGAAACTTGGATTGAGGTGAAGATGGAGAACTAAGTGATTAAGTCCCTTCTTTTTTCTTTTTGATATCTTGTAAGGTGAATTGTGATGAATTTAACGGTGGGGATTTTTCAATCTTGATTGAATTATTGCATTTGCTTTGGGTTTCTTGAGACGGATTTCCTTCGAAATCTAATCTCGGCTGTTGTTCGTTTATGGGGTTTTGTGGTTCTGTGTCTCGTTTTTCCGGTGTGAACACTGCATCGTTTTAGTCTCCTTGTTTCGCTGTTTTTATATTCGATTAGGGAAAACTTTCGATTTAATTGCAATGGCTACTCAACCAAATGTACAACCAGATCAGATCGCTTCCCCTTCAATTAAAAATCCAATTATGTTATCACCGGAAAATGGGGTCAAGACTGGAAGCTCTAATCCTCATCTGAGTACTCCCCCCGGCCCTCCTGTATTTACATTGCCAGTCCGGCCTTCTGCTGTGCCTTTCCGAACGTCCCCTGCAACTCCTCAGCCGGTGGCTCTCTCATCAGATTCGTCTTTGCCCACATCTTCACCTCCCCATTTTTCAAATGGGTCAGTTGAGCTTCAACAACAACTTTCCGGTGCTATGGAGGAATATGTGCCTGCTGGAGAGTCACCATGTGTTTTATTCTCAGCTCGTAAGGTATGTTTTTTTTGTTCTTTGTGGTCTGAAATGTTTTTTATCAGTCAATTTTCTACGCTTTTGGTACCTAAGTCTCAATGCTCTTTTTTGAAATTTGCGATTTGTACATATCATTGAATTTTACAGTCTATTAGTATACTCCCTTTGTATAGGTGTTGAAACACAAGAAACTAGCAAATCTACCTAGTTTAGGATTTGGAGTATTGGTTTCTCCTGGGAGGGAGACTTCAACAGGTCCTCAAGTGATACAACGTGATCCTCATCGTTGCAGTAATTGTGGAGCTTATTCAAATCTTTATTCCAACGTACTGATTGGCTCTGGCCAATGGCAGTGTGTAATCTGCCGGAATCTAAATGGAAGTGAAGGTGAATATATAGCATTCAGCAAGGAAGAGCTCTGTAATTTTCCCGAGCTGTCATCTCCTTTGGTTGATTTTATTCAAACTGGGAATAAGAGACCAAGTTTTGTGCCAGTTACTGATTCCAGAACTTCTGCACCAGTTGTTCTTGTTATAGATGAATGTTTAGATGAGCCACACCTTCAGCATTTACAGAGCTCCTTGCATGCATTTGTCGATTCAGTGCCACCACCAACAAGAATAGGAATAATTTTGTATGGTCGTACAGTATCAGTCTATGACTTTTCGGAGGAATCCATAGCATCTGCTGATGTGATTCCAGGTGGCACTTCTCCAACTCAGGAGTCCTTGAAAGGTTTGGTGTATGGAACTGGTATTTACTTGTCACCAATGCATGCTTCAAAAGAGACTGCACACCAAATATTCTCTTCATTAAGGCCATACAAGTTGAATGTTCCAGAAGCATCAAGAGATAGGTGCTTGGGTGCTGCGGTTGAGGTTGCAATGGCAATCATTCAAGGACCATCTGTAGATATGTCTCGAGGTGTAGTTAAAAGGCCAGGTGGCAATAGTAGGATCATTGTTTGTGCTGGTGGACCAAATACTTATGGTCCTGGTTCTGTCCCTCATTCTTTTACTCACCCTAATTATCCTCATAGAGAAAAGACAGCATTGAAATGGATGGAGCGTCTTGGTCGTGAGGCTCATCAACATAACATAGTGGTTGACCTTCTATGTGCTGGGACGTGCCCTGTAAGGGTTCCTGTGCTGCAGCCACTTGCAAATGCTTCAGGAGGTGTGTTGATTCTTCATGATGACTTTGGTGAAGCTTTTGGTGTAAACTTGCAAAGGGCATCTGCCAGAGCTGCTGGTTCCCATGGTTTGTTGGAGATACGCTGTTCTGATGATATTCTTGTTACTCAGGTTGTAGGTCCCGGTGAAGAGGCACATATAGACACCCATGAAACCTTTAAAAATGATATTTCTCTATGTATTCAGTTGCTGAGTGTTGAAGAAACACAATGCTTCTCAATATCGATGGAGAATAAACATGACTTAAAGAGTGATTATGTATTTTTCCAGTTTGCTATTCAATACTCAAATGTTTATCATGCTGATATAGCTAGAGTGATTACTATCAGATTACCAACTGTGGATAGTGTTTCAGCCTATCTTCAAAGTGTTCAAGATGAAGTGGCTGCAGTCATAATTGCCAAGAGGACTCTGTTGCGAGCAAAAAATTATTCTGATGCGATTGATATGCAGACAACAATAGATGAAAGAGTCAAAGACATCGCTTTAAAACTTGGGTCTCAAGTGCCGAAGTCAAAGCTTTACCGGTTCCCAAAAGAAATCTCTTTACTACCTGAGCTTCTATTCCATCTTAGGAGGGGTCCACTGTTGGGAAGTATAGTTGGTCATGAAGATGAGAGGTCTGTACTGCGGAATTTGTTTTTGAATTCATCCTTTGATCTTTCACTTCGCATGATTGCCCCTCGCTGTCTTATGCATCGGGATGGAGGCACTTTTGAAGAATTGCCCTCTTATGATCTTGCCATGCAGTCTGATACAGCTGTTGTTCTAGACCATGGTACAGATGTGTTCATTTGGATGGTATGTAAATCAACCCGTCTTTTAGCTTTGTCTTGATTTATATCTCGCTATATTTTCTCTCCGGATACCTTTGCTCCTATGTTATCATCTCTGATTTATGAGTCTGGCATGCCCTTCTGTGTTATAAAGGATCCAGTTTTGCTTTGTGATTGAATAGAGATGAGATCTGTTAACATATTTAGTTTTGAGGCAATTTCCAAGCAAAGATTGTTATATTTTTTATATTCTTTTCATGAACACCATCTACCCCGTAGTGTAGATATCAGGCATGGTAGAAAAGCGATGTATGCATTTTCTTATTCACTACGCTTCCACTTGTATGTGTTTTTACATGGCATGTTTATGTCCTGAAAGAGACTTGGTGGGATAAAAGCTAAGTTTATTTATTTTTCTGGAACTAATATTAAACATCTCCCTGTCAATTGCTGGCTTCAGGGTGCTGAACTCGCAGCTGACGAAGGAAGAAGTGCAGCTGCTTTGGCAGCTTGTAGAACATTGGCAGAAGAGCTCACAGAGTTGCGATTTCCGGCACCTCGTATCCTTGCATTCAAGGTTCTTTTTCCTTGATGGATCCCAGCATTATTTAGCTGTGCAATCTTGTGTGTTTATTTGTTAGCAGTTGCTAGAGAAGAATCTAATGGTATGATTCCATTGCAGGAGGGGAGCTCTCAGGCTCGGTATTTTGTTTCTCGGCTGATACCGGCGCACAAGGATCCTCCTTACGAGCAGGTAAGAGAAAAAAACAAAAAAAAAATGTAGAAACCAATTAGCTTTTAGGCCCTTTGTAATGAATCCATAACTATTGTGTGATACTGATGCAGGAGGCAAGATTTCCACAACTTCGGACCCTGACAACCGAACAGCGTACAAAACTGAAAAGCAGTTTTATACATTTCGATGATCCGAGCTTCTGCGAATGGATTCGGAGTTTGAAAGTCGTTCCACCAGAATCCATGTAAGAGATGGTTTAGGTATTTTTCTGTTCCAATCCCTCCAAAAGAATGGAGTTACAGTGAGTTGCCTCCAACAGTCATTTATTGGAATCATTCTGCTCTTTGTTTTTTGTTCTTTCAGTGAAAGCAATGTAATTTAACTCATTCATCTTCTCTCTTTTTAAATCATTTATTGGAGTTACAGTGCCTGGTGTCATCAGAATATAAATCATTATGCCATTTTGTATGTTTTACTCTGGAAAATAAGATTCTAATGTCATTGTTTTGTATGGAAATTTTATCCGATCTGGTCGGGTTCTAACTTGACCCAACTAGGTTGGATTTTTTTCTTTTTAAATGGTTTTGGGTTGGGTCTTTATTAAGGCTGAGGTTGAGTTGAGTTTAAATTTAAGTTAAAAAATATTCGATTTGACATTAAATTAATAGCATAATTTGATCTTTAAAATTAATTTTTTTCTTTATAATTAAATTCATAAAATTGATTTTTTATAAAATGAATATAGGTTTAAATATTCATTTTGGATCGAGTTTTTTAAAGTATCGTGTTTGATTTGAGAAATTAAATATTTAATTATATAATTTAATTTAAGTATTTTTAAATTTGATGGTTGTATTTAAGATTTTTTTTTTAAATTTTAAATATAATAAACAATAAATCGTAAAATATAATAAATTTTATATCTATAAAATTTTTGAATTTTTAAAATACGAAATGCATTAATAATTAGATTTTTTTTATTAATATACCTTTTATTTTATAAACATATGTTCGCTACTACCTTGTCACTCCCATAGACAATGATAATATATATTTAAAAATAATAAACAGATTTGGAGCCGTTGACCCGTACGACAATAATTTACCCGCTAAACGGGTTCCCGTTTCCAAATCCTAGCGAATCAAATCTAGGGTTTTATCATCTTCCTCATCTGTGTTTCCTTCATTTTTATTTTCTCCTCTCTTCACGGTGTCGACAGAATAAGCTAAGGCAAAACAAAGCATCCACTACCATTCTAGGTAAGGCTTCACGTTTGTCTACTCTCAGTTCTTGTTTTCATTTCTATTTTCAGTTCCACCTTACTAAATTTAACCAATCGTAAAGTCTGATAATAATTAAGCAATTTTGTTTTGTGCGTGATTTATAGCTACAAAGCTGAGTTTTAACCTGCATGCTACACATACTTTTTGTAAAACGTAGAAGAATTTTGGTCTTTGGTCACTAAAGGAACAATCGCTTCCAGATTTCTGATTTGAAAGTTGGTCTATGCAATAAAAGTAATGAAAATAATTGCTTCACTAATCAAGCCACTTCTACTCCAATTAGTAGGATATTTACAGATATATAGATTCTATATTCATCAAGTAATGGACTGTAACAATATGTGTAATTACTAGGGCAGTGGTTTTATTTTGTAATATTGTGATATTAGCTTTGAAACTGATCGGGGATACATTGTTTCTAATTCTTCAAATCTTTATGTTTTATTGTGTGTTTTTACTTGTAGTTTGTGATATGGCTGGAGGGGAGCAGAAAAAGTCTGGCGGTGGTAAGTATATATATGCTCGGCTGGGTTGGGTTTTATTATTAATGTGCGCATAAAGGTGTGTTGGTTTATAAGTGTGTGAATGTTTTGTTGTTGTTGATATTTCAGGAGGGAAAAAGAAGGAAGTGAAGAAGGAGACTGGTTTGGGTCTCTCCTTTACCAAGGATGAGAATTTCGGGGAATGGTACTCGGAGGTATATTTTGTAGCAACCACAAAATGCATTAGTGTTTTTTCATGCTAAATTGTTCGGATATTAACATCTAATTATTATATAATCATTTTTTTTCTAGGTTGTTGTCAACAGTGAAATGATCGAGTATTACGACATTTCTGGCTGTTATATTCTTAGGCCATGGGCAATGTCAGTTTGGGAGATCTTGCAAGTGAGTCATATGATCTTCATGTGCTTCATTTTATTTTGTAATTAGGTTTTTATTAATTACAAGGGGAAGTAGGTTATGTATGTCAATTCTCGATCTTTGTTTCCTTTCCGTCCAGTTCACTTATCCATCATGTGCAAATGTAGATATTCTTTGATGCTGAAATCAAGAAGATGAAAGTCAAGAACTGCTATTTCCCCGTCTTTGTGTCTCCAGGTGTTTTGCAGAAGGAGAAGGATCACATAGAGGGTTTTGCTCCAGAGGTGAGGACTAATTATCTTTTGGCATGATAAACTCGCCTCAGCTTGAAGTTTATACTTTATTTTAACAATATTTTCTCTTCAGTCCAATTTTTAGTATTATTTTGTGTAATCAGGTTGCTTGGGTGACAAAATCTGGTGAGTCCGATTTGGAGGTGCCAATTGCTATCCGCCCGACTAGTGAGACAGTTATGTATCCCTATTATTCTAAGTGGATAAGAGGACACCGCGACTTACCTTTAAAACTTAACCAGTGGTGCAATGTTGTTCGATGGGAGTTCAGCAACCCCACACCTTTTATCAGGTAGTTAAACTCGGTCAGCTTTATTAATTTCTCAACTCTTTTGATGCAAGCTATGAACTTTATTTAAAATATTTGAGGATGGAGTGGTCACTAGTAACTTGCTGCTTGATTGTAGGAGTCGTGAATTTTTATGGCAAGAAGGGCACACTGCCTTTGCAACAAAGGAAGAGGCAGATTCAGAGGTAGTAGTCTTATATATATATATATATATATATATATATATATATATATATATATTTCAGCAATATTTATACCTAGAGAAGTGAACTTTGTCCATTAAACTGTTGGAGCACAATGAACTCGGGAAGGTCAAAGTAAAAGGAAATTTTGTATGGTTGATCCTTTGCTCTCTCCCATGGTTCAACAATTAATTTTTTGTTTAAAACCGCATTCTTGCCTCAGAATTCCTGAATCAAGTATTTAGGCAAGCACATTAGAAGTTTCACATGCAATCTTATTTTTTTTAATATTTCAATATTTTTTGGTTTCTGCAATGTCTAACTAATACTCAAATTGTCATATTTCATGTTACAAATTTTACTTGGCTTGCCTTTTGAATTATCACCGAAGAATATCTGCTGGATCTCTTTTGACGTATCTGAATTTGACATGGTTCAGGTTCTTCAAATATTGGAGCTTTACCGACGAATATATGAAGAATTCTTGGCTATTCCTGTCACCAAAGGCAGGAAGAGTGAACTGGAGAAATTTGCTGGTGGACTTTACACAACTAGCGTCGAGGTATAGCATAATTAAGCATGTTATAACAATCTTTGTACCCATAATCAATGAACATAAATTCTTTGCTTCATAAATGTGCTGTAATCTAAAGTGAGGAGCTTTAAATCTGATATTAACATTATAGGCATTTATTCCAAATACGGGACGTGGTATTCAAGGTGCAACCTCACATTGTTTGGGACAAAACTTTGCAAAAATGTTTGAGATAAATTATGAAAACGAGAAGGGGGAGAAGGCTATGGTCTGGCAGAATTCCTGGGCATATAGCACCCGAACGGTAAACCTTTTTCTCTTTGAATGTTCTTAGCATCTGTTGATTCATGTTCCTTGTGATCCCATCCTGTCATTGTGTTTTTCTGATTTAGATGATTACACAGGACAAGTTTGGAAATGAAAATAATCCTTAACCATTCATACAATTTCCATTTATTCTTTTCTCCTTATTCCTGCTATTTTGCTTCTTTTGTCCCCCCTTTTTCTTCATTTTTTTTAAGATTGGGGTAATGGTGATGGTTCATGGGGATAACAAAGGCTTAGTGCTGCCACCAAAAGTAGCGGCTTTGCAAGTTATTGTGATTCCGGTGCCTTACAAAGATGCAAATACTCAAGGTATCTTTGACGCATGCGTTGCCACTGTGGAATCCCTCTCAGAAGCTGGTATTCGTGCTGAAGCTGATCTTAGAGAAAACTACTCACCTGGTTGGAAGTACTCAAACTGGGAAATGAAAGGTGTTCCTCTAAGGATTGAAATAGGACCCCGAGACTTGGCGAATAATCAAGTTAATCCCCACGCCTTTTTTCATTCCTGCGCTTTCCTTCAATTCTTTTATTTTCTATTTCCCTAATATAATTATACGTATAAATCAAAATGTGCTTTATTTGACAGGTGCGTGTGGTTCGTCGTGACAATGGAGAAAAGACTGACATCTCTAGAGTTTTCTTGGTTGAACAAGTAAAAGGAATGTTGGATGAGGTTCAACAGAATCTATTTGACGTTGCAAAACAAAAGAGAGATGCCTGCATTGAAGTTGTAAAAACTTGGGATGAGTTTGTGAAAGCTCTTGGGCAAAAGAAACTGATCTTAGCTCCTTGGTGTGATGAGGAGGTACGACTTGAATTTGCAGAATCCTTATTATTTACAGGGATCGTGACAATTTAGCATTTATCGGTGTTGTTTTGCTTTTTATATGTTACCCTTCATCTCTGAATTGCATCATTAAACTGAAGTGTTTTGATAGACACTAGAATGAGTTGTATATATTTAAACCTCTCCAGACATCTTGCTCATTTTCTTAAAAAGACAGTTTTATGTTTTGGATATTTAGGAGGTGGAGAAAGATGTGAAAGCACGAACAAAGGGTGAGATGGGAGCAGCTAAGTCTCTGTGTACCCCATTTGAGCAGCCTGAACTCCCAGAAGGTACTTGGCTCCCATCTAAACAGGCACTTCTTTTAATCGATAGGATATTTTATGGTCTTTTTTTCTATGAACTATTAAATCGTTACTGCATAAGTACGTAGTGCTGAGTAAATTGCTTAAAAATCTTTATCTGTGAACGAACCACGTAAGCTAATTTGAATTAGAGAAATGATACTAGAGTAAGAGGAATAGGAATTTGTCTTCTGTATAGTTCATCACTCATACAAAGGTAAATATTGTGTAGGTACTAAATGCTTTGCTTCTGGGAAACCTGCAAAAAAGTGGACCTATTGGGGCAGAAGTTACTAGGATTGTTCAAATTTTATAACCATCTCCTTCCCCATGGTCCTCTGGTTGATGTCAACAGTTAAGTCATACTCATTGGCCAATTCCGAGGAGTGAATTTTTCTGTTTAAAATTGTTTTGCATGGAGAGGATTCAGTTTTCAATCATATTTGCTAAAACTTCTGGGATTTTTGTTTTTCTTTTTGGCAGAATTTTGGTTTGTTATGATAGATATATGCTGTTTTATCTACAAACTTAGAATATATTGTCATTGGTACTGAAAAATCTTTAATGTCTTTTTTTTTCTTCTTTTAATTGCCTTCTAGTTCTCTGATGTTGCTCCTTATGATTCATTTATATCAATTTTCTCTATTGAATTAATGTAATTTTCCTTACTGAATGAATTGACTAGCAAATATCTTGACCACCACCCAAAACTATAAATTGGAAATGCACCCAAATCTTACAAGCACTACTTACATAGGAATGAGTTTCATGTGGTCATGTGTGGAAATGATGAATCATATCCTCTCAATATACTATTTTTACTATAATTGTATTTTTTTAGTTGTACTTTCGGTTTGTCAGAGTTTTGTCTTGATTAATCTGGATTGACTTGTATAGCATACTTAGTTTTAGAAGGAAGTCTCTTCGTAAGAATTTAAAATAAACTGTTTAAGATAACCTATTCATACTTATATTGCTTCTTTAGCTTCCACAACAGCTACAGAAACAATCCCATACAATGGTATCTGCAATCCAGATAAACTTCTATGATAAAGATTACCAATGTAAGAAGGGTTAATATTTACTGTTGCTGTGGCAAGAACTTCTCCATGGAACTTTATATTGAGCCTTTGCTTCAGCTTCTACACAGGTGTTCAACCACTGACATAAAGATAAAACAAGCAAAATCAACATCAAAGCACTGAGATTTGGATATTTGAATATTTTTCCTACATGGGACAAGGAGTTTTTTTTTAGTTTGGCAGCGTCCATGAGTTCCTCCAAACTCTTCAGTGCATGAAATTCTGAGCTTATCTACGGAAGCTCGACGCCGAACGTGGCCGAAAGAATCACTGAAGCATTTGGAGGAACTCAACAATGGCGCCAAACGTCGGCTGCAGGGTTAAGTTTGAAATTGTATAGGCTGCTTGAAGACTGAGAATCCTTATATATTGCACTCATCAAAATGAGCTGAACCTAAGACTCCCTCCGAGCCATACAGGTTCCACTGTCTTGAACCTGGGTGTATTTTCAGGTTGAAAACCTGTAGGAGATTCATTGAACTTGGACGTGGTGTTTTATTCTCCTGGAAGATGACGGAATATTCTTATCTTCACTGACAAGTTCCAACTGTGTGGTACAGTTTAAGACATTAATGTGGAAGAAATCTAGTGTCTGAAAGGGATGAGAACGTGTTCGTGGAGGAAACCCTGGCTTCTCAGGAATCAAGTAACTGTGTCAGAAATAGTAGGCGACTAAAATAGTGGGAGATTAGATGCAGGGATAGAGACAAGATTTAAGGTTGAGGGGCAAAACATAAATATTTAGAAGTAGAGGATAAATTCATAAAAAATAATTTTAAAAGAATTTAAATAGAGGGAAAAAAAAAAAGGTGCGATTGCCCCTCCTCACCCCTTAGTAGCTTCGTCCTTGATTATAGTGAACATGGTTTTTCTAAATTATGGTAGGTTAAATAACGGTTATATCGAATTTTTTTATAAAATTTATAAGATTTCAATATAAACTTTTTTGTACATATCAAATTTTTAATATTTTTTAATAAAAAATTCGGTATATATGAAACATTATATATGTATTTAAAAAAAATTGTTATGTACTGAAATTTTTATACATTTTATAAGAAATTCGATATTTACCAAAAAATTTCTACCGAAATTCTTATAATTTTTATAAAAATATTTAATAAAATCGTTTTTTAACCGTTTTTAATCCTGTTGTTTTCAAAAACTTTTCCATCTCACTCATCTGTTGAAATTGAAAATTTAAAAGAACAAGATAAAAAATAGATGGAGGATGAAAATAAGATTAAAAGCATTGTAACGGGAGAATATACTATTAAATTACGTCCATAATATAATTTATATTATGTCATAATAAATTTTAAAATAATTTAAATATAATATTAATAAAATATAATTAAAAAGTTATTTTTTATTATTATATATTAAAATCGTTATAATTTAACGTCGTAAAAGTTACATATATCAAACCTGTCACACGGTAATAAATCTTTAAATAGCCCAAAATGTGCATTTAAAATCTCGTATCAATGAGTATAAAAATTAATTAGTTATAGATTTGCCTTTTTTTCCATTTTTGTCGGGTGATTTTACGATGAAACTATTAAAATAAGGTTAATTTAATATTGACCTATTCAGTAGGTATCCAATTTGTATATAATTTATTACGAGGTTTGTACATAAATAATTACAATAATTATAATAAAAACGGTATATACATAAAATATTACGATATAAATTATATACATATCTGTTTTACTGCGATAAACCTTATTTATTATAAAAAACAATAAGAATTTTAGTAGGTACATAAATTATTACACGTTGTACATAGTTTATTACTCAAAACGTAATAAAAACGATAGGTATAACATTTATTATAAGATCTCACCCAAACTCAAAAGAGCTCAACTTAAGGTAAGCATTTTGTACATACATATTTAATTTTCTACAAGAAAACCTAATTTATAACAAGAACGGTGAGAATTTTAGTATGTACATAAATTATTACAAGTTGTACATAGTATATTACCTAAATCGTAATAAAAATGATAGGTACCGTATTTATTATAAGATCTCGCCCAAACTCAAAAGAGTTCAACTTAGGGTAAACATTTATTTACATACATATTTTCTTACAAAAAAACCTAATTTATTGTAAGAAGGGTGAGAATTTTAGTAGATACATAAATTATTACAAGTTACATAGTTTATTACCCATATCGTAATAAAAACGGTAGATACCATATTTTTTTACAAGATCTCACCCAAACTCAAAAAGAGCTCAAATTAGGGTAAGCATTTATGTACATGCATATTTTCTTATAAAGGAACCTAATTTATTACAAGAATGGTGAGAATTTTAATAGGTACATAAATTATTACAAGTTGTACATAGTTTATTACCCAAATCGTAATAAAAACAATAGATACCATATTTTTTACAAGATCTCACCCAAACTCAAAAAGAGCTCAAATTAGGGTAAGCATTTATGTACATACATATTTTCTTACAAAGGAACCTAATTTATTACAAGAAGGGTGAGAATTTTAGTAGGTACATAAATGATTACAAATTGTACATAGTTTATTACCCCAAACGTAATAAAAACGGTAGGTACCGTATTTATTACACGAGATCACCCAAACTCAAAAGAGCTCAACTTAGTGTAAGCGTTTATGTACGTACATATTTTCTTACAAGAAAACCTAATTTATTACAAGAATGGTGAGAATTTTAGTAGGTACATAAATTGTTATAAATTGTACATAGTTTATTACCCAAAACGTAATAAAAATGGTAGGTACCGTATTTATTACACGATACTATCCAAACTCAAAAGAGCTAAACTTAAGGTAAGCATTTATGTATATACCTATTTTCCTACAAGAAAACTTAATTTATTACGAAAACGGTAAAATTTTTGTTAAGTACATAAATTATTACAAATTGTACATAGTTTATTACCCAAAACGTAATAAAAACAATATATACCAAAATTATTACTTAATTTTATCTTACTTTAAAATTAACCGATTAACAGGGTAACCTTTAAATTTTTTTAATCGGATAATTAATAATTATTTTAACGAATCAAACGATTGAAAAACGTTTGTTTTCTTTTAGCGGCACGTTTAAGGATTTTCTTTTAAAAAATACGATTTTTATCTTTAGTGGGTCGAGACTATAAAATAATTTTTCCATATATGATAATATATGTAACGTGGAACTACCCGCCAATATGATCAAAATGGGCTTCTTTCGATATCGAAAGGCAAAATTTGATCACACTGGACAAAGTGGCGCAGGATTGAGGGAGCTGGGGTAAACCCGGAAGAGGGCGTTGGTGGCGTTCCTCCCATGATTGTCGAAATAGCAGCAGCTAAGGCGGCGGTGAAATTCGGATCGGAAGCGATGGCTGCCGTGACTATTTCGACCATAGAAGCAGTGCGTTAGTTGTTACCCCATGCAAAGGTAATGGAAACGTGGGCGTGGACGGTGAGGGCGTGCGTACGTATGGAACGGGGTTTGGTCCCTGGGTCAAGTCAAGGGTTATGGCGGGGAAGAGCGGGGCCAGGGAGGAAGATAGTGTCGCCATTGTCGATACGTAGTACTCCATCCTTGCTTGTGGTTGAACCTGATAGCAACATGGCCGCCGCCGCCGAGGTTGTTTTAGCCATTTCTGTGGCTGCCGGTGGTAGAGAGTGAATGTGCTTTAGTCCTCCGCACATACCATCTTTCAAAAGCGTTAGCAAATAGTGATTCATTGATTATTCAAGTAGTACTAAAAATATTTCATATTTTTATATGAGTTTAAATCTCAATATAAAATGTTTTGAGAGCGTGAAATATTTAAAATACTCGAAGAAGGAATGGATTGCTTTTTTGTCTCTATGTTCGACAGAAAATCGAGCAGCACTTACGTAAAGGAATTGAATCTTGGCTCTCGTCTCGTAAACTCATAAATCTCATATTGATAATATATATACTCGAACCGATATTAGAATGTAAGTTTCCTTTGTTAAAATGTTGCTTGATTTGTGGGGCCACTCTCGTCTTGAATCTATTTGATAATGCAACAGGAACACAAACGACGCATCACTACCATCGAATCATATCCGAAACAAAGAAAGAAAGAATTAAAACATTGTTATAATCATCATTACCTTTTTCTTAAAAAAATATATCTGATAAGATATGTAACATTATCGTTTATACGTCTTAAGATCTTCTTTTTCATTCCCGATATAAAATTAAGCGTGAAATTATACTCTTGTTTCCCTGTCAAATTAGTAAGAAAATTTACATTCAAAATCCTAAACATTTTCCACACTATTTCCCCTACCTATCTATTTGATTTTTCACTCCACAAAAAGAGAAAGTGGGAAGATATCTGCATCCAAAACTCAGCACTTGCTGATCTTCAATCTCCTCACAGATGACAAGAACATCCTACAAATATCATTACATAAACAGATTTAGTCCCGAGTCGAGTCTTAATTCGATTGACATTATTCATATTAAAAAGGGTTTTAGTTCACTTACTCCCATGGAACATCACCAACCATCATCCAATCACCTTCCTTGTCTTCATATGTCAGCACATGGTATTTCTCATACTCATCTCCATCAACCTCGGCTTCAGCCCCTATAATAAAATCAGAAGAAAAAAAACATCATAAGATTAAAAAAATCCACTGTCTTTTTAGTGAGAGAAACAACTAAAGGAAGAAACTTTACAGATAATCTTCGTGTTGAACATAAGCTGAAGAGTCCTTATGAGATCACAGTAATTATCATGAGCCAACAGGTCCAGTTTTCTCCCAATAGGAATCCCTTCCATATAAACCTTAACAAAGAAAGTCGAACTGTTACACTCATTTTCTTCCTCGCCAAACACCCGCCTAAACACCGGCTGCTCCCTGCCATTACAATCCATTTCCAGTTTCCACCATTATTTAGCCTCAAACAAAGAAACCCAGAATTAATAACAACAATATAATTATATATAAACAACCTTGCGTAATGATTAGTGGTTGAAATGCTAAGGCCGAGTCTAAGATCAGTTCCCAAATCCATGGAGGAAGCTGCACCGGCAGTCGAGAAACCAAAGTGGTCGTTGCTGCTGCTCCCTAAAGACGACGACGGTGAAGAACTGGCTGCCCTACCCATCGATGAAAGAGGTTGAGGAGTGAATTGAAGACAAATGAGCCGCCACCTTGGGGTTTAAATAAGCACAAAGATTGCAAGAACAATAGTAATTTCCTTGTTGTGAGAATCGAGACGGGGGGCAACGCCTTGAAATAACTGGCTGTGCGGTTGGGCTGCTATGTTGTCGAGGCAGCCGACATGTCCACGCGTCGTCTACCAAATCCAACTTGTAATAATCATGGCCTTAACATTCTTTCTCGGAATTCGATTCGGTAAGGTTTTAATGTGCACAGTTCTATGTTTTGTGTTGTGTTTGAACAGCTAAATACAACCGTGCATGGTAGTAATTAATGCCTTTGCATGCATGAACAAAAGGTAATAACTTTGATTGATTCGTAAATCAATTTAATTAAAAAATATATTTATTATAATCTTCGTATTAATAACTAAATAATTTGTAATTAAGACATGGTTTATTAATTTGTAATTATGAGATTAGACACAAAGGGATACAAAGACATCGAAATTGTAAACGTTAGGAAGAACATGTGAACTCGAAATTGCTGTCCGAAATCAATGTTCAATGGATAGGATTATCGTGTTGTGTAAAGTAAACATAATTAAGGTAGGGTAATGATGACTTGGGCTTATGTGTTTATATATATATAGAGAGTTTAAATATTAGAAACAATATTATTATAAATAACGGTTTTATATCTCAAATGTAGATTATAAGATAAAAATAAAAATAATTTTTTAAACGTTTGTAACAATTTATTCACCTATTTATAAAGTGCATGTGACAACGAGATCTTAGCTTTAATAATAAGAATAAAATTATAAAATTATTTAAGTTTGTGTTTTGTTGTTTAAATATCTATCTATATATGAATTTATATCTATATAAAAACGTATTTGAATTTATTTTAAATATTTATTTTATTTTTTATAATATATTTATCATCTTATAATCTATATTCATAATACGAGATTATACCTTCTAATAATATCGTTTTTAAGTTCTGAACTTACGTTATTTTCTTGAGCATGTAATGTGTCCCATCATGGAAATATGCAATCAAACTCAATTAGGAAAAGTTGAAGTGGAAAGGAAATCTTTTGCCCACGTGTGGAAGCTAATTATTTGGCTCAACCTAATTGAGAAAAAAAAATGATTTATTATTTTTCTTCGAAGTATATATAGTATTGAGTTTAATGATTTATTATTCACGTGATATTAATTTATATAATAAATAAAAGTTTTATTTACTTTTTTTTTCCTCGTTATATATTTCATCAATATTTTTTATACAACGTGCATCATAAATTTTAAAATTTATATGATAAAAATTATTAGTGGGCATATTAAGACACAAAAAATAATATACCATTTGTGTTCAATTAAAAAAAAACATGTATCATAAACTTTAAAATTATTACATATCTAAGATAAGAATCAGACCCTCGTGTATTAGTTAAAATCAAAAAACTCATTAATATCCTATATAAATTCTCGATTTTTAGTATAACCACGTATGTTCAATGCATTAACTGACTAATCTGAATTAATTATTGCAAAATCCTATTATGAAACGATCATTCTAATTTATTTGAATTAATTATTGTAGAATCCTATTATGAAACGATCATTCTAATTTATTTTATTTTGTTTATAATATTAAAATTTTATTTTTTTTAAAAAAAAAATTAATATTTTATGGTACTAAATTAATTATTTATCGATAAATTTACATATTTAATGTATTGTTTTTTTTATCTCTCACCCACACCAGAAAGAGGGAACAACAAATCCTTGCTTGCACTAAAAGCAACGCCAATTTTTGCAAAGTAGAAGGTCGTGAAACAAAAGCAAAAGTTGATGTTCCCCACCATCCCTACCCACACCTTTTTACTGTTACCATAACTTTTTATTTCATATTATTAAATTAATTTAAATTCAAATTAAATTAAAAGTATGGTATGATATGTATATTTAATTTAATATAATTTTAAAATTAAAATAATTAATCGTATCGATACATCAAGTCACATAAAAATAAGAACACAATAAATTTAAATTGTAAAAATTAATGTAGGAATAGAATTGCTTTTTATTTCCTTATGCAAAAATGTCTCAAATATAGGCCTGGGGGCGGGACTAGGGGGCATGATCCCATATCACGGCTTTGATTAAAGAATTTACAAATTAAATAATTGTAAATCTTAATTATATTTAAAGTTAAGTCGAATTAGATCTTTATTGTTCGATTCGATATACCGATTTCAAAGTTTTTTATTATTTTTTAAACTAATGTTTTCATTTTAATCTTAAAACATGTGCTTTTGGGTATAGGGCATGATGAAGATTAGAAATGAGCCGCCTACACAGCGTTAGGGTTACCCTTATGCTTCCCTAGTGTCCAAAAGTGGTTCACGTCTTTCGTTTCTAGCCTTGTTCTTTTTGCAGATCATACAACAATGTCTTTTGACACAGTTTTAAGGAGATTACATGACTGAATATTTTTGGCATGCTTACAGGTAATGGGTTCTTACCATTGCTTTAATCAAATTACTTAGGCTTTAGCATAAAATTAAAGCAAGAACTTTGAGACCAATAATCAGTTGATCTAACAGGATGAAACTTTAGATTCTTTACGTAATATCTGAAGTTCAAAACTTGATGTTATAAATGACATAAATTGAACTAGAAGGGTCGCCCCATAATGGACATCTACGGTAATCGTTCCAAAATAGTTAACCAACGAATCAAATGCCGACAACTAAAAAAATAACTTTGGGACTTTGGAACAACATAAGGAAACAAGTTGGGTACAAGATTAAACAAGTGAGAATAGTTTAATAACCAAAATGGGAAAAAACAATATATTAATAAAAAAAATTAGTTACTAAAATAAGAAAAAGGGTAATGTTAACATTAATTTTGCACAAAGTAATAATTTGGTGAAATAAACATGAAAACGAGAATAATTTAGTGATCAATGATGATATTTCCCCTAAAACTTATTAAGTAGTTCGAGTTTAAGATAAGTATATGCATCAATTTAAGATAAGTATATATATCAATTTAATCAAAATTTTGAATTCAATGGACAAACTGTCACATCATCTAAAGTAGTGAATTAAATGATATTACTGAAGTAGTAAATATGTTGAATTTAATAACATACTGAAATGCTTACTTTGGGGCTGCTGGACTCCTGGTTTAAATGAATAAGAAGATACAATGCCTGAGAAATGGAAGACACAGGCTGCGGGGATACAACGTTATTGCACGTAGTAATAACTGTAGAATGAATTCTTATTCGCCACCATAAGAATAAATTACAGACAACAAAATTTAAGGACTTGGTCTTGCTGGGGAAGATGAAATAAATACCTGAAACCTAAATCCATAACAGTAGCAGCAGAATTCTGGAATCAGGGGAACATGAATGAAATGGAAGATACCTGTAGGAAGACTTTGCTGCTGAAGCTTTTTGAGTCTCTGTAAACATGCATTAATGACATATTAAGACATTGAATTGAGTTCTTTTTGGCCCATCTCCACAGCAAAAGAGTCTTGAGTTAATGTAATAAACGGACAATATTTGGTGAGACCAACAATAAGTGCGTGTTCAAGCATTCTGAATGGCAATGTGGTTTCAAGTATCCGGCTGTTTGACTCCTTGTTCTAAGCTGGTAACCTGGAATTCTGCATTGCTGATCCCTTGGTTGGAGCATCCACTAGTTTTAGATTCGACAAAGCATCGAACAAGTATTGATTGGATCCAGCTGTATCACTAACCCCAGCTTTGGGGTTTAGACACTTGAGGTTATCACTTATCACTTCCAAGTTCTAGACTTGAGTTTCCTGAACCCCTCTTCGATATTTTACTCCTCCATGTCCAGGTACGGAGCTGACTTGTTGACAGTTGAAGAACATGGTACGTAAGTACGGAGCTGACTTGTTGACAGTTGAAGAACATGCTAAGTAAGAGACTAAGTAACAACATTATCAACACAGTATGCATTATGCAACAACTAATTCACATTTCATAAAAACTGTTGAAAAGGATGGTTAATAACTACTACCTAGAGCCTTTTCAACTTGCTTTTGTGAATCTATACTCTCGTCGAGTTCTTCTTATTCTCTTTTCTATCCCGTGCTCCAATCTTGATTGCTTCAGCTACCTGCCATCAGGCCTCAGGGAGTAATACATCAACTTATTCACTATTTTCCACTGCCGGAAACTTTGCAAACCAACTTTCTCGTTAGCTAAAACCCAAGTCATTAAGCTCACTTCCTTAACAAGTGTACTAATTTGGGTTGGCTTTCGAATTCAAACCACATACAAGAATTAGAAGCTTGACTATCCAGTGTTACTAGTCGCGTTTGTAACATCGTTGTGGCTTGACTTTTCTCTAAAAACAAACTATGATTGTGGTGTTACGGTCACCTCCAAAACCATTACAATACAGTGTTACTAGTCCAATCCAGTGTTGCGGCCGCAATTTAAAACAAAATAAAGTTAACTGAACTTTCTAACCAGTTGGCGTATTACAATTGAGTAGCATCCTAAATGATATGATCAACTCCTTATCAGTGTTCTTACACAGCCATTAAACAACTTGATTAATACAGAGTTAAGCCTTCCCTATTAAACCACTCATTTTTCACCTACAACTAAACGAATTTATAAGTAAAATGAATTGATTATAAATAAATAACTGGAGAAGCGAAAAATAAGTAGAAAATTGAAAAACCTGGACAGGTGAAATGGTGAAGACACCAAAGTGGCGGGAGATATTTGTGATCAAAATTTTCCAGAACCCAATCGGATATTTGACCACTAAAAGCTTTAAATCGTGCCGATGCGATCAATTCCTCGTCCCAATCGTGTAATTCTTTTCTTATAAATTCCTTCAAAGATTTCGAATTCATTTTCTTCTTTCGCAACTGAAACTCGAAATTCAATTAAACTCCCGCTCAACCCAATTCTTCCGTTTAACTTCCAATTTCCCGAGAAAATTTACTGGAAAGGGGGAAATTTTCCAAAGGCGATTTGGTTTGTGAAGCGAAACTAAATTTAAGGCCAAGCCCAATTGAAATCTTGCAATGGCTTTCTTTTGGGGATTTGAGTTATTCAAATATTAAAATAGTTTGTTGTAAAATTTTATAAATTTTAAAACAATAAATATAATTTTAATTTATTTATTATTTAAAAAACTAAAATTTTAAATAATTTAATAAATCTCATTTCTACATTCTTATAATGATGTTGATGAAATTCTATAAATATTTTTTTTAAATGAATGAATATTCTTAACCAATTCGTTAATTAAAAGATCTCATTTGAGATAATTTTTATATTAACAGAAGATAATATTAAAAGATATACAAATAAATGAGTTTAATATATTAATATTTAAAAAAAATAATTAAAACATACACAATAATAACAAAAATATCATAAAATACTAATAATTGTAATTAGACATAACAAGATCATACAATGAAAACATGTTCAAACATAAAATCCCAAACTTATGCCAAAGCAACTAACAACATCTAGTAATCATTCAACAACCATGTTAACTTCCTAAATATTTTTTTTTTCTTATCTTATTCGACGTTTTTTAAAATTCTGTAATTTTACGTCTCCGATTTTCTATATAAATTTTTAAAAACCTATACCCTGACATAAAATTTTTTGTTCATCCCGACTTCATTGTAAGATATGTATGAACTACAAAGCATATAAAAGGATAAAGAACCAACCCTCCATTTGCATGGTAGAAATCTTGATCAAGTATGGAAAAGCAGGGTTACAATCTCTTTGTCGTCGATAATTTTCTTCGTCTCGTTTTTATCCGTAGAGGAGAGTGAACCCTTACGTTTTTTTGGTGCCGGAGGGCAGGACAAGAGTTCTGGAATCCGATGTTCTTCAGATGTTGGAGTTCGACACGAATCACCATCGAAAACCAAATCGGTTATTTCATTATTGTCAACCACCTTTTCCTCCACGTTAACCGTTAGTTTTGCTAACTTGTCAGCAAGGATTTGCTGCATGTCTTCTTTGCTACAACTCATTGACATGTTTTTTACTCAACTACTTCGACGGTTTCGATCGGTTGAATTAAAAATCGTTGACTAAATATATTCGACTATAATAATTCAACTGGATTTTTTTCAAGAATAATTCAAACTGGGAAAGAAGATTTGGAACATGTTTGGATTTTTGCAAGTATATGAGGAATAGGAAGAAATAAAAAACTAAACTAAAATGCCTATATTTTAGTACAAAATAAAGAGGTTGGGACGTGGGTGGAAGCACCTCTATAGGTACATGAGCTTCCTAATAAATGTCTTTAATATAGAAAAATTATTTTAGCCATTTATGGTTAATCATTTATTATTTCTTTAATGGTATTATTTTTTTTATTGCTCTTTCGGTTTTCAAGGCTTTGGCCTAACTAGTTCGGACCGACTCAGGCCGCACACCTAGTTTTGGTGGGTGAGTCTCCCGGCATGGATTTTTTGCATACACAACGTCTCGAACCTGAGACTTACTTAAGCGAAACCAAGTTGCTTATCACTTGGTCCAACCCCTATTGGTTTTTAATGGTGTTATTTTAGTGTGTGTATATATATAGTAATATATAATAAATAATATATAAAATTATATTTAATATATTGTCGGTATATAAATCTTATCTATTATCGATAAATAACACAAATAAATATATTTTTATTCGATTAGAATTGATCTTTAAAATTTTAAATTTAATTTTTTTTAAAAAAAATACCACCCTTAAAATATCTAAAAATTCTTATTAAGTTTAATTTAGGATGAGATTTTAATTATCTTGTATGAAAATTGTAATAATTTAGGATTGTATTAGACGTAAGTCAATGTGTGAATCTTCTTCTTTTCATAAAAAAGAATTATTTATTTAATGATTTATAAATAATTAACTCAAAAAAATTAAGGGTTAAAATTATAAATTTTCGAAAACTTTAATGTTAACCAAGGTAAAAATACAGAACCTATAAATCGGTTTGGTGTTGCAATTAATCCGTTTATGGAAATTACTAAAAAAACACGACAACTATAATTAAAACATAATTTTACAAAAAAAAAATAATTATATCGTACGTTCTCAAATTATAACATTTTTTAAATTATTTTTTAATCTTTTAAATATTTTAATTACATCATTAAAATGTAATTTTTATTCTAAAATGATCCTTAAATTTTTAAAATATTTAAAATGTATTTTTAAATTATGACTCTCATTTTAAATCGAACTTAAACTTTTTGATTGTTTCAATTTTATTCTCAAATTATCGGTATTTGTTCATTTTTCTCAGTCATTTGATAATATACACAAACCTTACGAACAAGTTGTTTGAACCCGAGTCTCTTAGAGATGACCACAACCTCTTTTTATTTAAAAAAAGATGGTTTTAAAATATCATATAAGAAAATAAAGAAAGAGAAAAAGGATGAATGGTATTACAGTGTTACAGTGATATTTGTTCTAGAGTATACTCTCAACCATTAGATATTTATCGTTCAGACATTGTGTTGGTATTACTGGCACTTGAACTCATAACCTCTAAGAACAACAATCGTTCCCTTAACCACTAAGGTTAGATGATCCGTGCTGTGGGACCTAATTTAGCGGTGGGTTAGGTTCATTTTGAAAAGGATTTTAGGCACATAAGGAGGATTCGTGCTACAGTGATATTTGTTCTAGAGTATACTCTCAACCGTTAGACATTGATCATTCAAACACTGTGCTGACATTACTGGCGTTTGAACCCGTGACCTCTAAGAATAACAATCGTTTCTTTAACCATTAAGACTAGATGATTCGTGCTGTAGGACCTAATTTAGTGGTGGGTTAGGATCATTTTGAAAAGGATTTTAGGCACATAAGGAGGAATGTGGGGTAGAAAAAAAAAATAAAGTGTGGGTCATGATTAATTGTGTAAATTGTGTGCAAACTTCTAAGAAAGCTTAGTCCAATATCCAATATAACATGTGTGGAATTGTTTGGGAAATTTAGTGAGGATTAAACACAATTAATGTTAAATCCAATTATCCCAAAGTTGATACTTCATACTTCTTGTCAATGGGGTTGTCTTTAAACAAAAGATAATGAAAAAAAAAAGAAAAAAAAATGTGATGTTAGGCACATCTTCCCTTTTATTTAAGGACATGTATTTCGTACTTCGAATTACAATTATAATTATCGATATCTAATTTATTAGTTAATTTTAATTATATATTATAGAGGTCTATAATAAATAGGACAACTCTTTTAATAACGTTATAATTTGAATCTTTGATCCTATTTAAAGGATAATAATATTAACGGACAAATCTATTTCCTGATTCTTGTGAATAATACGGTCCATTAATATCATCATCAACATTGTTTCACTTTTTATATCATTTTTTTGAATAGTTTAAAGGTGATTACAAGGTAATATTTGTTCATACGTATTCTTAACCCTTTGACAGTGTACATATACTTTGTAGACAAATCGATTTAAACCCATATCTCTTAAGATAAACATTATCTACTTTTTCACTCGGACACTTATTAGGTAATTTTTTATATTATTAATTTCCTAAATTTGGCTAACTTGTAAGATTTAAGCAATGGTTCATACTTATTTTATTAAACAATGTTGATAGATCATCATCCATTTTTTTTTTGAAAGAGAGAGAAAGAAATAATCCCAAAATGTCGCCATTTGTAAAGGACAATAGTTTTGGTCTGTCTTTCTTCATGTACAAGAAAAAAATTCCATGTCTCAATTATTTGTTTAAATCATTACATTTTAGGTCATTCTAAACATAGTGCCAATGTCACAAATCTGACTATTTACAAACTTTATATAATTATTTTTGGGTAAATAATATTGTCATCACTAAATTATTTTTAATTATTTACAGTTAAAAATTCAAAAAAATTAGTGATCAAAATAAAAATATAACATGACTGAAATAAATAAGTGACCGAAATAAATAATAATAATTTAACGATCAATAGCATTATTTACTTTTAAAGTTCTCTTTATGTACGATAATGATAAAGAATAAAACATGAACTGAATATGAAAAACAAATGAATGACTAAATAAGATAAATTTAAAACCTCGATTTTGGTAAAGATTAGTGGTGGATTCAAAAATTTATTTAAGGGTAAGTAAATATAAATTTTCGAAAAAAATAGGTACAAACCTTAAATATTATAAAAATTTAAGGACTAATTTATAAAAATTTAAAAAATTGAGAATAAATATATAAACTTTAAAAAATTAGGATGGGTCCGTACTTACCTTAAAAGAAGGGTAGATCAGCCACTGATAAAAACGACATAACTCGAAACGAAAACCTGAGTAAAAAGACAACTCATATAGGGGAGAAATTATATCATGGGTCCGGCTCATCACGTTAGCTATAGTCCCATCCAATAATAACCACCCACTTCATCACTATCTTCCAACTCATTTTTTTTCCAACCAATGAATCTTCACTCATCTTTTTCATGTCATTTTAAAATTATAATTTTTGAAAATTATATTAATGACATGACTGATTAATCGTAAAATAAATAGTTTTTATTGATTATGGACCACGAATGACGTGGTAAGTCGGGCACATGATATAATCTCTCTATACAGGGCAGATCTTATGAGATTATATCGGAGGTAGGGCAACGGCAGCCGTGTGGACAGCGATGCATATGAAGCTTCTTTGTAAAGGGTAATGTTAACGAGTGGTGGTGGTGATCGGAACAATCACGGTCAGGGTATACGTGGCAAACTGTGGTGAGTTTTGGGATATGCCTTTTGAGGTGGGTCAAAGCCAATTCGTATCCGGAAAGTGACCCCAAAGAGGATAAACAAAGGATCTCTTGCTACTTGCATGACCGTACCTGGGGTCTCTAATAATTTCAATTTGGTCCACATATTTTAATTACAATTGTACGAGTCCCCTCAATCATTGAAATCATTGTCAACAAGTCAAATGGATCGATATTCGAATACGAATAATAATTGTTCGATTATTTGATCGTTTGTTAATCGAATAATAAATTCAATTTTTTTGATATTTATTATATTTGTATATATTATATTTAATATTTTATTAATTTTCTTTGGGTATATTAGATTTAATTGTTTTTTAAATTTTGGAGTTGGGGCGGAGTTAAATTATACTTTTATTATATCACGTTATATCAAAAATAAAAATATATTAAATTCAAATCGAAACGAGATAAATTATACTTTAAATTTTTGAGTAAAATATGTGTTTAAACCTAATTATCTTCTTATAACTTGTAATTAATTAATATGTATATAAATATACTGAATATGTTTCCAGCCTTGTTTCGTCACGTATGACAATTTTTCCTATAAAACAAATACCAATAAAATGTTGAATTTATAATTAATCAGTTTTTTTTTTTACATTCTTGTCTAATTAAAAATATTCTAAATAATAATTTTATATTAATGAATTACAGAACACAAAAAGAGAAAATAATAATAATAATAATAATAATAATAATAATAATAATAATAATAATAATAATAATAATAATAATGAAATCTGTCGGTAGAGAAGTCTTCGTGAGCAGTCCGAATCGGTATACCCTGCCGTCATGGTCCCCACACCTGCCTATTATTATGGATACCACCGTCCTTTATTTTTTCTATATAGAGTTAATATTTGATAGGATTAAATGTTCGATCGAATCAAATTAAGTTAAATTATTTTTTTGAGTTATTCGAGTTTATAAGTTTTATTTTATGATTTAAATTTTATTTAATTTTTTTAATCAAGTTGAATTTATAAAATTTAAGTCGAATTGGATCGAATATAGTTTTTGAGTTTTTATATAAATTTAACTGTATATATATATGTATATACATAACGGTGCACATATATTTCTATATGCACATACATAGAATTTAGTTGTAGATATATTAATTCTAATTTAATAACTTTCTATATACATATACAATATTACTCGTTTATGACTCAAATTTAACATGTGACATATTTAATATATTTTGCAAAATTGATAAACTCGAATTAAATATAAAAATTGATCAATTAATTTAAAATTTTTGAGTTATTTGAATTTTCATTTCATAACTCAAATTTTATTTCAAAAATTTTTGAGTCGGGTTTATGAAATTATGAGTCGGGTTAAAACAAGTTAGTTTTTCCCCTATAGTCGAGTCGAACAATTCAATTTTTTCGAGTCAAGTTTTACTCACCCATAATATTTGATATAAAGATAGTGTTATTTTTTAGGTAAAATACATAAATGGTCATTAAATTATCTCTAAAAATACAAAATGGTCATTAAAGTTTCAAAAGCTATATAATAAGCATTAAAATTTAATTTTGGTTATAAAATAATCATTGAGCCCTTAATTGTCATTAACTGAGTGGCGTGACGGTTATAATAGAATATTTAATCATACATATTGACACATTCAATCATTTTATGCTTAATTTAACCCATATTATTAACGTCTAAATTGATTAAATGTGTAAATATTAAAATTAAATATGTTATTTTCATAACTATCATATCTTTCGATTAACGATAATTAACAATTTAATGACAATTTTGTAATAAAAACTAGAATTTAATTTTTATTATATAACTTTTAAAAGTTTAGTGACTATCAATTTTTATACAATTATGCTTATTTAAAATTTATAAAAATAAAATAAAATCTTAAAATATAAATATAAAACCTTTAATCAAACATATAAAATTTAAATTAGACATGGGTGGATCTGGGCCTAGATCTGCCTAGGCCTTGGCCCACCATATGCCCAAAAATAATGCTATTTATTTTATATTATAATATTAATAAAAATTAGGTTTTTGACATATAAAAATAAAAGAAATGATTCAATTTAAAATTTTAATTTAATTTTTAAGTTTTAGATTAATTTAATAAATAAGATTTAATTGAAATAAAAGATAAAAATAAAAAAAATGAGATTGATTAAACATATATTTCGATTTCTAATTGTTTAAACATATATTTTCTTTAAAAAATAATTCTTCAAGTATTTTTGGGTTTTATCTTAGTATATAATGATCATAAAATTCAAATAACAAAACATAATTAAAATTAAAATAAAAATTAGATTTTAAAAATATGTTTTTAGTAAAAAGCTTATAACTCATATATAATATTTTTAAAAATAACTTAAAAGATAATAAAAATTTAATATATTTTATGTTACTTTTAAATAAATTTATATTTTTATGACTTATATTTTTAAAAAAATAATTAAATTATATATAAAACTTTGTTTAAAAATATTTTAATTTTATTTAAATAAATATATAGATAATATTTTTTTTTGAATACGATAATAAAAGAAATTTTAAGATTATTAAATAATAAAAATTTAAAATTACATATAAATTATATAAAATAATTATTATTAATATTTAAATCGGCCCAACCGATAATTACTTTCCAGATTCGTCTCTAAAATTAAATATTATTATATATAAACAATTTTTTTACTGAGAATACATGAAATATTAATAAAGAAGGAAATGACAAAAATGGGTGTTTAATGATCATCTTTTTTTTTTCCTTGCATGATTATGAGACATCTTGGGACCCTTAAAAGATGGCGAAGAGATCTCTAATCTATACAGTTGTAGCAGATGCAGATGGTATATAGAATGGGCCATGCACACGACTGGACTCCATCAACTCATTCTCAACCGTCCGATCAACCGCCGGAGACCCTTTCCATGTCGGTGTCAGCCGTCGACCCCAACCTTTAAACTCCGGCATGGACCCCAAATCCCATGAACCTCTTCATCTGGCTAAACTCTAATCATTTCCTGGAGAAAATAATAATAAAAAATGAGTCTTGATGTAAACCAAAACACAGCAAAATCCAGTCACGTGAATAGTGATCGGAGATGCCATAAAGGTCAGAAACAACACACCACTGGGTTCTGGATAAGCGCAATAAGAACAATTACATAAGGCCTTTTAAAAAAGAGAGTCCCAAAAGTTTGATAAATTATATTTATAATGTTAATCTTAAAATTCATTATAAACATTTTTAAAATATTTTAAAAAATATGAGTTATAATAGTTAAAACGTTATAATTGTTTCCTATATGTGATAATTGATTATAGAGTCTTAATGTTTATTTCTATTACCATTGTTTCTATAAAACCAATAAAATTCTGGATATACGCAATAAAAGTGACCGTACAGGGGCCCTAAAAAGAATAATTACTTCTAAGGACCACATTTTTAAAATTAATAAAAGTTATAGACAATTACTTTTAAGGATCACGTTTTAATACAGGACTCCCAAATTTTTTGAACCGCGCATGCAACACAATAATATTGTACAAAAATGGTGGGGTTGCCTAATCTTCTCTGGCTCTGCTGATAAACCTAATATATTAATTCAACTCCCTTTCTCAGCTGCCACTTCATTTTCCACCCTCACCATACCAAAACCCTCTGTTTTTTTGTAAACATTGTTGATTGCTGACAATTTCACCTAGGAATCAGTGAAGTGTGTGGTGTTTTTTAAGGAAAGGGTCTGGTCTTAACGCTTAGGTTGTTTAACTCATTGTGTTTCGGTCGGTCTTGAAATGGGGAGGCACTCTTGCTGTTACAAGCTGAAGCTGAGAAAAGGCCTTTGGTCCCCTGAAGAAGACGAAAAACTCTCAAGGCATATAACCAAGTATGGACATGGCTGCTGGAGTTCCATCCCTAAACAAGCTGGTAACTTTCTTAACCAAAAACATGTGCATGCATGTATATGTGATGTATGTATCATGTATGTATCATGTATGTATGTATGAATGAATGAATTGTTGCTAAAATATGAATCATTTGCAGATCTGCAGAGGTGTGGGAAGAGTTGCAGATTAAGGTGGATTAATTACTTGAGGCCTGATTTAAAGAGAGGCACATTCTCTGAAGAAGAAGAAAATCTCATAATTGAACTTCATGCAGTTCTCGGGAATCGGTATGATTATTATTACTGGTATTTATCTGATCTCGTTTGTGTGTGTTTTATTGCAGAACTGTGTAAGAACTAAGAATTGTTTTGGTCTTGTTCAGGTGGTCGCAAATAGCTGCACAGTTGCCTGGTAGAACCGACAATGAAATCAAGAATCTATGGAATTCTAACCTGAAGAAGAAGCTTAGGCAGAGAGGAATCGACCCTGTCACGCACAAGCTGCTCTCGGAGGTCGAAAATGGTGAAGACACCAACAAGGCTCGACCGACATCTAATGAACAGAGCCTTAAAACTGACAACCTTAAACCCAGTTCCAAAGACTCAACCATCTGATTTGGTGGGTCATTTTGAAATGAAGGAACCGACCTATGTTCCGACTCACTGGTTCAACCAAACCAGCAAAGCTTTCGATATCAGCACTGAGTTTTCCTCGAGCTCAACCTCTCTGCCACCATTGACAAGCGCATTCCTCTCCGACGGTCCTTCAATGGCGGCAACGTTCGCATCCATGACCGAGCTACAAAGCAGCAACAATTCCCTGTACGGGAACCACGGTTTTTCTTGGGGATTGATGGAAAACCAAGTGGAAGAAACCAAATGGAGTGAATATCTGAACAACCCTTTGTTAATGTCGTTTTCTTTGCAGAATCAGCCGCCGCAATCATTATACAATCCGGAGATAAAACCGGAACCGTGTTCCTGGGATTCATCGGCATCGTCAAACACTGTGTGGCAATGGGATCAAAGTCAAAACCAAGAACAGGCTTTACAAAGTCCCGATATTATTGTTAGATATTTAATATAATAAACATAAGACTTCTAAACTAAAACTGATCGTATATTTTATTTAATAAAATAATAGATATTATTTTTAATGAAGATTTTTCGAAACCCATGAGACTGAATTTCGCATTAGGTCGCCTTAAATGGGCCAGCAACAGCAACGCTTAAACCTCATGCAATATCTTAAAGTCCAAAGACTACAAAGATTACTGAAATCTAAACTTTTACTGAATAAATTCAGATGAATATTATAAAGATTTATTGTAAAAATAATTTTTAATTTTTAATTTTAAATTTTAATCTTAATTAATAAATTTAATATTTTATACACTAAATTAAGATTAATAATAAGGGAGACAAGGACCATTTTATAATTTCTATTTTTTTTAACAAACTAATAGTGATTGAACAATAAATATTAAATAATTTAAAATATATTCTAGAACAGATATTATTATAATCATTGTAGAGTGATACATTTATTAACCATAAAACATCTAAATCTTAATATACTATAATAAATACTTATTATTAAACCTCTAAAATTATAAACATAAATAATAAATTTAATTTTATTGATAATAATAAATATGATGAGACTATATTGGTAAATGGGAGATAATTCTATTTTTTTAATATAGTGGTAAACAAACTATTTACTTATTCATTAGTATTTTTTATCATTAAATTATTATTTTTGATAAAATTATCATTAAATTTATTTTTATTTTAATCATTCGTTATTAAAGAGTTTAGAAAAATAATAGTTTGATGACTTAAAAAAATAGATTAATGACCATAACAGAAAAATAACATTAATATATTAAGAAAATTTTATAACGAGCGTCAAGCACTGTTGAACATCATTAAATTAATTAATAAAAATTTAAAATTTCAAGGACTCAATATGTAATTAATAAAAGAATGATAAACTCAACATATAATTAATAATTGTATGATCAGTCTTTTAGATTTTTATTATTTATAAATTAATTTAATAATGTTCAGCGGTGTTCAACATGAACGATGTTAAGCGGTGTTCGACTCATAACATGAATAATTTAACTATCAATGATGTTATTTACATTATTAAATATCAAAATCTTTATAAATATTTTTCATAGTTTAAAATACTTACGATACAAATATAATAATCTTTGTCTTCATTTTTATTTAATCTTTAAAAATAATTTCTTTTATCATCGTTTTATGCGGAGCAAAATTTTTAATCATTTTTTGTTTTATTAAAAATTGTCATGTGTCATTTTTGTCACGTTATTTATGTGATCAATCAATCAAATACATTGATTCAATAATTTTTTACCTTAATATTCCTATGATGCACTCGAACATAAATAATAGATTGTATACAGGCAAAAAGCTCAAATTACTCCTATGAACATTTCGGTTGGTAAAAATTATTTTAAATTTAATTTACAACAATATCAGTAAAGATTCACTTGATAAAAAAAATAATAAAGTATTTATCTTTGATTTATTAATATTAAAAATAACTTATAATATAATTTCTATTATTTTACCGATTTTAATTCTTATAATCTTCGATTATTGCCATCGGTCGGTTAATAACGCGAAAGTCTGTTTGAAACTCGTAACAAGATGCAAATAAACAAAATTTTGTCGACTCCCATCCAGAACCGACCGTCTGATCTTCCACGTCAGCCATTTTATGCAATGTATGAATTTTTAAAAATTATACATTTTTTTCTTATTGCTCTCTTTTAACACGTGTAAGCATGACAGTCAGTATCACGACCATATCATTAATCTTCGTCATCAACAAAGCTGGCTTCTAAATTTTGAAATAAAATAATAACATTAAATAAAACGAGTCGTCAAGTTTCCACGGTCGGTGATCGGCCGTGGAAACTCAACCAAATAATCTCCACAAAATATTTGTTTTTTTGATATTCGATATGCAGAGGGTGGCTAAAAGATTAAATAAATATTTGTTTTTTATATTCGATATGAATAACGTGGTAAAACCGATCTATAAATAATATTTTCTATATATTTTTTTAAGAGTGAATTTTTAATTTTTATTATCATATAAATAGATAGTGAAGAGAAATTATTATATGAACCCGTTCCACCACCTAGGATATGATCCCCAACCAATTAAATTAAGACACATCATATATTTTTTACATATCATATTTATACATAAGTATTGTCTAAATTATCCAATTTAATGTCTTTGATTTAAAAAAAATATATATTACCAAAGATTTCTTGTGTCATATTTCTCTTTGTTCTTTAAAATTTTTCTCAATTATTTTTTTATAGATTTAAGGTTTAGAGTTTAGGGTTTATGTTTATGGTTTAGAGTTTAGGGTTATGGTTTAGGGTTTAAGGGTTATGATTTAGAAAAAAAAATAATTATAAAATTCAACAATTAAAAGGAAGACAACATAAAAAATCTTTGATAATATATATTTTTTAAAATCAAAGGCATCAATGTGTATAATTTGGATGATGCTTATATGTGAATATGATATGAAAAAAATATATATGATGTGTTTTAATTTAATTAGTTGGGACCATATCCTAGGTGGTGGAAAGGGTTCATGTAATAATTTCTCGAGTGATTACATAGAGATCAATTAGAAAAAAATTATAAAAAATATAAAATTAATTGACTAATTTTTAGTAGTTAAAGACCATAGATAACGTGATAAAATAGATCCATACAATAATTTCTCACACGCGATAGAGATGAAACAAGGGATGAATGGGTACAATATTAATGGAAGTAATAGGATTTTTTTTATATAAAATATTAATAAAAATAATTTATATTCTATTCATCTAATTATACGATTAAGAGATAATATAAAAATAGTGATAGACATGGTCAATATTGCAGATTTCATCTCTAATAATTTTAAATATATCCATAAATAATTATAAAAAATAACTATATTAAATTATCGATATTTCTTAATCAAATAAATATGTAACATATGGTAAATCTTATATAAATGTTAAACTATAGTAAAAATATCTAAAATCTATAATACAAGACAGACAAAACCATATCATAAGTTATTTACAAGTTGTGTCATTAAGATTAGGGGTGTTCAAAATTACTCGATCCGATTGACTCGACCCGACGAGTCGATGATCCGAAACAAAAATATCAGGTAATTCTCAAAAAAATTATTCGATTGGGCTGGGTACCTGACCTGAGAATTAATGGGTCGGGTTTGGGTTAAAAATTGTGAATTCCTGGGTACACGACCCGATTAGTTTTATTATATATATTTTTTAGTTTTAAACTATATTTTTATTTTAGATTTCTTTGATATTTATACCTAAAATTAAATTTAAATCTTTAAATTAGTTTTATGTTTATTATATACTTTTAGGTTTTAACGTTTTATATATATTTTTATTAATTTACTAATACCAAAAGAAAAATGGGATTAATACTTTTAACTTCATTTTAGTGATAAAATTTAATAAATATAGATGTATATATAAATTCAAATATTCTAAAATTAACTTTAAATCACTCGTTTTTATGTTTGGTTATATATTATAAATTTTTAAAACTTATATGTTTAATATGTAATTTTTTTAATTTTAAAATAAAAAATAAAAATTATGAACCGGGTACCCGGATTTTACGGGTACCCGATAACAAATACCCGATTTAAATTAGCTAATAGTGATTACAGTAGTATCTGTTCTAGAATATAATCTTCACCATTTGACATTGATTGCTCAATCACTCTGTTAGCTTCACTGGTGCTCGAATTCGTGACCTCTAAAAACAACAATCATTCCGTTAATCACTTGGACTAGAGAATTCATAATTTTTATGTAGATTATACATAAAACTTTGAAAATCGAGACATACTCAAATTATACTAAATTATTTATCTCTTTAATTAATTTTAGTTGATTAATTTTTTTACTTAATTATAAAGCTATAATATTCCGTTGGTTGGGTATTTAATTTTATTTGTGAAACTAAAAGCATTTAATGTTAATAAAAACCATATAATTATTTGTGATGTGTTGAGTGTGTGATGAATAGACCACGTGTCAAAAATGGGCCTAAACTGTGCGGTGTTGTGGACCCCAATTGGGCCCTAATGTTTAGTTTGGTGAAAAAGTTGACATCTGGTTCTTCACAAGAACAGTAAGATTATCCTATTATCCTATTACCCAAATAACCCTTTCTTTTACTCCTTCATAGCCAGTTTTTTCGGGAATTTTGAAGGGCAATTTCGGTGTTTGAATTCGAACTGGACTACTGATATTTACATAGTAGATAATGTTTGGATTGACCAAAACAATTTATTTTAGTATTATTTCATTAAAATTATATGGATGAATCGAGAGTGGTCGTCTATGAAAGTTTAAAATTTATATAATTTAAAAATATTTTTTATTAAAATATATTTTTATTTTTAAAAAATTTTAATATATTTATCACTAACATAAAATCATGTTTTCGACTCTAATTACGTAGGTATCGAGCAGGTAATAATTTTGTATTTGTCAAAGTGATAAATACGTCTTTATCTATTAATATCGATTATTTTCTCGATTCGATAATTTTTATTTAAATGAATGAAAGGGTGCTTGTCTTATGGATAAATATTTTTTTTCACAATAAAAGTTAGATTTTAACCATCTGAGATGACTCAAATGTGAAATAAATGATCCTATTTAATAAAATGCATGTGGTTCGATAATTACTACAGGTAGGTGAGAGGGACCATGCACACTCAATATTTCATTTTCACGTGTTTCATTCATACATGAACTACTGAGTCTTCGACCACAGTAAATTGTGAAGCGATAAAAAATTTAATATTTAAATGTTAATAATAAAAAATAGGGTAAATTTCACATCATCATACTATAAGGTTGATATCGAAATGGCTATAATATTTTAAAAAACGTTAAATCTACCAATCAACTATTAAAATGGTATCAATATAGCCATCGACTGTTAAAAATTAACGATCTAATGACGTAACAGTTAAAAATAGAATAGAATAATTACACATTTATTTTTTTGATTCATAATTTTTTTTAATTTAGTCCTAATTTTATTATAACAAAATTTATGAAGATTGTTGTTATTATAATAAAATTAGAACTAAATTAAAAGAATGTATGAATGACAGAAAATAAATGTGTAATCATTTTATTTTATTTTTAACTGTCACATCATCAGTTTGGTAATTTTTAACAGCCGATGATTATATTGATATCATTTTAATAGTTGACTGATAGATTTAACGTTTTTAAAGTATTGTAGCTATTTCGATATCAACCTCATAGTATGGTGATTATCTGTGTAATTTACCTTAAAATAATTAATATTTAAATTTTAATAAATAAATTAAATATTTAAAATTTTAATAAATAGTATAAATTTAGAAGTAGTACGATTTACATAATTTACTTTAGTTTAAATTTAAATATTAGAATAAAAAAAGTAATATAATTCAAAGAGTCGAATAATAAATTATTCTACAAAATAGTAAATTGATCTCGAAGCCGGTCTAGGTTTCGGGTAATCGTGCGGGCAAGTCTGGATCTTTGTTTGATTCTAGTTGCAGGTGAGTCGTGACTCGGCAACTGATCCAACAGTCTTCGCAGCAGCTAAGGAAGTTGTCAGAAGCTACGTGCTCCAAACTGAGTGGTGTGGCCTGTGGGGACATGTCCTCTTCAGCTGTTTCTCTACGTTATTTGTCTCAGAGTTGCCGCGTGGACATCTTAACCATTTTCAATTATTAATCGTCTTGTCCGAAAACAATTTTTTAAAATGTTTTTAAATCAAAGAGTTAAATCCTGCAAGTATAAATAGTGTGGTCCGAAAGCAACAACAACAGTTGTTTCATAAAAACCTAAACGACACCAAAAAGAAGAGAAAAAATAAACACTTTGTTCATTTTGTTTGATTGCAGAGTGAAAAAAATGGCCTCAGATGAAAGTATGACGGTTGTTTCTTCCTTGCAAGACGAGGAGTACGATGATCTTGATGTTGGGTTTCATCCACATAACTTGTCCAGGCTTTCCATGTGTACCAGTTCAATCTATGATAATGATGGGGATGATCCTGATGATGATCATATGGGGATGTCAAGATTGTCCATTGAAAGCTTTGATGCCGATGTGGACGAAGAAATAGATTTCTCCAGGAAGAAGTTTCTTGAGTTTTCATCGGATTCCGACCAGGAGCCTAGCTGTAACTCGCTTCCCGCCACTCCGCCACGTCGGAGGAGGAGGAGCGGGATGTTGATGACGGTGGTCAAAGATTACGCTAGTGAAAACGAAGCTCGGAAGGGGAATTCCGGGAGGACGAAAGGGCGGAGTAGGAGTTCGAGGAAGAGGAGGGTTATAAGGGAAAGATGGGCGGAGGTGAGCGGTGGCAAGAAGAAAGATAGGGAACTAACGGCAGGTTACAGTGGCGAAAGTGAAGGCGGTGGTGTTATGGTGATAACGAGGCCGAAAGGTGGGAACAGGTCGTTGTGTATGGACTTGGGGGAAATGAAAGCGTGTCGAGATCTGGGGTTCGAGTTGGAACATGAGCGGATGTTGGAGATGCCCGGTCGTGTTTCTTTATCAGCTTCCACGTTCGACAATACCAGTAGTGGTGGGAATTCCCCCATTGCTACCTGGCGTATCTCCAGCCCTGGTTAGTCAAAAACATTGCCTGCCTTCTTGTCTGATTTAAGCTTTTTGATTTGCTTTTTTCAGTTCATCTGATATGGGATTGTTTGGTCTATAGGTGATGACCCTAGAGATGTCAAGGCTCGGCTGAAAGTGTGGGCACAGGCGGTGGCACTGGCTTCAACATCCAGACATTGAAGCAGAGCAGTCAAACCTAATCTCCAGAGGGTAAATATTCGATCAAGTGGACAAAAAATTCGATTTTTTTAGCTCAACATGATCTTTTTAGTTCCAAGTTTTTCTTTTTCTTTTTAGCAAATCGAATTAGTTTTGGTGGAATGAATATGGTATTCTTCACCTCGCTTCCTGGAAAATTTCACAAGATTCGATTGTTTCGTTAGAACATAATTTCGAATTATATTCTCTTTAAAGAATAATTCGATTCTCAGTTCGGATCCACGAAATCATGTATCCGTAATAAATCGGATACATGTTTTTGATAAATGATATTTTTGATAGAAAACTTAGTTGAAATTACTAATCATATTAATACACAGACACTGGAAATCCAAAAGGTTCATCTTATTATCACAGACTTATGAATGTTACAACTTCCACAATTTGCAATTATGGAAAAGAATCAACATGCCTCTACAGAAAATAAGATCACTCACTTGAGGCGCATATCATGACAAGTTTTGTCGCAAGGGTACGGGCAGTCGATAGCTTTAACGACGTTTCGGTTAAAGAACCAATCTCCAACAGACACTGCAACTGTCTGCAAGGATAAAATAATCGGTCGGAAATCATAAAATGATTACATGAGGGTTAGTTCTCTATGAGATTAGGAACACATTGATCAGCCGTTGAATATAGATGGGACATACCTTGTTTCCGACGCGAGGAGAGTCGTTCTGGTACCATGTATCCTGCATCTCTGACTGGCAGTGAGCGAAGCAAGAATTTATAAACAAACCATTCTGATTAGACCCTGAGAATATTTTTATGGCATTGAGCATTTGGTCCCTAAAGTCTGTTTCAATGAGAGGAAGAGAGGTTAAAATCAATTCATTATATTAGCCGCTTGCCAGTTGCCGCTACAAAAATTGAAACAGAAAAATAACAGGTAGCAAACACAGAAATTACCTTGAAAAAACTGAATTTGGGACGAATTGCAATGACGGCGGTCTACTTTGCAGTCGTGCCACAAGCGACGAGGATCAGCATGCGATGGAATTAAACTCTGATCGACCTGAAAAATAGAAAGCAGAGATCTTAGCCAAGTTACTCAGCATTCAAGGGTTCATAGATAAGCCAATGTAGAGCAGCACCAATAGAAAATGATCTAAGAAAGTAGAACAAGGAAGAAGATTACCTGCCAAGCATCATAGGCTGCATTGAGAAGAAACATAGGGGTCTTGACATTCGAAATCAAGTTTTGAGGGAAGAAGCACTGAAAACGAAAAACAGGGTTACAGGCGTTCTAATGAGTTCGAACTTCAAAAACTATACTCTCAATGTAAATAACTACGAGAATGATAATGAAGCAGAGGCGTTTACCGAAGTTGGATCCTTTTGGCTGGTACAACTACTCGGTAGATTCTTTTGCACACCCTAAAATTTCATAGCAGTGTTATTTTAGAGAGCAGAAATCAAAGATAAAAGATTTAATGAAAATTACTGTTGAAGAAAGCACTACAGATCCTGTAAGAGATGCAAAAGAACTACCTGTAAGGTGACCACGCCTGTATACAACTCCCTTAAGGTACGGCCACCAGCCACATTTAATCTGCAAAAGATATGAAAAAAAGCATGAACAGAGTCTATAGTTTAGTAATTGCAGATAAATTAGTACAATAAAAAATATGGTAATGTAGCTAGTTCATACGCATCAAGGAACAGGCCTGCATCACTTAGACATTTCACTTTGGTAGTTCCAGGAAACAAAGCCTTAAATTCATCACAATGAAGAATGGAAGCCAAACCCCCAGCTGAACATCCAGTAAGAAGTGCCTGAGATCACAGAAAATATGAAGAAAAAAATATATTAGACATCGAAAACCAAATCGGAATTTTGCAAATAACTTGTTAGATGCAAAACCTGTTTAGCATTTCGCATCCCCTTGGACATTAATTCTTCCATTACAGCTGACCAGATCCTTTGCCCTCTAAAATAAAGTTTATTGACCTGAAAGTAGAATCACCAAGCACCATGACTACTCAACTAATGTTCCATAGAAGATGTCATAAAGAAGAAGAAAACAATCTGTTCTAAAACAGAGGGTTCGACTATGGTAATTCAAACTCGGCAATGTTTATGAGAAATCAGATTCAACCTTGAATTATCAGTAACAAAGTATTCAGGGAAATGCAGAAAAGGGTAAGTTGAAAACTTGCTAACTAACCTCATCATGGCCTTCACCAGCAAAAGAAGCCCCATCACAATAACGCACCCTGACTCTATTCCAGTTGTAAAAATCTGCAGGTTGCAAGAGATTCCATTCAGAACTTTTATGAAGAAATGCTGCATATATACTGGTTCATTAAGTATAAAAATGGGACTAGAAATTTCACAAACCAGGATTTTCTGCAGGTTTATTGCTCAATATTCCAGTGAAATTCAATTTCTTCTCCATAAAATTCGATGAACCACGCCGAGTAGTTTTCCGGAAGACACAAGACCGAACGGTATTACACCATCCACCGCCCTAAAAACACAAACATCAATCCAAGAAAAGGTAGAAAAAAATCAATCCAAGGACTAAAAAGGATGAAAAATCACATCTTTTTAAAACCAGACCTCCAAGTGGATAACCCAGTTGTTTGCACCAGATCCAGACCCACGATGCAGATGATAACCAGGAGGTGTCCCATCTAAACAAACTGTGACACAACACATTAAAAGATCAAACACATGGTATGCAATGCAACCCAGAAATGCAAGAATTAAATGATCTAAAATATATTACCAGCTCCTTTAGAAACAGCTCCTGGAATAAGAGTGAGGGGAACCATTAGAGAGTTGACATCAGGGGACACAGCTTCTTCATCAAGATACAAAGGGTAATTCTCTTTAGTTATCAATTCATCAAACCCATTTTCAGATCGGCTGAAATCAATCAAACCTACACTCCATAAGCTCAAAACACATAACAAAAACCACTTCATTGTTTCCTTCCTCTCTTTCTCTTTGGTAAAACAAACTTCTTTTTATCCAGGAGTTTGAACAGCTCTAGTCAAGTACTGAATATAAAAAACACCATGAGCACAGTTACTGGAAACGATAGCAATAATAATACCTATTAATATTATTAAAAAGGCAAAAAAATCTGGGTATTGTTTTTACATCCCAAATATGGATGGGAAAATTTAATACAAATTTTCTATGGCTAAGCCTCATCCACCTCTTATTTGGTGCATTTGTATACTTTCCCTTTTCGTTTTAGAAATTTCCATCCACCACTATTCACTAACCCTTTCTTTTTCATTGTCCTCGCTATCATTGATTTCTTTGAACCGCCTACTAGGATGAGCGTTCGAGCGGAGTCAAGTCGATTCGAGTCAAAAAATTTCGAGTTATTCGAGTTGAGTCATCATATTTTACAATTTGAACATTTTTTGAAATTTTTTCGGTTCGAGTCAATTTTAGCGAGTTCGAGTCGATTCGATTTTTCGATTTATGTATAAATTTTAATTATACTATTTAGAATACTATAATATAGTTTGATTGTAATTTAAACGGTTTTCTCTTTAAATTTACATACATATTCTTCATATTATTTTTTATATGTGTAAAAAAAGATTTTAAATTATTATCATCAATCAAATATCTTAGGTATGAATATGTCATTTTATTAAATTACAGACTTTATTAATAACTTCTTTCTTATTTAGGTAATACTAAGACTAGACAAAAAATAATGATAAATTAAATACAAAAATTAAAAAACAAATAACATAATATAAAATATACAAATAAAAATTTTATTAAATAAAATAAAAAATGAATCTAAAATGTGACCAGATTATAAAAAAGAAAATTAAAATGTAAAAAGAATGACTGAAAATAAAACTATATGAGTTAAATGTGCAATTAACCTTTATAATTACTAAAAATTTTGAGTTATTTGAGTTCCATTTTTATAACTTGAACTTCATTTGAAATTTTTTCGAGTCGATTTGAGTTTATAAAATTTCGAATCGAGTTAAAACGAGTCGAATTTTTTTACCTCGATTCGAATCAAGAAATTCAATTTTTTCGAATCGAGTCGAGTTTTGCTCACCCCTACCGCTACCCCCCCACTTTTTTTCCATTTTTACTCAGAAATTTGTTTACCTTTCCCACTTTTGATTTCGTTTGGATTGTTTCCTTTTAGGAAAACAAATTTTAGTACTTTTCCTTTTGATGTCCACGCAAAATCTTTGAGGGTTTGGATGGGAAGGAAGATTTACAAATAGAATATCTTGGGATTGTAGACAAAGCAAACAATGGATCGTCCCCATTGTTGTCATTATCTTTAGCCTCATTTCCAACCCAAAAAGGCAAAAACAACATCAAAGATTCAAAGTAATCATTTTTATCCGTTTTTTTTATTATTTTCCTAAAATAATATATTTCTTCAATATTTTTAATTAAAAATGGCATCATTAGCAGAAATTATTATATGAACCCGTTCCACCACTTAGGATATGATCCCTAATCAATTAAATTAAGACACATTATATATTTTTCATATCATATTTACACATAAGCATTGTCCAAATCATCTAATTTAATGTCTTTAATTTAGAAAAAAAAAACTTACCAAAGATTTCTTGTGCTATTTTTTTCTTTGTTCTTTAAATTTTTTCTTAATTAACTTTTTTTTAATATAGATTTAGGGTTTATGATTTAGAGTTTAGGGTAGGGGATATGTTTAGGGTTTAGGGTTTAGAGTTTATGGTTAAGGGTTAGGTTTATGTTTAGGGTTTAGGTTAGGATTTATGGGTTATGTTTTAGGGTTTAAGGTTAGGGATTAGAAAAAAATAATTAAAAAAATTTAATAATAAAGAGGAAGACAACATTAAAAATCTTCGATAATATTTTTTTTCTTTTTTAAATGAAAGATATTAATGTGTATAATTTGGATGATGCTTATGTATAAATATGATATGGAAAAAATATATGATGTGTCTTAATTTAATTGGTTGGGACCATATCCTAGATGGTAGAATGAGTTCATATAATAATTTCTCAGATTATAGTCACCATTGGTGTAAAAAAATATTGTTTCTTTAATGAGCAATAGTATTACATTTTATGTTTACGTATAATAAAAATGATAATATAAAATTTCTAAAAAAAATTAAAATTTTGATAAATTATAATATCCATTAATATTGATCTCAAAATTTATTATAAAAATTTTAAAATACTTTTAAAAACGAGATGTAAAATTGTTTATAAAAAATCTTATTAATTATTCATATTAATGTTATTTCTGTAGAACGTAGCTTTTAAAATTTAAGTTATTAAAGTTATATTTTTGAACATTCGACACATGTAGAATTCTTTTTCTTTTAAGTGAAAATATTTGATTTTTAAATATTTATACATTAATTTTTTTGTCGTTCAATTAGATAATTTAGTAATATCTTTTATGATACAATATTCTTTTATAAAAAAAATATTTATATCTCTTACTAATTATAAATTAAAAACTCTATTTTAATAAATTATACATAATTCTTAAAATCTTTAAACTGTCGTTAACCTGACGAAAGATGATCGATGCACTCTGTTCAAGCAGTAAGCCTTTGCAACTGAAGAAGAAGATAACTTTATAAACTACAAAATATTATCATTTAAAATAAAAATTTAATCCAATAGTTAATTGTTGTAGACTTAATCCAGACTAGGGTGATAATGAGCATGTTTGGCTCGCGAGCTACTCGGGTTCGGGTTTGGTTCGGAATCTAAACGAGTCGAATCGAGTTTATTCAAACTCGGCTCGAAAAACTCGTGAACATGTTCGAAATAATTATATATAAATATAAATATATATATTTATATATACATTAAAAATAATTTGTTTAGCAAAAAAATAATAAAATAATTAAGAATAAATCCACTAAAAAATAAAATAAAATAAATTAAATATTATCAACTAAAATAAATTTATAAAACTATAAATAATAAATAAAAAATAATCTGTAAATAAATAAATAAAAATAAAACACAATAATATAGAAAATTGTCTATTTTGAGCCGAGCTTGACGAGCTTTGAGCTCGAGCCGAGCTCAGTAATATTATTTTCGAGCAAAGCTCGAGCCTAAAATTTCAAACTCAACGAGCCTCGAGTCGAGTCGAACCCAAATATAATTATTTTTAAACCAAACCTGACCTGATTTAAACTCGACTCGGCTCATTATCACCCGTAACCCAGACTACAATAGATGATCCTACCTTACTTTAGCAGACCAACAATGAGTACTTTAATAATTTAGTGGAGATTTCATTTTTTTTCCAACCTGCAGGCAATAATGACTCAGTAGAGTTTCAAATACGCAATATGATCCTATCATATATTTTTTTTTCCATACTCTTAATTTTTATATTTAAAAAGTAAATTATTAATTTGAATATTTTTTATTAAATAGAGAGATAATACACTTTTATGGTGAGATTCAAATCTATATAAAATGAGATAATACGAACATCTTTAGTTATTAGGCAACTAATAAATTTATTATTAATTTGAATAATTATATACATTTAAATTATTTTTTGCATATTTGAATAATTTATTGTTTCGTATTTAAATTTATTAATTTAAATACGAATCGATAATTATATATATCTGATACACTATCATTCATACGTAAAATATTATTATACAAAAATATGATAAAAAATGAATAATTTTTTATGATTTTGTATATGTCTGATATAGTGATACGTAGGGACAGATCTAAAGTTTCGTATAAGGGGTGTACACTATCAAAAATATATATTAGAGATATAAGAGAACAAAATTAAAAGAGTTTAAAGGGTGCAACATAAGATTATCAATAAAAATTATAAAATATAAAAGAATTTAAAAAGTTTAGGGGCGTAATTGTACCCTTCTGCCTTCAGTACTTCTTAAATCCATCCATGATAATATGAAACATACGGATTAAATTTTAAATACATTAATATTTATGGTACTATAACTTTTATATAAAATATTAAAATAAAAATAACTCATTATTTTAAAGTATATAAATTTAAAATTTGATATACTTCTCAAATACACCCTTCATCATATAATATCCGTGTGTTTAGGAACCTTTATAGTAATTAATCTTAAAAAGGAGAGAGAATGTTGGTTTGGAATCGGGTTTTGTATTTGGGACCAAAGTCAAAAATTTTAGTCCGACACAGTTCTCGTGTATTGCGCTTAATAAAACAGAGGTGGGTAGGTTTGAGATATATATAAAATAGAATTAAAAGACGATAAATATTAAAATTTATTTATAAATTAAAAATATTAAATTTTTTTTATTTTTTTAAATATTACTAGTATATATTTTATAAGTATTAATGTTTTTATAATTTTTTAATTTAAAATAAAATATTAATACTTATAAAATAAGTATTGATATTAAAAAAACTAAAAAAATTATCTGTTGTTTAATATTTTGTGTTGTTCGTAAGGGTGTTCACTATCGGATATTAGATTAGATTTTTTAGATATTTGAGTTTTTGGATTGATAATATAATGATTTATATCTGATTAATTTTTTTGGATATTAGACTTTTTGGATAATCAGATAGATTTTTTAATACTTGATTATCCAAAAATATATTTTAATTAAATTATTTTTTTTAAAATTTAAAGGTTATATTTATGAAAATTTTGAAATTTTGAATATAACAAACAACAAATAATTAAATATAACAAGATTCTAATCTATAAAAAATTTAATTGTTTTAATTTTAGGATATAACAAGTATTAAATTATTAAAAATAAAAAACAATAAATTTTTGAATAATCTAAAATTTAAAAATATTATAATCCATATCTGATCTGAAAAATTTAAAATCAGATTAAATGTATAATCTAAAATCAAATCAATTATTCAATTTTTCAAATCAAATCAATAAATAATTAGATTAAAGCAATTAGATTCGAATCAAATCTTAAAACCATCCGCCGCACATCGCAGCGACCCAAGTCCAGTCTCTTTGCTTGATTCAAGCTTAGCCCACGAGACTTACAAAAAGTAAGCCTAGCAAAACCGTTGGGCCATCAGTATAACACTGCTGCTCTTAAGAATAAGGGCTAAGAAGAATAATATTCGAGTAGCGGTGTTCAAACGGTTAAATCGAGAGCTAAGTTGGAGTAACATAAGACCAACTTCCTTGTCTGCATATAAGATTCATGTCTTCATATACATTAGTTTTTAGTTTTTCCGACAGCCCAATTCTCGGCATTTTCGGAAAATTCATCGGCATCGGTTTCTGCCATTAGTTTTCGATGTGGTCGGAGCTTTTTGAAAAAGAGAAAGCATACTTAAACTTTGCATTAAAGCCAATAACATGGAACTAATTACTTTTTCGGAAGCCATTTCAATAACCACAAGTATACTAAAGCTTTGCATGAACCGACCATTGATGGTCTTTGAAACTGTACTTAATAAGCTACTTGGAGATGGGACAAAGTCAACAACCGGTGAAACGTCAACACCAGCCGGTAAAACAACTCATTTAAATTTATTTATTTAAAATAAAGTCTAAATTACATTTGTAGTTAAAGGAGGACAAAATTAATGGAATATTGTAGTTTAAAATTAATTTTAAAGAATAAAGTTGGTCCGAGAATTTTTATGAATTTATGATAAAGGTTATAATATACTATGAAGTCGTCTTAAGGTGATTTATAATATTTTTAATATTTTTAAATTTGTTAAGGGTATTATTATCGTCTTGATCGTCAGTTGTAAGAGTCGAATCTGTAAAAAAATATAAAACAATCTTAATTATTTAATTTTTTTTTGATGATCATCGTAACAATAACTGTATATTCCAAAAAAATACTCGATTTTTTTTTATTTTCCTAAAATTAATTTTTAAAACTCTATTACTTCTCAAATTTTATCTTAAAAGAAAGGTGCTGGAGAATAAATAACAAAATTGGAAATAATATATGAGAATCTGAATTATTGGTAATTTGTCCCATCTATATGAATGTAATAAGAGTTTATCAATATAAATGGGATGATTATAATATACGAGTATTCTGGTCTAAGTGACTAACGGAACAATTGTTCTTATTAGAGGCTATGGGTTCGAGTATCAATAATTACAGTAAAAGTGATTGAGTGATCAATGTCAAATAGTTGAAATTATCTTTTAGAACATATACTATTGTAATTACTATTAGTTAAATAAAAAAAGATGATTATATTATAATATATTTATTGAGTAAAAAATTTACGTAATCTTTTATATAATATATCTAGTTTAATGATTGATTAATTTAAATGAGGTAGTATATAAATCTATTATAAATATCTTTTTAATCTAATTTATTTTATTTATAATAAAAAATTAAAAGTAATTACAAATGACAACAGGAAATGCAATCGGCCAACACATATTTTTTTGACTAAAACAAGATCTTGACAAGCAATTTAAAGAATATGATATTTTATTTTATTAAATCAATCGATTATTGGTCCGATATTTTAATATTTTTAAGAATCTCGAAGTATCATTATGTTCAACGTTTGAACATAAAACAACTTTGCTCTGCATCATCCAGCTAACATATGCGACGGTTGGGAGTGGTTAACCGTAATTAACTAATACAATTATTAAAAAAATTTAAAATTCGAATATTTATTTTATTAATAATTAATTGATCTAATAAGATAATATATTGAATTTTTTGAATTATAAATTTGAATCTTCACATTATAAATAGTAAAAATTAAGTTAAAATTTTTTAAATTTAATCTAAATTAATCGATTAATAAATCAAATAAAATTAAATATATTTTTATACCAATGGGTCTAAAGTAATTCTTTGCTTAAATTATCTACCCATTTTGTCATTGCTGATGTCGTTTCCCTAATTCCAATACTTTTCTTGCAGCTCATACAATTATTTTAAGGTTTCTTCTCTGTTACATATTGTCCATTTGAAAAAGTCCAGATCCATAATGAATACTTTATTAGGGTCAAAAATGGTGGTTGAAGTTTTTTTTAATGTAAAATTATGTTATTATATCTATATTTATAACTTATTTAATTTAGGGTTTATTAATAATATTTAAAATAAAAAATTTATAGTTTAAAATTCTAAGATTAAAGATAGATTTTATTTTAATAAATAAAGATTTTAAGAGCCGATTAAAGCATTTAGAAGAGAACGATAAAAATCGATGACACAAAAAATCTTTATATGTTGTCTTAGTTATATTATCCATAATATTTTTCGGTGCATACGTACCGACTTAACCAACCGGTGACGATTCAAAACTTTAAAAATAGATTGATGGAATAAGAGTATAAAGGATTAAGGGTGTAAATAAGTCAAGTCGAGTTTAAAATTTTTTTAGTAGGTGAAAGATCTTTGATCATGTTGGACTCGAGTAAGTTGTTATCTGTCATGTCTCATTTAAAGCATTGTCAAGAAAAAAAGTTGATACACAAATTGTGTAAACTCAAACTTATTAATTTTAAGGTATAAAATGTTAGTCTAGGGTTTAGAGGTTTAAGTCGTTAGGTTTAAAGTCTAGGGTTTATACTTTAGGGTTTTAAATTTAGATATTTAGACTTTAAATTATAAAAATTAAAAAAATAATATATTATGTTTTTGAGAAACTCACGAATTTTTTTAGTCGAGTATCAAGTAGTTCGACTCGACCTGTTAAGAATTTGAACCGACTTCGAACTTGAATCTAATCCAATCGAATTGAACTTTAATCGAGTTTTGACCGAATTAAATTCGAATAGCTATAATATATGAATTAATGATGGAATTTAACTTTTAAAAATTATCTGCAACTAAATAAATTGCTTTGCCTTTTAAGTTCCAGTAGTCCTGTTTCTATAATTTATTACACCTAATCCATACCCATTTGATCTTTATATATAAAGTAAACAGAACAGTCCCTTTTCTCATCCAACAATCGGAACAAACCTTTTAGTTTCTCTTCATTGCTAAATCTCCATGGCTGCCAAGCTCTTCGCATGTTTCGTCGCCTTTGTTGCCCTCTTCATCGTCGCTAAAGCCGATCCCGATCTTCTCCAAGATATCTGCGTAGCCAACACAACTGCAGGTAACTAAAAGTCTAAACAAAGACAGCTTTGGTCTTAATCACATGATTCCCTAATATCATAATATGGATGCATATTTACTTGTAGGAATCAGGGTGAACGGATTTCCATGCAAGAATGATGCGGCGGTGACCGAAGCCGATTTCTTCTTCGCCGGCATAGCTAACCCTGCAGTCATCAACAATATGGTGGGATCGGTAGTGACCGCAGCTAATGTCATGCAAATCCCAGGGCTGAACACTCTTGGAGTGTCGCTTGCTCGAATTGATTATCTTCCCGGTGGACTTAACCCGCCCCACACTCATCCGCGCGCCACCGAAATCGTCTATGTTCTCGAAGGTGCATTGGATGTAGGATTCATTACCACGGCCAACAAGTTGTTCACCAAATCTATTAAGAAGGGTGAAGTTTTCGTGTTCCCCAAGGGACTGGTTCATTTCCAGAAGAACAACGGTAAGGTGCCGGCAGCAGTCATCGCGGCATTCAATAGCCAGTTGGCTGGAACTCAGGGTATCGCTGCTGCCTTGTTTACTTCGTCACCACCAGTGCCGGATGATGTGTTGGCCAAGGCGTTCCAAATTAGTACCGCGGAAGTCGACAGGATCAAGAGCGGGCTTGCTCCTAGGAGTTAAAACAGATGTGTTTAGAGTTCAAGGAAAAATTCACCAAATCCTGGTTCTATGGGGACCGTTTCTGTAATAATAATACTGTTCGCGTCAAAAATGTTTTATTTCTTTGGGATTGAGTGATGCAATTTAATATAAAAATAAGTTAATTTTGTGTTTGATTGTTCTACACTGTACCATTCCAATTAAATCGTCATTGTTGTTCGAATTTAAACCTTTCATACATAGTGTCACGACTGAAAATAAACAAGGAACATTAATCCTATATCGAGAAAGAAAAAGGAGATCTTAGGGTATATAAACGGTGGCGTTGTACATCTTATCAGACATGTCTTTTAGGAAGAAGGTAATGACCCCGTAATAAGTGACATCAAAACGATCCTTTAACTGCTCGATTTCACGTCGAGCACCAATTAAAGGGGTAGGCCGAATGAACAACTGTGACAAGAGATCAATTACGAGAGCAAAAACTCGCGACGAGGGTATATAAACAATGACGCTACACATTTTATCAAACATGTCTTTTAAGTAGATGATAACGATAACCTAACAATATTCACCGCCCACAACCACTGGAGCCATCAAAATTACAATTATTTAGAACCATGAAAAATACTGGGCCAACCGGCCTCTTATCGGCCCTCGATTTCCTTATCCATATCACTTGCCTTCCTCCTCGTTCCCGACTGCCACCGGCCAGACTGCCTAGTGCCCAACTACAATTATCATAATAATTAAACAAAATTCAACTGAAAAGCCCGCCAGACTGTTCAAATTTTTTCTCAGATCTGATGTTAGCCTGGCAAACTCAAACCGGAGTCACCGCCCCGGCGTCAATCTTGAAACGGCACCGTTTTTCTGGTGCTCGTTCACTTGATTCTTACCTTTTGTTACGGACCCCTGTAGCCACTCTCAAGGTTCCTGGTGTGCCTCCTGGATTCCAGGCCATATCCACTGAGCCGTTAGAGCCTAGAAACGACGCTAGTTTAGTTCTCAGCGACACCGGCGATGTTGTTCCAAGGTTGAAAAATGAAGACGACGATGAAGAAGTAGAGGAAGAACCAGGAATTTCGAGAATTCAAGTGTCTAGACAGAAGTACATACCGGTTTCCAAGGCGGAGCTCTTGGATGCTATTGTTTCTAGACTGTTCGATCCTAGAGAAGAAGATGCTCGTCAATTTCGCCTCCTCGCGTCGTAAGTTTTCCCTCCGTTCGATTTATTGTTACTTCGTTCAGCTTTGATGTTTCCTTTTACGGTGTAAAAAATTGCAGGTGTTTGGATTCTATCCTTAACGCTGAACACAAAAGCATTTTGGAGCAAATGCGATCGGATTATTACTGTCTTCATTCCGTAGAGAGAAACAGAAAGGACGCTTCTGTTTCAGAATCGGAAGTTGTAGCCAACGGTGAAAGCTCGAAGTTCACCAGGGATAGCGTCGAGTCTGATATTTTTTTCAATTACGGTCTGGACTTGAGGAATTTTCTAAATTCTTCAGCTAAAAATGTCAGGAGAGTTTCCGAGAATCAGTCCAGGTAAGTGTCATAAATTCGGCTATAGAATTATTAGTTCATTACTATTTTTTTTGAGATCAATCTTTTAGTTAAACTAAATACTTTAATGCAAAAATTGTTTGTAGAGTTGCAGTGGCTACTCGGTTTCAAAGATCTTTTATGCAACTTCTTAGTGACGCTCAGTTTGAAGAACTATCAGTTAGGGATTTGATGTTGACAAATGCCTTGAACACTGACTATCTCCTTACTTTGCCGATATATGTAGACTGGAAGAAAGCATCCGAATCTAATGCGATAATATTCCGGTAATTAGTGTGTGTATGTGTATGTACTTTCTACATGCTTTCACGAGTAAAGTTATTGGATTCAGAATGAGTCATTCTGAATGATCTCTTTCTTACAGGCGGGGATATGCAACCGAGAGGCAGAAGGGTCTAATGATTGTTGAAAAGCTGGATTACTTGCAATCCAGACTCCTGCGAGGACTCTTCTCCTTTATATCAAAACCATTTGGAAAACTTGGCAAATGGGTTACTTATAACCTCGACGAGGCAATTCCCTTTTCCTAGATGAATTTCCAATATTAAAAAGCTAATGCACATTGCTCAGTAACATGGTTCTCTGAATGGAATAGACTACTGATACCCTTTAAGTGACCCTTCAAGGTGTCTCTGTTTTTTCTTTAAGATTTTTTTACTCCCGAATTGAGTAATATATTATTCAGTTTGACACTTCACTTTTATCACTCTAGGACAGGCTTTCAAAGCTGCTGATCAGAAAGACGAAGCAAGAGACTGGGTTAGGAGATTGAAGCTTTGGCTTGAGGAAGTGTCTCTCTTTCAACAGTCATATCTTAATGATGAGAAAAATTCTGAAAACTCCCTTGGGGTTGACCAACTATCAGATCACGACCTTCCTATCTGGTTGGCAGCACAGAGAGCAGTTAGTCGCTATGAAGGATTTCTGTCGGCCATTGGACCCCGTGGAAGGCTTTTAAGGAAGTTGCTTGCAAGAGTTGGGCTTATACCCCCTACACCAGAATTAGAAACACCATTTCAGCTTGACAGTGATGGTAGTTTTTCTGAACCTTATTTGAGGTATGTTGAACCAAAACTTTTTATATACTCTTTACATATGAGAAGATTTTCTTCAACATTTTGCATCCAATGCTTCATGACTTCCTTTTTGCTATTCATGGACATGAAATGATAGGAAGGGTTGAGATAACTTGGTCTTACCTTTTTATTCTGATACTTTCATTGCTTAGGTTATACTTATCGGTTGTTCCTTTAATGAGTACTTTTTATTTTCTAAAAGAAAGGTAAATATACTAAACATTTATGAGAAACCTAAAGCATCATTGAAACGTGTTGGTAATTAGATTACTGTTTGGAAAGAAGGTTTTATCTAAGACAGCTTTCTTACTAAGTAATGAAAGAAAAATTTTCATTCAGGCCAACTTTTTTATCAAGGATCTCCCTCAGTGATATTTGGAGACCAGCCACAAGGAAATACTGTGGCAATGATGTTTGGAAAATGTTAAAAACTTCTGTTTCCATTCTCCTTTCACAATCAATCCTCCAGGTATTGTTTCCATTTGAACGGTTCATAATATTCCTTTCCTTATGTTATACAGTTGTTTATACATTTTTAATAGATGTTACAATTCCATATTTTGATTTAACTATTTGCTGAGATGTATGCATGGATAATTTAATTGTAAAAATTGATGGTGTCTGGCTTCTAGAAGTTTCATACTTAATGTTGCTTGTAAAACTTTGATGCCTTTTCTTGACAGGAGCCAGCATTTGAAGAACTGATCTTGCTTTATACGAAGGATTTTGCTGAAGGAGATATCGAAGATGACTCTGAGGCTCAAGCACTACAGTTAAAGATCTATGAGAGAATTCCTATTCCGGATTTACCAGTAAATATTCCTAACATCTCAATGTCTGTCAGTTCTCTTTCACATAGTACGCTTTTTATTTTTAATGTTACCATGATGCTTCATTTATATGCTTTTGAACTTCCATTTTGTTGTCTAATTATTTACAGGTTGTTTTTCCTCACAAAAAGCTTTCTTTTCGCATCATAGACACGGTATGAACAAGTTAATTATTTGCATCTCTGCTCATCACTGTTAGCCCCTAAACTTAATCTAATGAAATAATATGGACATCAATTGTTAAGTTGTGTTATCTCACACCTATTAAGGTCTTATATTCAAGTTGGGTCTCTTCATCTATTGTCAACGGTTTTAGGTTGGATTATTAACATGATATTACAGCTCAGGTGTGTTTTATTCTTCTTGCTAACCAGTGCGAGGTTAGCCTCATATAGGCCCTTGTTGAGCTACATTGTTAGGGGAGTGTTCATATATTTTGCTCAGCATGGAGTGTTAAGTGATGTAATATCAGTCAGTATATCACCCGCCATTTATCATGTCGTACTGCACTTAGGTTCTGTTAAAGAAGTGAACAAGCATTTATCTATTTAAGGATCCCTCCTGTGGTCTTCTATTCTAAGAGGCCTCTCCACCCAATTGGTATTAGGTTGGATGCCTAACATCAACTGATTCTAACATTCACCAACAGATAAGTTTGTTCAACATATAAACGCCTTATTTAAATGTATTAAAAATTTCCAGTCCTTGTTAATCCTAGCTTACTCTCATGGTATTTTATGGATGTGTCTAATTGATTCAATCAATGAAACATACACTTTACAATGATTTTACCGGAAATATAATCTATTTGTTCAACAGCCATCATTTCTTTAGTCTATTGGATTCCCCATGGACCAATCTGTTGACTGGTAAAATTTAATGGCTCCTGGACTCCAAAACTCCGATTTGTGTATATAGTTCTGGATGAGTCATTAAGCAACAAAGAGTTTATCACTTTAAACATATACTTATTTACAGTCTTTGTAACATTTATAGCATACTTTGACTAAAAAAATAAGAAAGAAATAATGAAACATGGACTAAGGCATGAAGGTTGATTGGCCTTGGCTAACGACAGGAAATATCTTGTGCTTACCTAGTTAAACAAACTTATATTCAACTAAAAGATTAATTTGCATAACCTATGGATTGATTTTGAGGAATTTGACTTGTAGGTACGATTAGATATAGCGACAATATTGGGGCTTTCAGCATTCTTGATAAACTACAAATTCGAGGACATTTTAGCTTCCCCGTATGTCCCGTATCTTTATTTGATTTTTGTATATGAAAGGTTGGTTCCATTTGATATGTTGGTTCATTTTTCTTTACGTTACAGATCAGCAATATTTCTTGACGCGGTTGCAATTTCTGCTCTAATAATATATGTGTCCCGTGTGGCCTTGGGCTACAAACAGACGTGGGATAGGTATCAGGTAAGTTACAAAAAATTTCTGGGCAGTACTGGGAATAGTTATTTTGAGAAGTTATATCCGTTTTTAAGTTTCAAATAATTTCTTAAAGGAATTCGTTTCCACAGTTATTGGTTAACAAGACCCTTTATGAGAAAACCTTGGCAAGTGGTTTTGGCTCAGTTCATTTTCTTTTGGATGCTTCCGAACAGCAGCAAGTGAGAAAATCTGCTTATTTATTTTGCAAAAGGATAATAATAAGTACATAATATTCTTGTTTTTATTCCTCCCCCCCCCTGAATTTAGACTTCAGAGTTTAGATATACTATTCATGATTCTTCTATCGAACAAAGAATAATATAGGAGTTGTGCCCCTTTTGTTTGAATTTGTTGAGTATTTCTGGAAAAATTATTAGGTGAACCTTGTTCATCACGTCATTCGTGGTCTCAACTAACCAGATTTGTCTATCTCATTTTTTTTCCAAGTAGTTATTTTGAGATGCACGGACCTGATTGGTTAGACTAAGAATGACGTAGTGAATAAAGTTCATCTAATAATTTCTCGTATTTCTGACTCCTTTCGAAGAAGTGTTCCAAGTATCTCCCATGAAAGTCAACGCCCCCTCAACATGTTAGGTATTATATTCTCAGGATATTAATGCCTTGTTTTAGCCTTGAGATTTTGCCTACTACTACTTTGAGCGCCCACCTGGTCTCATCCCAAAGAGCTTTCTATATATCATAAGACCCAATGGGCTCTTGGCTGGGTGGCAGGCAAAATATCAATGCTAAAACGGAGCATAAACATCTCAAAGATACAAGAGTAGATGTGCGGAGGGGTCCGTCAGCTCTCGATGGACAACACTTCGAAGACTTATTCCAAAGGAGTTGTAAATTCCTAGCAGAATTATTTTTGTCAAATCCTCCGGTTAAGTTTAATGTCATAATTTTGCAGTACAAGGAAGCCATTTTAACCTACGCTATCTTACTTAACATGGAGAATGGCCAGGTTTGTCCCTTACATCCCATTTCTGATGGTTAAATAACTCTGATAGAGGTGCCTTATTGTTGTCCTAATCAAGCACAGACATAGCAACCATTAGTTCTTAATCTATGGTTAAATGAACCCTTGCACTTTAGCAGCTTAATTTTGTCCAGTTCTCATACCATCCCCTAGTTTAGTTCTGTTGATCATGAATTGTGCTCTGAGATGCGGTTAACTGCAAACGGTGATTTTCAGAATGTTTGCCTCGTTGTTATACTATTCGTCTCTTGCGACGTTCTTACACATTTTTATTTTTCTCAAAGCATTCATGTTTGACATAATTAGGATGTGGTATAGAGGTGTGACCTTCCAAAAACTCTCCAAATACATGAAAAAAAGAAAACTGAATATACTCAGTGTCCAAAACTTGTATTCGAGTTCAAGTAACATTTGTCTCTCGAATGAAATTGAAGTGAACCCTCTTCATTCTTATTGCATTACATAGATCACCAACAATAATCCTGGTTGCAGGCCAATTGTTACCAAAAAGTTGGAGACAGATGTGAGAGATTCATATATGACATCTTCAAACAGAAGGTAATAGAATTTTTAAAAACATCCGTCAACATCGACGATGTTGTTTATTTTCTCATCCTTTTGAGATGCCTCGTGCAGGTTGAAATGCCGGTTGACAAGGCAGTGAATACATTGGTAAGGTTGGGGTTAGTTACAGAAACCATTGTTGATGGAAGACTCGAGCTTCAGGCGATTCCTTGCCCCAAGGCATACGAGCATCTTAAATATCGTTGGGAGAGTTTGCTTGGTTAACTTTTGTATACATTTCCCATTTCCCATTCTCAGAAACTATGCCCAGTTGGTGAGAGATTATACTTTGGCATTAAGGATTTAAACGAACTCTTTTAGCTAATCTATCATGACAAAATAAACACCATATGAAAGAATGTCATGGAATTATAAAGCTACTCCTGCCATGAAACCTTACAAGAATTCTGAAACCCTCCCAGTAATGGAACTAGGCATCTCGGTGGTTCGAGTAGTTTCTGTTGGTTAAGTAGACAACAAAATAGGATGTCGACAAGTAATAATAATAAACAAATAAGAACAAAAATAAATCGTATTGTGGTATGGAGGCAACTCTTTTAGAAACAATTTGTCTCGATGTGTGTAATCGCTATTTTAAACGGTTGTACCCCGAAGGTTAACACAATTGCTCCAAACGATGTACACTCAATGTTTGGAGTAGACTACAGTAGTAGTGATCATCTAATTTGAAAGAAATAACTCAAGCTGTGTGAAGAAGACTCTCAATCATCAGTTAGAAAAAACATTCTACTTAACCAACACAACTTCTAATACCAGTTGTGATGTTGCTTCGTGGTCAAGCTCTACTTTTGGTCCATATTGTCTGGTTAATGTTGCTTGATTTTTCTGTATTGTGTATTCTTTTCTAATTATTTAGAAGATATATATTTTAGCTTTTGTCCGTCATATGTAAATCCAATTCTTTAAATTTCGTGCAAATTTGATTTTTTCGAGTTTGAATCGTTTCGTTTATCTTTATCTGTTTCGATAATCCTTTATATTTTTTCGAGGTAAAGCAAAAAAATTCTGAGAAGAACAAATGAGTGGAGAGGGAAGAGCATCGTGTCTAGTGGTACTGATTGGGTCGTTTTTCACAAGAATTCAATCCTTTTGTGTTGAAAATCCATGAATGGACACGCAATTCTCCACATTTTTCATCACTTGATACTTGAAGATCAAAAAGAATAATCCTTGAATGACTGAGGTGACTTCCACGGTTATACAGAATGGACACAAATATGCTAAAAATAGAAAGTGGCATAAACAGGGTTATTCACACATATATATTTTGGATAAATGAACTCACACCTACATATATATATATATATATATATATTTATAGAAACTACTTGTTTTATGAATGATTTAAAAAAAATGTGTTGCACGAGCCCTTTAGCCTTAAGTGGTTAAAGGAACGGTTGTTGTTATTAGAGGTTATGGATTCGAGCACCAGTGATGCTAACAAAGTGATTGAGCGATCAATATCAAATGATGGAGATTATATTATAGAACAAATACTACTGTGATCACTATTAGATAATTAAAAAAAATTATTTTAGAAACCTAAAAAAAATATGTTAAAATACGACTATTAAGCAACCAATTCATAAATTTTTTGGGTTAATATTCATTTTAAATTTTCGATTGACTATATGTTTAGATTCTAAAAGAACTCGTAAAATCGAAAAGAGGTTGTTGTCGATAAATTTTAAATTTAGTAAGTAATATCGAGATATGATGAAGATATTATTTCTTGTTGCAATGTAAAATGTTACAATTATACATAACAATGAAGGTATGTAGGTAAAATTTTAAAACTTTAAAACATAAATTGAAACCCGAAAAATATGTAAACTTAAATTTTTTATAAAGTTTGTGACAATAAATATTTACAAAAGATGTATCATAATTTGATATCGAGTACTCAAATTTTTTATAGTAAAATTAATATTTTAAGTTTAACACATAACATTTAACATTTATTTTCAGGTTTTGAAATTTTGACGATGCATATTTATAGAGTAAGTATTAGAATGTATAATTCATTATCGAAATTTTGTCGTACAAAATATTGGTTGGATAAAATTAGACATTACAATGGTAAAAGTAAAGAGAATATATAACATATTAGGCTGAAATGTCAAGTATCGAAATTCATCAACGAGTATCAACACCTTTACTAATTAATAAAATACTTTTGATTTAACGAGAGGAGAATTATTAAAATATTGTGATCGAAAACTTTATTTCTAAAAATATGGTTCACACATCATTATTTTTCATAATATTGTGGTTTACTGTAGCGTTCAGAAGGACTCATGCATACAACCCGTCTTTGAACAGTGATTTGAATAAAAAATAATATTTCGGCAAAAGCCTCATGCATACAACCCAACTTTGAATAGTGACTTTAAAGTAGGTATGCTTTTTTTTTATTCGAATCACTGTTCAAAGTCGGGTTGTATGCATGAGGCCTTTGCCGAAATATTATTTTTTATTCAAATCACTGTTCAAAGACAGGTTGTATGCATGAGGCCAAAGATAAGTTGTAGACATTTTCAAGGACTTGTTAATGTGTTTTAAATGTTTTAAAGAAGCCAAAGAATGCAAAATGTTCCAGGCGTTTCGATACACTTCCCAAGTGTTTCGAAACAACTTGCTTATTTCAAAGGAAAAAGTCCAGGTATTTCGATACGCTTTTGTCTCTAGATAGAATGGTTTCGATACACATCCAACGACCATTTGAAAACTCCAACGATTTTATAAAACCCAACGGCTAGGAGCAAGTATCGCCTGTTTCGATACCATGAGCTAAGGGTTTCGAAACGCCTCCAAGGTGTTTCGATATCGGTTTTTAAATGCAGGTTCAACGATTATTATCCAAAGTAGTTGTATTGAAACAACTTCCACGCGTTTCGATACCAATCATACCAGAAGCAAAAATAAGCCTTGGAATCAGCTCCAAATGGCGCCAAATCAATCCCAACGGTCACCAACGGATAGAAGCTCATTTGAGATGATAAAAGGAAGCCTCAAGCATCAAGAGAAGATCAATGCTTCAATTGTAACAACAATATGATGAAAGATTTGTCTTAGAGCTTAAATCATATCTTTGGGTAGACAAAACACTTGTGAGCTAAATTGTCAATATATGCTCAAGTGTATTATATTAGAATTGGGTGAAGGCTTTAGATTGCAAACATTAACCTTGTTAGAAGGATTAAACAAGTTTGTTAAGTTTCTCTTGTTTAAGTGAATTCCCAAAGTTCGGGTTGTGAACTTTGGATGCTAGATTCGAGGTTAGAATCTAGGATGGTAAGGTTATCCCTTTGTTCCTCAAAAGGTTGAAATTCTTAATGAATTTGGGAAATCCTTAGTGGGAAGTTAAGGTAGTGGATGTAGGTGTTTGGGTTAGAAGGTCGAATCACTATAAATCCTTATCTTTATTGTCTATATTTTTGTTTCCACCCTAAACACCCAAATTATCACTTCTTTACCACTTGGCGAGTTTAATCGGTTATTCATCAAGCCACATCAAGCCCAATACTTTAAAAGCAAGAATGTTGTTGTATAATCTTAAAAGTTTTAAATTGAAAGGAAAATATTTTATTTGACACATAAAACGTTAAAAAATTAGTTTAGGGTTAAAACATTTCATTCAACAACCTAAAATATTATCCAAAACCTATTTAAAATCGATTGGTAACCTCAATGTAAACCTTCTCTAGTTTTATTCAAAATAGAATATATAGAATTGTAACAAGGGTTTTATAACCATCATAATTCTAAACAAAACATATAATTTAAACTTTTTCTTATAATCATTGATCAAAAAATTAATTTATTGAGATCACACAAGGACCATACAAAAAAATGTTAAAAACTCAATAAAAAACTCAAATAAAATATAGATATAAAGATCAAACAACTAAAAGACAATTACAAATTAAAATTGAGCGATGTAAGAAAATTATCCACGAGTGCAAATTATATATTCAAATACAACTCGAAGGTTTGAAATAAAGAAAAACAATAGATAACAAATAAGCGTTATCTTAATAGAATACTATAACTTACATATTAAATTATTCGAATCTAAAATACCTAAATAGAACATACCACTCTTTAGTTCAAAAGTTTTAATTAGGGATTGTTGTACCGCCGAATCAATTAGGTCCATCGATCAAGCTTTCAAACTTTAAGCACACGTGATTAAATTTCTAATGCTCATTGTTTGTAGCATATTTAGAATACGTAAGGGAAAATAATGGTATTACGACATGGCATCTTTTCATCACTCAACTTTGTCCCTGTTCTTGATTTGACCATTTAACTTCAAAAACTTTCAATTTAAACATCGAACTTTCGAATTACTCTTGTTTTAGTTATATCATCTTTAAAAAATAATGGTATTACGACATGGCATCTTTTTAAAAATTATGAAAAGACCCAAAACTTTCTTTTATTTATGTGAAAACCTTAAAATCCTCCTAAAACCTAATTTATTTTATCTTTTTGGTTTTTTGATATCAGAGCATCTTCTTTTAATTTTCATCAATGAAGAGATATAAAAGAAGACGAGTTATATATTATAATTTCACGTTAATTTAATAATGGGGAGTATAGATGAAAGTAGTTTTCCTTTAACTTTGTTGTTGAGTTTTCTAAATTTTAAAGAGATTTTGAAAAATTTTAAACTAAAATAATAGAGGACGATAAGATAAATTTGTCAAATTTTTTTAATAGTTAAAGAAAACGTTAAGGAATGATAATTCTTACAACTTACGGGACATAATGATAAAACTCTATTGGAGAAAAATGAAATAAAGCAAAGATAAAAAATAGTGAATAACACTTAATCTTGTTATGGGTCATTACCCTCTTCCTATTAGACATGTCTTTTAAAAAAAAAATAATAACCTCGTGACAAGTGGTATCAGAGTGACCCTTTAACTGCTCGATTTTACGTTGAGTGTCCATGAAAGGGGTAGGCAAGGTGAACGATTGTGACAAGAGACAAATCACGAGAACAAAAGCTCGTGACGAGGGCGTTATGAGGTTGAGTAAGGTTGAATTGAGGAAAATATCACGCCTGAAAAAAGACAATAAACATTAATCCTACATCAAAAAAGAAAAAAAATCTTGAAATATATACGGTGACGTTATATATCTTATTAATTAAATATGTCTTTTAAAAAAATAATAATTCAGTTATTATTATTTTATTTTTAATTTAACGCGTGAACAATTAAAATAAAAATCTTTTAGTAACCCAAACACACTCCTTTTTTCATAAGAACAAAATATTAAGCATCTGCTCACTAGATTGTGTATAATAAAATATTAATTTCCTTTTCATTCTTTTCTTCCCAGACTTGACATATTGTTCTGCCCTCCTCAGCGCCAGTCTCCTTCGTAAATTACCCGGTCAATACATGTATCTTTGGAGGTGGATGCCCCGCACAAACCTGATGCCAGGTCTTGTCTGTCACCACTTTCATAGATGCTCCGAACTAATCCTCTACTACACAACCACACAAACATTTAATCTGTCTGGGTGCGATAGATTTAAGTTACGGTTAAAAAACGATAAATTTCGAAACTTGTTCAAAAACCTATCAGCGAGTAATGATATTCGATGACGCATGAACTTTTACCCTCTGTGATTCTGTTAATCTCTCACTGTTCAAAAAGTAATGCAGATAAAGCTCATGAACGGAATAAATAATGTGGCAAAGTTGATTGCTTTAAAGCATGGAGGTGATTGAAATATCACAACTCATATTCCAAGTTTAAGGGGGGATTAGAGCCTCTATTTATACACAAACTGGGAAGGATTGGATTATGCTTCAAAGTTCAAAGCTTTAGTTTTTTCTGTAATTGCTTTACTTGCCGGAGATGAACAGCTGCCAACAATGGAAGACTGTTACTGCAATGGTGGCTATCAACTTCGCCATGGCTATAACGAATGTGCTTATCAAAAAGATTCTAGATGATGGTGTGAGCCATACGATCATCTTGATGTACCGGCAGGCGATTTCTGCTGTTTTCTTGGCTCCGATTGCCTATTTTTGGGAAAGGTAAACGACTGTAGGTGTTTTGGTTTCGGTGTTTGTTTAACTATGTCAACTGGTTCGAATTCTGACGTTTACTGAACAGTTTTTTCGGATTTCTTGCAGGAAAAGTAGACCGAAGCTCAGAGCTCGTGTTCTGTGCCAGCTTTTCTTCAATGCCCTTATAGGGTTAGTTTCAGATGGGCAGTATAATTTTATTAAGTATAAAATTTAGCTTCTTTAACATAAAATTTTATGTTCGTCCCTGAATAATTAAACGACATTAACCAATTTCATTCAGGGTGACACTCTGCCAGTACCTTTTCCTTTTGGGACTTAAATTTACATCTGCAACTTTCTCATGTGCATTCCTCAATATGGTTCCTGTAATCACCTTCATGTTGGCGCTGCCATTTGGGTAATTTCTTAAATGCCTAGTGCTTTTCTCTAGCTTTTAAACACGGTCTGATCCGGTCCGGTTCTGACTCTTTGATATCGTACATTTTTCAGTCTGGAGAAAGTGAATCTCAGAGACAAGGCCGGGATTGCAAAGGTCGTCGGTACGATGGTTTGCATCGGTGGAGCTATGGTGTTGACACTTTACAAAGGGAAAACATTGGTCGGATCGGATTCAGGGGCTGCGGTTCATGCAGTAAACTATGCCAACACATTGGTTTCGATTAAGAATAAGAAAGAGAGATGGGCCATTGGTTCGATATTTCTGGCTGCAGGTACGTTCTTTTGGTCATCATGGTTCCTTCTGCAAGCCAGAATCGGACGGACATACCCGTGCCAGTATTCGAGCACCGCGATTTTGTCTTTCTTCAGTGCAATTCAATCAGCCATCATAAGTCTGATAACAGAGAGGGACTTCACTAGATGGATCTTGAACGAAAAACTCGAAATCATAACGGTTTCATATGTAGGAATGGTGGGATCAGCGTTGTGCTATGTGGGGATGTCCTGGTGTGTGAAACAAAAGGGTCCGGTCTTCACATCAGCCTTCACACCACTGGTGCAAATATTTGTTGCCATATTTGATTTCTCCATTCTGCACGGACAAATCTACTTCGGAAGGTTCGTATCGTATCACAACCTTGTCGTTTCAACTGTGACCGTGTCGAACATCGTTTCTGAATTATTAATTGTTGTTTATCAAAGGCTTATATGTCTTCTAACATCCCTTTATCGGCTATGAACAGTGTTATCGGATCAGTTCTAGTTGTAATCGGTTTGTATGTCCTGCTCTGGGGCAAAAACCGTGAGGCTGAAGAAACTCAACTGCAGAAACAACCGCAGATAGAAGAAGATTGTAATGCAAGACCACAAGTTTAAGCAATGTCTAGTTTTCTTGTTCAACAAGTAGGTTTGCAAGTGCTGTGTCCAAATAAACATTTCTGGAATTTATATAATAAACTCTAAAATTGCTACCTGCCGACTGCCGTATTTTATTCATTTGAGTTTAGACATTCCGATATCGTTTGATCAGTTAACGTTAAACAGACGAACATAACTATACTTCGTTTATGTTTATTCGATTCATTTGTCAGCAACGACAACCTGAAACCTCAAGTTGACAGAACAAATTTATTATTCCGATGTCGTTCGATTCATTGTTTTGTTGAACATATATAGAATTTTGGAATCTGACTAATAAATTTGTTCTTTTTCCAGTATGAATTTAGTTCGATTCTAATGCCTGATCACACTCCAAATATATATTAATTAATCACAACATGCAGCCTCAGTTGTACTGTATGTGTGCTTTCGGTTATCTCCAAATGCTAATTACCATACGTTCAGAGGAACATACGACTCCAGAAAGGTGCTTCTTTATTTTAATGATTTTCTTGAATAATTCTTTTATGATAAAGGTTTAATTAACTTTGTACAATTTATAACAGATGTCTTCAAATAAGATGAGATAAATTGTGAGTTATTTGAGTTTGACTTGGTCAATACTCGATTTGATTGGAATTGAGTTTGAATTTTTAACGAGACAAGATAAATTATTTGATGTTTGACTTGAAACACATTCGTCTATCTTTTATATTTGATTGGATGTGATCTAAGCACTTCTATGTCGACAAGTCTTCTTCAAATACATTCGTATATCTCTGATATTTTTAACGCATCTTCAAACGCGTCAACCCGACATCAAAAGCTCAAGTTATGTTTATTTTAGTGAAAATTGATCAACGAACAAAAATCTATCTACAGATTTATTTTGAGGATTATTATTTATTAAGAATCTATAACAATTGTATTGAACATTTCTACTTAAATTCAACCTAAAACTCTTTATAAAAATAATTAGATCATTTAAGATTAAATTATTTTTTTAATTTTCTCTATCCTAAATTTAATGTCCATTATTCATTTTTTTGTCAATTTTTCTCAGTTTTGACTCACAATTATATAAAATTTATTATTGATAAAAAATAAAAATAAAAATATATTTTAAAAACCTTTTATCAAAATTTTTTAAATATATATCTTATAAAAATAATTATTTAAAATATTTAATATAAATACAAAATTTTTAAATATATTTACTTATTTTATTATTATTTTAACTTCCCTAGTTCAAGTTAAACTCTTTATTTATAATCTATTTAGAGACATATTTACTTCATTAATAACAAAAACATCATTATTTTCTGTCTAACTTCAAGTAAAAGCCAAACCAGTTTCTGTGTCTGATGCAGATGAATTTAGTTCGATTCTAAAGCACCATCGCACTCCAAATATATACAGGTAGAATTTAGATGAAAGATTCTCTTATCTTTGATTTGTTTATGGAGTGTTAATCCTCAATGCTAAGTACTATAGGAAGTAGGAACATATGACAATACAAAGATGCTTATTTTGATAATATTTATAATTCGACTTTTTAAAATTAGGGTTTTCGAGAAAAAACTCATTAAACGATAATGATCGTAATAAAAATAAATTTAAAATTTAATGATGATAATATAAATTTTAAAAGTTTAATGATCAAAGTGAAAGTTTACTAAAAATTTAGTGACTATTAGTATAATTTACCCCACATTAATATTTATTGTGATTCAACTACAATAGTTACAGTAATATCTGTTCTAAAGTGTACTCTCAATCATTAGACATTGATCATTCAATCACTATGCTAATATTACTGGTGCTCGAACTTGTAACCTTTAGAAATAATAACTATACCTTTAACCAATAAGGCTAGAAGTATCGTCCCAATGTTAATAATTTAATTTAATATCATTGTTTATAATTTATATATGTAATATTTAAATGAAATAACCTAATTTTTTTTATTCTATTTTTCAACAACTTCGTATTTTGCACATGTGGTTTGCTTTAACATAATTAATTATGCCTAATTGCCTATTAAGCATCTCCTATGTATTACCACTTTATAGGGTGTGGAGGATTTAATTTTTCGATGCTTTTTTCTTTTCTCTTTCCAATTAGGAATATTGTGATTTAATTCTTTTTAACAAATAAAGTTTTAACCATTTTTATAAATAATTAAAATCTTTCCGACAGCAATGACTTTAATCTTTAGTTTATAAATAGTCCTAGTTATAGTCTTATATATTAGACCCTAGCTTTTTACGTGTTACGAAAACATCATTAAAAATGTAAAAAAATAATTAATTATCGGTTAATCTAATAAAATAAGAATTGAATCTTTTAAATAATATTAAAATTTTAAATTATAATATTATGAATGAAATAAATTAATTGAAATAATCATATTTATAATTAATTTATGTAATATTCAATGAGAAAATGTGACTGAAAATTTTTTATAAGCACCTTAGTTTTAAAGATTTAAGATTCGATTTAGGTTTTAGAGGTTTAAGTGTAGGTGTTTAGAATTTAGGGTTTAGGGTTACAATTTAAGGTTTATTGTTAGAATTTAGACTTTAGATGTTATAGTTTATATTTAAGGTAATATAGTTAGAGCACGAGCCCTCTAGCCTAAGTGGTTAAAGGAACAGTTGTTGTTTCTAGAGGTCACGGATTCGAGCACCAACAATGCCCTAAATCTCTAACTACACTCCATAAATTAAAAACTCACACACAAACCCTAAACAAAATTTCTAAACCTTAAAATTAATGTATTCATAAAAACAAATACTTGTACATAAAATAATTATTTAATTTAATTTGAATTAATTAATTAATTAAATATCTATAATTATAAAAACACATTAGTAACATGTATTTTCTTGCCTTAATGCAGTGCTGTCTCATTACATGCATATATGTATAGTAGTTTGACACTGATGCAATGTTAGTGAAATAGGAAATATATATATCTACTTATCCTAAGGACAGTTGAACATGAAGTATAAGTATTTTCAACTTTCACAAAACTAAAAATCTCAGAATTATTTTCTTGAACAAAAAACAAACCCTAAAGTAATTAATATTTGGTCGGAATTTGTTCCCAAATTTTGGTAATAGAATCTTAGCCTGAACATCCATCCATCCATATGTATCTGTCCATATGATATTGTCACGTCCGTAGAGTTTCACTACTCGGGGCGTGCGGCCTTAGACGCGTTTTTCTCAGTAAACCGCCTAAGTAAGCCTAAACCGTTCAAAGCCTGAATGCTAAGAACCTTGCGGAAACCAAAGAACAATTGAAAGGAAGAGAAATGACAAAGGCTAGAGAGTGTTTGAGTGAATACTCTTGTATTTCTCAATGAAGAAGTGAGTGAAAAATGAGGTGGGCAAGGCCTCTATTTATACTTGAAGCCCTGTACATCCAACGGTTGTAAATGATTTACATCAAGGGTCCAGATTCAATCCTATCCTATCCAAAAGTATAATTCCTAGAATATTCCTATTTGAGTAAGGAAAGTATTTCCCATGTTCACATGGTGTGTTCACATGGGTGGATGGATAAGCCTTCTTTACCAAGTGTTGGGCCATTCCAGATTTGGGCTCCAATGGGTGGTTGGGTTGGTGCTGAGATGCCCAGAATGCTTTGGAGTGCTTTTGTGGCAACCTGATTGGTGCTTGTCTCGGGCCCTTTGGTGCGGTCCGTGACATTCTCCCCCACTGGATCTAGTGACGCCCTCGTCACTCGACTAGAATGGTATTGCTCCACTTGGTTCTTGAATTGCCACAGTGCCTCGGCATGTTCCCAACTACCTTCAGTGTCGGGAAGTCCTTTCCAAAGAACAAAGTACTCGTGCCTCGGTCTATGGCCTGGTCTACGAATGACCCTCTCTGCTTGGATTTCTCGTACCTCATTGTCGTAGGAGACCTTCACTCCGACTGGCGCTCGGTGTGACTTGCCTCGATCCGGATCTAGCTCATCTTGATAGTAAGGTTTTAGTAAACTTACGTGGAACACGGGATGAGCTCGAATGGTTGGAGGCAACTCGATCCTGTAGGCCATGGTGCCTACTCGTTTCACGACTTTGAAAGGACCTTCGTATCTTCGCACAAGCCCTTTGTGTACGGTTGGATTGCGCAAGATCCCGGTCAATCTGGCAAGGACTAAATCACCAACCTGGAAATTCACGTCCCTCCGCTTTGTATCCGCCCACTTCTTGGTCCGTTTCCCCGCCTTGTGTAAACAAGCTCGGGCTAAGTCGTGATGTTCTTGCCACTCCTTGGCAAACTTGTGTGCTGCTGGATTAGGCCCCTGATACTTGGAAACAATCGTGCTTGGTGTAACCGGTTGTTGTCCATTCACGATCTCAAAAGGAGTTTGGTTTGTCGCCTCACTCCGTTGCAAGTTGTAAGAAAACTGGGCCACATCTAACAGCTTCGGCCAGTCGTGTTGGGTGGCACTTACATAGTGCCTCAAATAGATCTCCAGTAAAGCATTCACTCGCTCGGTTTGCCCGTCGGTCTGTGGGTGGACGCTTGTAGAAAAGTTCAAACTTGATCCCAAAAGCTTGAACAACTCCGTCCAAAACCTCCCTGTGAACCGTGTGTCCCGGTCACTAATGATCGTCTTTGGCACTCCAAAGTACTTCACCACGTGTTTTAGGAAAAGACGAGCCGCTTCATCGGCTGGACACACCTTGGATGCTGGAATAAAGACAGCATACTTTGAAAATCTGTCAACAACTACCATGATGTTTGACAGTCCATTAACATTGGGCAAACCGACAATAAAATCCATGGAAACACTCTCCCATGGTCTCTCGGGAATGGGCAAAGGTTGCAACAATCCCGCAGGCTTCTTCATCTCGATTTTGTCCTGTTGGCATACAAGACAAGTCCGCACATAGGCTTCAACATCTTCGCCCATGCGTGGCCAGTAGTAGTGCTCGCCGATAAGTGCCATCGTCCGGGTCATTCCTGGATGGCCAGCCCACTTGGAGTCATGACACTCCTTCATGATCTCCTTGCGTAAGTCCCCAAAATGTGGCACATAGAGACGGTGTCCTCGGGCATAAAGCAAATCTTCCTCGAGCCAAAATCTTCTAGTTTTTCCCTCGTTAACATAACTGATCAGCATTTTGGCTGTTGGATCATGGGACAGCCCCTCCTTGATGCGCTCAAGCAATTGTCCCTTCGGTAGGCTTACGGTCTCAATGTTGTACCTCCGGCTTAATGCATCAGCAACTGTGTTTATTTTCCCGGGCTTGTACTCCAATGAGAAGTCAAATTCTGCAAGAAATTCTTGCCATCAGGCCTGTTTTGGAGACAACTTGTTTTGAGTTTGAAAGTAACTATTTGCCACATTATCTGTATAAACCACAAACTTTGACCCAAGTATGTGGTGTCGCCATGTACGCAAACAATGCACTACTGCTGTCATTTCTTTCTCATGGACCGTGTACCTCTGCTCGGTCTCATTGAGTTTCCGGCTTTCATATGCAACCGGATGTCCTTCTTGCATGAGGACTCCACCAATGGCTACATCGGACGCATCGGTGTAGATCTCGAAAGGCTTGGTGTGGTCTGGCAACACCAATACTGGCTCACTTGCCATAGCCTTCTTAAGTCCTTCAAAGGCTTCTTGACACTTAGTACTCCAATCCCACGCCTTATCCTTCTTCAGTAACTCGGTCAAGGGTGCGGCAATTTTGGAATAGCCTTTGACAAATTTACGGTAGAAGTTGGCTAGCCCCAAGAAGGATCTCAACTCCGTCACCTTGGTTGGCGGCTCCCAATCTTCAATAACCCGTATCTTAGCCCCATCCATCTTGATCTTGCCACCTCCGACTATGTGGCCTAGGAAAGGGACCTCCATTTGGGCAAACGAGCACTTTTCCTCCTTGACATAGAGCTCGTTCTCTCGCAAGACCTTGAACACTTGTCTTAAGTGTTCCACATGCTCCCCAAGGCTCTTGCTATAGATGACAATGTCATCCAGGTAAACTACAACGAACCGATCCAGGAAGGGTTGTAGTACCTTGTTCATCAAAGTGCAGAAGGTGGCGGGAGCGTTCGTAAGGCCGAATGGCATCACTAAGAATTCATATGAGCCATAGCGTGTTACACAAGCTGTCTTTGGCTCATCTCCTTCTGCAATCCTTACTTGCCAATATCCGGACCGCAAGTCTAACTTGGTGAACCACTTTGCACCACCAAGTTGGTCGAACAAGTCTGCTATCAGTGGGATCGGGTACTTGTTCTTCACAGTGAGCTTGTTTAAAGCCCTGTAGTCGATGCACATTCGAAGACTCCCATCATGTTTCTTCTGAAATAACACCGGCGCTCCATATGGTGCCTTAGACGGTCGGATATAGCCTGCGTCGAGGAGTTCCTTCAATTGTCTGCGCAACTCCTCTAACTCGGGCGGAGCCATTCGATAAGGGGCTCGGGCAGGTGGCTCCGCATTTGGCACAAGATCAATCTTGTGGTCGACCTCCCTCTTTGGTGGGAGAGTTTTAGGCAGCTCGGTAGGCATCACATCTCGGAATTCTGCCAACACTTGTTTCACCTCAGCTGGAACTCCTTCGGCCGTGATTGGTTCATCATGGACTAATGTCGCTAGATAAGTTGGTCGCACCTTGTGTACTCCTTTGCTGAATTGGATTGCTGACAACATCTTGGCCCCAATTCCAGCTTCTCGATTCACCGGAACAAGGCATGGATGGCTTGGGTCAAGAATTAGCAAAGAATTTGCAAATGGTACCGGGAACGCTTTGATTCGGTCAAGGAAACTGAGCCCAATCACAAAATCAAAGTCATCGAGGGGGATTACTTTGATCGTCTCCTTACCGATCCAACCATCAATCTCAAGCTTCACTCCTTTTGCTACCCCTGCAATCGGAGTCTGTTCGGAATTCATAGTCTTGATGAATCCACTTGCCTTTTCCACATGAAAGCCAAGTTTCTTGGCAATTTGTTCGGACACGAACAACTCTGAGGCACCAGTATCTATGAGTGCACTCAACTTTTGGCCAGCAATGGAAACATCTACATACATAAGTCCCTTCTCCTTGGAATCTTTCTTGAATTCCATGGAACTGATGATAGAGTTGAGCTTGACAACCTCTTCTCCTTCTCCAGTCTTCTCTTGGATGGCAGCAACCTTCTCATTTCGTGGTTGTGGGCAATTTCTGGCTAAATGCTTACCACCACAGTTGTAGCACTTAAACTCACCCCTTTCATTTTGGTTCCGAAATTGTTTATCTCCGGCTTTGTTCTGTGGCTTTCCGGAACCATTCTTGGTGGACTTATCTTTGTCTCCCCCACTGTTGCCCTTATGCTTTGGCTTGGAAGAATCCTTCTTTTCGAATTCTGCAATGGATTCTGCAGCGGCCATCGCTTCCGAAAGATCCTGCACACCCATCCTCTTCAGCTCCATTCTTGCCCATCGTTGAAGGCCAGATTTGAAGAGATACAGTCCCTCTGATTTACTCAAGTCTTTGATCAGCAACTTGAGCTCCGAAAATCTCTTGACATACTCCCGAATTGAGCCTTCATGCTTCAATTGGTAAAGTCTGTCTCGAGCCTCCTCATCAGCATTCTTGGGATAGAAATGCTTCTTGAGTTCCGACTGGAAGTCTTTCCATGTCTTGACTGGAATGTCTCCATCACTTGACTCAGCACATTTGGTTCGCCACCATAGCAAGGCGGCATCAACCAAATAGATTGAAGCCGTATTAACTTTAGTAGCTTCATCCTCGATGCTCATCAAACGAAAGTACTGCTCCAACCCCCAAATGAAGTTGTCCATTTCTTGAGCAGTTCTCGCCCCCTTATACTCCTTGGGTTTCGGCGCATCGATCCTGGGCTTCGGCGTAGTTGCTTCAGCCATCATGCCACCCAGCATGGCATTCTTATAGAGGAGCAGCTCAGTACTGAGCTTCTTGATCTCCCCCATCAATTCCTTCTTCAATGCATCCATTGCATCCTGAAGGATCTTCTCTTTCTCAGTCAGTTTTCCATCGACAACGGACTGAACTTGTTCCGAGATTTCGTCCTTTTGGGACTCCATCTTCTCAAGGCGCACTTCGGCCTCGTCTTGGGTCTCCTGGAACTTGCCCAACGCATCCTCCAGTCTCGCGACCCTCTTGTCCAAGGTAGCAATGATATCCCTGGAACTTTCCCGCTTCTTCCCCGCAGCTCCTGCACGAGTCTCTCGGTCAGTTGCTGGGACCTCGCTAACACTTTGTGGAGCCATTTCGATCGAACAAACTCGCTCTGATACCACTTGTCACGTCCGTAGAGTTTCACTACTCGGGGCGTGCGGCCTTAGACGCGTTTTTCTCAGTAAACCGCCTAAGTAAGCCTAAACCGTTCAAAGCCTGAATGCTAAGAACCTTGCGGAAACCAAAGAACAATTGAAAGGAAGAGAAATGGCAAAGGCTAGAGAGTGTTTGAGTGAATACTCTTGTATTTCTCAATGAAGAAGTGAGTGACAAATGAGGTGGGCAAGGCCTCTATTTATACTTGAAGCCCTGTACATCCAACGGTTGTAAATGATTTACATCAAGGGTCCAGATTCAATCCTATCCTATCCAAAAGTACAATTCCTAGAATATTCCTATTTGAGTAAGGAAAGTATTTCCCATGTTCACATGGTGTGTTCACATGGGTGGATGGATAAGCCTTCTTTACCAAGTGTTGGGCCATTCCAGATTTGGGCTCCAATGGGTGGTTGGGTTGGTGCTGAGATGCCCAGAATGCTTTGGAGTGCTTTTGTGGCAACCTGATTGGTGCTTGTCTCGGGCCCTTTGGTGCGGTCCGTGACAATATGCATCTTAATTATTACATCAGACTAATAAATCTTTCTTAGATACAGATGTTTGGTCCCAAAAAGATATAGACATGTCTAGTTCGAAGCATGAAAATAAATAAAAATACTATAACAGTTAATAGATAGATTTTATTTTTAGTATAATTAGAATACATAATCTTTAAATATTATCCTGTAATTATACTAACAACATAACTTATAGGTTAACCTTTATAATATTTTTGCTAATCATAACTATAACGATTAACCTGTAGGTTATATTCTTAATGTTATTAAAATGTATTATCTTTAAACATTATCATCTAATTACACTAAAAACATAATTTTTTATTTTGTTCGATAATAAATTTATTTTATTAAAAGAGAAGAAATACCTCAAATAGCAATACATAAGAAAAAAGAGTTGTAAAATCTAAAGGAACTCATAGACAATGCAATAAAACTTAATATATGACCCGATAAAACTAACGTATGTTGGGTACAATAGTAAGGTACATTGTTCTTTTAAGGAGAGTATTCAAATTCGAACCTTGAAAAAGACATTGTTAGAAGGAAGAACCACCTCTTTTACGGTGCTACAACTGTCCCTGCAAGCCTGCAGCTTTGTTGTTCAACGCAAACCAAGCCAAGAATATAACTACTATAAACCTAGCTAACATGGAAAAACGTAAGAAAAGGAGAGAGAAAAGAAGCAAAGAGATGTTCTTGTTTTAGTCCATAGGGTCATCAGCTAACCATGCATAATAGCACAAGTAAATGCTGTCAGTCAGGAAAGAGGGAAGGTAGGAGAAGGAGGAGAGAGAGTGTATATGTATATGTATATGTATATGTATATGTATATGTACATGTGAACAGACAGGGGAAAAGCCATGGTTGGCTGGTTGCAGTTTTATGTATATACATCATATACACAATAGTGGCCGATCTAGAATGTTTTTTTAGGGGTGAGTCCAAGTTAAAATATACTTAGGATGGACACAAGTCATAAAAGCTTTAAATTTTAAGGTAGGCATATGTTATAAAAGTTAAGGACTAATTCATAAAAATTAAGAAAATTGAACCCAAATGTATAAATTCTAAGAAGTTTGGGGGTGGACACAAATTTCAACTCCATATGCTGCAGCTTGTTTCATGTTTAGCTCTTTCACAGATCCCAAACCTTAACTAACTACTGTACTGAAAGTCTGAAACAATAAATAAATTGAAAGGAAAGAAAAACTGAGATTGATAAAGTGTTTATCTTTCGACAAGGGATGAAAAGGAAAGACAAGGAGAAGGAGAAAATACAACCGTGTTGTGAATTTCTTTCTTCATTGATCAGAGCTCCAAATCAATGGACAAGGAAGATTTCCCTTTCTTTGAACATTCAGCTTGCATAGGTGAGAGTGAGGAGTTATTATTGTTACTGGACAGCCTTGGTTGGAGAGAAGAGGAGGAAGAAGATTCATCCTCTGTCGGATTAGGACAGTCCATGTTCACACCAAACAACCTTAGCCTTTTAGCCGCAGCTTTGTTTCCCTGAAAAACTGGCACTGAATCAATCACCATTGGCTCCTCTCTTCCTCCTTGAAATGCCCCAATTTGATGTGATGAGGATGACGTTAGATAATAATCCGACACATTGCCATAAGGAATTGTTTGCTGGTGTTGGTGTTGGTGGTGATGATTGTAAGGATAAATGCTGTAATTCAACCTATGCAAAGGTTCATAGTTCCGCGACATGAAAATCGGTTGAGGCAGCGAGTAGAGTCTACCCCACCGGACCGGCTGAGGATAGTTGAACTGATTCTGGAGCTGAATATGTGCAAACGGTGCCGGATTGAGCATATTAGGCCGGCGCCTCCAATCGATGTATAACCGGTCTTTCGCCGACTCCCCAATGCCTCGTTGAAACGACACAATATCACCAGCAACAAGCTTTTTCTCCTTGACGAAACGGCTCCAACCTTTGGTCATCACATAACTCTGGCTACTATTCCAATATGAGTACCGGAACCGCCACAACTTGCCGCTCAGATCCTCGAAATTCAATAACAACCCTTTTTCGATCGAGGATGAATCGAGAGGGAAGCACTTCTCGGCATATTGCTTCGGTATAACGAGGCGATTCAGCTTGCCTACATCGCTTGGTGTGACAACTTTATCAAACATGTGTTCTTTCTCAATAGACCTACTGCCATCATCACCGCCTCTACAGCTTCCGACAACGTTTGATTCTTCTTCTTCGTTGTTGTTGTTTCCAAGTGACAAGTCCATCAGCTCTAGTTTCTTGTCCGAATTGAAACCAGGCTGTCGAGAATCCAAGGTTCCAAGCGACAAGTGAACGGTGTCCTTATACTTGGAAGAAACAGACGATGAATAACAAGGGGAAAACGGGAAGTTGCTTGAAATTTCTCTTTCCACCACCACTTCCTCCTCCTCCTCCTCCTCCTCCTCCTGATCTTCGTTATTACAATACCCTTTTTCTTCTTCCACAAAGTTCATTCTTTATCACACTATATAACACAATTCAGATGAAAATCTAACCGTAAAATTAGTGGCTAAACGGGGGAGAGGGGAACAAAGGTCGGTGCCTTCTTTATCACACTAGATAATATAATTCAGACCAAGAAACTGACCTGCAAATACTGTTTTTTCAGATCTTTGAGTGTCGGTGCCTTCTTCTTTGACCAAAACACAAACACTGAAAACCCTAAACAAGACAAATCAAGAGCGTGGAGGAATTAACAGGGAAATTAGTTGTTTCTGGGTTTTTTGACCTAGCATTTTGGCTTACAAAGCAAGCAATAAACAAGAAGAAGAAGAAGAAACCCCCATTTTTTTTCAGTGCCAATTGAACAAAGGTGAAGCCTATAGGCTATAATTCTTTTCTTTTTAGGTTCCTAAAGAGAGATAGAGAAAGACTTATAAGGTTAATGCACCAACGTAGTGGACCCATGAATGATCTGGTCCGACTCATGTGAGCTTGTCCTTGTCATGGTTTATCTCTAATAAGTAATAATCACCTCCGTTTAGACCCCAAACACACAGTTGGTGTTAAACTAGACCATGTTTTGCCCACAAAGTAACTTACTGCTACTACCTACTGGTGTTTTCTTACCATAAGATCTTTGCCTTTTTTTCCTGTACTTTCATCTTATTGGCTTCGATTATAAGCCGAGCTGGTGAAGAAGGAAAAAAGCGGGCGAGTTCGAAGCATGTCGTGGTTAGGTTCTGAGTTTTGAGTTTTGACTTTGGGGCGCCATTGATTGTGTGCTGCTGCTGCTGGTCCTGCAAAAGGTGTGGGTTAAAACTTGTGGACATCGTCGAACAAAATAAGAGTTTATCACATCCCTTGGTCCGCTAAATCTTAGTGGAATTGGTTCGATATTTAAGTCCGAATCATTTTATATTTAAATTATTTTAAACGAGTTTGAGTGAGATTAAATTATTAATTTTTTATATGATTAATTAAATTAATATAGATTAAATGCAAGCAAATATTAAAGTTCAACTAAAATCAATATTTAACAACCTAAACCCTAAACTCTAAACCCTAAAATTATGAACCTTAAACTCTAAACCCTAAAATCAATATTTAACTATTTTTTAGGATTATATTATGAGTACTTTTAATACACTTATACAGGGGTGGTACTAGAATTAAACTATAAAAGGACAAACTAACTGTTTTTATGAAAATATAAATACATAACCTTAAAACCCAAAACTATAATTATAATCATAAATTATAATTTTTAAATTCTACGAATTAATTCTTATAATAAATTTATAATCACAGTTAAATAAAAAAATTGTATACTCTTAATGCGTATGTGTTAAATAATTTTCTTTATACTATAATGAAAACGTTAACACGTTTTTTAGGGATATAAATCGTTTGTCTCTTAATCGTGCCTGTATTGATGCTTTCACTTTAAATCAATAAATTTAAGATTTAAGGTTTAAGGTTAGAGATTGTGGTTAAGGTTTAAAAAATTTGGAGTTGGGTGCATTATTTTGAATGTAGGGGATAACGTTTATGATGTAGAAAATTACAGTTATAGTTTAAAATTCAAATTGTTAATATGTTTTAGTACGAGTCATGGAATGAGACACAATCAAAAGATAAAAGATTTTTACTTGTTTAATGTAAAAAGTACAAGAGTTTCATTGTACTTAATAATACACATATACCTTGCAAATAAAATGATTAAATATAAATATTTTAAAATAAAAATCATCTTGCTCTTGTTCCTCAATTATTTTATTTAAAACATTGTCATTGTTATAAATAATATATTAATTAGATATTGAGTCTAAAATTTTATATTTAAAAAAATTCTCGTTGAAACTCATTTAATAAAATAAATTAATATATGATACATGACGATTTAAATCAATCAAAGTAAAATTTTAATATCATAAAGACAAAGGGAAATAAGCATATGAACTAAAATCCAAAACCAAAACTGATTTATTCAACTTGTGTAATGTTAAATATTAAATTTTGTCGACCACTGTAATTAATATCTCAATTAATTCTGGGGAAAGGTTAAGTGTACGTACCCCTGTATTAAAATAATGGACCATTGGTACAAGTACTCAAAGGTTAATTCATATAAAACAAAAACATGTTTTAATTACATTTCATTAATATTTAACGCCATCAACAAGAACCGAACTTAAATTAAAAAATTCGTGTAATTAAAACCTATCTCAATAAAAACAGTAAATGAATCAAGATATATCACGAGTTACTTAAATTATTCAAGTTCGATTCGATCAAAAGATCGGTCAATACTTGGAGAAATTATATCATGAGTCAGTCCCACCACGTGGTCATTTGGGACCAACCACTAAAAATCACCCACCTCATCAATTTTTTTATGTCATATTTTTTTCCTAAGTGAATCTTCACTTGAAAAATTATTTTTAAAATAAATTAACAGTAAATATGAACGAAGATTCACATAAAAAAATGACATGGAAAAAATGATGAAATGTATGGTTTTTAGTGGTTGGTTCCATGGATGACGTGGTAGGACTGACCCATGATATATTTTCTCCAATACTTGACTAGATTAAGTTTGAACTCGATTCAAGTTCTTTTTAGATAAAATTTTGAGAATGTTTAATTTTTTATATTTAATATTTTTTTAAGATAATAATCTAATAATATTTTTAGATGAAAATTTGAAAATATTTAATTTTTTAATATTAAATAATTAATTTTTTTCCTCAAGAGGATAATCTAATAATATTTTTTATTAAGGTAATTTTTTGAAAAAAAATTATATATCTTATTAATTATAAAGTAAGGGTTTCATTTTAATAAATTATAGATGGCTCCAAAATCTTTGAATCTCCCTAAATTTTTTGATTGCTCTTTTGGTTTTCAGGGTTTCGCCCTAACTAATCCGGATCAACCCGTGTCGCACGCGTAGCTTTGGTGGGTGAGTTCACAATAATAATTTTTTACATACACGTCTCAAACTCGAGACTTGTTTAGACGAAACCAAACTACTTACTACTTGTTCTGATATTTAAAATTATAAATAATTTACAAAACACATCTTATATAATATAATAAGTATAATCATTCCATCCAAATACCCGCGGTTAGAATGAAATTTATACATACCGTTAAGTAAAAAATAAAAAAAAATACTAGATTTCTTCATTACACCAAAATCCAACCAGAGTCCGAATGTAACATAATTACTAGAAACAGAAAAAGGCACAAGAAATTCAGACAGAATGGGACTGTTGAATTAGATTCAGCCACATGATTTTATCAGGTAGGGAAAAGGCAGGCAATACGAGTGAAAATCTATCACCAACTAATTGAAAAAAAAAACATCAAAAAGCAAAGTAAGAGTATATTTTTAAGGTTTAGGGTTTATAAAATCAAATATACGATATATTTTTAAAATTTAAGATTTAAAATTTAAAATATAAAATTTAAATACTGTGTATCTGCAGATAAAAAATTGTATCGAGAGTTGCAGACTGTTGGATTACAGTTTTATATATGTAAATATTATAGGGTTAGATCTAAACAAAGACGTAGGGTAAGGACCACAGTTTTAGGGTATCCCCACCCTACGAGGACGACCCCCCTCCTATATTCTTCCCCATACTCTCACACTTTCACTATGAATCCAGTTGACGGTTATCTTGTTCCATAATACTTTTTCTGGTTCCTTTGTCCCCTTACCTTGTCCAGAGGCAGACCATCAGTTTCTTTGTTCCATAATACCATTCACTGCCATGATGTGGGATTTTTTTTCTCTTGAGCTGCTGTTAGATATTGTATAAAAAACCAGCATGATCATGTTTAATGATGTTTTGGTTATGTCTTAATGGAGATGGATTATGGTGTTTGGAGTTTCTTCTATCCATTAGTTTATTAACCCTAAAAGTAACAGTCTCTATCAAGTAGTGGAATCCCATTGTTCATGAGAGATTTGGTGATAATTGCAACCACTGTCATATGCCCCAGCCTATAGGAGAAAGGATCTAAAGTAAGATTGATATAAGAGTACTAGCTTTACACACAAATACTATACGTAGATTGCAAAAATACTATACGTAGGGTCTCTCAGAATGCGGACCCTTGTTGTAAAGGGCACGATTCAACCAGTACTATGTAGCAGACTCCGCCTGCTCGAAGCCACCAGCTACGGTGGCAGTCTGCTCTAAACCACCAGCTACGGTGGCAGTCTACTTGTCGGCACTGTGGTCTGACTGATACCGTTGAGCCTCGCTTGCTGTTTTGTCGCTTTCTTGGACAGCTCCTTGTATATGTCGTTTATGTTCCGGTGAATAGGTTATAGCCGCCGTGTTGTTCCATGTGGACGAGGCAAATAATAAATTAAATGTGTGTTTGAGTCATTAGGGATGATGGGTTGGGTAGCTATTCTTTCATGGCTTAATGACAGACATAGCTTGCTAGACCTCCTTTGTCATTGTCCTCGTCGTATTTAGGCAAAGCTTAGTAGTGTTTTTATTTCGGAGATGCTGTCGTGAATATAAATAAGGACGTAAATCGTGTACTTTCTGTTACCACAAAACAAAACAAGTTATTAATATGTTAAACACAATTCTGTGAACGAAATAGAAATAAAACATATAAATTAGAAACATAAAGAAAAAAAATTTGAAACTTTAACCGAGGCCTGTGCTATCACAGTGTCCTTAAAACAGATTCATCCCCTCCCGGTGCTAGAGTTACTATGGAATGTCTGTCTCCCAGGATACAACGGTAGAATACAATAAGGAGAGCAACGCTACCTTACTGCAACAACACTATCTGGCTATAGGATATTTGTGGGGTTTTTTTTTCAGTGTTTTGAAATATGAACAAAGGGTCTCCTTTTATAGTGTTCATGCAGGGGACATGTTTAATTACAGAATTAATCTATAATTAACAATTCCTGAAGAGTTATAACTCCCAAAAATTAAAATGATATTTATCAGAGAATTAATCCAAATAAATTAGAAGTTACAACCAGCTAAAAGGTCTAGTCCAAGCCTTTAACTTATTTCCAATAATAACATGAAGAGCTTTTGTATATAAAGCTTTCCAAATCTAAGTTCCCAACAAATGTGGGATATTCTACTTTTCATTTTATTTTTCCAACATCATGGGTGTTACATTGAGCAACAATTTCTCATTCACCCATTAAACATTTTGAGCATGTAAATATACAAATTTAATCTACTCTTGTTGTAGATTAATAATACACATAGTCCCAATTAATTTTACTAATGGAACCCACTTAAATTTAAGCTTAAATGTCAATGTACCATACCATTTTTCCAACACCTTCTAACCGTGCTTTTATTTATATCTCTATTTTAAATTAGTGATTTAGGTTTAGAGTTTAAAATTTAAGGTTAAAGGTTGTAGTTAAGGTTTAGGGAATTAGTGAAAGGGTGTATTTTTTCGGAAAATTTTTGTTTAAGCCTCTAATTTAAAAAAAAAATGTCTCTGAACTTTTATCCCAAATTCCGCCACTACTTACTATTATGTTAAAATATTATCAAAAAGTATAATATTTTAATCTTATGATTATCATTTTAAGTTCTACATATTCTAACGTTTTAATTATATTTTTTTTAATCGTAAATTAAATTGATGTGCCACATATTTTTAATAACATCTTCTTCAACCTTCGAACTTAAATTTTCCTTTTAGAAAATAATTTCCATTACAATTGTAGTAAAAAACATTCTGTAAAACCTTTTTCTTTTTAGATTCCAACATATATATGATTACATTTGAGTAATAAACCTTTTGTTGTTACCTTACACACCATGTGTGTCTTCATAGCTATACATTTAACTGCACCGTGCAACCGAGGAACCCTGTCCGATCATGGGTGGTCCAAAAATAATACGTGGATATGCGTAAGAGTGCACAAGACTGAAGCCCCGACACAAATAATTCACATGGGGTAGGGAATAAAAAACGAATGTAAATCGTCTATCTTTTAACTATATTTTAATTAATGTCTTTACTCTATATGTTGGACTCGCCCGATTACATGAGTGATGATTCTTTGGTTTCCCATTGAGAGCAAAGGTGCTTATAGAGCTATTTGATCGCGAATTGGAGAGTGCTCGAATCGTACTTAATAAAAAATTTATTGTTCGACTCGACTCGTTACTTGTTAAAAAAATTGTTGCTCAACTTAACTCGTTGCTTGTTAAGCTCACTAAAAATTTACCTTATTTTTTAATTAAAAGTAAAATTTAATAAATTTCATATTAACATAAATTAATAAATTTAACTAAAAAATATAAAAAAAATGTATAAAACACTTTCACAGTCTAAATATCAAACTAACAATCCACAAATACACCAAACTAGCGCGTTAAAATTAAAGTAACAATCCACAAAGTAATAATTAGTACTCAGATTTATTTTTTGAATGAATTGATTTTAAAGTAATTACCAAAAATATTTTTTTAAAATAATGAGATGCTTGCGAACTTATCGAATCAAGTTAGACTTTACTCAATTCAACTTGTTAAGATCTCAAATCAAGTTTGAATCCGAATCAAATCAATCTAAATCGAACTTTTATCGAATTTTGACTAAATCAAGTTTGAATTACACATGAACTGCTCAACTCATTAAACACCCTAATTAAAATATCTTTCTATGCGACCAAAACGAATTTTACTCGAATCTCTTTGACATGCACAAGTATAAGATGTTTTATTACAAAATAAATATATCCAGTAAAATATAATATCTTCAATAACTACGAAAATTGCAATCATTCTTATTAGTAATAACATGTTTTATTTTGTGTGTCATGAATTGGAAAATTATCCCTTTTGAACCTAAGTATTCCTCAGGGTTTGGAGAAGGTACTCGCCATAGAGGTCCCTGCACCATAGCACCATAGCATTAGACATGGGAATTCCCTTCTGAGATCAAGCATTACTTCCTTTTATCATGGAAGGACTTACATTGAATGCTGGATGGCTTCGTATGCAGTCGGCGAAGGTAAAATGTCGTTCACCGCGACCTCTTTGTTCTCGTTTTTCTTGTCTGCGCGATGTCAAGGAAACATGAAACATGAATCGAAGTCGAATATTTTACGATTACACATTCAGGGACAATGAGTTTATGATATCGGAAAGGATACAATCTTCGAAGAAACGTTTGATCTCGGTGAGGCGGTGAGGGGGAAGATCTTTGATGTCGGTGTAATGTTTGTACTCAGGATCATCAGCACAGACTGCAATGATCTTATCATCTTTCTCCCCCTGGATGACAAGAATGTGGCAGTTAACATACCAACTGAAGGGAACTAGTTTTAGAAGGTTATATTACCTGGTCAATCATGGGCATTAGTCCAAGGGCTTTGGCTCGGACAAAACATCCAGGAAGAACTGGCTCCTATTGAAAGAAATGACATGATTTCAGTACTAGCAGATGATTGTTGCATGCAGCTCAATGATGCAACAATCAAGTTCTAGGACTAAATTTGGCTTAACGGACTTAATTCCGGTCCGCCGGATACTAATTTGTGGTACGATACTTTGATAAGAAGCCCTTGTAAGCAGTGATGATGATTCAGAGCAATGATAAGCATAACATGGATAGAGGAAGATCAGATAGGTAGTTTACCTGCATTATAACCAAACAATCCAGGGGATCATTGTCTTCACACAGCGTGCGAGGGATGAAACCGTAGTTGTGAGGATATACCACGGAAGAGTATAGAATTCGATCGACCTGAGATTCATTTAAACAGGTATAAAACACACCAGTATGAAGAGACATGCAACAATTCTTCTCTCGGCCATGTTCTGGGAACTTATATCTTCAGAGGATGTAAATCTTTTCATACCTTAATCATTCCGGTCTTCTTGTCAAGCTCATATTTGACCTTACTACCTTTGCCTATCTCGACAACCTATCCGGTCGAACAATAAATTTAAACAAGAAAACAATTATCATTGTAATGTCTGTTTGAAAACAAAATTTGCTTCTCTGGGACTGGATGAATGTAATGGCAATAAAATTTTGTCCCTTAAGAATCTAAAAAACACATACACAGTTGAAAACTTTCGGAGCATCGGGTCCTGCAGACAAATATTTTAGCAATATGTCAGTTTCCCAATCCGATAACTCTCTCAGACAATACCACAAACATCAAATCTAAATTATTCACTCAAAGGATAGGTACCAATATCAAGATCATGCCAAGGATGTGCAGCAACTGATCTCCTCGACATAGACGAAAGGATCCTTTCATTCAGTTTCGGTACTTGTCGTGGAGATCCACCTGCAGCTGGAGTTCCTTCTGAGTTGCTCATCTTTCTTTTTTCCCCACAAGAACAACAAATTGCATCAACATTCAATCAAATTATAGTAATTTATCTCAGTCCACTCATCACTTTTCATTGGATAAATCAACAAAAAAGCAACTTTCTTACACAATGTAATTCCTCTGTAGCCTCTTTTCTCAACATAAAAGTAAAAAAAGTGGCTGTTTTTCAGGCAAAACCAAAGTTAAGTTCAAAGCTTGAACATAAATTCCAGTAGGATTCAACAAAATCCTATGGAACTTGTGCCATTGCACTTAAAACCAGAAATGATATGGCAATGAAATACAAGCCGAATAAATGTGCAATGCATCATATTCTAGAAATCAAGTAGACAAAACTATAGAAAGGGCTTCCATTGTGATCCTAAACGGAGCAGAAAGTGAAAAACTACCTTGGTTGTGGGATTATTGAGGCAAGAGAAATGGTAAAGGATGTGTTGATCTTACAGCTACAGTTGCTCTATAGGTAAATATTTATAGCATGGGTAGTGTTGGAAGTTTGGACAGGAGACAAAACAGGTTGGTCAATGCTTCAAGGCAAGCAGTTGCATGTGTTTGTCGTTGAGAAAAAAGGGTTTGGTTTAAGGCTTTTGCCCAATGCTTCATCTTCTCTGTTCTCCCTTTTTTTCTCCGGCTAGGCTTTTTTACTAGTAAATATAGTTATTTTCTGTTAAAAAAACTGCCTACTCCTAGTCATAAACTAGAACGTAATTTAAATAAAATGCTGAATGGTTAAAAAAAGGTTTCTAAAGCTTCCCTCTTTTATATAGAAGCAATCACCTTATTTTAGTGCAATTTCACGGCCCTAAACTCGAAACTCAAAACCGAACTCAATGGCAGATACAAAACATGGAAAATACTGTGGATATTGAGCTGATTCACTTCCCCAATCAAATTCAATGATTGAGGAGTTTGATTCTTCAGCCAGTGAGAAGTCTCAGTTACTCGATGCAGGAGAATAATAATAAAGACAAAAGGCATTGAGTTTGAGTAGAGATGCCAAAATTAAAGTCCATTTGAACTCTGTACATAATGCGTCTATCTCAGACGAGTTCAGTCCATTCGAACTGCAGTGGCATACATAAAAGTCTGGGAAAGCGAATCAGTCAATGTAGAATATTTGATGGTACACAACATTACACTGAATGTCTCGTGAGCTGCAATGCAATGCAAGCCTTTAAAATCAACATAAGAAACATTGTGTTCGTTTATCGCATCTGATATAGCTCGTAAAGTCAAGTAGAAGCTTCCCCGTCCAAGCGTACCCTCTTGGGAGCTTTCTCTTCTCCTTGACTGCCGGTGTTCATCACTCTGTTTTCCCTGGCTTCCACAGAACACCCTTGTGTAAGGTTTAAATCCGGTTCGGCTGGCCTTGAGTTTTGAATGTCCTAGTCCAATTGTCAGCAAGCACTCTTCTGCAGAGTTCTCATTTCTTGAAAATGCATTTCTCTCAACTTCTTGATGATCAGAACAAGAACCCAATGTGTTGCTGTTGAGGTCTAAAGTTGATGTTTCTCCATCTTTCTTGACTTGATTGTGCTCGTCTTCACCTATGTTTTCCTTTTGCTGCTCCTTGTTCTTGCCCTTCTGTGGAGGAGAAAAGATTTGTTGTGGCAATATCTCTCTGGAGAAGAGGGCTTGAAAAGCCTGTCGTCACTGAAATAAGTAGTGGAGCCATAGAACGGCAATGTTACAATAAAACTATAATAATTAAGTTAAAGCTATACATGAAAATAGGCACATCAACTCACCTCTTCAGATACCCCGTTCCAAGAATCACTCGGGTTGCTATTGCTTCTACTTCATCGGTTACATTCAACTTGTGGATGATTTGTGTTGGCTCCTTTCGAATCTTCCTTGTCTTTTTCATGTTTTTCTAACACATCTGTACCTACCTCACTACTTGAAGCTGTGTTGGAGCTACATGAGGAGCGGTAAACTTGTTTTCTGTTCTTCGTTTTATTTGCATCCTGAGGTTCAATTACTTTGGCAGCCTTCTCATCATCTGTAGCTTTCACTCCAGTATTCACTTTTGCATTTCTTCTCTCTTCACAGGCAGATGATGAAGAAGTAGGCGATTTAGATGGTGACTGCTGACCTTTCAAAGCTTCATAGTATTCAGGGTCTAGTTGCTTGTCCTGCATGGAAAGAGTTTGATCGGTTTAATCATTTTGTTCCGTCTTTGCAGTTGGAGCTTGACCATTCTCCATTGGTGGAACTGCGGCAGTGGATGCAGCCATGCAGGAGCACAGGTAAAGCCTGGGTGAAGAGAAGCACATGCAGGAAGAAGTCCATGGGTGGACCACCATGCAGTGGCAGCTGCTACAGCTGCAGCCGCAATTGCAGCCATACTTGGAGCAGAGTTCATTTGTCTAGGAGGGAAACCGCCTAGGCTACTTGTGGGAGAATCGCCAGAACTATCAACATTCACATATGGCCAAAATGTAGCTGCAAAGCTTGCTGCAGCATGAGCAGCTGGATTCTGTAACAAAGTAGATATAACGAGACTGGAAAAAGTGGAGACATGTTTTCAATAGTCCTCTTGATTGGGGTGAAGATGAATAAAGTGAGTATTAAAAGCTGGCAATGCCTGATGAGTAGATCATGGGGTAGTACTCTGATGATCGATAGTTGCAGATGCAGCTGGATTTGTAAACAAGTTAGATCCATATTACAAACATTTCAAGCAGATACAAGATTTAGGTGGCAGAAAAATACATTGAACATTGGCATAAGTATAATCAAGAAGGCACCAAATGACCTTTGAAAAGAACTTTTGAGTATGACTCCCGATCTGCACAGCAGTCTTTGTTCCTATGTTTTCTATAAATCACCATGTAATAGAAAAGGGAAAAAGATCTTCAATTACCACAATAACTAACATAGGTGTTCCGTTTGTCGGACCTAACAAACATATCCAACTAATCTTAACCTCAATCCACAATAACAATAGTTCTAAAAATGACAGCTGCAATTGAAATATTACTGTTTCTCAACCCATACCATCAAAAAAGAAAAAAACTAAGAGGGACAAACAAGTGAAAACCTTCAATGCCTTGCCAATCTCGTCCATAGTGCTTCAAGGCCTCTAGTAACCTATTATGCTCCTCCTCAGTCCATCTTACAACTAACCTGCCTAACTACGATTAGTAAGTTGTCCAATGTGGATTAGCAGCCAGTCCATACATATAAGCAAAAGAACCAAGCCTACCTCAATTGTGAGTTGGATGCAGAAAACTACTTTTCTACATCTCCAAAAGTACCTGTTTGAGTATGCTTGCAAACAAAAAATTAATGGTTTCATGTTGATGGGAAGTCGAGTTTGTATAGTCATGTATTAGGCACATCAACATCATTTACAGGGGGGGGGTTCGTTTTTCGCTTGACGGGCAAACTGTCCTCTCACTCGGGGACGCTGCTCTGCTAGTCTTTTTCGGCTCTGATATCGAACCTGTGCAAAGAAGTTAATCGTTTTGTAACCGATTTTCTTGTTCTCACCACAGGGAAAACTAAGATGTTATCTCATTTAAGGAGGTTTATAAGGAAAGTCTCTGAATCTAAATTGTTTGGATTTTGATGCAAATGAAACATTAGTTTCTAAATTTGGCAGAAGAGCGGCTGTGCCGAAAGCAACACCAAACCACTTATAGGTGGAAGAAAATAAATTTCAGTCTACATACAATAGTAAGTTATAAGTCCCATATGTAAAGCCTCTGTTTAAACTCAACTAATTACAATTATAGTGGTAGTAATAATAATATATACCTTTTTCTCAAAGCATCGATCTTTCCGCTTAAGTCGGAATTTTGTCAATGCAGCTTCTCTTTGGCTGGAGTGATGAGTATCCATCCCTTTCAGTCCATCTTGAATGAAGAAATTGCTATCATTGAAACTCTCAGTAGTTGTGCCCCTATCAGTTGTCGGAGCACCGGTAGTTCTAGCACTTGCATCGCTCCTACTCGAAACATCTCCATGTGCGATGCCTTTTTCGTGATCATCAATACCATCACATAAACTGCTGCAAGCACTCTGACTAGCAATAGGAGAAATGCACCTTAGTTGCCCAGCAGGCTCGTGATTGGTTTGCTCTTTAACAGTTTGGTCAATAGGGCAGTTGATTGCTTCGTCAGACCGGTTGTAACCTTGTTCTGGGTCATGAACATCAGGATTCATGTGAGTTGAGGTGCTCACAGGATTGGGAGAATATTCTTGCCGTCCAGCAGACTTAGAACTAGATTCAAGGGGTGGATTTGATTGTGCATAATAGACGTGAGGAAAAACATTATTACATCCAGGATGCATTTCATCCATCCTCACCCCTGGAACATGAATCAGCCCAAGTTGGGTGCTCGGAACTATTAGCTCTGACTGACCAGTGACTGGATTAGTCAGATTCTCCTTACTGTCACTCGTTGGAACAAAATGAGGTTTAGAAGTATCATTGTTACTTTCCATGTTTAGCTTGGATTTACTGTCATCCTCTTTCAATGCATCTTGGTTGCCAGCTGGTGTAGAGAAAACGGCCTGTGAAGATTTGCTATTGTTATACCTGCAAAAGAATTACCAATCATCAGAAAACTGCATGCTACATAAAATCTTCACCAGTATTTGATGCTGATCCAGAGGTCTTGACCTTAGAACCACTTACTCGATCTAAGGCAAAATATTTCAGGGAAGCACTTTTTTTTACTTGTACTTCAATTCCGAATTTATTTGATAATATTTGTGCCTTAGAAAATAAGACTTTTAATATGTTACATGTTACAATGTGATATATTCGATTATTATACTATTTATTAGGTGTGATTACATATATATTACACTAATATAAATATAATGTTTCCTTTATTTTTCAAGATGCATGGTCTATTGGCATGGAAAAAGGATGCATGATTTCCACGTGATGGATAAGGATAAACTTGGTGATGGATGGCTATTGATTTCCCATGTGATGGACAGAAGCATAATTTGAATTTTTGGCTTCCAATTAGATCACATGTTAAATGTGAACTTCAACTCCTCGACCGGCCATTTGAATACTTGGACAGAAGCATGCCGCCGAATTAAGAAGTTAATCAATTCAAATCCAATTTGAATTCCATTGATTCCTAGCCACTAATGTCAACCGACTTTTTTTTTGTTTCCTATTCCTATATATATGTATCAAAACAATGTAATGGGGTTACAAAATTTGAATCATAAAATTTTATTCGAGAGTTCTTTCTCTTTTCGGTTCTTTTTAGAACTATTCGACACTCAATTCGTTGATTGTCTTTTGATACTTCGGGTTCCTAAATTGATATTTAGCAGGTCCAAGTCCTACGGCGTTAAACAGATTCGATTCGGGTTCGTTCAACATATTGTTCGAGTTCTTTCGAGTTTAGCGTTTTCCATCACCAACCGTTTTTGAAGTCTTCATCAACAACGTCGTTGAAGTCCTCCCAAAAACGCTAAATTATTATATTTATTTTATTTTTTTTATCTTTTAATTTCCTACATAATATAATTATGTCGTATAACTTTTGTTATTTCCTTATAGTTTTTATTGCAGAAATGTGCCTACAACACTCCTAGATCCGTAACAAACGAGGAAAGTCCGTTTCGACGAACTCCGCGTTATATTATGTGGTAATCAGAGCCTAGGTTGTTGGATTCGTTGTAAGTTTCTGCACGTCAAGTCTTGTAAGTTTGTATCGAATATATATATATATTTAAAAAAATCAGATTCGAATATATATATAAAAAAACAGTTTCGAATATAAAAAAAACAGATTCGAAAAAAAACAGTTTCGAATATAAAAAAAACAGTTTCAAAAAAAACAGATTAGAAAAAAAAACAAATTCAAAAAAAACAGTTTCGAATAAAAAAAACAGATTCGAATAAAAAAAACAGTTTCGAAAAAAAATAGATTCGAAAGAAATATTATTATTATTATTATTTTATATCTATATGTATTTATTATATATCCCTATATGTATTTAGTATTGTGTCTTTGTATAATTAAAAACTTTGTATAAACTCTGAATTGCAACTTCAATGTACTCGGAAATCGTCGGAGCGTACTTTACCTCTTTGTTCGGTGATAGGAACGTTGTAAGCTCGTATTTGCAGTAAGACTTTCTACTTATTTCACTTTCATCTTTTGTTTGTTTTAGTGTCATCTTCCTTATTTTCCTTATTTTTCTTTCTTTTATTTTATTTTTCATCTTACTTGCCTGTCTTTTGTTTCGTGTCATCTTTATTGTCATCTTTGTTCTTGTTATTTATTGTCCATTTAGCCACACCATTATTACGAGTTTCGAGACGTTGAATTAGTTCTTTAAAGAGCTGATTTTCGAGAAAGTGTAAGGGAAAAAGGCATTGAGCGTGTGAGATCAGAAGGGGAGACAAAAAGAGCCATTCAAGTATTCTCCCGAGTGAAACACGAGCGTTGAGTGCTAAATTCTGAGTGCACTGTTCTTGGAGTGACCGTTGCGAGACTTTTTGTTGAATGTGCTGTGAGGACTTTTTATTTATTTTTCACTAACCGATAATACTGTTGTCCTTTTTGTTTGTTTTTGTTATTTTAAACATGACAGGTTCCGATGACAATACCGTTGATCAGAATCCACCATTTCCGCAAATGCAAGCCTTAGAACGAATGATGCAACGAGTAATGGCTTCTGCCATAGAACCATTACAATCAAGGATGGATAGGCTTGATGGAGGTTCCAACTCTGTTCATGAAATGTTGAACGAAAATGAAGTCGATCCGTCACCGAGACAGCATACTCCTAGACAAGGACGTGTGCAACAGGTAGACGATAATTTGACTAACATTAAGATTTCTATTCCTTCTTTTCAGGGACGTTCAGATCCTGATGCATACTTGGCTTGGGAAAGCAAAGTTGAGCATATTTTCGAGTGTTATAATTACTCGGAACAGAAGAAGGTTCGATTAGTAGCGACAGAGTTTGTTGATTATGCCTTGATATGGTGGGACCAGTTATTGCTTAGCCGAAGGTGTTCTGGTGAAGGCCCCGTTGCGACGTGGAACGAGATGAAGCGAATAATGCGAAAGAGGTTTGTTCCTATTCATTATCATCGTGATTTGTTTCAAAAATTGCAAAATTTGAAACAGGGAAATAAGAGCGTTGAGGACTATTTTAAAGATATGGAGATGGCTATGATGCGTGCAAATATCGAGGAGGATCGAGAAGCGACTATGGCACGTTTTCTAGCAGGGCTAAACATCAAGATTGCCAACGCTGTTGATTTGCAGCATTATGTCGAGGTTGATGATATGGTGCAAATGGCGATAAAAGTGGAACGACAGCATCGAAGGAAGTCTTCGAATCGAAGTAATACTCCATTTAAATCTTATTCTAACCCTTTGTACACTCCTAACACTACCAGGAAGCAAGCACCACAACCGCCACTTCGGATTCGCGAACAAGGCGAAACCAGCAAGCCCAAGGCCCCCGTTGCTGAAAATGGGCGTGATAAGCAACCAGTGGTGTCACAAGAGTGAACACGAGATATCCAGTGTTTCAAGTGTCTAGGACGAGGACATGTCGCCAGTCAGTGCCCAAACCGCAGGACCATGTTAATGATGGAAAATGGCGAGATCGAGTCTGAGTCTGAGGATGACGATCAGATTCCACCTCCAATAGGTGACGAAGAGGACGATGACAATGTGCAGACTTTTGCCACCGGAGAAGCACTTGTTGTCAAGAGGAGCTTGAATACTCAACCAATTCAGGATGAACAGCAGCGAGAGAACATCTTTCATACAAGGTGACATCTTAGTAGCAGAATGTACAACATGATTATAAGCAAATTCAACATGTGGCAAACAATCTTCCCAAGTCTTAATATTCTTTTTAATGATGGAACGAAGTAAAGTAGATAAAACTCTATTAACAACATCATTTTGTCCATCAGTCTGGGGATGACAAGTAGTAGAAAACATAAGTTTCGTACCTAGTTTGCTCCAAAGAGTCCTCCAGAAGTGACTCAAGAATTTCACATCCCTGTCAGAAACAATTGACCTAGGAATACCATGTAAACGTACAACATCTCTAAAGAACAAGTTAGCCACATTAACAGCATCATCAGTCTTATGGCATGCAATAAAATGTGCCATCTTAGAGAACCTATCAACCACAACAAAAATATTATCTGCACCTGTCCTAGATTTAGGTAATCCCAATACAAAATCCATAGAAATATCAGTCCAAGGGGAATCAGGAATAGGTAAAGGTAAGTACATACCATGTGGTGAAATCTTCGATTTTGCTTTCTTACAAGTCACACAACGTTCACAATACCTTTCAACGTCTCTGCGCATCTTAGGCCAAAATAGATGCTCCTTCAATGTTTGTAACGTCTTGGTGACTCTAAAGTGACCCATCAATCCACCTTCGTGCGCCTCACGAATCAAAATATCACGCATAGAACCCTGTGGAATGCATATCCTGTTTTCTTTGAAAAGATAACCATCGTGCCTGAAAAACTTTCCAACAACACCTTTCTCACAAGCATTATAATTATCTCGAAAATCAGGATCATCAGAGTACAACTCACGAATATATACAAATCCAATCAAATAAGAATCAAGATAACTCAACAGTGCATATCGACGTGATAAAGCATCAGCTACGATATTGTCTTTACCTTTTTTGTAACGAATGACATAAGGAAAAGACTCTAAAAATTCAATCCATTTAGCATGTCGTTTGTTCAATTTATGCTGACCTGTAATGTATCGCAAGGCCTCATGATCAGTGTGGATCACAAACTCCTTAGGTAACAAATAATGTTGCCAAGTCTCCAAAGCCCGAATCAGTGCATACATCTCCTTGTCACAGACAGGATAATTCAATGTCGCTCCACTAAGCTTCTCACTGAAATACGCAACGGGCCTCTTTTCCTGTGACAAAACAACACCTATACCAACTCCAAAAGCATCACATTCAATTTCAAACATTTTATCAAAATCAGGTAATGCTAAAACAGGCGATTTTGTCAAACAATCTTTTATTTTTAGAAAGGCGTCTTCTTGTTCTTTACCCCAAGAGAAGACTGAATTCTTCTTTATAATCCCGGTTAAGGGAGCGGTAATAGAACTGAAGTGGGGAACAAACCGACGGTAAAAACTAGCTAAACCATGAAACGATCTAACCTGACTAATTGAAGTCGGTCGTGGCCACTCCTGAATCGCCTTAACCTTCTCAGGATCAACTTCAACTCCCTGAAAACTAACAATGTAACCAAGAAATGTAAGCTTGTCAGTGCAAAACAGACATTTCTCCATGTTACCAAACAACTTCTCTTCTCGCAAAGTCTGCAAAACAGCTCGCAAATGTTCTACATGATCGGGTAAAGTCTTGCTATAAATCAGAATATCATCAAAGTATACAACACAAAATTTACCAATAAAAGATCGCAGAACGTGATTCATCAATCACATAAAAGTACTAGGTGCATTAGTTAAACCAAAAGGAATCACTAACCATTCGTACAAACCTAGCTTGGTTTTGAAGGCGGTCTTCCACTCGTCACCTTCTCGCATGCGAATCTGATGATATCCACTCTTCAGGTCAATTTTGGAGAAGATAGTCGCTCCACACAACTCATCCAGCATGTCATCGAGTCGAGGAATGGGATGTCGGTACTTGATTGTAATCTGGTTCACTGCTCGACAATCAACACACATCCTCCAAGTTCCATCTTTCTTGGGTACCAACAACACTGGTACGACACACGGACTCAGACTCTCTCGAATGTAACCTTTGTCCAACAACTCAGAAATCTGTCGTTGAAGCTTCTTCGTCTCTTCGGGGTTACTTCGATATGCTGGTCTATTCGGAATTGTGGCACCTGGAATAAAGTTAATCTGGTGCTCAATGCCACGAATAGGGGGCAAACCCTTAGGTGTTTCATCCGGAAACACATCCTCAAAATCCTGCAAAAGAGATGAAATCGAAGCAGGCAAATCACTAGGAATCTCAGCCAATAAACAATTATCCTTAAATGATAAAACAAGTACAGAAAGCTGAGAGGAAAGACATTTCCTGATTTCTTTGCTGCTCGCGTACACTTTCATCTTCTTTTTCCCTCGCGATTCTTCTATATTCTTTCGCAATCTCACTTGGTCTTCTTGCACTTGACTCGGAGTCAATGGTGCCAAGGTGATCTTTTTACCTGCATGTACAAAAGAATACCTATTCGTGAAGCCATCGTGTATAGCCCTCTTATCGAACTGCCACGGACGTCCTAACAACAAATGGCTCGCGTCCATCGAAACGACATCGCAAAGTACTTCATCCTTGTACTTTCCAATGGAAAACGGAACTATAACTTGCTTGGTCACTCTAATCTCTCCTCCGTCATTCAACCACTGTAACTTATAAGGATTTGGGTGCTTTGTTGTTTTCAAACCTAGCTTGTCAACCATAATAGAACTAGCAACATTAGTGCAACTACCACTATCGATAATCACAACACATACCTTGTCATCCCCAGACTGATGGACAAACTGAGGTTGTTAATAGAGTTTTATCTACTTTACTTCGTTCCATCATTAAAAAGAATATTAAGACTTGAGAAGATTGTTTGCCACATGTTGAATTTGCTTATAATCATGTTGTACATTCTACTACTAAGATGTCACCATTTGAGGTTGTTTATGGTTTTAATCCTATTACTCCTCTAGATATGTTGCCTTTGCCACAAGAACAGGTGATGAACAGAGACGGTAAAGCGAAAGCAGAATATGTGAAGAAATTGCATCAACAGGTAAAGGAGAACTTAAAACGAAGGACTCAACAGTATGAAAAGCAAGCAAACAAAGGAAGGAAGCGAGTCACCTTCGATGTGGGAGATTGGGTTTGGGTTCATTTCTGAAAGGAACGTTTTCCAGCCCAACGACGATCAAAGTTGTTACCACGAGGAGATAGTCCTTTTCAGGTGTTGGAGAAAGTTAATGACAACGCCTACAAGTTGGATCTACCAGGTGAATACAATGTAAGTGCCACATTTAATGTTTCTGATTTAACCCCTTATGGCAAGTCTGTTGATTTGAGGACAAATCCTTTTCAAGAAGGGGGAGATGATGTGAGCACATCTTCACCAATATTTGATGCTGATCCAGAGGTCTTGCCCTTAGGACCACTTACTCGATCTAAGGCAAAATATTTCAGGGAAACACTTTTTCTTACTTGTGCTTCAATTCCGAATTTATTTGATAATATTTGTGCCTTAGAAAATAAAACTTTTAATATGTTACATGTTACAATGTGATATATTCGATTATTATACTATTTATTAGGTGTGATTACATATATATTACACTAATATAAATATAACGTTTCCTTTATTTTTCAAGATGCATGGTCTATTGGCATGGGAAAAGGATGCATGATTTCCACGTGATGGATAAGGATAAGCTTGGTGATGGATGGCTATTGATTTCCCACGTGATGGACAGAAGCATAATTTGAATTTTTGGCTTCCAATTAGATCACATGTTAAATGTGAACTTCAACCCCTCAACCGACCATTTGAATACTTGGACAGAAGCATGCCGCCGAATTAAGAAGTTAATCAATTCAAATTCAATTTGAATTCCATTGATTCCTAGCCACTAATGTCAACCGACCATTTTTTTCCTATTCCTATATATATATATGTATCAAAACAATGTAATGGGGTTACAAAATTTGAATCATAAAATTTTATTCGAGAGTTCTTTCTCTTTTCGGTTTTTTTTAGAACTATTCGACACTCAATTCGTTGATTGTCTTTTGATACTTCGGGTTCCTAAATTGATATTTAGCGGGTCCAAGTCCTACGGCGTTAAACAGATTCAATTCGAGTTCGTTCAACATATTGTTCGAGTTCTTTCGAGTTTAGCGTTTTCCATCACCGACCGTTTTTGAAGTCTTCATCAACAACGTCGTTGAAGTCCTCCCAAAAACGCTAAATTATTATATTTTTTTATTTTTTTTATCTTTTAATTTCCTACTTAATATAATTATGTCGTATAACTTTTGTTATTTCCTTGTAGTTTTTATTGCAGAAACGTGCCTACAACACTCCTAAATCCGTAACAAACGAGGAAAGTCCGTTTCGACGAACTCCGCGTTATATTAAGTCTTTTGATAGGGTAAAATATGGAGAAATGAATAAAATGAAGAATTATAAGAGCAACTCGATCTGTTTCTCCACAATAGATGTCAAGAAACAGAATGTTTACCATGAAAAAGCCGATGCATTAGAGTGGTTTAACGTGGGCCTTTCACTGGTACCTTGGTTCTTATAGGCACTTGAACAATACATTCTCAAAGAAAGCTCAAACTCAGTAGAAAATTCAAACTTGTCGGTACCATCACTTGAACTAGAAAATGCAAAGGCGCCCTTTAGTAGATTATCAAATGAACCGATTAAATCAATTGCCCCAGTGAGAGATTTAACCAGCTCATCATTGCAGCCAACCCTGTTCGTTCCATTTGCGCTTCCTCTGTTACTTTGTTGTATAACACCAACACCACGAGTCGTCCTTTTTATGAAAGCAGAGTTTTCTTCTAATTTTAATGCATTTGGTTCACGAGCTTCACTGCAATGAGTAACCTCCTTTACCTTCACCAATCTACTTGAATTTTCTAAAATGAATGGCTTGTCAGATAACCCTGGTCATAAAGAGGAAAATAATTTTCTTTCTTTTAGCTGAAATCAGAAAAAAAAAAGAACTAAAATTTTGTAAGACATCGCAACATACCTTCAATTCTTCCCCCATCTCGGAGTGACTCTTTATTCATTTTAACATCTCCTTGATGATTTCTGCCTGTATCGCTAAGATTGGCACTGGTACACTTCCCCTCTGAAAGACGCTGCATATTTTGCATGTATGTACTCTCAGCTTTTCTGAACATGAGGTGGCACAGCATGCAGTCTCACTTTGCTTGCATCAAGGATCCGGGAATTCTAATGTAGATTTCATATCAGTACATCCCCGTACAAAAAATGAAGAGATTACTTAGCTTGGGCAATATGCAAAAACCCAAGAAATTATAAATACCATTGGTTGATGGACATTCTAAGAACACTACATTTCATAGACAAGGATGTTATAAAAGTTATGCAAAACCATCAACATATTACAGAACCTGAGCAGAACTATCAGAACTTATTAGTTATTACATAAACCTAAACCGAAAGATAAGAAAATGCTCACTTTGCTATAACTTTCTTCTTTATTTTTTTGTGTAGACGTTCCATAATCACTGAATTGGCTGATCTCACTCTCGGCATTGATTTCAACTTTATTTTCTGTAGCAGGTAGCTTAAGAGGAACAACGCCGCTAGCTAGCTGATGAAAAGTACAGCAAAAGAAAAATGGTGAATCCAAGTCAAATGCTCGATTTCAGCAAAGAAAAACAAAGCAAACGTCGAGTATAGTACTGCATACCATGTGTCTTCTCCAAACATGCTGCCACAGGTTTCTCAATTCATTCGTCCGAATAGGTTTGATAAGGAAGTCAGCTGCACCTTTTAACATGCACTTCAAAACCGTGGTAAATGAATCTTGCGATGACATCACTGTTTTAATCACCCAAAAAAAAGAGGAAATTACAATCTTAAAAACGTATTAGCTTCACATCTAATAGCATCAACAAGTTTTTAAGTTGAGATTACATCATTCCATACTTATAACAGGGATATTTTTGCAGATATCATGCTCCATGATCAATGTAAGTAGCGCGAATCCAGAAATCGAAGGCAACTCAACTTCAGTCAATATAAGATCAATGTTATGCGGTCGATCCTTTAAAGTCTCCCACGCCATTAAACCATCAGGAACAGCCGCAACTACTGTATAAAAACAAAGGAAATCAAACAGGTACTTATAATCGGTAGATCTAGAGAAATAAACTCAATCAGGAAAAGGAGAAATTGGAACCTCTGTAACTGCATTTTCGAAGAAGAGCGGCGATGATCTGACGAGTGGAATCATCGGCTTCAACTAACAGAACTCTGAGAACTTTCGTAGGTAATAACTTTTCCCACCGAACAACCTCCGAGGATCTATCCTTTTCCTCGTTCTTCTTATTCTTCCTCTCCTCCGCTGCTCCGACCTCCACGTCTACTTCCATCGCAACTACACGCATTTTCAGGCACGGAAAGGAAAAGCAGAGTTAGCTGAAGGGGAAGGAAAGAAAGGAATTTGAAATCCAACTTTCGATTAGGACCGCGAAAACCGCATAAAATATCTTCTGGTTCTTGAATAACAAGGCAAAGGAGAAAAAGAAGACTTATGATTTTTTTTCTAAAAAAAATGAGATCAAAAATGTTGACTGTCATTGGCTCATGGTTAGTGATGACGACGTGGCGAAACTATGACCACTGATTCTGATTTTCTTTTTCGCGGGTGAATGTAGGGACGCAACTGTATGTGGGGCCAGTAGGGGAGAGATGGGACACGTGCCCGGCAGATGTGGGATGTTCGAGCCAAGATATTTTCCAGAGCCGGCAGCCACGTTGGCATCCTCTGAACATGCTAACGGGTCTCATGGTTGAACATGCGACACGTGGTGTCATGAGATTCTGGGGTTATTTGGCTTCAGGTCCTTCCTTTTTCTCTTTTTTAAGAAATAATCATTCATTTTTCATCTAATTCTTTATTAAAAATATATTTTAGATATCAAAAATTTCCCAAACTTTGGGTACGTTAGAAATATTGGTGTTAAAAAATATTTCATAATATGTAATTTTTTTTTATTTCATGATTTATTGTATTTATTATGATATAAGTAAAAGTCAAGGTAAGGTAATTGTGAAGTCTATAAAGAAAATAAAAAATTCATATCCTATATTGATAAGATATTAAATATGAGAAGTGTCTATACACATTAAAACATCTATACATCATTGAATAATTTAGATTTTAACGTGTCTAAAATGTTAGATTTTTTAATAATATTTAAATTTGATTTTTAATTTTTTTGATAAATATAAAAAAATACTCGATATCGAATGTGGTTTCTCTTTTTCCCTTAAACTTTATGTCTTTAGCCTTCGAAATTTACTCGATATCACACGCTACTTGTCTCACTGCACCATGCTTCTCACGTTATCTATGAATCAAGGACTCAACTTTATTGTTAGTGTAACACCCGACCCGGATGTCACATTGGGCCTCCGGCCCAAAACCTGTGTTTCAAAAATTTCTTCCAAAAGCCCAACAAATTAAAATCAATTTCAATCCAAATAAGATTCATAAAATCCATTAAGATAAAACGCAAGCTCAAAATAGTATAAGGTGATCGGAGCTCCAAAATATTACAAACCATTAAAACATTCGACCCAAATTAAAATAAACAGAGTTACATTACATAGGGTTTGACATAGTACAAGCCCGCTAAATCTAATACATGTACTCTGACAACACGGTCGATGCTGAAATCCAACCTTGATGGTGCTCCACGAACCGGCTTCACCTAACCTACGCACGAAAACATATTTCAAACGCTGAGCTACGAAAGCTCAGTGGATACGCCGAACTCGGCCAACATCATGCACATCATACGCAGTAAAACATAACATATAAAATATCGTGCATGGTATGATGATCTAGCATGCTTGCCTACCACATGGCATAAACAATGTATAATGACGCACGCAGCATATACATGTCAAGCAACAACACAAAGTAGTGAGGCCCGCGTCCACACAGCATCGGGATCCTCCAAATCCCATACTCGGAATGTCACATCGAGTATCATCGAATGAGGCCCGCGTCCACACAGCATCGGGATCCTACATTCGGAAAGGTCTTCAAAATCATCACCCGGAATGTTACATCGGATGGCCTTCGACGTGTTGCAACACTTTCGGATATCCGGATTTCCATCAATCAAGGACTCAACACACATAAACGATCCACCTAGGATCCTCACATCAAAATATCAAGACTTAACATAATTTAGTCAGTCAAGGTTTTAATACGTCAATCTTGTGTTAACCATTCATTTTATTAATTACAAGATTCATTATAGCCTTTAAACCCCTTATCGAACTCCAAATAAAGCTTATCTTGTCGAGTTTTCGCAAGGGTATCGATACCCCTATATAGGGTATCGAACCACCCTGCCTCGATACCTACCCAAAGAAGGCATCGAACATTGGGTATCGATACTAGTATCGATACCCTTTGACCATTTTCAAAGTCAACAAAAGGGAACCCAACAGCATCGATACCGGCATCGATGCCATTATGCCACTAGAAGTCCCGGTATCGAACCATGGTTCGATACACCTGGCCACTTAGCCAAAATCCACTTATGGGTATCGATACCGGTAGCCCGAGTATCGATACCCCTGAACGAAAAACAGGTCTGCACTTAGAAAAATTTCTAGGATTCATTCCTAAACTCGATCCAATCAGTTCTAAAGCGTTTCTAAACATTTCTAGAGGTGATTAAGGCATTTTAACATTAGTTCCAACTTATTTAACATCCAAATCCAAAATCCACCATTAAGGCATGTCAAGCACCAATCGACACACACATACCTCAACATCTATATGTATGCAACTACCATGGTACGCAAGATGTAAAGAACGAGTTGGGAGTACCAACCTCTTGCAGGCAACCAACAAAAACGACCTTCTTCTTCCTCTTCAAGCTTTCCCTCTACCCAAGCTTAATGATGGCTCACAAGCCTTTTTCTCTACAAGAGAAAGATAAACAACTATTAGGAACGTTTAGGGGATGAATTCTAAGGCTTAAAACACCATAAAACCCAGATTTTAAGCTCTCAAAACCCATTCCCGAACTCAACTTAACCCCCCCCCCACTAAAACCTTCATCCTTACCAAAACAACACTTTCTTACCTCTTTTTAAAGATCTCTAAAAGCCCTACAACTTCTTCTCTTGCACCAAAACAAGATTACCACACAAAACTCTAAACATCTCACCTTTTGCTCTTGAGATTGATGGAGGAAAAGGTGTGAACAAGGGAGAAAGAGTGGTGACTTCACTCCTCTGATTTTCTGCAGAGAAAATCAAACCACCCCTCCCCCTTACCTTGTCCCATACAAGGGAAAGGACCAAAAAGCCCTTAAACTAACACTTGGGCTCAAGGCAACCCAACACTAAAGCCCAAAACTACTCAAACCCGGGCCCAAAACCGAGGCCCAACACCACGGGTTAACCCGACACACCAAACCGAGAACCCGGGTCGTTACAGTTAGGATTATTCCTCAAAAGTCCTCGATCATTTATACTAATTTGTTTTCTTAAATATATGGATTAATTATAAAATAAATATTTAAAATATATTTATATAATTATTATAATTTTTTAATTATAATAGATATTTAAAATTTAAATTTAAATTTAAATTTATTTTGAAATTAATTAAGATACCTATTTCAACATCTATTTTAATAAAAGAAATAAACATATATTTTAATTAAAAGTACTTTAAATATCGATTCAAGAAAAAGCTTTAAATATTTATTTTAATTAAAAAATATTTTAAATATTTATTATATAAAAATATAATTTAGATATTAATTAAAAAGATGGCAACGTTAACGTACTACGTCTATTTATCTTCCATGGCACCAAGCTTAGATATCTTGAATCTAAAATATTTACTTTGGTTGTTTCTAAACGTTTTTATCTGTATTTGCTGCGTCCATGGCAGAGAAAAAACATTCGGTGGCCATGGCGCAGGTGGCTTGGTTGACTTAAACAAGATATGGCAGAGACCATCACTTTGCTGCCGTTCTTATTCAGACAGCTTTTAGAGGCTACCTGGTAAGAAAATTTATACTACTAGTATCTGGTATCATTTGGATTCCAAACAATATTAATTTGTAGTTATCGGTTGCGGATGTGATTTAACGTCGTGCTTGTAGTATAATTTTTCTCTAAAAATAACAATATCAATTTTTCTCGATTTTTGTGCGGTGCTTGTGAAGGCAAGAAGTGCTCTCCCACGACAATGGAAGCCGAAAACCGGCATTTACAGACACGAATAGCGTATGGGAATCGTGTTATCTTCGAGATATTTCCGACAGAAGATCATTAGTAAGTCATACTGAACGTCTGCAAGTGCTTTCTTTTCAAGCAATGAAGCATGAGAAGAACTTGTCGCAGGCACTGTCTCAACAGGTGCATCATCTTCTTAAGTATTAAGTATTAACCATGCCCTTTATTGCAATGATTCCTATAATCTAATTAGTCCATGTCCGGCAAATAGATACGGAGAGCTCGAAGGAACCCATCGATGAGTGGCCAAGAAGACGAGCTCGAGCCGAAATGGCTCGACAGTTGGATGCCTGCTAAGCCATGGGATAACAGAGGAAGAGCTTCGGCAGATCATAGAGATAGTGTCAAAACTGTAGAAATGGACACTTCCTGGCATTACTCGTATTTATCACCTAATTATCAAAGAACAAATTCAAACCATTATCAACAAAGGCCTAATTCACCTCTGCATAGAGCTCAACAAAATCAACCTTTCCACCATTCTCCTATTACACCCTCTCAGTCCAAATCCCTTCTATTCAAGTTCGGTTCGCAAGCCCTCGTTGTGTTCGAGATGATCAGAGCTCATTTTCATCTCAATCACCAAGCTTAAGGTCCAATTACTATTACAACAGCAGGGTCGGTACTAGTACCTGCAGTGGTAATAATGCCGATACATTGCCTAATTACATGGCTGTAACGGAGTCGGATCAGGTCCCAAAGTGCACCCAGGCATAGGCTGTCAACACCCGAAGGGGCCGAAGCAGTTCGGCAAAGAAAAGGCTATCGTTTCCCGTCCTTATGGCAATGTACCGAAAGCAAGCCTCGGCGGTGAGATGTCCCCATCTTCGACCTATGATACATTGATACGGATAAGGGGACGGATACGAGGACGAAAAACGATAATTCTCAAAATTATAGAGTACGGGTACGACAAGGATACGGCAAATATAAAATAATATTATATATAATAATAAATAAAATATTAATAAAAACTAAAATAAAAATAATATTACTTTTAATAAAATACTCATAATTACATAAAGTAATTAATACCTATTCATAAATAATATGATTTTTTTCATGAAAAATAAAATAATACAAAACATATATAGATTCTATTATAAAATATATTTATATTTCAATCATAAAATATTTAAAGTAACCAATAAAAATAAAATACTATAAGTAAAATAGCAAATAAAGAGTATACAAAAATTACTTGTAAAACTGAAATTAAGTTTAAGATTAATTCTTTGATTTCCTTGAATTAAAATTGATATTTTAAAATATATATTTTATGATCATCAACTAAAACTATTATCTATTTTATCTAAAATATTGAGTTACTATAAAATAATAAATTATAAATAAATCTTATTCTTTATATTTATTTACATTAAAAATAGTATTTAAGTTAATTTTTTAGTTTAAACTAAGTATTTCAGTCATAATACTAATGATATAATTATTTTAATAATAATAATAAAATCATAATAATATAAATTGATGAATAACTAATAATAATAAAATTTAAATAATAAATAATTTTATTTTTTAATAGAATAAGTGAGCTATATGGACCCACAAAAAATTAAAAAAAATTCACACATTTTCTACTATTCATCTTTTTTAACTTGTCTCCCCAATTTAATAACCTCTGCAACTCTTAGTCTCCCCTCGCTTCAAACTCTTTGTTTTCTTTTTCGGTTCTTTGTGTTGCGCAAAGGGAAGAGGGAAAGCAAGAACGAAACTGTTAAAACTATAATCGAGGAGAAAAGGAGTAAAAATCCATTTGGAAAATAGAGAATAATCCCCGGAACGTCCCCGGATACGTCTCCGGTGAGCCGTTAACCGTCCCCGACGAACATTTCTAGTAAGCGTTGACCGTCCCTGAGACGTCCTTCAACCGTCCCCGCACCGTTCTCTATCAGGGACGCGGGACACCTTCAAATAGCCGTCCTCGTGTTTCTTTGTCTTCAACTAGTGATCTGAGAAGGTGTTTGAGGTGATCCCATTTCTGACTCTGATACAACTTATAACAACCAATTTGGGATCAAACTAGCTGTTGGTTTTCAAAAGTTTCATAGTATATTCCATTGTTGATTTTTGTTGTTTTTTTCCACCAAACCTTTCTTGAAATGGAGAGGACCCATTTGACAGCGTGATACTATAAAAGCAAACCTGTCATGCTGTTGCCACTTGTTATGACATATTAGGGCCTTGGGTCTTCCTTTTGAACAGTTGCAAGTAATGAAATGGACCCACAACATTATTTAGATGTCTGAGTATTCTTTCTTATGATACCTCCTTTTTTCCTCAATAATGAAGAGGGAACTGAAACAGAACATGTGCTATGTTTTTCTATGCCATTGTCCATCCATTTGACTGTCCTTATCTTACACAGAAACTCATAGTAATGATTTCCATGGGGTTTTGAGAGGAAAAAAAATCATTGATTAGAGATGAAGCTAAGTTTAAGGTGTGTTTTAAAGACCATAAATTTTAAAATTTGTTAAAGAATTTAAAATATTAAACTTTTAGATAATGATTTTGATAAATTTCTATTTAAAAAAAAAACTAAAATGTTATAAAAAAAATAAGTATCGGAATTTGGTTTATAAATGTCGAAGCTTGTCAAAAATTATGAAAAAAAAAATTAACCTAAAATATTATAAAAATTATAACTTTTTATTATTTAATTGTACTTTAAACGTGTCGCACATCAATGGGGTTTTGAACAGTGCAATAGGAGCGATCGCACAAAACCCCAAAAAGGAGACTCCTAAATTTTGATAAACTGTATTTATTAGATGATTGTTAATCTTGAAATTCATTGAAAAATTTTAAAAACGCTATTAAGAAAGATGAGTTACAATTATTAAAACGTTATAATTATTTTTTAAATAAAACAATTGATTATAGAATCTTATTGATTATTACTGTTACTATTACTTTAGTAGAACTAGTGAGGTTTTAAACAGACGCAATAGAAACGATTGCACAGGAACCCCTAGAAAGGACATTTGCTTTTAAGGGTTACATTTTTATAACTAGTGAAAGTCATGAACAATTATTTTAAAGACCATTTTAATAAATTGTACAGAGTCCCTAAAATCTTTAAACCGCACTTGCTGTACATTAGACTCACCTACATCGAGGAATGCCCCGACAATAAACATTGACACAATTTTCTCTCTAAAGTATATATATATATATATATCAAATAATTAGTAGGTTAAATTAAATAAATATTGAAAATTAAATAGTAGGTTAAATTTCATGGGCTATCTTTTGTTATGTGAAATCCAGTACTGATAATGGGTCGTCTTTCCACGTTTGTTATGATTATTATATCAGCCTAGGCCCAAACCACAAGGCTAATATTTTTAATATTCAAATTTATTTTACTCGATTAAAAATATGACGTGTTGAGATTCATTAATTAGTCGAGTAGTATTCATATTATTCTCAATTATTATATTTATAGGTTTGAATATTAATATTTGTTTTGAAAATGTAATATTTTTCTACTTAATAAAAAATAAATACGATGTCTTATTATTACACTTAATATTTATACACAAATTTCACCGTATATATTCAAGTTCTAAAAAAATTTGAATCGAGTATCATAAAGATTCATTAAAAAGTGATCAAAACGAGATCACTCCTAAATAGTTAATACATTTTTTTTGATTATTTATTAATTAGATATCACAATCGTAAAAAAAAGTCATTATTTATGATTTTTTAAAATATTTTTCTTAACAATGTGATGTTATTTAAAATATATTTATTATCAGTTAAGCATCTAAAAATTATTAAGGAACATTTAAACGTTGTCGTTTATTTCCAATAAAATTTTACATCTAACAGTAAAAATGAGAAACATCAAGGGTTTGTTTTGCAATTATTCCAATTGTAAAATATGAACCCTATCCCAAGAGACGAATTGTGTGGGGAAACCAACTGAAAAAGGAATTACAAATGCGAACACACAGGCTGGTTAGGGGGACAAGTACAGCTACCAGAGAAAAAGACGACAGATAAGTATTTTATTTAATATTTTTAGATTTTAAATTATCATATTTGAATTATCACTTTAAAAAAATTAATCATTTTAAAATATAAATTTATATTATTTTAATTTTTTAATAAAAATAAAATTGAACTTTAATTTAAATTCTTTTATACCATATATATATATATTTTAAATTCCATAAAAAATTAATAAATAACCAAATAAGTGAGAGGAGTATCATTTTAAATCATTATTCCTTACCAAGATTAGTCCATATACACTTTAATGCATTAAATAAGATTATTCCGAGGATACATTATGTTGATACGTAAATAATAAGAAAATATAAGATATAATATTTTTGCTCATAAGAAAACAGTGGGAAAACCTAATTTTTTCTAAAAAAAATCCCTAATCGTGTTTTCCTTTTTTAAATTTTATCTTTTTCTCGTTTTTCGTTTTTATCGTTTCCTTTGATCGATGGTCGACAATTAATTTTAGTATTAGTTGTCGACCACCGGATCTATTTCATTTTTTTGTTTTATTTTAATAAGAATTTTTATTTTTTCTGTCTTTGTGACACGCTTTTCTCTGTCCTTGTAACATGTTTTTATTTTTGTTTTGAGGTTTGATTCGTTTGTCTTTATGGCATGTTACATCATACCCTAGCGTCGATTGTTGTTCGCATAGAGATTCAATCGATGCTAGTTTTCTGATTTATTGTTTTGTTGTTGGTCACTTGGAAAGACTTATCCACACTCGATTGGTGGTTGTTTGCCGATAAAATCAGTCCTGGGTAGCGGTACTTTTTGCACAACAGTTTGAATCGCCTACAACTCCTTCCTTCACTATGCGTCTCGTTTGGACAAAAACAAAGAGACTCAGGAAGCTGCTGAATTTTATTGGTATGCTTATTTTTATAGAAATTTTATTTTTCTTTATTTTTGGGTTGTAAGAATTTTTGAATTTTTTAATCCAATTATTTTACTTCTTGATTACGTTGTAATTATAATTTTTTATGAATTTAATAAAACTTCAGTAGTATTTGTCAAAAAAATTATTTTTGCTCATCAAATTAAATTATTGGTGGTACGAAATTAAGAAATTTGAGTTATTTTGATCTATCAAGATATTTATATGATTATGGATGTATTAACAAAATATGATTTTCAGTTAGAATAAAGAATATAATTATTTGTTATTGATGTTTTATATACAAATATTAATAGTAGTATGAATTAAATGATTATTATTCAATTTTTATGTATATTTTTTTATTCAAGATTAATTTTTTTAATGAGATATTTATCTATTATTGTATTCATTAAAAAATGCCCACATTTCGTGTGCGTAATTATTCAAAAATAGTATTTTATTTTAAATATAATTTTTTTTATAAAGGAAAATATTAGGAGGACAATTAAGAATAGAGAAGTACCCACCACCGCCTACGACCCACCACCGGCGGTAACATCAAGCGAGAGATATCTTGACCGGATACTTATCGATTTCATTCTTCCACGGGTTACCCCTCGATTCGTCCATCGGAGTCGAACGGAGTGCTCTCCAAACAGCACTGTTACACTTGAAACCCGACCCGAATGCAATCTGCCACACCCGGTCACCACCCGACACCCGACCCTTGGCCTCCGTGTAAGCCAATTCATACCATAATGAGCTACTCGAAGTGTTCCCGAATCTATACAGAGTCATCCTCGACGGCTCCATGTGCCACTCCGTTAGCTGCAGATTCTTCTGTAATTCATCCAGCACCGCCCTTCCGCCGGCGTGGATACAGAAATGCTCGAAGGCCAGCTTGAAATCGGGAATATAAGGACTCACTTTGGCCTTCAAAAGCTTCCTACGGACAAGAGTGAGCAAAAACATGAACTGCTCCGTGAATGGTAAGACAAGGGGACCTAAAGTGGTGATGTTGGTTTTCAAAGCGTCGCCGGCCACGGCCATTAGTTCACGAGCCAATGAAACCCCGACAGTTCCTTTGTCATCCTCTCTTTGGTAAACGCAGTTGTAATGTCTGTCATCGGCTCCTTTATGGGTTCGAACCACGTGAACGAGCTGGTACTTGGAACGCGCCTTGTCTCGTGGTTTGTTCGACAACAGTACGGCGGCTCCGCCCATGCGGAATATGCAGTTGCAGAGCAACATGGATCGGTCATTCCCGAAATACCAGTTGAGAGTGATGTTCTCGGTGCTCACCACCAAAGCATACGTGTTGGGGTTCGATTGAAGGAGGTTTTTAGCTAAATCGATCGATATTAATCCCGCACTGCAACCCATTCCGCCGAGGTTATAGCTGTTGATATCGGTACGTAGCTTGTAATGGTTTACGATCATGGCGGAAAGCGACGGTGTTGGATTAAACAAGCTGCAATTCACGATAAGGATTCCGATTTCCTTCGGGTTAACTCCAGTTTTCGCGAATAGTTCATCCACCGCTCCGAACATGACAGCTTCTGCTTCAGCTCGAGCCTCTTCCATGCTCAGATTCGGCGGGGAAGACGTTATCCCTCTCGGGAAATACGTCTCGTTTCCTAGACCAGACCGGGTCGATATCCTCGTCTGAAACTGAAGCGTATCCTCCGTGAAAGCTCCGCTCTCTTCGGTCATCTTCAAGAACGAGTCGACCGACATTTTACGATCATCTTCAGGCTTGTAGCAAGCGAAGTCGACAAGATAAACCGGCCTGGACCTCGTCCCATAGTAGAGACCGAAGAGGAAGAACATGAATAACGAAGCGGCTAGTCTCGTGGCAGCATCAATGCTCTCGAGTCGAAGAGTTTGGTTGGTCCATAACTCAGAAACCCTGTCCAGTTTCAGACCGGTAAACTGAACCAACGTGACGACGAACAGAGGTAGGATTAAAACAAACAAGAGTACAGTGGCTGGATTACATGAATAACCATAACCCAACTTAACGTATTTAAGCTTCACCGATTTCAAGAAATCAGGCAGCCTTGTACGTATCTTGATGACGGCGGAGGATGAGTCTTTGAACGCCATTTCCGCCGTCAGCCTCTCTCTGTTCATCTCTATGCTATCCGTATCCATATTTTTCCTACGGTTTGGCCTGCTTTGCTTGTGTCTACTTATAAAGAAGATCAACAGAATTAACCTAAACAAGAAGAAGAAAACTTTTGCTCTGAAACCTGAGGTAGAGGGACGCTAGACCAGTAGGAATTAAATACGAACAATAACTACAAAGGAAAAAGAAAACAGGGGAAAGTTGGAAGGAAACAGAGTGTTGAATTAATGTTGGGTAGTTCCAAGAAAGGATAGATAGCTCAACCACCGTCAGAACACACGTCGTTCGGTAAAAAACAAAAGGATTAAGAATTTTACAGTCCCATTTCCTTGAGTTGAAGACCTGGGGACTGGGTGTTTCTTGGGTGTGGCTGCTACTTGATGGCTAATGGCTATGCTATGCCGCCATTCGAGGTTGCTTTCATGTACTTCGGTTATTTCCAGGACCATGAAATGAAACGAAACTGAGTGTTTAAGCCGTGTTTTGAAGCTCAACAATGGATGGAAGTATAGATTAGAAGGTCAAAAGAGAGAGAGAGTCGGAGGAAGGTGGAGGGTGGAGTTTAGGTGAGTAGTAATGAGAGGCTCCGTTGGTCAAAGAAGGTTGCCGACTTGCCGCTAACCTTCCAAAGGCACAGCACACAAACAGTTATACTTTCCGGGCTACTCCCCCGGTCTATATTCCAAGATATGTATACGTATAGAGCGAGTATTTGAAATATCTTCTCTCGTCGCTTAGAAGAACGGTTATTGTTTCTAGAGGTCACGGGTTTGAATATCAGTACTGTCATTACAGTAATTAAACGATTGACGTTCAATGGTTAAAAGTACATATTTTGAAACAGATACTACTGTAATTATTGTAACTAAATAAAAAAATTACTTTAAAAATTTTAGAGATAAATCAAGTTTTTCAAGTTTTTGTTTAGAATAAAATATGTAAATTATTATTGAATTTTATTATCAAACTTATTTTAATTATAGAAATTTTAAAATATTTATTTTATTTTATTAAATTAAATTAGAACTAAATAATAACATATATAAATAATAATGATTAAATATATAATTATATAAATTTTTATTAATTATCATGTTATTTTTTATTAATTTAAATAACAGATGAATTAATTGATACCACTTAAATAATTATATAATCTTATTATCACATTAAAAATATAACTATCAAATTAAAATTAACTCTATAATTTTTTTAATAAATAATTAGCTCCATAATTAAATGATCATTTAACTAATTTATCCTAATAATACAAATGATATTGATATATATTTTTGGAGCTTATAAATTCAGAAATCATACAGTATATTGATTTAATTTCATTTGAGTAAGTCAAAGGGTGGCTTAAATGGAACGATATTTTTTTATTAAAAAATTAATTTTTTCGAACTTGAATAACTTTTTATATACATAAACGTAATTCGTATCTTGTAAAACGCAAAATATGATTAATACAAATTATATGTTACCCGTTTTAAAAAATACTTTGAAATTTTTTAAATGTAATTCGTAAAGATTTTAATTTCTCACGATATTTTAAGTATCCAAATTCACATATTGCAGGATGCGAATTACATTTAAAAAAATTCAAAAATATATTTTAAAAAAACGAATAACATATAATACACATCAACCATATTTTACATTTTCTTAAGATATGAATTAATAATTCGCGCAATACAAAATACGAATTACATCTATATATATAGAAATAAATATTTTTTAAATAAATTATTTTTTAAATCTCAAATCGTATTTTTTTTTCTTTATAAGGTCAAAATCCATCTCTCAGTCTATTTTATTTCATTTCATTTTCTTTTATATTTGATATATGTCCTTTCACATTGCAATTTTAGGAAGAAAAATGTCATTTTCAAAATATAAGTAATGAACTAAAAAAATATCATCATTAAATAAAACACAAAAGTATTTAAAAAATTTATTATAAAAAAATCACATAAATGTTAAATGGATAGAATCAACTAAAACTAAATTAAAGGACTAAATTGTAATATGATGCAAATTATCAAACCAAGGACTGATTTGAAAAGAAGTGAAACTGTGAGGAACTTGAACAACGATTAACCAATTTTTAGTAGGCAGATATTATATGCTTTTTTGAGCATTGAACTTGCCGTGTTAAATGAAGCTTTTAATGAATTATATAGGGTTAGGCCGGATTTTATATTCCGGACTTATACCTAATATTTGTGGGTACAATTTTAATTTTTTTTACTAAATATTTCAGGATTTTTTTAGTTTTTTTATTTAATTTTCGTGATTTTAATTAATTTTTGTACCTCAAAAATAAAAAAATAATATATTATTTTAAATCTTTAAAATTATAATAATAAATGATAAATTTAATTTTACAAACAATAAATAAAATATTTTAAAATTATATAACACGACTAAAATATTAACTAGTAAAGTTATTGTCATTATTATTTCTAGAAATAATATGACATTTTTTCTTGTCATTTGTTCACTCAAAAATTAATTACTCATAATATAACTTAAAATCAATAATCGTTATTAAATATAGATTTTTATATGGTTATAAAAATATAAGGTTTACTTATTGATTTATCTTATAAAACTTTTGATATTTTTTCAAAATCAATGTTTACATTGTTTTCTAAGAAATACGTTGTTAATTTTTGAACTTTCAACATTTAAATATTTATATTTTAAAATATATTAAAATTGATCATCGTGTATTTTAAATAAAATTAGATTGTCACATTACTAATAATGTATATGCCACTTTTTAGTTATTTTATAAAATTTACGAAGAATTCTCATACTCCAGACGATTTTACTTAGGTTATAAAAGATTAGTTTTTGTTGTTGTTGTTGTTGATGAAAATGGATAAATTACCCTTATGACCATCCAACTTTGTAAAATACTATACTAGAAATGCATGAGATATTTTCTAAGTATTTTCATAATAATTTATACAAGTACAATTCGATTATTCTCACGATTTGGGTATAACAATCCCTATCCTCTTCCCTATTTGAACTTTGATGGTAAAATTTTACTCGTCTCTATCCTCATGAGTAAAATTTTTAATTATTTCTCGTATCTATCAATTTAAATCTTCACAATTTTTTATTATTTTCCACCAATCGTCACTTTTAATTATATATACAACTTAGATTATTTCGAATCAAATATTAAAATCAATATTTTCAATTCAATCTGTTTTATTTATTACATTAATACCCTTACATAAGGGATCTAATAATTTATATTATCTCATTAAATCAATCGATTCAATGGTTGAGTAAATCTTATTAAATATAAATTACATTCAAATTTATTATCATAAATCAAAATATATTTCAACTATTAATCCATTATTGTATGGTAAGTTGTCAGTTGTAACCACTTATTTTGATAGTAATTACACAAAAACATTACTTACAATTATACAATACATTGCACTTATTGATTTTAATTACAATTGTATACACGTGTATTAATTATAATTGTATTTTAAGAAAAAATAAAATGATATTAAAAAGTATATAATTAGTTAAGGGTAGGTAAGCTAAAACAACAAAATTAATCAACGATCGGCATGCAGCAAATCAATGGTGCTTGGTTAATGATGTGCATCTACTTCAATGAAGGCGCAGTACACACGAACACTAAGATACATTCCCCGCAGCATAAAAGAATTTTTTTTTATGGCCTGCAACAAAGCAAACACAATGAAATCAATCGAACTAAATTCCGAGTTCGAAGTAAATGCATCTAATTCGGATATACCTGTCTTCGTCTTCATCAATTCCTTCGGTTTTCCAGATTATATCTTCCAATCCGGATGAAAAGTTTTTGTAGAACTGTTGTGTTGAAAGAGGTCGGGTCAAAATCCGTCGGGTTAAATTATTTTTGCATCTATAGTACCTAACCAACAAAGGTAGTATTAAAGGCAACTACTGAGTAAGTATATGTACCTTGTGAAACTCCAATGTGTCTCCGCCGGTTTTCCGGAACTCCACCATATGTAAGCAGGGAGCCACCTCGAACACCTGAGATTAAAGAGAAACGAGTTTTCCATGTTTTCTCTCCGAAATCGAATGGTATAAGCGTTGGACAAGTGTTGTATTACCTCAGTAGCTACGGAGAGTTGCCCCTTTCTCCCTCTTTTGTCACCTTTCAACTTCATCTATGATGGTGTCAAGAACAAGTAAATGAGACATGAAACAGAATTTGTAGACATACAAACAGGCCGTTGCAACGTACACGAAGATCAATCGAACCTTATAGTTTCGCTTGTCAACGTTGAAGCCTAGAGGCTTTGCAGCTTCCTCGATTTTGGAGATGATTTCGTTAGGAGGACGTTGAGAAGCAAAACTGGTTTCTCGCTTCGCAAGACGCTGTAATTTAGATTCACACCGAAAAAGAAAATAAGATACACAGCTAAAAGATGGTACGTGGAGATATGAGGCTAAAATCATGCATTCAACATTTAGTATAGTGAAAGCTAAAGGACATTAATTACATACCATCTGCTTCTCAAACAAATTGTCTAGACTAAAGCTTTGCGACCTGGAGATGAGCTCGAAAGCATTCATCGACACGGGTTTCACTTTCCTCTCTGTTACAAGGTTTTCCTGGAAAGCAAAATAACCATATGTACTTGGTTTATAGACAACGAAAAACAGTCCATCGGACCACATTGTAAAGTGCTTACAAGAGAGTATGATAATGATAGGACTGTATAGGCAGAGAAACCAAACAGATAAGAAAAATTGTTCTACCGTTGAGTCATTAAAAGCATCATCTATGTCAGCAAGATTTATATCCTCTTCCTGCTCGAATTGGGCTGGTTTGTACCCTTTCTTGAACCATTCATCTTGTAAAATTTCAGGAACAGTTATACGCTGGCACAAAACACAAATTTTCAACACAAATGCATGCACAATTAACAGTGAGAGGTTTCGAAGATAGCAAGTGATCAGAAAATTCAAAGCATGAGGGGTTTCAGAATGTACGGTAAGAGGGTTCGGATCGAGAATTCGCTTCAACAGTTTCCTTGTGCCAGAAGAAAACCATGACGGACAAGTGAACTCGGCCTTTGTGATCTGAAAATTTTATCAAAATGTACCAAACGACCTAATCAAGTTCTCATTAAAAAAAACAGAGAAGACAGATTCAGGGGTTACTTACTTTTTTATACAAACCTATAAGGTTTGGTTCATCAAAGGGCAAATAACCAGCCATAAGTACAAAGAGAATAACTCCACAAGACCAAATATCTGATGCTCGTCCTTCATAACCATGATCTTTAAGCACCTGATAAGAAAATATCATACACAAGAGTGAAGAAGGAATCACAACATTGCTACTCAATGCCAGGATAAATTCTTGATATATACATACCTCTGGAGCAACATAATTCGGAGTCCCACAAGCCGTGTGAAGCAACCCATCCTCCTACATTTTGAAGAATGTTGTTACAAAGGTTACCATACATATCTATAGTTAGCATTTATAGAATCTCAAATTCCAACTTAAAGCCTTGAGAAACCGTTTCAAGTCAACAAGCGATTGTTCCAATGCCAAGACTTTACACGATTTTCAAATATGTTGGTACCACCAGGTTCAAGATTAGAACCCTGTGCAGGAAACCCTTCCCCCTTCCCCCTTCCCCAAATAGTTGTAGATTATGTGCATTATTTGCTATAGCATTCGGTTCAATAAAACTATTACGAATGAGGATTTCCAGTTCATAGAACCATGACCATCTTAGGCAATAACTAATACTATGCACTATATATGCATACCCGAACTTGCTGTGATAAAGCACTCAATCCAAAATCTGAAATTTTAAGAACACCACTGGAGTCCAGAAGAAGGTTCTCAGGCTGAAAAAATGGACAATTACATATGGAATTAGGAGCTAGAACAAACCAATCTCCAATTCTCAAAATCAAAAGCTTTGAAAACACACTCATATGAATTAGTAAAATCAAAGGGGAAATTGAACCTTCAAATCTCTATGGAATACGCCTGTACCGTGGCAGAAATCAACAGCATTGATAAGCTGCTGGAAATAGCTTCTAGCTTCATCTTCTTTGAGTCTCCCACGCGTGGCCTATAAATATCAAAGATTTTTAGCACCATCAACAATAAACTCCATGACCAAAAGGTATCGCTTAAGCAAGTCTTGAATTCGAGGTTCTATATATACTAAATGACTGGTCAAATTAGTCAGGGCAAAACCCCGGAAACCAGGACGAAAAACACACACACCATGTACAGTTATAAATTAAAGACAATTTGCTTACAATTTTGTCGAAGAGCTCGCCTCCACCAACATATTCGATCACAATATAAATCTTCGTCTTGCTTGCCATAACCTATGGCATTCAAATCACAGAAATCAAACTTTACAAGCATCTTAAAACTGGATCAACCATACATCATAATTCCAGCCTCCAGGGGATTAATTTATACACGTACCACATATATTTTAATTACATTGGGATGCTTTATAAGCTTCATTGTTGAGATTTCTCTTTTTATCTGTTCCAAACAAAATTCACAATTTAAGCCAAAAAGAAAAGGAAATTTGAATGCTACAAGATTTGATGAGCGCGGGATTCTTTTTACCTGTTCGACCATCTTGTGACGGAGGACTTGATCGCGGTCGATGATTTTAATGGCGACACACTCGCCGGTCTCGACATTCTTAGCGAATTTAACCTTTGCAAAACTCCCCTCACCCACGGTTTTCCCCAGTTCGTACTTCCCTACGCGTGTCCTCGTCTTCCGAACACTCTCCGACGTCGTGTTATTACTATTAATATTCTTCGTGCTCATTTTTCCGCCTTCAACCGCTGTAGCAGGATCACCGGATTATAGTTTTTCTTGTCGTGGCGGGAATTGACGAGAGAAAAGGAGCGGAAATATGCCATATACATGAAGGCATTAATATCGATGGCTGGGAATGAGAGGAGTCCGGAACATGATGACGTGGAATCGGAAATCTCGTTGTTCCGTCCATGGCTGCGGCTGACATGAATTAACCAATTTCTCCCTTCCACCTTATCCAATTATTTTCAGTAAATTTCTGAAAAATTAAATATACACTTAGGACCTAAATTAGGCAGATTCTTTTAAATTGGTCACTAATGAGTTTTTACTTACAAATTGGTACTTAAAAATATTTTTTTCTTAAATTGGTAATTCAATTAGACATTTTTTAATTGATGCCAAAAATATTTAAAAAATCAAAGAGTTAAATAAATAGTACACTATAAAAAATTAATTATTTTGTACATTGCGACAATAATCTCTTATCTTTCAGTCCACTAATAATTCAATTGGTATTTGTACGTTGGGATAAAACATTAAATTTTTTAAATAAAATTAAAAATTCAAATTTTAATATTATTAATAAAATAAATTAAACTAAAAAGATAATCACGTAATAAACCTCTGTAATTTTAATTAAAATTAATTAAAAATTAATTAAATATTAAATTTATTTTTTTAAATTTTAAATAATTCTTAAAATTTCTTACCTTGTCGACATTCTCATCATCTATTTCACGCTACCATGCTCTAGACAAAGCATAACAAGACATAGACTAAAGGCTTTACTTTTGCGTCTAAAAACTAGTTTGAGTCTAAAAATAATTTTAAAAAAAAAAATTCGGGTTAAAACTAATTTTAAGTTAAAACTTTTAACTTTTAGTTTTTATTAAAATTATTTTTATGTAAAATTATTCATACATTCTCGTTTAGATTATATTTTTTTTTATATTTTTATAATATATGTCTAAAATAAATGTTTTATCTATTTAAACGTACTTTTTGACGATAATATTAAATACTTATATTTTAAATCAAATAATATAAAATTATTTTTAAAATCATTTTTTATTTTTCTAAAAATAATGTCAAATTAACCTTAAATCTAAGTAAGTATGAAGTGATACAATTATATTAATATATTAATATATTAATAAATTAATGCGGCACTTAAACTAGGGTGTAAATTGTTTATCTTTTTCTCATGCCTCCACTTTAAATTAGAGGTTTTAGGGTCTAGGGTTTAAGGTTATGGGTTAGGGAATTACGGATAGGGTGTATTTTTTAAGGTTTAGGGTTTAGGATATATGAAATTAGGATTAAGGTTTAAAATTTAAATTTTTAGCAAATTTCAATAGGAAGTACGAATGGAGGCATGGGAAAGAGGTAGACGATTTTTAACCCTTAAACTAGAGTATAAATTCTCTACCTTTTATCATATCTCCCGTTAAAAATTCCTAAAAATTGAATTTTAAACCCTAACCCTAATTTTTTATATCTTAAACCCTAAGCCCTATACCATAAAAATATACCCTACACGTAATTCCCTAAACCCTGACCATAACCCCTAATCTAAAACCCTAAACCCTCTAATTTAAAACGAAAACACGAATGAAGACATGAGAAAAAGGTAGACGATTTACGTCCTTAAACTAGCACACTTTCTCCTGGCTTATCCTCTTTGCCTTTTGAGGATATTTTCTATTTTTCTTCCATATACATGCACACGTCCCCTCGTCTTAAATTCCAGAATTATTTTTATGAGTTAAACTAAATTAAAAAGAAGAAAATCCTCTACACTCATCTGTTCAGATTTTGAAGGTATATATTTATGAGTTAGACTATTAATTTGCCGATTATTATTCATGTATCGTGTTTAATGCTTGCATTATATAGTTATGGCGTTGTTAAGAAGACGATGCAGACATGGAACTTTCATGTTTTGGGTATTTTTTAGTTATGTTTGAAATCTCCCGTGCTGTCATGTTAATGACATGGGAGAGTTGTGTTTTCTGTGAACTGATTGCGTCTGTGACTGTATTTGGTAGTTATAGGTAATAAAATGGCGATGCTGAAAGGCCAAGGGGTAGGTCATGACTCTTATCAACAAGTTATGATAACGGTGACGGATAAAATGGAGAGATGAAGGGAAGTTATGGGTATTAATGGGGGATTTATATAATTATCTCTTCTTTAGATGCCTATCATTTTAGTATCGGTGAAAGCTAGAAACCTGGTACATTTTGAATGTTGCGAAGCAGATACTTCTGGCGCATCGAATGGTTTGATGTTGGGGGAGAGTGAACCGTCTTATTACCATTATTTCTTGTCGAAAGCTAGAAACTTGGTGCATCTGAAATGGCGAGAATGAGATACATCTACCGCATCGAATGATTATGCTTGATGTTGGGGGAGACAGGGAGAGTGAACTGTATTATTACCTTTATCTGTTGTCGAAAGCTAGAAACTTGGTGCATCTGAGATGGTGAGAATAAGATACATCTGGCTCATCGAATGGTTGTGCTTGATGTTGTGGGAGAGTGAACTGTTTTATTACCCTTATCTGTTGTTTAAAGTTAGAAACTTGGTCCATCTGAAATGGTGAGAATGAGATACATCTTGAGCATCAAAAATGGTTATGCTTGATGTTGGTGGAGAGTCAGTGAACTGTCTTATTACTCTTGTCTGCTTAAAGGCAACCTTGAAATCCAACTATGCTTTTTATACAGCAACTTCCTATTGAAGGGCTATCCTTTCCTTGATCAAGGTCCTTTTTAGGAAGAAACAAATTGTCTTAGCTCTCACCAGCGGAGGCATTGTAGGCACCATTGCATATGATGCCACATCCAGCGATGCAACCCGGAGGGTATTTTATGCAACATACTCATGCTGCTGGAATGGCACAGGAACCCGACAGCATGTACCCTCAAAAGCTTCCATTTCAATTCAATAACCCACATCAAATGCAGGATCCATAGCAGCTCCTGCATCAGCAGCATCAGCAAGCCATGCAAGGTCAAATGGGAATCAATCAGACCTGGAAGGCCTCATAATGGCATGCATCCCATTCATGCCGAGGCTAGTCTTGGAGGTGGAAGCAGCGGTGGTTGCACCTCATATCTAAATCTTAATGCAATTGAGGTTTCATTGTTCTTTTACAGCAATTGTTTGTCTGTTCCTTTTCTTCACGCTAAAAAAGTTGAACAAGACATTGAGCACGTTGATTGGTCCTTGAAAACGCTGTCTCTTCAAGCTAGTTGCTATGGGGATTGTCCAGACACTTTCAAACATAAACCACAATCATAATTGACACGAAAGAAATGTACGAAAAGGTGATTTATCAATCTGTTATTCCCTTTGCTCTGTTTCTATAGTATCAAATTTGTGTTTTTTTTCCTCGCAAATACCAAAACTTGTTCTGTTTTTCCCCACCAGAACCGTCATGAGAGAAGACCATCGCCCTCAGCTCCAAAGAAACAACCTTTCCATCGTCACAACATTCTTCACTCGAACCACCGCGTACGTTGCCGTCGTCTTGCTAAGTTACGCCTTGGGTTACCTCTCCCACTTCTCCCCTTCTCATCAACCTCAAGCTCCTCCGCCCCCGCCTTCAATTTTCCAGCTCGCTAACTTACCAACACAACTCGACAACTTCCGAATCACCGCTCACTGCTCCAACTCACCTCTCCCACCCCACCTCATCTTCCCAACGATTCTTGACCAAGTCTTCAATGGCTCCTCCCCTTACACAAACTTCCCGCCACCCCACCTTACTCCCTTGATAAAGAAAACAACCATCAAAAGCTCGGATTCCAAAGTTGACATTTTCGAACAGTTGATAAACCGGATCAAACCCAAAGTCATCATCGAAGTAGGAACGTTCTTGGGCTCGTCAGCTCTCCACATGTTCAACGTGAATCGGAAACTCGGGCTCCAAACCCAGATACTCTGCCTCGACGACTTCCGTGGACAGCCGGGTTTCAAGGACATCAACATGGTAAATGGCGACGTTCTGTTGCTGCAACAGTTCATGCAAAACGTGGTAGATTTCAATGCTACCGATACGGTTTTACCGGTTCCATTCTCGCCGGGATCCGGTCTTGAGAAGCTCTGTGAGTGGGGAATAACGACGGATTTATTAGAGATCAATGCGGGTCATGATTTCCTATCCGTTTGGGGAGATATAAACCGTGCGTATCGGATCTTGAGACCCGGTGGGGTAATTTTTGGTCCCGATTATTTTACCTCATCGGATAACCGTGGGATCAGACGAGCGGTCAATTTGTTTGCAGAAATGAACAATCTCAAGATCCAAACGGACGGTCAGTATTGGATCATGGACACCGCTGCTGCAAAATAGATTTGATCGTATAATAATGAAATTTACCCGAGTGTTAATAGTAATTAAATTTTTTTACCTTAGTGAAATTGTAAGATCATGACTTATCGGTCCAATTTCTGAGTATTCCAAGTCATTTTCAGTTTCCCTATGTAATAATATTTTTGAAATGAAATGAAATTAAATAATTTCTAGTTGAAATAAATTTGAAAAAAAAAATTAATTAAAAACATTTAATTATTATATTAAATAGTGGTACTTTATATAACCATTACCAAACGCAGCGTTTTGGTGCGGGTCAGATCCTAGGATCCGTGCTTTTCTTTCCATATTTTTATGGATCCAGTCCCAAGTTTTGCTTTGTATCAATTTAGTCCTTCATATAAATAAATTCAGAAACTTAACTTTTAGGATCTTAAATTTAATAATTCAAATAGGATGCAGATAATTATAAAAAAAAATGAATATAATTTAAAAAATTAGGAATTTAAATTTGAAAGGAATCCAAATTTAATTTGACGTTGTTTAATAAAAAAATCTGAAATTAAATAAATAATATTTATTAAAATTCCTAAAAATATCAAATAACCTAGATTAATAAATAGAACCTTGATAGGATTATTTAATTTAATAAATAACTTAATTAATTAGTAGAATAATTTTATCTATAATTTCGAAATTTAAAAATGGATGATATCCTAAAATAATGGAGTGTTATCTTATATAAAATTTAAAATTAAATAATATTTATAGATTAAAGAATTTATGAATTAATTAGTGTTTTTAAGTTAATATTTAAAATGAACCATTTAATAGTTAATATATTTATTTAAAAAACTTTTGTAAATGAAATATATTTTTAGAATAAAAAATATGATGCCCTGAGTGTATATAGTCATTTCCAATTTTATATTCAAAATAAAACCATCTTATTATAAAAAGAATATTTACATTTTAATTATAAACACAATTCATAATTAATATTCGAATTAAATTCAAATTATTATTTTAAAATATCAAAATAAAAAAATTAAACATGAAATTATTATTTTTCAAAAGTTAACTTTATTTTCTCTCATTTTTCAACTCTATCAATCAAATAATGAAAAATAATGTAATTTTATTTGATCACAAGACGAGTTGATGTAAAAGTTTAAATAATCACTTCGATTAATGATCAAACTGAATTAATAATAATCAAATCAATTAATTTTTTAAAAATTTAATTATTAATAAAATATTATATAAAATAAAGAATAATTTTTTTAAACATAAATTTAAAGTTAGTTCATGAATTATTGTTTGTACTGCCTAAATAATTCATGGACTTTAAACTTATGTTTAGTTGAGTGGTTATTAATGCTCAACGTTGATTGATTGAATTCAGTGGTTATAATGTATCCACGTTAATTGATTTGAATTCAAAAGCATGGTAATGTAACGTTATATTCGAGAATAGAATTTTCGAAATTATTTATTATTATTTTTATTGATAAGAAAATGTAACCTTGTGCCTTATTAAAAAATCTCCTTAAGCACAATGATTAAAGGAACGGTTGCTCCTAGAGATCACGGGTTCGAGCACCAGCGATGACAGCAGAGTGATTAAGCGATCAATATCAAATGGTGGAGATTATATTCTAGAACATATACTACTATAACACTATTAGCTTGTTCAAAAAAAATCTCCTTAAACCTAGATAGAAGAAAAAGAGTATATAGGTTTCATTTACAAAAGAAAAACAAGACAAACTTGACAACACATGATATTACATAAAATTATGTTTTGTAACGATTTAGATTCTACCAACATTCGGGGGTCGGGTCTAAATCGGGTCACAGGCCTTGTAATTAGGCCTTAAAAACTTATTTGGGCTTGAGTTGTGAGTGGACTTAAACTAAGGTTTTGTGGAAGGGTAAATACGTCTTTTAGGTGGAAGAGGAGAACAATGTGAAGGGGAAAAAAGAGATTTTTCTACAATATTTTCTTTTCTATATATGTTTGAAAACCTTCTACTCTCCCTTCATCGTCTTTCTTTCTTTCTTTCTTTCTTTTACTTTGATGACAAAAGAAAAAAATTGAGAATTTTAAAGATGAAATCTCATTTTGTTGAGGAAGGGTTAATTGCTCAGCTCGAAAGAATCTTCGTCTTGAGGTAAAAATATGTTGAAGTGGTGTTGTGAGTGATTTGAGTGAGGGTTAAAAAGGAAGAACGAGATTGAAGTGTAGAAAACCCCAAATCCAAGATCTTGTTTTGTTTTAGTGTTTTCTTTCACCTAATATTGTTGCAATGATCAATTTTCTCATGTTGTAGTGAAAGGGGTTGAAGGATCGTCAAAGGAGCAAGAAAAAAAAGGCAAAGCTTGAAATTGCAAGGGAGTTTGGTAGCTTTGGAATCAATGTTAGTATGCTTCTAACTCCTATATGTTTATGGCATTCATAGCATTAATGTTGTAGTTTAGTTTGTGATTAAATTAGCTTGTTTGATAGTTATATCTTGTTCATGGTGAAATTTGAAATTGTGGTTATAAATTGTTGAAATGATTGATAATCTATTAGTTATGTTTTGGATAACTTGTTAGTTATGTTTCGGATAACTTATGGGTAAATTTTGGGAAGTTTAGGATTGAATTTAGGTGGTGAAAGATGTGTTTTGGAGCTCTAGACCTGAAAATCTGAGTTTGAGTATTGGTACAAGAAATATCCATATCGATACTTGTGATGGAAAAATGAGAGGTTTTAGGGAGGGAGTACCGATACGGCCACTCCGTGTATCGGTATTCCTGTATTTAGAGAATTTTAGAACCGTTTCAGGGAGGATCTCGTACCGGCACTGGGTTTCGATACACCAAATAGGTGTTCGATATGGGCTTAGAGAAAAAATAATCAGATTATTTGAATGTGTTTTGGGTATCGGTACTCGATGGAGGAGTATCGGTACCGGTGAGTGGTGTACCGATACTCTCTATAGGCGTATTGGTACACACAGTCTAATCTGTCCAAGTTTTAGCATTTGAGTTCAGGGGTAAATAGATTGTGTTAATTACCTTGGTGAGTCTCTTTAGGCCTAAAACGAATAGTAAAATTGAGATAAAGGAATTTCGATCATGCATATAATTTAAGTAGAAAAATATTGGTACACGAAGTGTGTGATGTGAGGTCCGATGTTGTGTGACTCCGGATATACCCGAGGTAAGAAAAAATATGAGGTTCGACGCTTAGTGACTCCGGACACACTCATCCATCGTAAATACATATGTACATTGATGATCATAAGTACTAGGACATTCCACGCAAATATCATGTGTTTAGGCGATAATGTAGAGCCAATCATACTCTTTCATCATAACTTGTTACATGAATTTATTTATGAACTGCATAAATCATGGTTGCGTGGAGATATACCTACTGAGCCTTCGTGTTGAGTTGATTGATCTTGAAGTATGGCCAAGAGGGGGGTGAATTGGCAATTAAAATTTAATCGGAAAATTTTTGGTAAAAGTGTGAAATTTAAGGACAAACGATTTATAGTGGTTCAAGCTTCGGAACAAGCTCTACATCCACTACCTTAGCTCCCACTAAGGATTTTGAAACCAATTCACTATTGAATTCGACCTTTTTCACGGTTCAAGGGATAACCGTTACAAACAAATCAATTTTCTACCCAAAATTGATTTGGACCTCACAAGGTGTTACAAGAGATTAAAGTGGGCTAAAAAGAATTCTCTTACAAGAAATAAATGCCCCAAATACAAACAAAACTCTCCCCAAACTCAGATTACAAATAATCAAAGTGAAATTACAAGAATTGGGAGCAAAGATATGCAATTAAGTGCTTTGAGTTGGATTTTTGTGCTTGGATGTTGCTTGAGGTTCAAAAGTTGTTAATGCTACTTGAACATCTTTATTTTATATGTCCTCATTGATTTCTAACCGTTGTGGTTGTTGGGAAATGAAATAAAGACGTTGAGACTTCATCTTCCCGTCATAAATGCTCTTCTGCAGACACAGGTATCGATACTCGGGAAACCTGTTTCGGAACAACCTATAAAAAGAAAGAGACGTTGTGCATTTAATAGGGAGGGTATCGAAACAGGTATCGATGCCATTACTAAACTATAATGGTGGGTATCGAACCATGTTTCGAAACATCTCAACCATCATTTAAAGTTTTAACTGCCACCAATGGTCAACTCATTAAATGCTAAAATAGCCGTTGGAAATTAAAGGGTGTATCGATACCAGTATCGATACCTTGAGTCCTATTTTAAAAGATTTTTTAAAACAAATAAAAATACTCGATGTGGTTCGATACATGGTTCGAAACATGCGTTTTCAGTGGCATAATGGTATCGAACCATGTTTCGATACTTGTTCTTAGTTTCAAAAACAAGGCTTTAAAATGCAGTAGGGTATCGATACCGGTTGAAATGGTATCGATACTCTCGTATCAAAATACTTAGAAATTTTATTTCAAAGTTCTTGGTTTGACTTGAAATCAAAAATTTGACTTAAGGACTTAAAAAATTTATCACAAAATAGTCCTTATTCATAATTGTTATATCAAAATCAATTTTGGTTTTACAATCTCCCCCTTTTTGATATAACAAAACCATTATGAATTTTTAAGTTTAAAAGCACACTTTTAGGTTCCAAGACTTTGAAATAAATTTTAAAAGGACTCCCCCTTAATAGGTGCATAACTTTAAATTCTACAAATATTTCTCCCCCTTTTTGTTAGATCAAAATCAATATGAGGCATAACGCATAACAAACATAGCATTTAAATAAAATTATAATCCATAGCATTAAATATTCAAAATCCAACAAGAACAAGAACTAAAGCCAAAGCAACAAAAAGAAATCCAAAGCATAAAGAAATAACATAGGTGCATAAGTCTATATGAAATGAGAATGCAACAAGAACTTAAAGAAAAACATAACTAGTCTTAAAGCCAAAGCAAAGCAAAGGTAAAACGTTAAGGATCACTCATCGCCCATATCCGCGTCATCATCACCATCCTCACCTTCATCACTCTCATCGTCATCTTCGTCCTCATCATCATCTCCATCTTTGTTGGAAGTGGTTTGCATGTAACGGAGAGCTTCAATGGAGATCCTCATGGAAGTGCTTTGATTCTCCAAGCCTGTCAATCTCTTATCCAAAGCATCAAAGCGAGAATTGAATTGAGTGGACAAAGAATCAAACCTTCCATCTAGAGAGTCGAAACGAGCATCCATACTAGCAAAGCGAGCATCCAAACTATCAAACCGTGAGGTGAGAAAGTCCATAAGCTTGGCGTTTGGTGCAAGTTGTCGAAGAGGATCCGGATCAACAACGGGAGGAGGAGGAGAAGGAGGACCGCGAACCCATTCACCATTGGAGGCATATTGAAAGTGAGAGCGATTGAGAGAAGTTTCTCTTATGGGTTCCTTTACCGATTCCACCTTGTCGTAAGAGCAATCAATTCCCAAATGCAAAAATATAGAACTGAGAATGCAAGCATAGGGAAAAGACTTGACAAGAGGAGTGGCACGATTAGAGATATGTCACACAATGTCGGAGAAAACAATCTGAGCAAGATTTGGTCGACGAGCTTCACGGAAACACTTCAACCAAAAATTGTCAACTTGACGAATCCTGGAGTACTTACCGTTTGATGGACGAATCCACCAAGATATAATGAGGTGCAAGAACTGGTCATGAACGTCAAGCGAGATAACCGACCCGGTAAAGTATCCGAGAGAGTCTTCGTCGTCAAGGCCAACATCCTCAAGACCAAACGCATCAACAAAGGTGCCGACATCGACTCGGAAAGTACGACCCATAAAGTAAGAATCAATCGCCACAACTTTGCTCTTATCCTTAGATAGAATGCACTTAGCATTAGCATAAAAGAGAAGGACAAGAGTCGGAAAGAACTTGCCGGAATGGGTGAGAAAAGGCAAAAACTTCCCCTCGATGATTTGATCATAATAACGAAATGGGAACTTGTAGGATGTCATGAAGTCAACATCCACACATCGCTCCTTTTTAAGCGAGTAGTCTCGGAAGTTGTTAAAGTTATCAAATCTCCCCGGACCATCCAAGCAACGATCAAACACCACATGCAAATTAACACGAGGAACACGAGTAGTAGATGAACTCCCGGCCTCGGTACGAGCACGTTTCTTTGGTGCCATGATCTAGAGATTTAACAGAATTGGATTAGTTATATTTAAAAATATGTATGCTCTATCAACCTAATTCAATCCTATTAATCAATAATTCAAGGTAATTGAGAATTTAAAGAAAATTTTGCTTGAAAAAAAACAGTGAAAACTAATACGAGAAAATTAATTTATATTCGAATGAAAAAAAATTGATTTTGAAAAATTTTCGTAGGATTATGAAAACCCATACAAGAAGCATTCAAAATATGTTCAAAATCTAAATTTTAACATCATAAAAATCAACGAAAAAAAGGTTTTTCGAAAATTACCTTGATTATGGATTAGGAAGAATTTGTAATTTTTGGAGCACCAAAAGTTGATATGATCTTGGCTTTGATGTATAGAGTGAAACCCCCAAAGAAAAACGTTGAAATTTTGGTGAAAGTTGATGGATTTGAGGGGTTTTTAAAGGGAAAGCCGGCTAGGGTTTGAGAGAGGGGTTTTTGGAAAGTTTTAATTTGAATAAGATTAGGTTTTTGTGTCTTTTAAAGCAAACTTCAGCCGCGTGTATCGGAACAGGTATCGAAACAGCTTGTTTTGATGCTAGTATCGATACCCTGGTATCGATGCTGGTATCGATACAGTTCTTCCCAGAACATACCCAGATGAACACGATGAACAGGTATCGAAACAGGTGTTAGCTGTATCGATACCCCTTAACGAGCTTTGCATTTTAGGCTTCTAAAGTACTAGAAATGAGTCTCTAAAGCTCCTATAAGCATGCAAAAGATGTTATGACAAGATTATAGTGCAAAAACAAGTTCATACTCCCCCTAGCAACATGCATAGAAGCAACAAGATACAAAAACAACATAGGCATGATTTTAATCAAGATTCAAGCAAAAAACATAAAAACAACACTTAAGAGGTCAAGATAGGCTAGTTAGACCTAACTCTCTCCTAAGGGTCCAAAAACGCTCCTTATCCAATGGTTTGGTAAAAATGTCCGCTAATTGGTTTAAGGTGTCAACAAACTCTAAAACAACATCATTTTTAGACACATGATCTCTAATAAAGTGGTGTCTAATTTCTATGTGTTTGGTTCTAGAGTGTTGAATGGGGTTCTTGGTAAGACATATGGCACTAGTATTATCACACTTAAGAGGTATGATTTCTACCTTAATGCCATAATCTAAGAGTTGTTGCTTCATCCATAAAACTTGAGCACAACAACTCCCTAAGGATATGTATTTCGCTTCGGTGGTAGATAGGGCTACACTATTTTGTTTCTTAGAGAACCAAGATATGAGCATACTACCTAGGAATTGACATATTCCAGAAGTACTTTTCCTATCTATCTTACAACCTCCATAATCCGCATCCGAATAAGCATGCAAATCAAAGGATGAGACTTTAGGATACCAAAGACCTAAACAAGGTGTGTCTCTAAGGTACCTAAAAATTCTCTTAATGGCTACTAAGTGTGATTCTCTAGGACTAGCTTGAAACCTAGCACACAAGCAAACACTAAACATGATATTGGGTCTACTTGCGGTAAGGTAAAGCAAAGAACCTATCATGGATCTATATAATTTAGAATCAACACACTTACCTCCTTCATCCTTGTCAAGCTTAGTAGATGAGCTCATAGGAGTGGCTTGAGGTTTCACATTCTCCAAGCCAAACTTCTTGAGCATATCCTTGATGTATTTTGCTTGATTAATGAAGGTGCCATCCTTCCTTTGCTTAATTTGGAGTCCCAAGAAGAATGAGAGCTCTCTCATCATGCTCATCTTGAATTCACCTTGCATTAGCTTAGAAAATTCTTGACAATAACATTCATTAGTAGATCCAAAAATTATATCATCAACATAAATTTGAACTAATAAGATGTCATTTTTAAACATTTTTATAAAAAGTGTAGTATTCATCTTCCCTTTTTCAAAACTTTTTTCAATTAAAAAATTTGAAAGTCTTTCATACCAAGCTCTAGGAGCTTGTTTCAAACCATATAAAGCTTTTGTTAATTTAAATACATGGTTTGGAAATTTTGGATCTTCAAAACCCGGTGGTTGTTCAACATACACTTCTTCATTTATAAAACCATTTAAGAAAGCACTTTTGGCATCCATTTGAAAAAGCTTGAAATCATGATAACATGCAAATGCAAGTAGCATCCTAATGGCTTCCATTCTAGCTACAGGTGCATAGGTTTCATCGAAATCTATTCCCTCTTCTTGAGTGTAACCTTAAGCAACTAATCTAGCTTTATTTCTCACAATGTTACCACTCTCATCTAGTTTGTTTCTAAAGACCCATTTAGTTTCTATAGTAGATTTATCATTAGGCCTATCAACTAATGTCCACACATTACTTCTCTCAAATTGATTAAACTCTTCTTGCATAGCCAATATCCAATAATCATCACCTAAAGCTTCTTTGATATTTTTAGGCTCTATGCATGAGATAAAAGCAATATGGTTCATTAATCTAAGAGAAGAACGAGTAGTTACTCCCTTGGATGGATCACCCAAGATTTCACCACTTTTGACATAGTTGAACTCCCTTGGGTAGCTCACTTCCATTTCTTCAAGCTTTACATCTCCTAAAGCTTCTATTGGAGGATCTTGTGTTTCCTCATTGGTTGGAACCCCATCCACCTTTGATGCTTGTCCATCATCAATGGTTTCAATGATTCCTACATCATCATCATCACAAGATTCCTTCCTAGGAAGGAGGTTATCATCGAAGACCACATGTATTGACTCTTCTACAACTAAGGTTCTTTTGTTGAAAACTCTATAAGCCTTTGAATTTAAAGAATATCCAAGAAAAATAGCTTCATCACTTTTTGCATCAAATTTACCTAAATTGTCTTTTCCATTATTCAAAACAAAACACTTGTACCCAAAAGTGTGAAAATAGCTAATGTTAGGCTTCTTTGATTTTAAAATCTCATAAGGAGTCTTTTTCAAAATTGGCCTAATCATTACACGATTTATAATGTAACAAGAAGTGTTTGTGGCTTCCGCCCAAAAATACTTAGGTAAATTGTTTTCACAAAGCATGGTCCTAGCCATTTCTTCTAAAGTTCTATTTTTCCTCTCAACTACCCCATTTTGTTGAGGAGTGCGAGGAGCCGAAAAATTGTGGCTAATCCCATTTTCATTACAAAAATTCTCAAAACCTAAATTTTGAAATTCGGTTCCATGATCACTTCTAATATGATAAATTCTTTGATCAAGATCATTTTGAGAAATATTTGAAAATGTGATGAATTTTTCTAATGCTTCATCTTTGGTACTTAAAAATAGAACCCAAGTGTATCTAGAGTAATCATCAACAATAACAAATGCATATGATTTTCCACCCAAGCTAGTAGTCCTAATAGGTCCAAAGAGATCCATATGGATCAATTGTAATACTCTACTAGTTGAAACATCATTAATGGACTTAATAGAAACTCTCTTTTGTTTACCCTTAGCACATGCATCACAAACTTTATCTAAGGAGAACTTGAGCTTAGGTAAACCTCTAACTAGATTTTGGGAGGCTAGTTTCTCTAAAACACTTATGCTAGCATGTCCTAGTTTTCTATGCCATAACCATGCATCATTTTCATCATTAGCAACTAAGCATGCATGAGAAATGTTTATGTCATCTAAGTTCACCATATAGATATTTCCTATGTGATGACCTATGAGCATTGTTCTATTTGATTCTATGTCTATTATTTTGCAACCATGTTTATCAAAAGAAACATAGAAACCTTTATCACACAATTGACTAATGCTCAACAAATTATGCTTAAGACCATTAACAAGTAAGACATTTTCAATTAAAATAGAGGAGTGATTACCAATAGAGCCAATACCTTCAATTTGGCCTTTGGAGTTATCACCAAATGTCACTACTCCACCATTTTTGAGCTCTAACTCCTTAAATCGTCTCTTGTCTCCGGTCATATGCCTTGAGCATCCACTATCAAGGTACCACATGTTTTGACTTGAAGCTTTGGCCTTGAAGCAATGCTCAACCTACAAACAAAGATTTAGTTTTTGACTTTTGGTACCCAAATCATTTTGGGTCCATGAGAGTTAGTTCCCAAAAGCTTGGTTCCCTTAGGAATCCAAGATGCAATGACATTAATATTATTAGAAATAATGAGTTCCTTAGGAACCCACACACTCCTAATTTTTATATATCTAGCATGCCTTTGAAAACTTCTTTGTTTGTGGCCATAAAAGTTCTTTTTCACATGGTTGGGTTTTGAAGAGCTTCCTTTTTCAAAAGTAGAACTATCAACCACTTTGATTTGATCTTTAAGCCCATTCACCACTTTGTGGTGATTATCACTCAAGTTAGAAATAAGGTTGTTTAAATCCACATTTTCATTTTGAAAGAACTTTAAATCATCACTTAAAGTAACAACCTTTTTTTCTAAATCCAAAATCGTTTTTTTTAAAGAATCATTTTTCGTTTCTAAATCGAAAATAGTTTTCTTGCTTTTCAAAATTGATTCTTTGAATTTTAAAACCAACTCATCATAAATATCTTGCAATTCATCATAAGCATCATATAGTTCATCATATGTAAGATCATTGCAAGTGGAATCAAAGGTTACCTTAGGCTCATCAAGAGCCATGAGACAAAGGTTGGTTACTTCATTGTCTTCATCGGATGATAACTCCTCATCACTCCATGTGGCAACATGAGCCTTTTGTTTCTTCTTCTTGTCAAAACCCTTCTTTTTGTATTGTGGGCAATCGGTCCTAATGTGATCGGGTTTCTTGCATTCATAGTAAATAATTTGATCTTTCTCATCTTCTTTGCCCTTTGACTTAAAATCCTTCTTTCTTTGGAATCTCCTATTCCTATTTGCCCTCATGAGTCTAGTGAATCTTTTGGCTACCATAGCCAATTCTTCTAACTCTTCTTCTTCACTAGAATCTACTTCTTCTTGTGACATTGAGGCTTTGAGAGCAATCCCTTGCTTCTTCTTCTCAACCTCTCTCTTTTCAATCTTCACCTCTTCTTTCTTCTTTTCTTCTTCTCTTCCTTTCCTCATGATCTCATAGGTGAGAAGAGATCCCACAAGAGCATCAAGCTTTAGAGTCTTCAAATCTTTGGCTTCAATGATAGCCGTTCTCTTGCTATCCCAAGACTCGGGAAGAGAGTAGATGAGCTTTCGAATGAGTTTCTCTTCCGGAATGATCTCACCGAAACCCTTAAGACCATTGACGATCACCGAGAATCTATCGAACATCTTGGTGATGTCTTCATCCGGCTCCATCTTGAAATTCTCATAGTTGAGATTTAGAAGACCTATCTTTGTTTCCTTGACATCATTTGTGCCCTCATAAGTTGTCTCCAAGGAGTCTCATACTTCTTTGGCACTTGTGCAAGATGACATCTTTGAGTAGATGTCGGGACCAAGTGCACAAAAAAGAATGTGAAGAGCTTTGTCGTTTGTGGATATCCTTCTTCTTTCTTCATCGGTCATCTCATTTCTCTTCTTAGGCACTTGCCGATCTCCTTCTTGCTTCATAGGAATTGAGGGACCATCTTCAATTATATCCCAAAGGACATAATCATTAGAGTTGATGAACAACCTCATCCTATTCTTCCAATAGGGGTAGTTGTCTACATTAAAGAAGGGTGGCTTGGTGATGGAATGTGACTCGTTCCATGAACCGGAGGTGGAGGCCATTTGATTCTTCTTGTAGATGTGATCAACACGCCTTGGATCTTCTTTGGTAGATGTGAATCTCTTCAAAGATTAGGCTCTGATACCAATTGTTGAGTTGATCGATCTTGAAGTATGGCCAAGAGGGGGGTGAATTGGCAATTAAAATTTAGTCGGAAAATTTTTGGTAAAAGTGTGAAATTTAAGGACAAACGATTTATAGTGGTTCAAGCTTCGGAACAAGCTCTACATCCACTACCTTAGCTCTCACTAAGGATTTTGAAACCAATTCACTATTGAATTCGACCTTTTTCTCGGTTCAAGGGATAACCGTTACAAACAAATCAATTTTCTACCAAAAATTGATTTGGACCTCACAAGGTGTTACAAGAGATTAAAGTGGGCTAAAAAGAATTCTCTCACAAGAAATAAATGCCCCAAATACAAACAAAACTCTCCCCAAACTCAGATTACAAATAATCAAAGTGAAATTACAAGAGTTGGGAGCAAAGATATGCAATTAAGTGCTTTGAGTTGGATTTTTGTGCTTGGATGTTGCTTGAGGTTCAAAAGTTGTTAATGCTGCTTGAACATCTTCATTTTATATGTCCTCATTGATTTCTAACCGTTGTGGTTGTTGGGAAATGAAATAAAGACGTTGAGACTTCATCTTCCCGTCATAAATGCTCTTCTGCAGACACAGGTATCGATACTCGGGAAACCTGTTTCGGAACAGCCTATAAAAAGAAAGAGACGTTGTGCATTTAATAGGGAGGGTATCGAAACAGGTATCGATGCCATTACTAAGCTGTAATGGTGGGTATCGAACCATGTTTCGGAACATCTCAACCATCATTTAAAGTTTTAACTGCCACCAACGGTCAACTCATTAAATGCTAAAATAGCCGTTGGGAATTAAAGGGTGTATCGATACCAGTATCGATACCTTGAGTCCTATTTTAAAAGATTTTTTAAAACAAATAAAAATACTCGATGTGGTTCGATACATGGTTCGAAACATGCGTTTCCAGTGGCATAATGGTATCGAACCATGTTTTGATACTTGTTCTTAGTTTCAAAAACAAGGCTTCAAAATGCAGTAGGGTATCGATACCGGTTGAAATGGTATCGATACTCTCGTATCAAAACACTTAGAAATTTTATTTCAAAGTTCTTGGTTTGACTTGAAATCAAAAATTTGACTTAAGGACTTAAAAAATTTATCACAAAATAGTCCTTATTCATAATTGTTATATCAAAATCAATTTTGGTTTTACACTTCGGTAGTTAAGCATTCAAAATTCTTTATTTTCCGTAAGCATGGTATTAGGTAAAGATCCGTTCGAGGGGTACCATCAGCGGTAGGTTCGACATCGATTATATGAAAGAGTACACTACTTAGATGAGCCATGTATTCTGTGACCTATTCGAGTCATGTAACTCTTATGAACTTTGTATTTGGTCGAATGTTAATTGTTTTAATTTTGCAGCTCTTAAATGCTTTTGGACTTTGAATTTATATTTTGAGTTTGGTTTTAATTGGGTTTGGCCGATGGGCCTTGATTTGGAAATGAAAAAGAAATTTGAAATTTTTGAAATTCGGGTTGGGTTTGAAGCACAAATGTTTCATCCGAAATCGAGGGTGTTACATATTCCATATCTTGATGGACACTCTCCATAATAAATTTTGGTGGATCACTAAAATGTTGTTCACCAATTAGAGTCCCTCGAAGTAACAAAGTCAAATGATCAACGACCATATTAGTCATTCTATTAACTCGTTGAATATAAACCTCCCAATTTCTTTCAATCATTTCTCGAATACTAACAACTAAAGCATACCCATTCAAGCTCATGGAATCACCTTTAAGAATAGCTTCAACAATTGTATTGTCTGTTTCGACGATAACCTTACACCGATCCAATCTCCAACAATGATTAAGGTCATCCGACACAGTCCACATCTCGAACATAAGGACAGTGCATATTCCAATACTTTGAGGAAAAAAAACAAATAACCAATCACCTTAAGATTTTTAGTATTTCTTAATTAATTTAATGATGTTCAACGATAATGATATTTAATTGTGTTTGACGTAAGCGGTAGACTCATCCTCTAATTGAGAAATTATATTACGGATCATTTCTGCCACGTAATTTATGGGACCATCCAATCAAATATATCCAATTAATTATTTTTTTCTACCTCATATTTTTTTACCAAATAAATCTTCACTTGGTAAAAACTATTTTAAACTTAATTTAGCAAATAAATTTTTTACTAAGTGAATCTTATTTTAAATTATGTTAGACGAAAAATTACATTATAAGTCATTCTCACCACGTTATGTACAGAATCAACCAATTAAATACATTCTTACCACATCGTCTATGCAAGAATGACTCGCGATATAATAGACTATGTTGAATGTTTCTTTACTTGTGTCACCATTAACCACGTGTCCCACCTCATTGCAAAATGCCAATTTTTTTCGCGTTAACCACATGACTAAAATATTTGTTCATGCACTTCGAAGTCAACTAAAGAAACCCATTTCTTAAATGAATAAAATAAGAGTCGTGACCAAAAAAATATTTTATCCAACGGAAAACGAAAGGAATAATAGTGAAATTAACAAAACAAACTTATTAGTTTGATAGTTATAAATATTTATGTATTTTATTTTTTTATATTAATTCCAATTTTAACATTTATAAAAAAAATTATAAGAGAATGTGTCTGATTAAGAATAACTTATGATCTATCTTGTCTCATTTAAAGCCTCATTAAGAAAAAAAAAAAAACTTTGATACACAAGGTGTGTAAATTTGTCTCATTTAAAGCTTATACAAGCTTTTTAATTTAATTTTATTAATACTTATTATTAGAAAACTATTTTTTAATACTTATTTTTATAGCCTATTTTTTAACGTTTGCTCTAGGGTCATTAAAATTAATCTCAAGAACGACTCTGACCCTACACACCACATGCATCTGCCACTGTGTAAGAAAGCGAAAAGATAAACATAAAAAATAGAGAATGAAATAAATCCTCGAATGATAAGGGTTTTGATTCTTTTAAATGATATAAACATACACATCATATCAAAATTCACATTTAGCGTCACAACTGACGAAAAAATGATAATTCAAAATTTTAATATTTTTAACGATATAAAATAATTTATAATTTATTTCCTGATCAAATAAGGCTTCGTTCAACGTCACTATCAAAATCTTAGTTTAGATCGAGAAATCGTGTTTTGAGAAGAAAAAAATTAACCTTTCTAGACAAATCGGTTTAGAGTTAATCTTATGTAGAAATAGAGTGAAAACGTCAAAATAATTTGTTTAATTAATTTTTTTTTTAAATTAAATAGAAAAACTCTATCGAACGTAACCTAAACTATACAATTAAGACAAGCTGGCCATTAGTACATGTACTGTTTGGTTTTCATTGAATCCCTAGAAGAAACAAATTGTCCTTGCTGAATTCTAGCCACTGCTTCTATTGCTTTATCAGCTTCAGCACAATAATAACAATAATAACAGTAGTAGCACGTTTTTTTATTTGTTTTTTCAATAATGGAAGCATGAACCAAGTCAAGATTTCAGCTTTTGAAAATTGTTATTTTCGCCACGTTATTCATAAGATCAATTAATCAAATACACTAATTTTATTAATTTTTTATTTTATCTTTATATCAAGTGAATCTTTACTTGATAAAAATTATTTTTAAATTTAATTTATAATAAATTTTACTTGATAAAAAGATAAAATAAAAATATAATGAAATAAATATATTTGATTAGTTAGTCTCATAGATGAAATGACGAGAATGACCCATAATATATTCTCATTTTTTAGATGAAAGCCATAATACCTCCTATCGAAAAATTATTACATAATCTCGACTTACCATATTATTCATGGTCTTATCCAATGATATACATCTATTTAATGAAGATTTATCTTAAAAAAATAAATAAAGATTCACTTTAAAAGATAAACAAAATAAAATTATATTATTAAATAAAATTAGATATGATATGATAAGACGGATGTTATAATTTTTTCTCCTACCATAGTTATGTTATTGTTGGTATTATGAAAATTTCAAAAATATTTATATAGTTTAAACATTATTTTTTATTATTTATTGGTGATTTGATTTTATATTTTTAAAAATTTTAAATTTTCATATCTTTAATTTATTTAATAGTAGTATAATTTTTAAAATTTTCGCATATGATTATTAATTCATTTTCTTATAATTCTATACTCTTCTGATTAAATATTATAATATTTTGTTGCTGTCGAATGAACCTCAAATAAAATATATAATATTTTTGATAATGTATCAAATAATTATTCGATTAGGTAACGATATTATTTTATTAAAAAATTAATTATATATAATTTAATAATTTCTAATTGGAAGAAGAAAATATAAATATCTAACTACTTGCCTCTAGTATGGCTTTAACTTGGGTTAGCAATGTATATGCCTTAACTTTACCATCAAACCAAAGGATGAGTGTACAACGGGTGTCAAATACTGCTGAATATCGTTAATGTTGAACACCGCTGAATATTATTAAACTAATTTATAAAGAATAAAAATTTAAAGGACTAATCATACAATTATTAATTATATGTTGAGTTTATCACACTTTTATTAATTACATACTGAGTTCTTGAAATTTTAAATTTTTATTAATTAATTTAATGATATTCAATAATATTAAATTAATTTCTTTTACATTTTTATGTAGCATGTTACAGATCATTCGAATATGAATGCTCCTAGTTTACCTAAAAAGTTTTTCTAAGTTTTTTTAAATCTTACTTGAATATATTAATTTATAAATATACTTGATTTAATTTATTAATTTAAAAATTAAATTAAATGTAAAAATTTTAAAATTTTAATTATTTTTTTCCTAAATTTTTTAAAACCTTTTACACTCTTTAAGCCAATAATATTTGAATAAGACATTGAAACTCAAAGGATAGACAAAGAAACATATAGCAACAAAACGGAACTCAAAGGATCGTTTTATTTTATTTTATTTTATTTTAAATATCTAGTTATAATTATTATAATATATATGTACTTTACGATTGCTCATGTTTTGGTTTTAAAATCCACGATTATTTGATTTTAAATTATATTAGTTGCCTCGTTTTGACATGTTGAATTCGAATCTAATATTTGTTTCACGAAAAAATATCTCAAATCCTGTAAATTTTATTTGAAATTTTTGATTTCTCACTTCCGATCTCTTTTTCGTGGACTTCAGAGTATTTTTCGACAAAATAAAGATCAAATTCAGACTCAAAGAACTAAGATGAGGCGACCAATGAAATTTAGGATTAAAAAGTCACCATCTACGACCATTAACAGTGTCGTCTGACAACGATAAATGATAATCGACAAATAATTGAATTTAATTTTATATTTTAATTTTTTTACATTAATAGTAAATAAAATGAAAAAAAACAGAAGTAACCAAAACATGAATAATTTAAAAATTCAATTAATAAGTTAAACAAATTAAAAATTGTGTGACTAAAATAAAAATAAAAATATAATTTAGTGATGATATGTGTATTTTACCTAAATATAAAAGTAGTACGAGAATATGAAACAAAATATTAATCATATAAAATAATTAAATTAAATTTTATATTATATTATTCTTATATATAACATGTGGGGAAAACATGTTTGGATCTCATCTCTCTAGATTTCCACACAGAATTCACTTTATCCTCGTTTCTCTCCTTTTTCTTGCATCTCTGACTATTCCAGTTCACACGGCTTTTTTTCCCGACAGCCATGGAAGAGATGATAATATCTTCATCCTCGTCATCGTCACTGGTTTCATTTTCCCAGGAAACTCCATCTTCAACCCTACAGAAGAAGCTTCAAATCGTAGTCAAAAACCAGCAACATCGGTGGGAATATGCTATATTCTGGCAGACATCAAACGACGACCAAGGTCGTTTGTTCTTGTCTTGGGAAGATGGACATTTTCAGGGAACCAAAGCCTCATCTCCGAAACCGGCAAAACCTGACAACATTTCCGACGTTCAAGACATGCATAATGAACGAAGAAAGGTCATGAAAGGACTCCAAGCCCTCATCGGAGACAACCATGAAATCGACGTGCCGTTGATCGACGGCACTGATATCTCCGACGCGGAGTGGTACTATGTGATGTCTATGGCTCGATCTTTCTCCGCCGGCGATGGGGTTCTCGGCAAGGCTCTTAGCAGTGGGTCTTTGATTTGGTTAACCGGTGCTGTTCAGCTGCAGTTTTATGATTGTGAAAGAGCTAGAGAAGCACAGTTCCATGGCATACAAACACTTGTTTGTATACCGACTGCTTCTGGAGTTCTTGAGCTTGGATCCTCGGAAATGATCGAGGAAAATTGGGGATTAGTCCAACACGTGAAATCCCTATTCGGATCCGATCAGAATCAAAATCCGATTTCAAATTTATCCCAGAGTTCGATCTCACTCGCCGACATCGGCAGAACAGACGTTATTCATGAAGAACATGGTAATAAAACCAAGCAAGTTTTCACAACGAAACCTCTGCAATCTTCTTATGTAGACTCGGAGCACTCGGATTCCGACCCTCCACTACGTGCCACGAAGAAAAGTGGAAGAAAACCGGGTGTCGGACGAGAGAAACCGTTGAACCACGTGGAAGCGGAGAGACATCGGCGTCAGAAGTTGAACCACAGGTTCTACGCGCTCCGAGCTGTAGTCCCGAATGTCTCACGCATGGACAAAGCATCGCTCTTGTCCGATGCCGTGGCGTACATCGGCGACCTAAAGTCGAAAGTGGAGCACTTGGAATCACGGCTCCATAAAAACTGTAAGAAAGTAAAGGTGGAAATGAGTCAACTGACTAATTACTCCATGGATAACCAAAGCACCACCAACACTTTCGAGGAACAAGCTGCAACCAGGCCAAGGTATAGCCATTCATCAGCCGCAACCGGCGGATGGCGCCACCTACAACTCGATATCAAGATCATGGGAAACGACGATGCGATGATCAGAGTTCAATCCGAGAATGTGAACTATCCGAGTGCTAGGTTAATGGGTGCACTCCGTGAGTTGGAGTTTCAAGTTCATCACGCAAGCATGTCGTGTGTTAACCAGTTCATGGTCCAGGATATCGTCGTCAAGATCCCCCATGGATTGAGAACCGAAGAAGCTCTCAGATCTGCCATTCTCCGGCGACTAGGGCATTAAGATCATTACTTAGCGTGTAATAATATCCAGATGTTAAACAATAAATAATTTGACATTTTTATTATATATTTATAACGGATTCATAATTTTATGTTAAACAATAAATAAAAAATATATATTTTAATTAAATAAAAAAATAACTAAAATTTCCAGATGTCTCAGGTCCATCGACAACTATAATTTAAAATTGTCCCCCCACCAAAGACTGAAAAAGCAAACAAAAAACCTATTTTTGTATGGTCTTGTCTATCCCATCTCTGTTCGGGGACTATAATGAATTGAAAGGTATCCTAACGATATTTACGGCTATAAAATAAAGATGTTCCTGTACTAAAATATAAATTTAGGTTTAGATTTAAAATTAAAGATTAAAATGTATAGTCGGGATATAAAAATTAAGGATAAAGTATATTCTTGGGACATAAAGTTTAAAGTTTAGGGTTTAAAAAAAATAAAATAAAGATTTAAAATTTATTTATTTTTTATAGTTTTAAATTAAAATATAAAAAGGAATACTGAAAAAGAGAAGAAAATTTTTGTCCACGTTAAATGATTTCATGTACTTCAAACTCATCTTGCCTAATATACTCATTTAAAGACATGTTCTTGTTCCTCGGTCGATAGCCAGACAGCCAGACAGTCATGAACTCGTAGGCTGATAAGATTTGTGTGGTGGAAAAAGCGACGAGACTATTGCATTGGGCACCACCTTCACGTGAAATGACAACGACAGGCCCACTGACTGCTGAACTGGGTGTAGGCTCGACTTGAAACTAATTTCTTATGATCCAAAGCACGACATTCATAATAATTCTGTAATAATGCCATAGGAATTAGTGTTCAACAAAAGAATGTCTTAGGCATTGCCCTTAGATTGGCCTGTTCTGCAATAAAGTATTGAGATGAAGTAGCCAGAATGCTACGGTCTCTGCTGCAAATTTTCAGAATAATTGTCATATGACAAGTGCCATTTTTTCTGCTATAAATGTGGAGCTTCACTGCTCTTGTTTCGACACAGAAACAACTCGGTCGTGTAACAGAGTGACCTAAGAAATGGCTTTGAAGCTTAGAATATCTGTTTCGTTCATCTGCTTGATGGTTTTGGTGCTAGCTACTGGTTCTAATGGTGGTGGGATTTCCATCTACTGGGGCCAAAATGGTAACGAAGGCACTCTAGCGGAGACTTGTGCGACGGGGAAGTACGAATATGTGAATTTAGCCTTCTTGGCAACATTTGGTAGTGGCCGGACTCCCATGATGAACCTTGCTGGTCATTGTGATCCCTATAGCAATGGCTGCACCGGGTTGAGCTCCGACATTAAATCATGTCAAGCCAAAGGTGTTAAAGTCATTCTGTCTTTGGGTGGAGGCGCCGGTAGTTACTCCCTCGCTTCCTCCGATGATGCTAGACAAGTTGCGACTTATCTTTGGAACAATTTCTTGGGGGGAACGTCATCGTCTCGACCTCTTGGACCCGCTGTTCTCGATGGAATTGACTTTGATATCGAGGGAGGAACAGACGAACATTGGGATGATCTCGCAAAGTACCTGTCAGGATATAGCAAGAAAGGCAAGAAAGTATACTTAACGGCAGCTCCTCAATGCCCATTCCCTGATGCCTTGGTTGGAAATGCACTCAAAACAGGCCTCTTTGATTATGTTTGGGTCCAGTTCTATAACAACCCTCCTTGCCAGTACTCATCTGCTGATATTGCCAACCTTGAAGATGCATGGAAACAATGGACTTCAGATATCCCCGCGACGAAGATTTTCCTAGGCCTACCAGCATCCCCTGATGCAGCCGGAAGCGGTTTCATCCCTGTAAATGATCTCACATCCAAAGTTCTCCCTGCCATAAAGAATTCCTCCAAGTACGGCGGCGTTATGCTTTGGTCCAAGTACTACGATGATCAAAGTGGATACAGCTCTTCCGTCAAGAGCCATGTCTGAAATCTATACATACACAATTCACACACATACTTGTAATATAAACATATGTTCTACTTTTATGTAATTATATTCGGTTATGCTGTCTGTATTCGAATTTTATTTCTACCTGCGAGCCACAGTTATACATAGCAAGTGCAGTCATTCCAGTGGGGACTAATTGATAAATTTTCTGCAACAACTCAGAATATGGCCATTGATATTCAAGTGCAGTAAATGTATTGATTCCTCTGTCAATACATTCATTTTTTGCACATCATAAGCTAGTACAAGGTAAGTAATATATTGCTTCAGTTAGCACCTCCAACAAATCCTAGAAACTATAAATTTTGATCCAACACTAAGAACTACACCATTATATTGCAAATTACATAAACAACAGTCACCATTCATCTCAATGATCAACAACCAACATATAGACATTTCACCATTCACCTCCTCTGGTATTTACAATCCCTAGATTCCGTGTCTTCTTGATCGGCTTACTCAACTGGAATATCGGGTGCCTGCATAACCACCTTACACCATTTCTTAAATTTAGCCGGTCCCCGTTGTCATAACCGCCTCTACATTCAGTTTCAACACTCCCCGATTTGCATTCATTTAAGATGTTACCTGAAATGGATGCAAATTCATGTTCTCTGTCACTATTCCGAAAGCTCCATAGTTTGTCTTCAGGCACACGTTCAAGTCTACTAAGTGTGGCAACCCTCATGAGCTTAGTAGTGTCAGGTTTCTCATGAGCTTTCCCATGGGAGACACCACTGTTGATAGTTTCAGAATGGATGTCGTTTTTGCTAGTAGGACAATCTGAGCTTGATAGAAGCAGCCAGTCCTTGGCAGCCGACTCCTCCCTTTCGCGAATCGTCTTTAAGATCAGTGTTTTGAGGAAGTTCATCACTTGCACCGCGTGAATCAATGCCGTCAAAGGATCAGCCATCTGCAATAGCCAGAGATATGCCTCTTATGCAGTATTTTCTTAACTAAAACTAGTGTTTAAACAGACCCCTAGGCAGGGTGCAGCATTAACTACCAAGACCCCTAGCATCTACCAAATAGATGAGACTAAGAAATGTGACAGAAAATCAAGAACCTGAGTCATATTTGGTGCGAAAACCATCGCGATGTTGCGTGCATTCATTTTGTTGTATTGTTCATGTTGCACGACATCCGCCATCAAATTGATAGCCCAGTCAAGTAGAGCAGCTTCTGTTGAAGGAAGCAACTTCTGAAGTTGGACACATTCGTCTTCCGTGTTACAGACCATCACCTGCTCCGGGGTGAGGGAATCTAGTACTCCACTAGGAAGTTCTCTAAGCCATGCCTGCAAAGCATTTCAAGTTCAGACACAGAATTACATGGAAAGATTAACTTTCTGCATTGTCCAAAACCAGACATGCTTTTTATTAAACTTATAGCATGTATACCTTTATCAAACCTGCCAAACAATGGACATCAATTCCGTCCGGTAAGACGCCTTTGTTCAACTTGTCCCGGACATACTCTTCTTGACTATTCTCTGCATTAATCCGAAATATCCCTTCCGCCTTCAAATAAACACAATCAAGCTTGCTCAAAATGTTAACCGATTAGAACACTCATTCAGTCGTTAATCCGGCATAGGCTAAGGCTTACCTTAAGGCCTCCTTCAGCATACAAACGACTCTGCATCATAAGCAGAATCGTTGGCAAATTGTTTCCTCTGCCATCATAAGAGCATTGCATTGACTCGACCGAAACTCCGAAAACGCTGGCACCGGACAACTGAAAGATGCAAGAAAGGATTTAAACATAGATTCAAAGGATCCAAGCCAACCACTTCATGCATGTAGGGCTATGAAGAATAACTAACAACTTGTTCATCTAACATGGCAAATGCAGTACAAAATCATGAATTGAATGTTATAATTATACATTTCCTCCATTAGAACACACCATATTTTTTAACATGGCATTATAAAATCCTAAAATTAACACAATTCAACAATAAAAACACCAGATATTGATGAGGGGTGAAGAAGCAAACCTTGGAATCCTTGCGGGAACTTCAGGCTGAAGCTCGGTCGGCAAACCGAGGAAACCATTAAACGGGTCAAAAGTCACATGAGAGATGTGCCGGACTTCAGTCGGCAAGCTAATATCCATGGAAGACACGTCGTCAGTGTCCACGCTGCAAGTGACCAATGACTTCCTCAACAACGCCGCCAAAATATCCATAAGCGGGAACTGGTTGTTGTCTTTAGAGGTTGGATTACTTTTTCGTCCCTGAGAACCACCGAATCTCGACTTCGGGCTTATCAACGGCGTCGTAGCAATGGGGTTTCCATGACAGCCATCGTCTTCAGCGAACTCTTCCTCCTCTTGGTAACTGGATTCGTGGTTGTTGGTTCTGGCCCGGTAGAAGAATGGACTCGGAGTCGGAGGAGCATGGTTTAACTCAGTGAATCCGAGAAGTCCACAGGATTTGGATCGAACCAACCCTGATCCAGCCATCGTTCCCTCTCTCACTCACTCTTTGTTATTTACTTATAAAGTGAAGGGACAGAGGCAAGAAAGGAACATGAAAATAAGAAAAACTGGGAAAAATTAGACATGAGATCTAAAAGAATTTCTCAGACATCATTATAAACTAAAACATGACATGCATCACTGTATTTATATTTCAAGATTTTTTTTTATATAAAATTACTCATGACGATAAATACATGGTTTATCCCAACAGTGTGGTCACATGGTCACATGCAAAGGTTTCATTTTTGTCACAAATCTTAAGCTTTCATGGGTTCATTCTACCCTACTAATAAGCTGTCATTGCAGAAGACAGAGTTTCCATCATAAGATAATGATTGAAAACAAAAACAAAAAAACAAAAAGGGACTTATCATAATATCCAAATATGGCCCCATTAATATCTGAAACATCATTTATCCACTAATTCTTTTGATTTACAGCTAATTAGATTAAAAACACAACACCTTGGTGTTTTCCAACTGTGTCAAGGCAAGGTTATTAAATGCACAATGAATATATGCAACGGAAAACAAGACGAGACACGTGAACATTGCACACCTACCACCCATCAAAAGCATGCAGGATGCTGGAAGCAGCTACTCCCACCGCCTGGCGTTGAGCCGACGGTTGCTGGTCCCAAATCTCAATCGGAAAGCTGTCTCCCTTCACATGTGTACTAATTTGCATTGCAGTTTGGCAGTTGCATGCACAGGTAGTTCGGTTCAGACCAGTTGTAATTGAGAACAACAGTACAGTGATCTCATCGAACCGAGGATGTGTTAGCATTTGGTTTTGTGGGGTCAATCCGTAATAATATAAATTTTGTGAAAATATGTGATTCCTTGTATTCTGAACGTTACTTGCAGCAAGGTCTGATATGGTTTTATTTCTCTCATTTTCTGCAGTTTCTGGTTATCCATTAAGTGCTGTAATCTGCATTGCAAGGATTCCTTGTAACCCTTAACACTGGAACCAGAACAATTTCAACTAAAGTTTGTGTCATAAAATACTCATCAATTCAATTAATTCAAATTTTTTATCCAATTCGATCGAATGTTCATCTATAATTATTTTCGTAGACTACAAGCGTCCAGGCTGCAGGGATGCATTTTTGTATTGCACGTTGTTACCTGAAAGTTAATAGGATGTTAATTTGAGGATAATTAAAGATCTTAAGTACTAATATCATGTAATTTACTTTAAATATTTTGTGTGGAAAATCTAATTGTTTTTTCTTATAAATATAATATTTCGAGCAGCATATAGCAATATTTTAAGCATAATTTAGGTTTTATGATTGAAATTAATTTAAGTAAACTTGAGTCTTAGGATTTGAGAACGGTACAATATCTGGTTCGACCCGACACAAGATTTCCACACCTACAGGCTACAGCATCATTTGGAACAAGAACTGGAAGGTGTTTTACGTGGACGACGTCCTTATGAGACAAGTCCATAGGGTAGATGCCATGGGAGGTGACTACCCTTCAAAGTCGATGTCGTTGTACGCTACGATCTGGGACGGTTCGGATTGGGCAATCGAGGGAGGGAAATACATGATCGATTACCGATACACACCGTTCACAGCGGATTACACCGATTTCATCATCAATGGAAGTGGTTGTTTCCAGCAGAACATTCAATCATGCATGCAAGGAATTACAGTTAGCGTTACGAATTTCACGGGTTTATATCCCCTACAAAATGAAACAGATGAAGGATTTGAAGACGAAATTTATGTTCCATTCTTACTATGATGATCGGAGTAGGTATCCCACACCTTTACCCGAGTGCAGTGTCTGAAACATACTAAGAATTAAGGAGAAATAATCTGATTGCTTCAAAAGGTGCAGATTACAAGAATTGGTGTCTGAAACACCCAATGACCAAATATCAGTCTTCTGTCATCAACATCACCACCCCAGTCCGCATCAGAAAATACATTAAGATTCATGGCCTCTTGTGGTTCAGGAAACCATAATCCATAATCTGACGTTTCTCTCAAGTATCTCAGAATACGTTTTACAGCAAATTTACTCAACAAAACCTTATATTCAGCTAGAACTGTTACTCTCAAATCAGCGTTTTCAAGGGCAGCCTGCACATCAACGGGTGTTTGTTTGATTTGAAGTACACCTTGGGTTTAAAATGAAAACTTTTTTTCAGATGATCATTGGGTGTATGTTGACATCAGCTTTCTGCTTAATTGTTAGGGCAACTCAGTGAAGAAAATGCGTGATTCGGACAAGAGTTTGAACCCACGTTTGCTTTGTGTTTAGGGACACATGTTTTATTGGTACAATCTATGACGGTCTATGTTCGACTTGGCAAAATGGCTTTGAAATTGTACATGTACAATCTGATTTGCTGAATGTTATTGAAGCGATAAAGGCTCTGGACGCAAGTCATAACTCCATCCTTCTTGTCCGAGTCATCTCAATTTTACACAAACGAGGTTGGGTGGTAGATTTCACATGGATTCCACGCGAAGCAAATCAGGTTGTTGATGGCTAGAAATGTCATTTTGACTCACTATAATTTCACTCTCCACGAAGCCCCTTGAATTCTATCAAGGACTTACTTATCAGAGATATTGACGGTCCCCCTATTGCAAAACTACTGCTATTTAATCTAGTTTATTAGCTTTCACTTTAATTCAAAAAAAAAAGGTGTAGGGGTTAACGGTTAAGATGTAAAAAATTAAGGTTACGGTTTAACTTTTAAATTTTTTTTAATAAGAAACAACATAAAAAGAAGTATAATTAAGAGATAAGAGATTTCCATTCCCATTAGGCAATTAATTATATCAAACGAATTAATATTCAATCTACAATTCATCATCAATAGTTGTTAGATTAAACAATAAAATCAACCATATTCAATCAACGTAGAATATTGTGAACTCCATCTAGAATATTGTTCCATTGACCTCTAGGCATGTTTCATACAGATTTTCAAGTTCTAACTACTTAAAACAAATGCCCAATTGATAAATATTCATTATTGAAACTTGCAATTAAAAATTATGTTTTATGCGTCGGACCAATCTCAATGCACCAATTGGCTACCTCATGATATTTTCTCATAAACATGAACCATGGACTTTGGAATATGAGTTCATACCTCATCATTTTTGTTATTATTAGGATAATCTATGTAAGTTGTAAGAAAAATAAAAATAATAATTAAGACATGGTTTGGTATGTGACATATGAATATGGTATTCTTTAATTAGTTTATATATGAGTAGAACCATGTCTATAATCGGGGTATTTGTTTACATCTTCAAATTATTTAAAAATATATTTTTATATATAAATAAATATATATATAATTAATATTTATTATAAATAATCAACGTCTATTAAATATCGTTTAATAAAATGATATCTTTCAAATAAATAATAAATTTATGATTTCATATATATGTGACATTTGGTCAACTATATAGTTAGAATAAATATTAGGGGTGGGCAATATCGGGTACTCGACCACTTTAAATAGAATTGCTCTCGGTCTTGATAACCACAGGTTCCTGAAAATTGAAACCAGTCCCGGTCCTGGTCATATTGGGTCCTAAATTTTAAAAACTGGTCCCGTTACTGGTGGGAACTGGTTCCAATACTGGGTACACGTTTAGTTAGTTTATTCTTTAAAAAATGAGTAATCGAAGAAAAAACTTTCAACCACCAATAATAATATTAAATAATAAAATTAGAACATTATAGGCTTGAGAATTAAAGTTTTAAAACTAATTATACTCATAATATTCATACATAAAGAAAAGTTTAATAAGAAAAATAAACAAAAGAAAACCAATATCGGATATTTGGTATTGGTCCCGGTTCTATTGGGTACCCATCGGGTATTGGGTCCAAAAAATCAAGATCTAGTCTCAGTCCCGATTATGACGGGACCTAAATTTTGAATCCAGTCTCAGTCCCACCAGAATCACTACCAGATAAAAATCTACCGGGTCTTACTGAATCCGAAACCGAGACTGACTAATCGGATATTTTTCCACCCCTAATAAATATATTTGTGTTGGGTTTTTTAAACTGAAATTACAAATTCTCTGACTAAATACATTGTTTTTTAATCAAATATTTTACGAATTATATTTATTTGCTTCTCCTTCAAAATCAACGAACCGAAACTCATATAATGTTTTGTTTACAAATATATAATGTTAAATATAACGTTGAACGTTTACCTTTTATCAAATTACTTTTTAGATAAATAATATTTTTTAAAAATATTAAGTAAAATGTTAATTTTTTTTTTTATGATATTGATGAGACAGTTCACAAGACAAATCACTGCATTAATTTTTTTAAAAATAAATTAATATAAAATATATAGATTAATATATAAACTATCATGTCAATATTGAAAATAATTCGAATACAAAAAGTTGGAGCAATATAACAATGTAATCTTTTCTAATGACATTACCTTGTTTGGTCCAATTTTTAGGTATTGTAACATTTGGAAATGTTGCATTTTGGATAACCTTGTCCCTAAATCAATGTTTTTTTTAAATATCGGTTAATATATTTTTTTAAGATTAAGGATTAAATTTAGTAATTAAGAAAATTTGAGATATAATTATTTTTTTAACAATTTTATCTAAGGGAATGATGAATTTGTTTCTAATGAATTTTGAACCTACAATCTAGAAGAGATGGAAGGATTAGGGGTGAGCATTTGATCGAATCGAATTAAATTTTTTTGAGTTATTCGAGTTGACGAGTCTAATTTTATCATTTGAACTTTTATTCAAAATTTTTCGAGTCGAATCGAGTTTTCGAGTTCTTATATAAAATTAAGTGTAATTATTTGTTATGTTATAGTACGCTTTAATTTTAATTAAACAACTTTCACTAATTATATAAGATATGTATATATATTTCTTTATATGTGGTAATATTTCTTCATATTTTTATATATCGGTATATACATCATAAAAATTTGAGGGACTCATCTCAAACTTAAAAATATATTCTCTAATTATTAAAAATTTTGAGTTATTCGAATTTTTATTTTACAACTCAAAGTTTATTTGAAATTTTTGAGTCGATTCGAGTTTATAAAAGTTTGAGTCAAGTCAATACAAGTCAAGTCCAATTATTCAATTTTTTCGAGTCGATTCGAGTTTTGCTCACCCATAAAGAGGATGTCATAATTTTCATTAAAAAAAATAAGAACTAAATTAACTTAAAGATATAAACTTAATGACTAAATTTATTAAAAAAGAAAAGAAAAGAGATTTTTTTATAAATTTTAATTGTAATCTTAATCCGTACTTAAAACATGAGGTTAAAGATTTTTTTTAAAAAAAATTGAGTATTCATAATAATTTTAAAACTCATAATATAAGAGAACATAATAAAATAAAATAAATAATTTAATCAACTAATAAATATGATTACCGAAAAAATAATTATTTTTTATAACTCCTAAAGGCTTAATAAAATCATACCATTAAATAAATACTCCCTATCAAACCAAAAGTCCCTTAAATACTCCACCTTCAAAGTCCCACAATGTTTTCCTGTATGACTCATCTCTCATTTTTTCGGCTTCAAACGTTCAATTTTCCCGCAACATGAATGTCTCCGAAGGCTGATCAGTCCTAACTCCCTATCTGGGTTAATTGGCTGTCTGGTTTTAAGGACATGTAAACGTGTGTGCCCTACAATAACACACCGCCCACCGTTGACTTCAATTCTTCGCTCTCTTCAGCACCTCTTCCAGTTCCCATCGTCCAGACCAAATTCAATACGGTTCAGTTCGATTAATTCGATTTAATTCACGGCGACACCCTCTCGGTGACTGTGCCACTTGATTCCATGACTGTTTAGAGTGATTTCCACGTCCATAGTGCTCAATATTTCAATATAAAGCAACGATAATGACCCGACCAGGGGGACCTTGTCTTCAATGTATATCTTTAAGATTGAAAAGAAAAGAAAAAGGAAAAGGCAGTTGCTGCTTCTTTTCCAATATGATTCCAAACAAAAAAAACTATATATTATATTGTTACTCGAATTTCTATTTTATTATATAATTAAATATTTATTTTTATAAATATATTTACAGTTATAGTTTAACAATCTTCATGGTTGTGTCTATCAAAAAAAATGAAAAAAAAGGCAACAAAATTAACTAAAAAACACTTCCAGCACTTACAAAACCATGAATTTCTTTTTTTTTTTAATCAAACCCTAAAACAACCGACATGATGTTGATGATGAAGGGCTCTCTCCCCATCGATCAGCCCTCGAACATTCCTAAACTCCTCGACATGACAAGGTATGGTGATCGTACCCTTCTGGTCGAACCCGTACTCTTCCTCGGCCTCCTTCAACAGCTGCATGAACAAAGGGTGGTTGAAGTATATGACCGGCACCACGAATCTCTGCTGCTCCTCCTCCGTCGATCCAACTTTAATTGCCAAACACCCTTTCGGCACATCCCTTGATTGCTTCTTCCCATGATGATGATGATGGTGAAGATGTGGTAGGTTTAAATGAAAGTTTCTCACTGTATTTTTCTCTCCACCGCCCATTTTTTTCACACCCAAATCTGAGAACTGAAAACCCTAAAGAAAAAGGGGGTTACAGGGAAGAAGAAGTCAAGGGCCAAGGGTTGTTTTCAAGGGAAAAGTACTTAAGAGACCTGGGGATTTTAGTCATGGTTGATAATCTTCCATTTCAACATGCAAGCTCATAGCAAGGTGGAGGAGAGAGTTAATAACAGAGGAAGAAAGGAGGTGGTTTTAATCTGATACGGAAAGGACTAGGGGAGTTTCTTTGTTTTTTATGCAAAAGTTTGATTCCTAGACCGTTGATTTTTGAAGGGAATCTGATGATGATTAGACGAGAAATCGATTTGCTTTAGTTTAATTTGGGTAAACACCACCATTGGTCACTAAACTATTTTTATTTTTATGTTTTGATCACCAAACTATTATCTTTTTATTATTTTTTCTATTTAATGCTTGTTTGCCGTGGCGGAATTAAATGGGATACCGTTAAAATTATTCTTTTAATTCTTTAAAAATATATAATATTTTATTATTTTTATCTGAATTTAATTTATTTTTTAAAATTGGATTGCGTCTCTGTTTGTTTGGTTGATGGTTTATTATTAAATAATTATAGTGGTTGTATCTGTAATTAATAATTTAATCGAACCCTTTAAAATAAATGGTAATATTTTAATTATAAAAAGTATATGGTCAATTTTGTAATTATATAGTAGAGGCAAATAAAACAATATCCTGGTCTTGTCTTCTTACATGAACCGTTTGGAACTTTGGAAAAACAAAAGCTAAAAAATGAAAGGACAATGGTGTCCCCAAGAGTACGTACTTTGTCGTCCGTTACCGTAGACCAAGGGACTAAAGAGATTAAAAATAATATTATTAGGCCCAGTATTAAAAAATTATTTAAAAGGTATTATTTTTTAATTACATTTAAAAAGATATCGATTATTTATAAATTAATTTTATTTATTTATTTAAAGATATTGATATATATAAGTTATATGAAAAATTAGTTCAAAAATTTTGGAGTGTTATTTTGATCGTGTATCGATAAGGGTGGTTATTTCATGGATATTATTATTCGAATCTAACGTGTGATATATTTAAAATACAATAAAAAGATGATAAATTTTAAAATTTATCTATAAATTAAAAATATTAGATTTTTTAAATTATTTTTGATTTTTTTAATTATTGATACTCATTTTGTAAGTACGAATGTTTAATTCTTGATAAATTTTCAGTTTAAGACAAAATATTGATACTTGTAAAATAAATATCGATACTTAAAAAAATAAAAAAAATAAACCGAAAATATTAAGAAGTCTAATAATTTATGGATAAATTACTTTAAAATAAGTATCATTCTATAAAATCGTACAATTATCTTTAAAAACAACATTAGTATGAATATTTTAAGGATCTATATATTACTTTATTATTTATATAATTATATTTAATATAATTTAATTATTTTTTAAATATAAATATAAATATGAAAGAATTAAAAAAATAAATTTAGTTTTTTTTTGAGATTTCTATAATTATTAATGGTAATTTAATTTTTATAACTTATTTTAAAATTTCTAATTTCAAATAGCTTTCAGTATCAATTTTTAAAATAAAAAATTACTTTAATCTACTATTTTAGTTTGTTATTCACTATACATTTAAATTAATAGATTTAAATGATCAAACTTTTAATATTAACTCAAATATATAATTTTAACGTAAATTATTATTTATAAAAAAAATCTAAATTTAAGGTGAATGTTACATCTCCTGATTGTTATCTGAACTTACACGTGCATCAATCCCGGACTTCCATTCCCCAGCTGCAACGCATTTGTGACAGTGGAACACACTAGCAAGGGTCAACGACAAGTCAACACTCCGTTGAAGTTGATTTAGTATTACGTTTTAAATCAATTTTTGGACTAAAAATTAGTTTAAAACGCAGAAACAATGTTAAATAGTTAATTTTTGAAGAAAAAAAAAATTGCCTTTGAAAAGTGCTTTTAATCCAAACATAAAAATTAAAAATTTTTAGCTTTTGCGGTTAGAAAAGTACTTTTAGGAGTCAAATTATAACTTTAATCTTTATTTAATATGTTTTATTATAATTTAATTTTTATAAATACATAATTATATTTAACATAAATTATCTTTTTAGTTTAAAAATTATATATATTCATGTAAAAATTATATATTCTCTCAAAAACATTTTTTAAAAATAATTTATGTATTCATTTATTAATATTTTTATATTTTATTATAATTTAAGTTAATATTATAATATGAAAGAATTTGATTATCATTTATATATATATATATTTTAACTTATAACATTATGTCTAAAATAGTCATTTATTTCTCAAAAATACTTTTTGACAGTAATATAAAACACATATATCTCAAACTAGAAATTTTAAAAGAACTTTTCCACTACACTTTTTCACCGCATTTTTCAAAATATACTAAACTGACCCTAAATCGGATGCATTTTCTTGTTTTTAAACACCAAATCGCACCAGATTTTACACTGAAATTTGAGTATATAAATTATTAGAGCGACTATACTAATTTTAAAAATGATCCACTTATAACAACAACTATACTTATTAGAGCAAATTTATTTTTAAAATAATAGATTTGATTATCGATATGAATCTTTTAATATTTTCGTCATTTCATATTATTTCATCCTATCATACTAATGATCTATTTTACAATTATTTTTTAATATTAGACAGAAACATGATTATAATTTTTTATATTAAAAAATTTAAATTTTCCAAGCTTCTATATATTATATATATTTTAATATCTCCACTATCCCATAACTACTCTCCCTCCAACCCGGGTCCTGGGTCCTGGTCAGTGCCCTCTCAATCATATCTGCTCGCCCTACCACTTTGACTAAGGCTTGCCATTTCTCTCTTCCTTCCTCTCACTTTTTTATTTTATTTATTTTAAAACACTCAAAAGATATTCATACATATATATATATATACAAAACAAATAATAAACGAAAATAGAGTTTTATATTTTCCAAATTGCAAGCAAAATTGGATTAAAAATTTCAATAACCCCATGAGCCACAAACACGATACAATCATTTTTTAATCGAAAGAGAACTCGAGATTAAAAGTTATACATGATACATTTATTATGTTAGAGTTTATAACTTGAATTCTAATTTAATTTGACTCGAAAAGTCTGTGGTGCAAATGGTGGTATGGCAACACCATCCAAAGTGGGAGAAGAAGAGTGGCTTTTTGAAGAAAGCAAAAGCAAAAGCTAATTGTTTACATATGTTAAAGGCCTACCCTCTTCCTCTTTATTTGAATGACCAATTGACTTAATTATTGGACACATAAACCTATCTAAATACAAACATATGTAGGTTCCTTCGAGTGGAACTGTCGGGGGCTGTTTTCAAAATATCGTTGGTCAAATTGTATCCGTCCCTTTGATTCCTACACCACATGCAGCAGAAAAAAAAACTTTTTACTTGATAGTGATTTGATTCGAGAATTTGTCCACTCATACTCCAACTGACTTTACGTTAGATAACAAAGAGATTCAAATAACAGTATATTATTGTCACACCCGAAAAGATGAAGGTCTTAAAATATATAAACGATGACGTTATACATCTTATCAAATATATCTTTTAAGAAAAGAATAATAATCACGGGATAATGATAATGAAATTGATATTGCGTAGAATAACGGTCCTGTAATTAAATTTTGGAGAGATTCTGGGTTTATGGGTTTGGCATATCTTTTTCCCCCACTTCTTATCATACTATGTTTGGGTCCGTGCAGGTGCCTAACACTGATTGGTTAGGCCACATGCCTTGTTTCATCACTTCAAAAGCAACCCGGGTGGATAAAGGGTGACACAATATGTATTCACAAATGGGGCATTTGTGATCTAAGTCATGGGCCTCACTGCAACTTATGGGTACTTAAAAGCATTGGCCGAGATCCGTGATGTGAAGCAAGATAAGTTTAAACCACCATGATCGAGTCGGATCAAGTCAATTAGTTTAGGTATCGAGTCAAAGTCCTAATACAGAGTGAGCTGGTACAAATTACAATGCAGAAACAAGTATTATGACAAAAAAATCTGAAATTTGTTTCCTAGATTCTAAACCAGGACTTAAAGACAACAAGCTTTCACTGTTTAAATCATTAAACTCCATAGACAACCTTTCAGCTGAGCATATAAAGATAGTAGGTGCAACTTTGTCGTTTTTTTTTTATATCTTTCTTTTTAATTTTCATGTGAGATTAATATCTCGAAGGTGTGACATTGTCTCTCGCTTAGCATAGACCATTTATAATACTTATTCACCCTCATTACCCTGCTCGACAATTAAAAGGTGACTTTGATAAAAATATGTTGCACTACCATTTATACATCCCTCACTTTACTTCCAATATGATGAGATTAATGTCTAGATGACAATATTCAATCCTAATCTCGGCAAAAGGCATCTTTAAAACTAGATAGTCTCGGCTCAATATGGACCAAGAAAACACAAAATTAATAACTCGATCCAGTGGATTACTTCAAAACCAAAAAAAATCAAGACAATGCATTTCCCTTGATCATGCAAAGATAGTAAAATCAAACACAGATCTAACTTGGTGAAGTTGATAATGGATATTTACATTGCAAGTTACTAAGTTGTAACTACTAGACTTTCATCTCTCATTAGTTTTGTCTTGGATTGGGGCCAAGTTTTGTTCAAAAGTGTCCATCCTGGACCTGGAGGAAGAACCAACCTCTCCACCACCTGGAAACCCTAGGGACTAGGAAAAAGAAAAGAACAGCGTTGAAAACAAGAGATGTTGTTTACCAAAGTTCAAACCCAGATCTGAAAACATCAGAAACTGACAGACCAGATGACAAAGAAGCCATCATGGGAAAGATTTGTGTAATGATGAAACCAGAAAGGAGGGTTACTTACAGCAACTTAGTACTGACAGAAACAAAAACAAAAAGAGAGTGATGATGATGATGAATAAGTAAATCGGTCAAAACCCTTATCATTACAGTATTAAACCACACGGAACTAACAACAACCTTAATGGCTCTAACAAAACATACCCAATGGTCTAAAAAACCACCATCGTTGAAACTGAAAGCCCCAACCTTTACAAGCTTCAGTCCATGATCTGAGACTTTAACCTCTGCAACGCATGAAGTTCCTATATGAGAGCAATGATTGGGGGGAATGAAGCCTGGTCCGACGACACCGGCTGAATCCATTGCAACAACCATGGAATCATAACAAGCGTCCCCGATCCAGACAACATTCCCCTCAAAAGAAATACTCCCTTAGAACATCCGGATTCAAAATTTCTTCAAAAGAAAGTTTGCAAATTAGGGTTTGTGTTTCTCAGGTTCTCTTATCTCTTTAATCCCCCAAGAGTAACGCATCTGTTCAAGGGAGAAAGACAGGGAAATGAGAGAGTGATTAGTTTGGCCGTTTGGGTGATAATGAGATGATGGGGGAGAAAAATAGGGTGACGGATGGTTAAGAAGAGTAATAAGAGCTGGTTTTGCTCAAAAACCCTAGCATTAATATATATATATAGGTCATAATTATATTCGAAATTAAATTAATTTAAATTTTTAAATAAAAATAATTTTTTATCCATATTTTTTTTTTAAAAATTATACTCATAAAAGTAACTTTTAGTGGGATAAACACTAAATTTCATAAAAGTTCGAATTTCTGCTTGTAAATAGAGAAAATTAGGTTGGGAGGGTTTATTTTGTAATGACATTTTGCAAAACCCTATTAATTGATTGTGAATAAAAACCGATAATAAAACATCAAACATCAAATAATTTATCACTCGATCCGAGTCGAAGAAGACAAAACATAGCCGTAGAGTCGACCCTACTACTGTTTTCTGAGTATCAGATATGACCACGACCACCATGCATTCCAATTTCACTCTAACATTCTACTTTTTCTCTCTATTTTTGGGTGATATTCATATGGATGTGAAACCATGTTTACAAGTTACAACCCTTTATCAACCGTCGGATTATCTTGATGGTGATTAAAACCATGTTAATTTCCTTGTACGAACGAAGTTTGACTGAGAAATCAAAATCAGTAGACGAGACAAGATTTAGGGGAAGATGTTGGTGCAGTCATCCAAAACGAAAATAGTAAAAATGGAAAACAAAACCTAAAAACAAGTAAAAAAGAAGAAACTACTTAGGTTGTACTGTCTAATCGTTAACGTGTCCTAAAAATCCAGAGTTTCAGACTCTTTATGAACCGTAGGATTTGTTTAGGAGGATGACCAAAGTGAACAAAGATGTTTAAAAAGACTGTACCAGTGTAACTGACCATGAAATTAGGAGTATTTTAGCATGTTTTGGTTAAAGAGAAGGGACCTCCCAGTCTGCTGTGTCTCTTTCGGGGGATGGACGAAGAAATCGAGGCGAAGACCGACAGAAAAGGTCAGAGTCCGAGCTTTCCTTTTCATCTTTGCCTCTTTTTCCTACCACTTCTATATTTGGCTAAACTAAGGTCAAATTAACCTACTTTTTTTACTTTCCATTCTTAAGTTTTATTTTCATGGAATTGATTAGAATCATAATGACGATGAAGGGGTCGATCTCCAAACTAGCCCATACCACTCAAAATTTTATATTTTTAGACTAAAATTATTATAATAAACTTGCGTTCATATACAAGAAGAGGAGAAGCGGTGGAAGTAGGGGTGATAATGAGCCTGACCGGTTCGCGAGTTATTTGGACTTGGTTCGGTCAAAGTTCGGCTTGAGTGAACTCAGTTTAGGTTCGGTTCGAGATTTTAACGAGTTGAGTCGAGTTTACACAAGCTCGGCTCGAAAAGCTCGTGAACAAGCTCGGAATAATTATATTATATATATGCTACATATACACTAAAAGTAATCTATTTAACAAAAGAAAAGCAATAAAAAAAAGGAGAAATCCACTAAAATAAATTGGACACTTTTTTCCTTTCAATATTGAATTTTCTTTCACTGTAGGTTATGAAAAGAATTTTTAACGGGTTTATCTTTTATAAAATAATATAACAAAATTGTCTATTTTCGGTCGAACCGAGCCGAGCCCAATAATATTATTTTCGAGCTCGCCGAGCCTCGAGCCCAAGCCAAACTTGGTCAGGCTCGCCTCGAGCCCAAGCCAAACTTGGTCAGACTCGCCTCGTTATCACCCCTAAGTGGACTACATGTATGATTAGGTAGGTACATGTTTACCTGAATTTTTTTTAAACTTTATATATTTGGTTTTCATCTTCTTTTTGTTTTTATAAATTAATCCTTAAATAGTATGATTCATGTCTACTTCGATTTTATATATATATATATAATTTGTGCTCACCCTAAAAAAAATATTAAACCTTTGGTTGAACTATGACTTAAATACCTTTATTGAATGGTGATTTTATTATCGTGAACCTCTGTTTGATATCGTGATGGATTCGTAGGAGATCTTGATACCCAATAGTAACATTTGATGACTAAATATTTCAAGTGTGAGATATTCGTAATTCGATGGTTATGTATTTTTGAATACAAGATAACCTTACTTGATGTTCAAGTATTTTTAAGTGTGAGATACTCATAATTCGATGATAATGTATTTTCGAATACAAGATAACCTTATTTGATGGCTAAATGTTCTGAGTATGCGATAACCTTACTTGATGATTATGTGTTTTCGAATACATGTTGTCAAAATTTTAGATATTAACTTACATTTTAAAGAAATGAAGTTTAAAATATTATTTTATATATTTTTTACGTCGTTAGATAAGCAGAATGAATAACTAAATTTAATTATTAAATTTTTAAATAATAATTTTTATATAATTTATTTTATAGATCTAAAATAGTTTTAAAATTTCTTACAAATATAAATCTTATCCTTATTTTGAATTATTATTTAAATAGAAGTTTTCAAAGCCTTTTCCCCTCCACTTGCATTAGCTTCGGCCTTAGCTTACATTTGGCCCAATTAAAGCGTGATATTTGGTCCAATTGTCATTCTAAGATGTTAGAAAAACCTATAGAACTTGGCATGGTATGGAGAAATTATATCATGGGTCAGTCTCACCACGTCATCCATGGACCAACCAATAAAAACTACACTCCTCGTTATTTTTTAAGTGAAAAATCACTTGAAAAAAATATGACATGAAAAGATGAGTAGTTTTTATTGGTCGGTCCCATGGACACGTGATGGGACTGACCCATGATATAATTTTTCCATGGTACGAGTCTCATCGTCGTACAAAGAGATCGTAATTTTTATATTTTTTTATGTCGAACACTAAAAATTAAATTATATATTTTATTTTAATTTTTAAATTTTATATTTAAAAATTAAACCTTAAAACATATCTAAGAACATTAAAAAAAAAAACTAAAAATTTCTATCGACGATCACTAAAATCATTTATACATTGACGACATATTTAAACTTATAAAATATTATCGGTACCAGTCTCGACCTTATGAAGTATTACATGTTGAACTTACGATCGATGACTGTATTGTTACACTAAAATTATAGTTATTAGTGTGCAACATGCAAATATTCACCGATGATTGTGTTATCACATGTGGTCTTATTTTACGACTTGTAAATAATCATCAATGTGTAAAATACAACATACAAACGTTCACCGATGATTATATTGTCACACGTAGTTTTATTCGATGATATATTAATCTAAATATCACTTTTTAAAATATTCAATTATAATATCATAATAATCGCGGTCCACGTTTATCCAAATCACTATAAATAGTAATGTAATATTAGTAAAGCTAGAGAGGCTCTCCGATATGGCCCTTAAGCTTTGCCACTCTAAGGTTACACATTGGTTCATTGTCTTAATCTAGAAGAAAACACAATCATAATCTCGCCTAATGCAAACAAAATTCCATGTCACGATCACTAATCCTGTCTTAATCACTGTGTTACCACTCTAACCCTTGTCTCCCCCTCATAATTTACATTATCTTGATTAGAATACTTAATTAATATAATTAACATCATTAAAGAGCTTAAGCTTTCTCTAAACAATGGTTAAATTTTGATAATGGAAAAAGTCTACGTAGAGCATATTTAGGGGTGTAAAATCGAATAATCAAATAAATTTAATTTTTATATTTAATGTTCGAGTTTGATTTATTTTTTTAATTTAGAAAAAAACACTAGTTTTCCTCTCAATTGTAGTTCAAAAACATTAAAAATGAAAAAAAAAAGATTAAATAAAAATCTATCTTCTTATATCTTGTAGTTGGCACGTCGATTTCTTTCTTGAATATTAATTACTACAAGTTAGCTTAGACCCAAAATAATACTAATTGTTTTTAAGAAAATATTAAAAAAATGTGTTCATACCTACGTGGCAAGCAGACAGAGACTTGTGAAAAGCCAAGTGAGACAGACACCTGTAGTTTGAAAAAGCTTTGTCCCCACAGACAAGACTTTCAAATATTGAAATAAAAGCTGGACACGTGGTCGATATAATTGAAGGCTTGAAGCAGAAGCCACAAATTTCTGGACCTGTCACCTCCTTAGTACAAAGACAACGTCAGGTTTATAGGTCTACAAAAATTATTAGGTAAACTTTGTTCATCACGTGATTTTAACCAATTAAATTTATTTATTTTAATTTTTAAGATAAATTATTATTATTTTATATATAATTATTAGATAATTATTCAAAAATAAACGATTCTAATTATTTAGATCATGAATAACGTGATGAATAAGATTCATCTAATAATCTCTATTTATCTAACGAGAGGTGCCGGATGTTGAAGTCACTATTGGTTTACGCGGTCATACGTATATATAGGGGTGAGCAAAACTCGACTCGAAAAATCGAATTTCTCGACTCGAATCGAGGTGAAAAAACTCGACTCGTTTTAACTCGATTCGAAATTTCATAAACTCGAATCGACTCAAAAAAATTTCAAATTAAATTCAAGTTACGAAAATAAAAATCGAATAACTCGAAAGTTTTAGTAATTATAAAGATTAATTGCACATTTAACCATTTAACCATGTAGTTTTATTTTCAGTCTCTTCTTTTTTTATATATTTTAATTTTTTTTTATAATATGATCACGTTCTAGATTCATTTTTTTATTTTATTTAATAAAATTTTTATTTGTATTTTTTATATTATGTTTTTTTAATTTTTGTATTTAATTTATCATTATTTTTTGTTTAATCTTAGTCTTACCTAGATAAGAAGGAAGTTATTAATAAAGTCTATAATTTAATAAAATGACATATTCATACCTAAGATATTTGATTGATGGTAATAATAATTTAAAATCTTTTTTTACACGTATAAAAAATAATATGAAAAAAATATATATGTAAATTTAAAGAGAAAACAATTTAAATTACAATAAAACTATATTATAGTATTATCAATAGTATAATTAAAATTTATACATAAATCGAAAAATCAACTCGACTCGAACTCGACTCGAACTCGCTAAAATCGACTCGAATCGAAAAAATTTCAAAAAAAGTTCAAACTAGAAAATATGATGACTCAACTCGAATAACTCAAAATTTTTTGACTCGACTCGACTTGCTCGAACGCTCACCCCTACGTGTATATATACATAGACCATAAGCAAATTCTTCATTAATGAAATTTTTATTCATTTTATTTGATTTAGGATTTATACATAATATACTGGTGGTTATTTTTAAAAACTTTTTAATAGTATTTTAATTTTAGAGTTGATTTTATTAAGGAGTAAAGTTTAGAGATTTAAATTTAGGGTTTAGAATTTAAAGACGATGATTAGGATTTAGGGTATTATGTTGAATTTCGAGGATTTATGTTTTAACCTTTAGACCTAAAATTTTATTCAAAATCACTATAAACTATTAAAACCTTAAACTCTAAAACTAAAATACTTGTAGAAACTATTTTGAATGTAAAGAGTAATACAAATTGTGTTCATTGTTGTTCGGTTAGACAAAAACAGAGTCAAAATTTTAGGTTAGAGACAAAACATAAAAGTTTAAGAAGTAATACTTGAAAAAAAAATCAACATTTTCATCTTCTTCAAAAACTGCGTTTAAGACCAAAAGTAATAAAACAACTTAATGATGAAGGCTAAAAGTTAATCGTTCGATAGAACTTAAAAACTTAATAAAGAAACAACACAAACAAATTTTAAATTCTAAAGAACATATTTTATTTATAATTTTTTAAATTTTAAATTTTAGATCTATTTTTACAACTTAAAGTACAAATAAATCACCGAAAAAGAAAATGAGGATTTATATTTAGGAATGTAGGCACATATATAGGGTGAAAATCGTCTGCTTCTCTCTTATACCTCTTTTTATACTTCTGTTTTAGATTAGAGGGTTTAAGACTTAAGGTTTAGGGTTTAAAGTTGGGGATTGATATTAAGTTTAAGAAATTAGGGATATAATGTATTTTTTAAAGTATAAAATTTAAGTTTAGGATATGAAAAATAACTGTTAAAGTTTAAAATTCAAATTTTTAAATTTTTTTATTAAGAAACATGATAAAGAAACAGATGATTTTTAAACGGTAGCTTAAACTATAATTCTAGTTTAATCAGACCCCAACCCAATACAAATTACTTCGGTTACATTGGGGGCTTTAAATGCTATCTAAAAACATTCCCTTTCCCACCTCTGTTTTTGTTTTAGTAGTAGTGGTTGTAATAATTATACATGTCGGAACCAAGATTTCCAACAGATTATACGAAGGAGATGATGAACATGGAGGATCCTTTGTGCAGCATCACAGAAATGACAACAGAAACAACCAAAAGAAAGAAGAGCAAGAACAAGAGAAGATTCAGCGACGATCAAATCCGGTCGTTGGAATCGATATTCGAATCTGAATCCAGGCTCGATCCTCGGAACAAGTATCAGGTGGCTAAAGACTTGGGGTTGCAGCCACGACAGGTGGCCATATGGTTCCAGAACAAGAGAGCTAGAACGAAATCGAAGGAGCTAGAACGAGACTACAACATCCTACAAGACAATTACAACAATCTGGCTTCCATGTTTGAAGGACTAAAGAAAGAAAAACAGGCTTTAGTGTCTCAGGTAACTTTTCTTACACTTTGGATAAAGCAATGAGGTGGTGGTGGGTCTTTATAAAGACGATAATGAAGTTACTTCTTTTTTTTTTTTCTCCTATTAACAGTTGCAGAAGCTGAACGATTTGCTTAACAAGGAAGAGGAAGTGAAGTTTGAGTCTGAAGAGAAGCTGAGTTTTTCAATGGAAAGATCAGAACATGCACCCGGAGTGTTGTCGGATGATGATAGTGCCATAATGACAGGCTACTTTAGACTAGAAGAAGAGCCTGAACTTATAAGCATGGTGGAACTGGAACCAGCCGACGGTGCTTTAACATCACCAGAAGATTGGCACAGTTTTGAACCGGATGCTCTCTTTGATCAGTCCGGTTGTGGGTATCAGTGGTGGGATTTTTGGTCTTGAACAAATGTATGTAAATAATCTTGTTTCTGTAAACAATCCAATAGGGTGATGGGGCAAAGTAGCAAGTAGGGGGAATTTGATTATGTATCAGTTAATTTAGATGAAGAAAGACTGGATTTTAGGGTCCGAGAGCGTAACTCGATCATCTCTGAAGTTGGAATATGTATTCTTTCCATGACACTGCAATATGCATTACTAAGGTACCTAACCCTTCTTGGTGTGATTTTCATTTAAATGTTACTAAATGTTGTTTCATAGCTTGGTTAGCCTAGCCATCCTTGGCAGATTAAGCATTCTGTATAAGCCAAAATCCCCAGAAGAATTGAAACTGGACCCTAATCTTCGGAAGAGATTTTAAGACAGTGGCCCAACTTTGACTCCATGAACAAACCTCTACACCCTTTTTTTCCATTTTAAAGGTTCCAACTTTTTCAATTTGGTCACTCCCACCGGTTGGTCTTCCTCCAATGCTGCTTTAACCGAGCACCAAACTAGTTACAGTGGTAAACTCAAACCGCAGAGTTAGATGGATGGTAATAACCCACCTCACTCTAAAAAAGGTATTTTTCTGAGAAATACCCAATTTTTTTTTGTAATTTCAAGGTCAGCATCCCGTGTGTTATCATCTTTCTTCACGCATGTAAACATCTTTTACACGTTAAGACTAGGTGCATTTCTTGATCCCACGTTTCCTCCCTTTCTCTCTCTCCAAAATAAAGAATTTGATTGAAGATCAAGTGATTTAGAACCTAGTTTGATCCGGGGATGTAATGACCTGAACTCGATCTGTATCTGACTGTTGTTAACTCGAACACGAATTAGACATGTTACTGTAGTAACCGAACCCGAACTGCATCCGACCAAGAATGACCGAACCCGATTTCAACCTGTTACTGCTCGAAACCCGACCTGCATCCGACTGAAACTAAACTGAACCCGAGTCCGACCTAGGAGATAACCGATATTACCAGACTGAATTGACCCGAGACCTAATTTTATCAAACTTGTTTTGAATTCGACATGTTTTGAATCCGACTTGATAAATGTCCCGACATGTTTTGAACCTGACATGTTATTGACCTGAACTAATATTAACAAGACTTAATATTTACATAACATATAATTAAGTATATCTATAATTTAATGAATTTAAAATATTAGTAAATATAATTAGGCTTAAAAAATAGAATTAGACATGAGAGTTAATTTAGGATTAATATTTAAATTTAGTATTACATATTTAATTAAAATAATTTATTTATTATTTTATTTAGTTTTAATGTATTTAATTTTAATTATAATTTTAAATTAATATTTCATTAAAAATTATAATTTAAAATTAATATTTAATTTAATTAAATTAATTTATTGAACTTAAGATTAATTAAAATAAATTAAAATATAAAAACATAATTAAAAGAATTTTAAAATCAAATGTAGATTTTTATTAGATTAATTAAAATTATGATTCAATTAAATTAAACCAAAACAATTGATAGAAAAAATTGATAAAAAAAAGAGAGAAAAGACAAAATTTTGGAGGGAATAAGTCACTCATTTTTTAAGTTTAATATTAATTTACTTTTAGTGTAAAATTTTTGAAGGGATATAAATTACTCAAAATTTTGGAGGAAATTAATATATAGTAAACTTTGAAGCATTATTATTATTAAAACAATATATAATTAAATAATAAACTTTTATATATACATATATAATTAATTTAAAATATAAATATATAAAAAAAATATTGTATTTAGATATTCATTTCATACTACTAAATGTTAAATTATGTTAAATAATTTAATATTCTTAGTACTATCTCGTTTAAATTATTTGTGAAGTTAATAAGAATTAACGTACTTAAATTTGTTTTATTAAAAAATTATTTAAAATTTAAAAATTTTAATAAATTAATAACTTATGATTGATGAATTAAAAATAAATTATTTAAAATTTAAATTAATTCGATAATTATGATCATTAAATTAAAAAATATTTATTAAAAATAATTATTACTATTAAAGTAATGGAAAAGACTTTTTAGTTTAGGAGGAAAACTTTTTTTTTTTTGATTTGATAGGGGGAAGCTAGCAACAAAATGAAACAATTGGAGGGGAAGTTTCCGTTTTTTTAGGGGTTAATCAGATGTTTAGGGTTCAGATTTTTCAAATTTTAATTTGTTTCTTTTTAGTCCTAACTTTTCATTTAGTTTCTTTAGATTTCATTCAATTAGATCATGATTCATAAACATATACATATACATTAAAAATATATACTATGATACATATACATATATATTATGATTGTAACACTCCGATCCTGGTCTGGATCTAAAGTGTCACATTCGGGTCACCCAAAACCCGACCCATCAAAATTCTTTTAAAAGCACAAGTCCAAATATTTAATATATCACGTTTCATAAATCCACGTAAATAAAAAAATATAATAAAGTATTTACAAAACATGAGCTCCTTTCAAAATACATTATCCAACTCAAAATGAAATCCAAAATAAAGATACAGACTCGATATGTGGTAAGGTCCTATAAATACATTAAGTCTAAACTAAAGATCAAGTACTGTACTCTTTAAATGGCTCCGATGCTGGGAAATCCTCCTCGATGTGCACCACCAAAGCTACCTGCCACTTACGCAACGGAAAAACCACAATTCCGTACGCTGAGCTAACAAGCTTAATAGTACATTTCTACTATAACAGTTCATAAGTATCATAAAATGAGCGAGCAAGATAATATAGTCAAGAGTGCACAGAAAGGCTTCTAAACTAAGGTTTATCTCCTAATCTACCTTAACTAGAGTTCTCAATTAATGTTCTCAAGATATCAACATATATAAAATCAAAGCCACATCAAGCCTATCAACTTGGTGTCACACAACCATTAAGTTATATCGAGATCATACAGCCCATCGAATTATTCGAGATCACACAGCTCTATCGAGTTACATCGAGATCACTCAGCCCCTCGATTATATTTATCTTACCCTACTCACACAACTTTAGGGTATTAAGGTCAATGACCACAAATATCATAACATACACACATGTATGCAACATTCATAACTACTGGCCAAGCGTAGCCCTACTGTACCCATGCTCACATAGCCATAGGGTTGGACCATATCTGGATCAACATAGCCACAGATACGTTCGAGATATACTTGGATCAACATAGACACAAGTAGTCCAATCCTGAGGTCACACAGTCTATCACGTTACTCGAGTTCATATAACCCATCGAGTTGCTTGATGCTCACACAACCCATCAAGTTATTCCTTACCCGGATCAACATAGCCATGGATAGGATCGAACCACATCCATATCACATAGCCCGTGGACGCATCGGTCTTACTCGCTCACACATCCCAAAGTACATGTCCCTTTAACTAAGTGTCCATGTACTGACTCTAGGGTATCCAGATTCCCTTTTACCAATTCATAAGCAAAACATGCTTCTCGAGCACACACACACACAAATAGTTCATATAACAGCACAAGTCAAACCATTTACAAAGTCCAAGGCATGCTTCTAATATTTTAAGTCATCTCTCATAATTAATATTAGGTACCCAAAATACTAGGTCATTTACAAGATCCTCTTTAGATTATTCCATTAACCATAACCCTTTAAATATATTGGTGTCCTATTAGTACACAACAAGGACCCTAACCATCACGCGTTATTTTCCGATCTACCCGAGATCCTTAGGGAAACATAATAATAACTAAGTCATCTATCTTTTATTGAGCTATTTGTTATAATTTCTAGTGTAGAGATATTAAACTCGTTCTATTTGTTTCATAGTTCATTTTACCTATTTGAAACCCTTAACGCCTTTAATATGAATTATAAGACCCATGATTTGGAAGTGTTAAGTTTTAGTCAGATTGCACAAGGGTATCGATACACCTAGATAGGGTATCAAAACTCCATGTATAGATAATCCTACCTGAGGTATCGATACACCTCCCATGAGGTATCGATACCAAACCTTATCGAAATGTGAAGTATCGAAACACATGATAACCGTTTTGATACACCTGTTAATTACGCCTAAGTTTTGCCTATAGGGTATCAATACACCTTCCCCGTGTATTGATACGCATACACGAATTTGCAGGTCTAAGGCTGTAAATCACCATGATCTCTCACCCAACCTATATGGTTGATCTCCCAATTTTTTCTACAAGTTTAATAAAGTTTAGGATATGATTTCCTAACAATTTTACATTAAGATAACTCCTAAAACGAAATCTACCATTCTAGGGTTTCTAACTACCCTAAACACCCTTCTCAAGCATTCCATAACAAAAAATCAAGCAAGACACAAATTTATGAAGCATATGAAGTATAAGAGTAAAAAATGTATTGACCTCAAGCAACAAACCTAGATTAGAGTCTTCACCAAGATTTTCCCACCTCTAAGCTTTGTTCTTGAGCTTCCAAAACCCCTCATTCACCAAACCAATAGATGAACACCTAGATAAAAAGATCTTGAGTTGTTGATTAACTTCCCCTTGATTCCCAAACTTAGATTTCCCCTCTAGACTAACAAGATTCTATCTTTAAACCTGCTTTGGAAAGGAAGAAAGAAAAAGATGATGGAAAGATAAAAACCTTTTTAAGATATCCCCTCTTTTGCAGGAGAAAAAATAAAAGGGGTATCATTCTTTTACCTCCTTTAGGGGATAATTACACAATTACACTCTCTTACCTTCACCCTTACCCAAATAACTCCAAGCCAAGCCCAACAAGCAAGCCCACAACAACCCAAAGAGCCCAACAAGACCAAACCGAGGTCTATCACGATCCAACACGATCCCACGAGCTCCACTTGTAACACCCCCTTCCTGGCCTAGTAGAGAACCAGGTCGGAGAATGTTACGATCGGAAATTTCGGTGATTCAGTGACATTTTTGGTAATCCAATTCGACTTAATTATCATAATTAATGTTACAAATCTCCTTTGCATATTGAGAGAAGTGTAATTACCTATGATGATAAACTGTGATAACTGAGAGATAACTAATTACCTATGTAGGTAATTAGTGCTCCTATGAACAAAGTAATAACCTACAGAGGTAATCTGGGGTTACTAAGGGAACAATAATTACCTATAGAGGTAATTAGAGGTTTTAAGAGAAAAATGATTACCTATGGAGGTAATCAGGTTTGATCAACAGAGTGTATCGAAACAGATAGGGATTGTTTCGGAACACTTGACCTGTAAGGTCACATTTTTAGCTGGTATTTATTCGATTTGACTTAGTAGATAAATTCTAAATCTTATAAAATTTTACCAGCAACTTTCAATGAGCATAACTATTTTCATGTCAAATTTTAGAGCAATCTAAATCCATTTACTAGGATTCTAAACTTTAGTTCTCATTAGGCATGGTTAACTATTTTTACCATTTTTCTTAGGGTCATTTTACAAGATACAAGTCTAGACATATTTTATGCATAACCAGCATATTATAATACATGCTTAAGACTTAACAAAATATATTGCCACCATTCTAAGAGTATTTAAAACAAGATTACATACTCTTGACTCTTGTGACTTGCCAAAAACCTTGCCAAAAAGGGATCCAAATCTCCTCTTTAAACCTTAACCTGAAAATGCATGGAAAATGAAGACATTAGGCATACTTTGCCTAGTGAGGTAGTCAATGACAACATAAATGTATAGAATGTACATATATAACATGCTCTTATATCATATGTTCAAATTAGGCTAATGTTCAATGATTCTTGATAATAGCTCAATGTTCAATGTCAATGCATCAATGATTCATATGCCATAACAATGAAATCAATAAGTCATTATAAACCCTTGGATGTTCAATGTCAATGCATCAATGATTCATATGATTCATATGCCATAACAATGAAATCAATGATAATAGCTCAATGTTCAATGTCAATGCATCAATGATTCATATGCCATAACAATGAAATCAATGATAATAGCTCAATGTTCAATGTCAATGCAACAAAGAAAGCTTATCAAAGCTTACCATAGCCTTGTATGATTCTCAATGCCTTTCCATGCCAATGTTATGCTACATGTCAATAATAAACAATAAAATGGGATGAGAAAAGCTCCTAGCTTTGTCCCATGACTCTACTACACTCACCTTGCAAAAGAAAGCTTCTAAGGTTCTTGAATGACAACTCCTTTGCCTTTAGCTAGAATAGGATTTGATGATGAATCCTTGTGGTAAACTGAAAGAAAACAAGTTTCTTATTCGTATAGTATACCAGAAGTATTCATATAAGCTTATATATAAGCTTTAGGTAACCTATACAAATAACCGAACACTTGAACTGTTTACCTATATTGGTAACTGAATACTTGAACTGTTTACCTATATTGGTAACTAGATACTTGAACTGTTTACCGATATTGGTAATTGAATACTTGAACCATTTACCTATACTGGTAATTACACGTAACACACGAACTGAATCTTTGAATTGTTTACCAATACAGGTTATACATGTAACAGTCCTCTGCGACTTTAAGTAGACAAAACCATGAAAATTGCCACTAACAATTTTAACCAAGAAAGATGCATCTTTGAGCTTACATAAGCTTATGATCAATATAAATTCCATGGATTAGGCCTTGAAATACTTGGGTCTTAATAACCATCTTTCAATAGTTCATCTTGAAATTAAACATAAACTAACCATAGAATTCAACAATAGGAAGAGGGGTTTTACTCACCAACTCCTTAGCTTTAATTTGGTGCCTTGAAACCAATCAAATACCCAATATGAGATTGAGGTGCTGGGTGAGCTCAAGGTAGAAGATGACAATGGAGGTGCTTACTTCCAAAGCTTTAAGAAACTTGAGAGAATGATGGCGAGATTGTCTCGGTTTGTTTGCGTGAACCTTTAACTCAAAACTTTCCCTTTTTAATTCTTCATTTCTCCAACCGAGTAGGAGATCATTATGGGTGGCCTCCCTTCCAACCAATGAGAAGCTTTCCTTCACCATGGGGAAAGCTAATTTTGAATATAAAATTTCATCTTCTTATCTTTTTTTTTTCTTTAATTGAAAATTGTCATAATTTGATGACAGCCCATGCCAATTTCACGTGAATCAGCCACCCAAGGAGGTGACTAGCACCTCAAACTGGTAAAATTACAAGGTTAGTCCCTAAACTTTTCAAAGTTTACACTTTTGCTATCGAACTTTCAACTTTTTGCAATTTAGTCACCAAACAGGATTTAATCTTTCCAAACCAGCCCTTAAGACAAAATTAAACTCAATTGAAGTTCCATTACATAACAATTGAGTACAAAAAGGGTTTCGATATTACATTTTCGATTTTTCGATATGAAATTCCGATCATTGGTACACAATTTCGACTAGACCGATTTTCGGGGTGTTACACCACACGAGACCCGACTTGACGATTCATGGCTCGAGTCAACGCTCGATGTTGACTTGGAAAAACCGGGTCGTTACAATGATACATATACATATACATTAAAAATTAATATAATATAAATTTATATGAAGTATATAATAATATATACTATAATACATATAAACTATAAGCATATATACATATAATATATATTATAAGTATATATGTATATAATATACATATATAATACATATACATATATTAATATATTATTGTATATACTAATATAGTATACTATACTAAATTACTAATATATATTATATACATATACATAATATGTATATATATATACATCTAGTATATACTAATATATATTATATATACACATCTACTATATACTAATTTATATTACATACATATGTACATTTAGTATATATAATATAATACATCTAGTTATACATACATGATACATCTAATTACTATGTATACATATATTAATGTATGTATTAATGTACTATGTATACATTATACATATATTAATATATACATCTAATTACCAATATATATTATATATCGTTATGAATATCATTATTCATGGTGGATATTCATATATTAAATTAAACTTTAGTGGGCTTTATTATTAGGGGTTTAATATCCATTGAAATTAGGGTTTCCATCTTATGTCTATAAATATAGACTTTTGGATAAAGCATTATACACAATCCTACATTGAGAATATAATACAAATATCTCTCTTCTGACTCTCATCTCTGTTCTCCTATTTATTCTTAATCTTTACTATATGCACAACACGTTATCAACACGAGACTCTAACCAACGAAAGCATTTTTCATTCAAATCTTAAAGGAGTTATTGAAAAGAATTTATTAGTAGAATGAATCAAAGATAAGTTTTTCTTTCTCAATTATATTCTAATTTTCGATTTATCTTTCTTTCTTTATTTTTGACTTTATTTTTAATTTTTAAAAAACATTTAGTTGTTTGGTGTTTGCGTAGAGATAAAGTGGATCAATTACCATGGTGCTTGTCGAAAATTTCCGAAAAAGATTTTAACAAAATATTGGTGATTAAACCTACCATATATTCAAATTAGTGGAAAGTCCAGTATGTTTTACTTATTTAATTTGAGATTTTTTTGTATTTATTTATAATCAATATTTATTTATTTTATTATTATGATGAAAGTTTATGTTTTAATCAAGTTCTAAGTATTACATGATATTAGAAAAAATATTAAACCTTTAATTAATTAATATATTTTTTTATGTTGGTTTAATCTGATTATATTGGTTGGACATCCGATTCTACGAGGCTACTGGTCTCAAAGGAGGATCTTTTTAAAGGACCTTGTGGACGAGTTTAACAACGCCGCGTATGAGGACTAAGTTTTTGTTCATTTTATGTATTGTATATATATTGGTTGATCAATTACTATTTAATAATATGAATGCTATAAAATGTACATTTGCTTGAAAGAAATATTATTTTTATATCAAAAAACTCGACTATAGACTTCTCCCAAGTTCAAGTTACGAGAATCGTCTTGATCCAAGAATTTTTATGGGAGATATTCCTTGAAGTGAATGCATGCATGATGCTTATTCCACGTAATTATTGGATTTATGTCATTCCCTGAAGTGAATGAAAACATGATTTTTATTTCATACGATTATTTGATTTATGTTATTCCCTGAAGTGAATGCATGCATGATGTTTATTCCATGTGATTATTGATTTATTTCATTCCTTGAAGTAAATGCAAACATGATAATTTACTATATGGTTAGTGAATAAAAACTTACTTATGTGCCAGAGTATCATTGGTGAATATATGTTAGAAAAACATACTTCACTTTTCACACATTAACTTTGTCTTGCAGACACAATATCATAAAAAGGTTTTAAATACCTATTAGTCTCCGTTCAATTCTCTGAAGTAAATGTGATATTTTATAGTGAAAAAAATAAATGTCACATTAGTAATTGTGGTCATGATTGAGATCATAAAATAAGCATAGATAAGATGATTATTTTGAGAATGCTTATATCCACAAGAAGTGAAATTATAAAGATGACAAGAATAATAGAGATCATATCAAAATCGTTATGTTATTAATGCGATGGTACAGACCATAAGTCTCCTACTTGTCAAACGCCAAAATATTATGAACTTTATTCATAATCATGAATGATAAATGAAAGAAAATATATACAGATTTTCTTTGTGGCAAAAATAATTATGACATTATTGATCTAACTCAATTGGATATTGTTAATTTTCTCATAACCCTTGAAGGGAATAATTCGCCATTTATTTTATTTGTAACATCTAAAGAAAATAATTGATCTTTTATTTATTTTGTTTTATGTTAATTTATTTATTTTTATTTATTATTTATTTATGTTAATTTACTTTTATTTATTATTTATTTATGTTAATTTACTTTATATATTATTTATTTATGTTTTATGTCAATTTTTCTTTTAAAAGAATATGATTATTTCTGGAATAAAAAATGCAATAAATTATGGTGATATATGCTTAGCAGACATGCAAGTACTTCCAAAAAATATGAATATTATATCTCAAAGTACTAAAATATCAATGCTTCGGAAGATCTCTTAAGAGTTTATCTTTGATAGATAATTATTGATTTGATATGATGTGCTATATTTAACATTTTTTCATTCCCCGAAGTGAATGGTATAAAGCACATATTTTTTATTTCCCTAAGTGAATGAAATAAAGCACATATTAAAAGATGCATAATTATGCATATTTTCTCATTTTAAATGCATGAGAGTAATATGAGTACTATATCCGAAAGTACTAATATTACAGAAGGCTCCGACTGAGCAAATATATTATTGTCTAATACAACTTTATTCCATATTTATAGTGCATTATATTCGTCAAATTCGCAAAGAAACTTATTGAGTTTTAAAGATATTTGTAGAAATATAGAGAGAATATTAGTCAAAGGGATACTGACTATCTCAATATTACGAGTATAACTCAAGGCAATAAGAAAATCTTGACAAAATTACATGCACTGTCATCCATATTGTACTACAGAAGAATTAGAACAAATTGAAACTCATGCTATTATAAACCAGATGTTTACCAATAATTTTATTTGACATGACCGGTTAGGCTATCTTGGTTCAATTATTATGTGAAAATTTGTTGACACTTTCATGTGGTTATTTATTGAAGAACTAAGATTTTTTTCATGGTAATTTTTCATGTGATACTTGCTATGAAAGCAATTTGATTATTCAATCATCAACAACTAAGATAGAGTTTAAATCTATTAATATTTTGGAACAAATACAAGGTGATATATGTGGGCCCATACACCTTTCTTAAAGACCATCTAGATATTTTACGATTTTTATCGATGCATCGACTAGATAATTATATGTATCATTGTTATTAACCCGCAACTTGGTGTTTGCAAGGCTACTTACTCAGTTGATAAAATTATGAGCAAAATTTTCAGATTATCTTATAAAGACAACCGGTCTTTATAATGTTGATGATATATCATTTTACATCCAGTATCACTAATTTGCATCAAACCAACAAATGATCATAAGTTCTCCCCATTATAAATGGTTTTTGGTCAGGAACCAAATATTTCTCATCTTAGATTTTTTTTAGTGTGCGATATATATTCTAATTGCTCCACCACAACGTACAAAGATGAGTTTTGTTGGGAATATATGTTAAATTTAAATATCTTGATCTTCTTATAGGGAATTTATTTACAACCTGATTTATTGACTATCATTTTAATGAGTCAGTTTACCCAATATTAGTGTGAGAAAATAAATAGTTGGAGAAAGAAATAAGTTGGAATGAATTATCATTTTCTCATTTTGATCCACGTACTACACAATGTGAACTATAAGTTTAAAGGATAATTTATTTAGCAAATCAATTTCCAGATGATTTTGCTGACCCTAAACGAGTGACTAAGTCACGTATACCAGCTATGAATGCTCCGATTAAATTTGATGTCCTGTAAGGATAAACTCTAGTTGTTAATGAGTCTAATTTACGCTTAAAGCGTAGTAGAGAAGTAAGTTCCGAAGATAAGAAACCCTCGAAAAAGCAAATGAGCTATATTTTATGATGGTCTGATCGAAGAATCAATGAATTATGAAAATCTCAAGAAGAGATTAAAAGGTCTCTAACAGAGACATTGACATGACTCAAGTACCTGATAATAAAGAGATCTCAATAGATTATGTCATGTCTAGTAATAAGTAAAATGGAAATTAAATCAACGTCGATAATATATTTGCATGTAATATAGCACTAGAGATTTTATTTGATGATATGGATCATGAACCATTGTCAATTGGGCAATATAAACAAAGAAATGATTGGCCAACATGAAAGAGGCAATTGAGGCGAAACTAAAATCTCTTTCGAAAAGAGAAGTATTTGGGTCTATAATTCATACATTGAAATGTTGTAAAGCTCGTGGATATAAATAAGCCTTTGTGAGAAAGAGAAATTAAAAGGGGAGAGCATGATATATAAACTCATTTAGTTGCACAAGGATTCTCACAAACACATGAAATTGATTATGAGGAAAATATATTCCTCGATAATGGATGAAACTAATTTTAGATTTTGATCAGTCTAGTAATAAATAAAATTACTCAGTTTTTGCTTAATGGATGTTTTTACATCCTATTTGAATAGACCTCTTGTTAGTAATATTTACATGAAACTTTCGAAAAAATTTTGATTGTCATAAGCAGTTAATTCAAGTTCTCGAGAACATTATTCAATCATATTGAATATATCTTTTTATGGCTTGAAACAGTTTAGGTGTATTTGATATAATCGCCTCATTGAATACTTATTAGCATAATGTTATATGAATTATTTCCCTGACCCATTTTTTAAGAGGTTTAGCTCTGAATTTTTATTGTTGTGTATGTCGATGATTTGAATATCGTTGAGACTCGTGAAGTGATCTCCTCAAATCCTTGTGCATCAATCGGCATACAGAAAAAATGTTTAAAGAGACTTTGCATGCGTAACGCATATTCATTGATCATCCTTATGGTTGCTATGTCTTTTAATGTAAACGATCCATTCCATCATCGAGAAAAGGGTAATGATATTCTTGGTATAAAAGCACAGTATATACATTATTTGATCTGGAAGTATCGTATCTTAACTGGTCCAGAAATATTATTTAAGTGCTACGAGATCATTACCTTTAAGTAATTGTTATGCATGAGGCAAAGCCGAAATATGTGTTTGGCTAAACATATCCTGAAGATATGTAAATTGCTTTCACAAGATAAGATGCAAGCTATCTTGTGTAGAGATAATGCAAAATTTACATCTCAAGGTGGATATATCAAATATGATAAAATGAAACATTTTTTTTTAAATTTCATCCCTCGTGATCTTCAGAAGAATAATATTCAATGAATCATTTCAAGTGATAATTTGGAAGATTTATCCACTAGTGCATAATCTACTTCAATATTTGAAGATTGTATTCAATATTGAATTATGAAGATTCAAAGATCTTATGTGATATTTTCATGAGGGGGAGTAAATACGCGTTACACTCTTTTCCCCTTAATCGAGGTTTTATCCCAATGGCTTTTCCTGGTAAGGTTTTTAATGAGGCAACATGTTATGCGTATTAAAGATGTGTGTACTCTTTTTCCTTCACTAAGAATTTTTTTCCACGGGTTTTTTATCTTAGTAAGGTTTTAACGAGGCACATTATCTTCATGAATATCCAAGGGGGAGTGTTATGAATATCATTATTCATGGTTGATATCTATATATTAAATTAAACTTTAGTGAGCTTTATTATTAGGGTTTAATACGCATTGAAATTAGGTTTTTATCTTATGTCTATAAACATAGACTTTTGGACAAAACATTATACACAACCCTACTTTGAGAATATAATACAAATATCTCTCTTTTGTTTTTCATCTTTGTTCTCCTATTTTATTCTTATTCTTTACTTTATGCTCAACATATGCATAATTATATTAAATTATTAATATATTATTGTAACACCCTGACCCGGATGTCACATTGGGTCTCTAGCCCAAAACCTGTATTTCAAATTTTCTTTCGAAAACCCAATTATAAAATCCAACTCAAGTCCAAAATACGATTCATAAAATCCATTTAAGTTAAAACATAAGCCCAAAATAATATAGAGTAATCGAAGCTCCCAAAATATTACAAACTATTTAAAACATTCGACTCAATTTAAAATAAACAGAGTTACGATTACATATAGGGTTCGACAAAGTACTAGCCCACTACATCTCTAACGGTACTTTAACACAAAGTCGATGCTGAAATCCAAACCTTGATGGTGCTCCACAGAAACTGGCTTCTCCTAACCTACGCACGAAAACACATTTCGAACGCTGAGCTACAAAAGCTCAGTGGGTACGCCGAACTCGACCCAAAATCATGCATATCATAAGCAGTAAAGCAAAGCATATAAATATCGTGCATGATATGATGGTCTAGCATGCTCGCCTAACACATGGCATACACAATGTATAATATCGCACACAGCATATACATGTCACATCACAAATAACACACAAGAGCGAGGCCCGCGTCCACACAGCATCGGGATCCTACACTCAGGATTGAGTCCGCCCTCAAATCCTATTCCCGGAATGTTACATTAGACATCTTCGAACGAGGCCGTCTAACGTTCGAAAATAAGGGATGGAGGTCGCCCAACCAATCTCATGCTTGAAATGTTACATCGAACATTTATGAGTGAGGTCGCCCAACACTCGGAATAAAGGTCTTCAATACATCACCCGGAATGTTACATCGGATGGCCTTCGACGTGTTGCAACACTTTTGGATATCCGGATTTCCATCACACAAGGACTCAAACCACACAAATGATCCACCTAGGACCTCTTCACAACAAGACGTATTAAGACTCATCGTAACTTAGTTTATCGGGGTTAAGATTATCGATTTTGGTTTAACAATCTATTTCATAGCTTTTAATATTAACGGGACTATTTATTACCATCTTCGAACCTCAATTCTCCACTCAGACTTGGCAAGATTACATAGGGGTATCGATACCCTTATGTAGGGTATCGAAACACCCTGTATTGATACCCACCCAAAGAGGGTATCGAAACATTGGTATCGATACCCTTATGTAGGGTATCGAAACACTCTGTATTGATACCCACCCAAAGAGGGTATCGAAACATTGGTATCGATACCCATTGACCAACTTTAAGGTCAACGACAAGGGGAATATCTGCTTCGATACGAGTATCGAATCGAAGATGCCACTGGAGGGTTTGGTATCGAAACCTGTATCGATACCCCCACTCTATTAGCCAAATTTTCCTTCAGGGGTATCGATACACGGGTCACCGGTATCGATACCCCCTGCACAAACTTGCAGGTTTCACTTAGAAAATTTTAGGGATTCTTCCCAACAATAATCTATTCGATTCTAAGGCATTCCTACCTGATATTATGATTATTTGGAGCGTTTTAACATCAATTTCCAGTCATTAATCACACTAACACAAATTCCACCATTAAAGCTTATCAAGCTATAAACCAAGCACACATGCACAAGATCTAAATGAATGCTATCTACCATGAAATGCATGATAATTAGAAGAGTTTGGGAGTACCAACCTTAAGCAAGAACAACAACAAAACAGCAAACCCGAGCTCCAAGCTCAAACTCAAGATTTCTCCTTCCTCAAGCTTGATGATGGCTCTTCCACTTGTTTCTCTACAAAGGGATGGATAACAACAACTTAGAACCACCCTAAGATGATCCTCAAAGCTTAAAAACACTTACAAACTAGGATTTAAGCTCTCCAAAAATCAAATCTCGTACTACACTCAAAACCCCTCTTAAACCTCCATCCTTACCAAACCAAACACTTTCTTACCTTGTTCTATAGATCCTTGAAAGCCTTACAACATTTCCTTCAAACCAAAAACGAGGTTTCTAACAAAACTGATAAAGATCTTACCTTTTTGCTCTTCCTTTCCCTTGTTACTAAGATGAAGGAGGATAAAGAAAAAAGAAAAGATGAAGTCATTCTCTGCAAGAGAATTAAACCCCAATCCTCTTGTCCTCACCTTTAGGCATTTATCAAAATGTCCTTACTAACAAGGCTCAACTCTCAACCCAACAAGCCTAAAGCCCAAACTACCCAAACCCGGGGCCCAAAACTAAAGCCCAACACCACGGGTTAACCCGACACTCGGATCCAAAATCCGGGTCGTTACAACTATATATAGTATTATATATTCTATATATAGTATAATTTTTTTCATATATAATATTAACCCATTTATAGTATTATTCTATTTTTAAAAATAATATTAGTCCATAATAGTATTATTTCATTTTCAAAAATAGTATTAGTCCATATATAATATAATTTTTATGTATAATATATATTCTTTATATAGTATAAATTTTATATACACTATTATTGCATTTATAATATAAATTCTATATATAGTTTAAATTTCATATTTCTATTTTTGAAAGAAATATATGGAATTATATTGTATAATTATAAATTATAATATATTCCAGTACATTAAAGTTAAAATTTTCATCGAATTTAATTATTATTAATTTATAATTTTTGTAATTTAGTAATTTTTTTATTTTGAATTTAATATTAGTTATTTTTCTAATTTAGTTTATTCTTTTAATTAAGATGATATTTTATTCTATTAATGTTTATCTTTTTTTAATTTAAAATTTTATTCTTTGACTTTGTAGTCTAATATTTATTAATTTTTAATTTTGTATTTTAACATAATTTTTAAGATATTAATCATTATTCATTATATGATATTTTTGTTAAGTATACTGCGCAATATTTATTTTTAATGGGATTTATGCTAGTGAAAGACGTTAGATATTAAATAATTAATTCGAAATGAAGGATCAAGTCACATTCAACCAAAAGTCTATTGTTGATTTATTTATTTGTACAAAATCAAACTTAATAATTTTAATTATTATGAATTTAAAACCTAAATTATTTTGACCTGAAACAAAATTAACCTGAAATGTAACCGACCTGAAATGGACCCGAACTGAAATGGACCCAACCTGAAATTTACCCGACCTGAAACGAAATTGTCAATTATTCGATTTGAACCCGAACCATTTAAACTCAACCTAAAATAAACCCGCACCCGACCCGAATCGAATAACTGTTTTTATAGCCCTAGAAGCACGTGTTCAGTGTGTGTCTACACTTTTACCCCATTCCCTTCTCTTTGACTTCCGGATCAACATGTTAGATATCCCTTCTCTATTTCCTAAGTTTTCATTTTTTTTCTATTCATCACTCTGAATTCAATTTTCCCATTTTGTAGTTCAAATCATGGGTTCTGGAAAAAAGGTTTTTGTTTTTGAAGATTTGATCCAGCACAAAGACAGAGATGATTGTTGGCTTCTGATCTCTGGAAAGGTTTGACTTTTCTTTACATATACGATCTGGGGTTTCCCCTTTTTGTAGTTGTTTTACTGTTGTAAGTTCATAGCTTAATTTGTAGATATTGAGATCATGCAAAGGTATGTCTTTATCAATTTATTTTTGGATAAAACTGTGAAGAAGTGGGATTTTAATTTGTTTTTGTTTGCATAAAAGTTGCATCTTTGATGAAATTGGAACAGATATATCGGAAAGGGTAAATAGTAAAATCATGGAAAACACTGTTGATCTTCCCCCAGAAAAGATAATTTGGAACAAAATTTGATTTTTTTATAGGATCATTATATCTGAAACAGTAAAATTGAAGTGAGTTCATAGCTGCATATGTGAATAATGATGGAAGCAATTTCATTTAATTATTGGCTTGACTTGCCTGTTTTCTAAGGTGTATGATGTAACCCAATTCTTGGAGGAGCATCCCGGTGGTGATGAAGTCTTGCTTGCTGCTACCTGTAAGTTGTTCTCGATGCTCTCTGCCGACGATTTACCAGCTTAATTGTCGAATTTTGTTGTATTACTGATATGAACAAGTAATTCTGCAGGCAAAGATGCTACCAATGATTTTGAAGATATAGGTCACAGTGATGATGCAAGAGGGTTGATGGAAAAATACTGCATTGGTGAGGTCGACAGCACGACCATTCCCCTACGGAAAACGGTCAAACCGCTGACACCAGCTCCAGCAACTCACCAACAGAACAATGATCCCGGTTTGTTGTCTAAGATACTGCAGTTCCTGGTACCCCTCTTGATCTTAGGTTTCGCTTTCAGTTTGCAATTCTTGAGGAAGGAGAAAACTGAAACCTAGGATGCTTTGCTCTTCATATATCTCATGGAAGCTGTCGTCACAGTAATAATGGCTTAGCCTTGTCATTTTCAATCTATTTCTGTAGATACTTTCTGTTATTAACTTTTAATCTTCTTTCATAACTTAAGTAGCAGATGCCTGAGTTATAGATCCCTTCTTGCATCGCATGTTACTCGGCAACGTGTTTGTGCAACACGTTTGTGTATGTTCTGTTATTTACTTTTTGTTCATGCCATGTTAAATTATCCAGGCTAACTGACTAAGGTTATCGAGTCTACGTAGCTTTTAGCCTTACGGTTTTCCAGTATCTAGGCATCGCTTAAGCATAACCATCGAGTACACAGAACTACCCGTAAGGCCATCATTCCTCAACCGAGGAGGCTATCCTTTGTTGGTAACCTATTCGTGTATGGCCAATGGCCATATATTCAACCATTGAGTTCTTAGGAATATAGAGTGGATACCAGACAAGTTTCCTCCAATGTATCTTTGCTGCTCTAGGCCTAAGTCCTAACCTCATTCCAAGTTTATATCAATTACTGCTCCTGAAAACTTCAGTTTACATCGGAGAATATATTCTCAATTATAGCACGAATGCTGTAAACTCGGCCCGGCATATGGAGCTTTCGATGTATAAGCCTCAGATGAGGATTTAACATTGGTGATCCATGCCCATATCGAATGTGATGCTTGCTAGTTCAAGCTGAGCTTGGTGTGGCTGCTCATTGTTCTGTCAATGATGTGGCAGAAGACAACTTGGGTGGAAGGAATATGTCTGAATCTCATCCGAAAACAAGCCGCTATCTGACCGATGTTTAGACCTCATAACGAGTCCTGTAATATTTAAAGCATGTTGAGAGAGGTACAAGCTTGGCTACAAGATCGGCCGAGCCTTCTTGTTGTTCAAAATCCTCAATATTACCCCAAAAAATCTTTTGTTATTCCTGCATTAGTGCCTGAAAATCAAAATCCAACCATGCTACTCGAGCAAACAAGACCAAGACAAAACATTTAGATAATATATCAAGTACAAATGAAATGTGAACACCTAAAATTTACAACTTTCTCAAAGTTGTAGGATTTTTTTTTTGTTTCAACTTAGAAAGTTACTCGAATTGATATCTTATACCTAAAATTTTCAAAGTTTGAGTTACTCGAAAAATCAAAAAATTTTAGAGTCTAATTACACATTTAGTCCTTGTAATTTTATTTCAGTCCTATATTCTTTCTTTTTTTATTATTTTTACCTTTTAATTTTCATCTCTATACAATATGATCACTTTTCATATTTTTTTATTTTATTTACTACAGTTATTTAAATTATTTTATATTTTTTAATTTATTTATTTATATTATTGTATTTAATTTATTATTATTTTTATCTTGTTTTGGTCTTTTATAGATAAGAAAAAAGTTTTTAACGAGACTCGTATTTTAATAAAGTGACATATTCATACCTAAGGTATATAATAATAATAATAATTTATAATCTTATTTATACATGTAAAAAATAATATGAAAAAAAATATGTATGTAGATATAAAGATAGTCATTTAAATTAGAATCAAAATGTACAATAATATTATAAATAGTGCAATTAAAATTTATACATAAACTCGAAAAATCAAATCGACTTGAACTCGTTAAAACCGACTCAAATCAAAAAAAATTTAAAAAAATAAATTATAAAATATGTTAACTCAACTCGAATAATTCAAAATTTTTTAACTCGATTCGCTTGAACACTCACCCCTACTTATATCAACACTTGTGACACAACTACTTTACTACTTCGGCCATGTCAACAACCCAATGAGTTCTTACACGTCAACAAACAATTAGTATTTGAGACATTGATTCGACATGTAAAAATACAGATAAACTTAAAAAAACAGTAAACCCCAAGACATGGATAAAGGACGTAAATGATATGAGACAGATCGTAAGTTACTTGAATTTGATTTAGTTAAAATTGAATTAAAGTTCGATTTGATTAGACTTGAGCTCAAACTCGGTTTGAGTTCTTAACGAGCCGAGTCATTTGATATTCGACTTGAAAAACTTATAAGCTACTCGAAATCAATTATGATATATAATTATTAATATTAAACAAGAGTTTTGTAGTTCATATTTTACATAGTGATCAATTTAAGCAAGAGGAGAAGTTTAGAAGACTCTTGATGCAATTCCCCTTTTCGCATGATATAAAGGCAAACATAGTTGATTCGAAAATAGTAATCCCTCATCGCTCAGATATGAACGATGGGGAAGAGAATCTGACTATAAATAGAATAAGGCTTTACTTTATAAAAACATGTTTTTTTTTTCCTTTTGATTGAAAACAAGTTTATATTTTTGTATTAGTTTTTATTGAGATTGGAGTTTGAGCTCCAACTAGGGTTGAGTATGGTTAACCGCAAAATCAAAAACCGAATCGAACTGAGGTATTATGGTTCATAAATTTATGAATCGTGTTTAACTGCGGTTAACCGAATTTGATTTTTTTAATTATTTTTATAAGGTAAAAATATATATTTTATTCTTAAAATATTATAAATATTTTTTTTATTTTTTACTTAAAAATAATTTTTTAATAAATATATATAAAAATTATCTTAAAATATTTATCTTTTAATGTTTAAAAGTCATAAAATAAAGTTATTTTGTCAAGATAAAATACAAATTTTTAAAAACTAACGTTAATATGGAAAACTCAAAAACAGAGGTTAACTAAATCGAAAACCGGTGGTTACTAAAATAGTTTACCGAATTAAACTGAACCCGAACCGAATGTACCCCTAGCTCCAATTGGGATTCAGCTCTAGTTGAGTTTAATAATTTAAAGCTCGAATCGAGTTTAATGATATTTGAATTTAACTTGATCTATTCAAGTTTTTCGAGTTTAAGCTTTTTGAGTTTGAGTTCTAATTTTAATTTTAAGTTTGAGATGAATTTCAATAATTTTGTCTTGCAAACTTTCTAGTCAAGTTTAGTTTTAAATATTTTGAATTTGAATTGAGATTAATTTGTGACAAAAGTGAGGTAATTTGTGACAAAAGATTGTAATAAATTCTGATCAACAAAACCTCATCACAAGTGTAATCCGACCATCTTTACAATTAAATATAGTTGATTATCATTTATTAATACCCTAAACCATAATATCTAGATTTGTCCGGTTGATTACGTTAATTACCTCGACTTCATGAACTATTCATCGGTTCCCTAGTTGTCAGCCACGCATAGATAATTCTCTTGTCTCCTTCCTTGTCAGCTGGATCCACTGGTTTAATGGCTGACATAATCTGTAATTAAGTACATAATTTAGAATTAAGCTCCTGTCGAAACGGATTAGTAATCAACAACATCAGTTTCAACACTCATTAAAATAAAGACTTTAATTAGCAAATTAATCCTTGTAACTTATCAGACAAGAAAGTATAATTTTTCAAATAATTAGACTGAACAATTATTTTTTTTACCTCTTGGTGCTTTTTTTTTACCATCACTAAAAACAACAAAAATAGAATTTTAAAATATAATCTTAAATTTTAAATAGTAAATAGTAAATTATATATTCTAAAAAATACACTTTATCCTATTTTTTGAATTTAACCCTAAATCTTAAACTTAATTTTTAATGTTAGCATAAATAAATGCACCAAAAAAGATAGATGATTTCTATTTCTTATAGATAGACCTAAGAAACTTGACCCCGAGACTCAAAAATCGAATTGATTTATTTGAATCGAAATCTAAAATTGATCTGAATATGATAACCTGATTTTGACTCGAAACCCGATCTGATACTGATCCAAATTCTAATTGAACCGAAAATAGACTCGAATTGATTTTCAATCGAACCGAATACCGAACGAACCTAAATCGATTTTCACCTGAATTGAAAGTAATTCGAAATAAAGAAAATATATTAAAATAAAGAAAGAAAGATAGGACGTAAACTGCCGCACAAATCACACACACACAAAAAATATGCGTACTATACAAAGTGACATATAGGGTGTAAAAATTTAACTCTGCCTAAAAACTTAACTAGAACCAATCAATCTCTTGCTAACTTGATATAGAGACCCTATTTAAAATCAATCGACCCAGAATAAATGAACCAATATTAATTAAACCGAAACTCCACCAACTCAACCCGATACCCGAATCGAAATTAATGTAGACCCAAACTAAAAACGAAAATTTGACCTAGACCCAAATTAATCCGAACCAAATTTAAACCGATTATAGTCAAAACCAAAATAATCCGAATCGAATCCGAACCAATTAACTCGTTTACCACTTCTACTTATAAACGTCCAAAATAGTCATAAATTTCACTATAACTTTCGGTATTTGATTAATTCAAAAATAAGTACCGTAGAAATTTATTATGGGTAGTCCTCTCAATTAAATTCATTCACGACATTAAGATTTAAATTACCGATTTTATTTAGGAATTGACCTATATATCGAAAAGTGTTATAAACACAAATTCCAACTTCCTCCTATAAATCAACCAAAACTTCCAATCTAAAGAAAACTCCCCACCCATCTTTATCCTAAACCAACGTTTAACACTAATACATATCATTAATTTTATAATTCAAACATTAAAATTAGTAAATATCCCATTCAAAATATTGAATTAAACTAAAACTTGAGATCAATTTGAATACGCATTTGCTCCGTTTGCAAAGCTGAGTCGGATGATGTGATAGAGAGTTTAATCATATTTAATTTAATACCAAATCTAATAATAGCCTTTTGATGGGTGATGTAATGGCATTAGGGTCAGACACAAAGTTTAATCATATTTTTAATTGGATGATTTGGCATTCGGACACTTGTCATTTTAATCATGTTTTTAATTGTAATTAAGGTCAACAATACCAATGTAATCAACGTGGTTAATTATAATTAAGGTCAACACTACCAATGTAACCAACGTCTTTTTTAATGTTTTATTTATTTTTTTAAATTTAAGGGTTATAGTTATAATTTAGTATTAGATTTAGAAAAATAAGATAGAATATATTGTTTGAAATTAAATTTAGAGTTTAAAGTTTAATTTTTTAACGTTAAGGTAAAAAAGACATCAAAAAGAATAAAAATATTTTTTTATGATGTTGACGCTTTTGTCTGTCACTTGAAATTTTATTCTTGCGTAACTTTGACTTCAATTTATTTTGGTGAAACGATATGATTGTAATTATAAACTATCAACAGAGTGGGTATCAGACATGTCTTGTTGAAGATTTCTCTAAACTTAAATGAAGGAAAAGAGTACTTATACTGACATATATATAATCAAGTTATATAATATAAAATTCACTAAGATTTTATGTGTTTTTGGATCATTAGATGACTGAAATGGATAATTCAAATTAATAGTCGGTGATGTAAAGATTATCATTTAAAAAAAAGTTAGAAATTAATTTGAGTTTAGTGATTACAATAGTATCTATTATAGAATATAATATCCACCATTTGGCATTGATCGCTCAATCACTCTGTTGGCATCACTGATGCTCGAATCCGTGACTTCTAGGAACAACAATTGTTCTTTTAATCACTTGGGCTAGAGGGCTCGTGCAATTAATATGAGTTATTCGTTTAAATCATCTAACGGCAAAAAACATGTAAAATTTTAAAAATTTTATACTATATAACTTAATCCTATCTCGTATAATAATAAGAATAATAAGAATATCAATATCACTCGACAAAGTATTAAATAAACAAATTAAAATAATAATTAAGCAAGCATGACATCTTTTATTAACAATGATTGAATCCACTCCGACAAATTTCTATATACTCAAACTCCAAGCTATGAACATTGACTTTAATTTTCTTTACGACTAATTTATAAATTTATTTTTTAAAATACTTTTTTTATTGATTTTCGATATAAGACCGAGGGTTGGAATTTTCATATATAATAACATATTATCACATATCAATATAGCTGTCAATAGTAATATATTATTATTAGCATATGATTTTAAATAATTTTTTAAATTACAATTACAAATAACAACATACAAGTCATACAATTATATAATATACAAATAAAATTATTATCGGTACGGAATAAAAATTGATTATATAATGTAAGAATTTTTAACTATTATATATTTTTTAGATTGTTGAATAAGTGAAAAAAATAGATGAGATTAATAATAAGTTATGTGAAGATTATTATTTAAAAAATAAGTAATTAATCTTAATTATTTATTTGATTCGTCTAACGATTTAAAAACGTATAAAATTATAAATTTTATATATTTTTAAGCAATTTAACTATTTATGCAAAAGACATCTTAATTACAACGTAGTAAAAAACAGGAAAGATGGTAATAATTAATAGTACTAGGGAACTTTGTATTACGAGCTCTTTCATCACTCGTATTTACAGTACAGTGGCTGACAGATTGGGACATCATATTTTCTTGTCTTAATATCTCATTTTCCACGTGACTAAATATGCTGGTAATAGGAACCTTACTGAGACAGGTTTAACGTACGCCTAGGGCGAACTTTAACACTCAAAGGAGTAGCCATTTCACACGACAACTTCAAAACCTCGGATAAGTCAACAGGGTTTTGATCGGATGGTAGCCATTCGAACTCGTGCAAAAGGGAAGCCACCCAAAAGGTGACGGTGGTCAACCCCAAGTTCTTTCCGGGGCATGTTCGCCTACCCGACCCGAATGGAGCCAGCCTGAGATCCGAACCAAGTACGGAGAACTCCACCTCACCCTCTTTAGCAACAAATCTATCGGGTATAAATTCAAGTGGATCCTCCCACTCTTGTGGGTCCCTTGTGATGGCCCACATGTTCACCATTGCCGTGGTTCCTTTCGGGACGTGATACCCATCAACGGTTGTGTCGGTGATAGCAAGACGTGCCCAGGAGAGCAATGGGCCCGGCGGGTGTAGCCTTAGAACCTCTTTGATCACAGCCGCGAGATATGTCAAGTTCATTACATCAGACTCGTCAACGGCTCTTGATCTACCAACAACCTCGTTGAGTTCATCATGAACCGTTGATTGAACATCAGGGTGAAGCACAATCCTTGCTAATATCCACTCGATCAAAACCGCAACTGTATCCGTTCCTCTGAATATCATTTCCTACACAAAGACAAATAACGGTATTTAGTACGTACAGTGCAGGAGGAAATAACTCGGACACTAACTCAGTTGATAACTTACCCACAAAACGGCGATCATGTCGGATTCCGATAATTTATCGGCACCTTGGAGAGAAAGTAACACGTCGACGAAATCTCGAGTTTTCTCGTTTGTTTGAGCCCTGTGTTGGGATATGATTCGGCTGACGAACCGGTGAACTTTAGGTACAAGGTTTGAGCATCTGGCTCTGATTTTTTGCGGGTCGAATTCGGCTAGCCAAGGGAGATGGTCGGACCAATTCAATGTCCCTAATAAATCATATCCTTCATCGACCAGAGCTCGAAGTTCTTCGACTTCGTTGTTGACACAATCTAACTTATATTTCTGTCCGAATATCGAAACCATCATGTTGTTCAGCGAAGCTCGTTTCAGCACGTCACGAACGTGGAAGCTTCGATTGTGGTGATTAGCAAACAAGGTCACCATTTCGGAGGCAATCAGGCGTCTCTGTTCCTCGGAACCCTTGATTTGCTTGGGGCAAAAGAGGTGGGTAGCTGCGATCCTTCGAAGTGTTCGCCAGTAAACTCCGTAAGGAGCGAACCCGATTGCTCGGTCGAACATCAAGCTGTAAGCCGATTCTTTGACCGGACGATCAGCAAAAACAGAGCTGTTGAGAATCTCTCTCGCTACATCGGGATTGCACGTCACTATAACGCGTGTATCGCCGAGGCTAAAGGCCATGAGCTTCTTGGCCTTGCATGTCTCGGCAGCGGCTGCAATTTTGTGGTGCGCTAGTGAGCTGGCCATCAAGTTCATGCTGCCGATGAAAGGCAACCCTCTAGGACCCGGTATTGGCTTACTAGAAACAGAGAGAGTGGCACACTTTTTGAACCTGTATTTGCCCCAAGCTGGACCTCCGGGATGAAACCAGTATATCAGGGCCATAACTAGCCAGGCAAGAGCCATAATCAAAATTGAGCATGCAATATTTTCTTGGGAAAAAGCTCTGCATTTTGATGCCAGGGCAAACACCCAGACTCTCTCTATGTCACTTCTCATGGTGTTGGTAGGCTGGTAACTGAGTTGAAAGTATTGAGATGATTGGAAAACCAAAGACGCTGGACTTTTGATTTTGGTAGTGAAACGAATGAGTGTGTCTAGTAGTTATATAGGCGTCGAACAATAGAAAATTTATGCTATTATTCAATCACTCTTCTGGTTTTTAAAATTTAATCATAATTTCATTCGAATCGACTTATAATGCATACTTAATTTTGATGTGTGAGTCTATCCATAAAAATTTTCTAGATATACAACACCTTGAACTCAAAATTTACTTAAACAAAACTAAATTGCTTACTACTTAGACTAAACCTTATTAGTATCTTTATATGTTATTTTTTTATATCTTTATATGTTATAAAACTAAAATTATAAGATTTAAAATTTAAAATTTCACCCTAGAATTGCAGTTTATAATTTAGGGGGTGTTTTAATTTAAATTTTGATTTAAAATTAAAATTAGTATTTAAAATTTACTATTAAAGTTTTATGACATATATAAGGCACAAAAAGAGCAGATATTTTTTTTCAGAGCAAGACCGCTGCAACTACGTAACTTTGAAATTTATGCCATCATTTCTTGGAAATTTCGAAATTAGTCCTTTTATTTTATATTTTCGTAGTTTACGAAAATTACCAAGTCCATGTATTCATAAATAATTAGAAAACACATGATTCTATATTGTTAGTTTTTAAAATTTTTGCGGTACATAATAGAACAGTTGACTCTTAGTTATTTATTCATAACATTTAATAATATTATGACTTAAGAGGGTAAAAAGACTTTAATTTTTATTTTTAAATCAATTAAATTTTTAAATTTTTACACTCGATTAAGCTCTTAAATAAAAAAACAAAATCACCAACAGGAATTGGTACAAGTGGTAAGTAGTTTGGTTCTGCTTAAGCAAGTCTTAGGTTCAAGACGTTGTGTACGCAAAAAATCCATATTGGAAGACTCACCCACCAAAACCAGGTGTGTGACCCGAATTGGTCTAAATTATTCAGGCTAAAGCCTTGAAAACCAGAAGAGCAATAAAAAAACAGAATCAACTAAGCTCTTTGACCAATAAATTTTGACAATTTTTTGAATTTAATAATACAATATGTCATATCATAGTATTTTCACTTGATATTTTTAAAAAACTACATTTTATTTTAAAAAAAATTTAAAAATTTAATTTTTTTTATAAAACCATTAAAAATATGTTTTGAAAAAGTTCTATAAATACAATACAATATAATTATATAGATTTTTATTTTCTATAACAAGAAAGATGAGATTCAAGCTCAGCTTGAAAAGCTCGTAAACATGCTTGAAATAATTATATTATATATATATGCTACATATACACTCAGAATAATATCTTTAGCAAAAGAAAAACAATAAAATAAAATATGAGAAATCTACTAAAAATAAATTAACTAAAATAAATTATACATTCTTTTTCATTTTGAGCCGAGCCTACCGAGCCCGAATCGAGCCCAACGAGCTTCGAGCCGAGCCCAATAATATTATTTCCGAACTGAACCTGGCCAGGCTCGAGCTCGGCTCGTTATCACCCCTAGGCCAAACTACTCTTTTTTATGCTCTCATTTCACTTAAGTCATAAGTTTTAAACCCACTAGAAACATCTTTTTTCTTCTCAAAGTCTTATTTTCTTCTTCTTTAGATAAGATTAGGATTATAGTTACGATTTTAAAAAAAAAAGTATATTAATTTTTAAAAAATAGTATAATCCTTTGCAACATATCAATTTTATGTTGTATTTCTAAGCCTTATATTAATACATATATTATGAATAAATATTATCGTATAATCATATTTAAATAATAAAAAAATAATAAATATAAGAGTTAATTGCTTTATGCATCCTTAAACTTCAACCCTTATTTGAAATAGGCCTTCAAACCTTTAAATATTTTAATATCATTCTCAAACTATGATTTTTATTCTAAATTAATCCCTAAACTTTTAAACATTTTAATTTAATCCCAAACTATGACTCTCATTTTAAATTGATCCTAAAACTTTTAAATGTTCTAATTTCATTCCCAAATTATTAGTATATGTTAATCATATCATGATAAATAACTTGATATCGCTTAAGCATATTTTGAATTTAAAAATTTATATATATATATATATATATAATATTTTCGTTAAATCACTCACCTACTAAAATTATGTGTACAACACGAGTCAACTCGATTTAATAAAATCAAAATCTTAAGAAATTTGAATGACAAAATAAAATATAATTGGTAAAACCAAATCTAATTTAGTGAGGTTATTTGGTAGAGTGAAGCAATGTACAAAATGATGTAATTTCCTTAATCATTATCATAGTTTATTACTAAATTTTCTAATGTCACCTTCAAATTCTTATTACAATTATTTTTATTCTTATTTTAACATTTTAGTTTTGTGTAATTATCTTGTCAGGTCCATGGGAGGAATTTAAAGGATTTAGGGACCTGGTTATCCTTAATTATTGTTTGTATGTATTAATACAGATAAAAAATTATTTTTTAGTCCCGTCAATCAAAAAAATTAAAATATATATTTTGGTCCTTCTATAAAAAAGTCATAGTTCCGTCCCCGATCAAGTCCACATGTTAAGTCGAACATAGTATTTTATTTATAACTCGAATTTTGAATGTTAAACAATTAATAATATATATTATATTTTTCATAATTAATATTATTTTTTTTGTTATTTATATTTAAGATTTTTACTTTAATTAATTTGAATTAATTTGTATCGTACACGTAAAAATTACGAAGATAAATCGATACTTTTTTTTAATTAAACTTTGAGGTCACTATACAATAAATAAAATATAATTATCACGCCAGTCAACTTTAAATGGACCGGGGAACAAGGCTTAAAAAAATAAAAGTCCTTTTCTCAGTGATCAATAAAATTAATTAGTAAGAGTGAGGTAATAGCGTGGAAAGTTCTATTTGGAAATTTCTATCTAAATCCTAATAATATAACATATTAATATTTATATTCTTTATGATAAAAAAAATATTTAATAATATAATACACCAATTATAAAGGTAATATTTTGTGTATTCGAAGATGACTACTCCTATAATTAGGGGTGATAATGAGATAAACTAAACCGAATTTGTATTATTAGATTTGATTCAGGTTTGAAGTTCATCGAATTTAAAATTTTACGTTTAAACTTAAATTCAAATTGAATATTTTGAGTTTATCTTATTTCGAACTCGACATGTTTTTCTTTAAATTATTTTAAATATTTTTTTAAAATTTTAAAAATAACATGCTAAAAGTTATTTTTAAAAACATAATATTTATTTTTTAAAGTTCATGAGTAATTATAGAAAATATTTAAAGTATTTAACTACGATAATAGATTAAAACATTGATGCATACAAATATATATAATTATTTCGAATATATTTATAATTTTTCAAGTCGAATTTATATAAATTCGAAGTTTAATCGAATTTTAATCAAACCTACCCAGAACCAAACAGGTGAGTTCATTGTTACTTCTATCTAAGAAATTATATTATGAGTCATTTTCGTCACGTTATTTATAAGACCAACTTACAATTCACTTGTCGAAGTTTCTCGCTTTTTTCGATACCAATCCGTCACACGTGTCCTTCATCTAGTGTTGAGATGCATAATAAAACGCACCACTCAGTTCGATTCCCGTTAATGCCCATCCTTTTTTTTTCAATTATGACTGATATGTGGCTAAAACACATGGGTATAATGGTCAAGGAATATTGAACCGTCACACTAGGATGAATATGCTGTGGCCTCGGACAGCGTAAAAGGGAAGCTAATTAAACCGAGATTGAAAGCAGCATTTTAAGTCAATTTCACCACTCATTGTCTTAAATTGAGTTTAATTTTAAAAATTTTAATTTTATCTAAAATTATAATTCTTAATTTAAAATCTTTAGATTTTTAAATATTACAATTCAATCTTTAAATTATTAACATATATTAATTATATTTTATATTAATAAAACTGATATAAAATTTGTTAGTTGTCATATATACTTTATTTATGTGTCTTATATAATATTATGATATAGATAATAATTTAAAAATAAAATTAAAATATTTAAAAATTTAAAAAATCTAATTAAAATGAGGATCAAAGTTTAAAACATAAAACGAAAATATTCAATAATTTATTTATCCTACAATATCAAAATTCAAACCCCTGCTAAATAGATTAGTTGTTAGTACATGACACATTCATGTTTTCATGTTTATTAAACATGAGTTAAGACGGTAAATGAGATAAGACGGATCATGAGTTATTTAAGTTCGATTCGATTAAAGATTAATTAAAACTCAATTTGATTGGACCCAACTCAAGTTCTTAACGAGTCAAGTCAAACTACTTGATATTAACTCGAAAAGTTCGTAAATTACTCGAAAATATAATATACTAAAAAGTTTTATTTTTGTAATTTAAAATCCAAATTCTTAAACTTAAAATCCTAAAATCTAAATCCATCAATTTAAACCTTTAAAACCTAAATTAACATCACATATCTTAAAATTAATAAGCTTGAGTTTACATAATTTATATATCAAAGTTTTTTTTCCTGACAAAGCTTTAAATAAGATGTGATATATGACGAGTTATTCGAGTCCGACACGATCAAAGATCAGTCAACACTTGACTAGATTTAGCTTAATTCAAGCTCGACTTGAGTTCTTAATGAGCCGAGTCAAACTCATATTTTTTAAACTCGTTAAAAATTACTCGAGCTCGAAACTCGAAATTTTAACGAGTCGAGTCGAATTCATCACTACTCGAACTCAAAATCGATGGAATCCTAATCAGTTGGATAATCAGTACAGATTTCATAAATCATTGTTTAAAAGAACCTTAAACATGATAATCTATATGTAAAGAACATTATAGATTACATTTTAAGCATGATTATGGTGGAAGAACAAATCTAACATTTGGGGAAAAAGAGAGAAAAAAATGATTCATATCTCCACCAAAGCTGCTTTGAATATATTAAAGTGAGGAGGCTACACCAAATCATATATGCCCTATTCTTCCTGTTGCCCTCGTAGGTGAAATAAACAAAACAAGCTTCGCCATTAATACAGCAGCAAGAACATATGTTTTTCATTTCATGTCCGATCGTCAAATCAGGGAAGCCCAGGAGGATACTTTAGTGGTGCATCTGGAAATCAACTCATCATCAATCTCTTCTGTAAGAATCAAAGCTTAGACACGACTAGCAGGGATGGGTTGTGATGGCAAGATATGATTTTAAGACCAACGCATTGTAATGATTCTCTCGTTTTAAGTGAAGGTTAATTCAAGACTTCTACTTTAAATTTATGCTTCTTTTGAAATGAAAAATTATAAATATACATATTTTATTAAGAAAATAAAATATTAATCATAATAAATGATTCCAGTAGAAAAGTGAATAATATTCATCTTAAAATATCTAGGTTTAATCAATTTGTTCGTAAGGTTATTTTTTTAGGTCTACATGTATGTAATAATATTAAAAAAGATGAGTCTATAACGGGCGTCGAACACCACTGAACATTATTAAATTAATTTATAAAGAACAAAAATCTAAAGGACTAATCATACAATTATTAATTATATGTTGGGTTTATCACTCTTTTATTAATTATATATTGAGTCATTGAAATTTTAAATTTTTATTAATTAATTTAATAGTGTTCAACAATGTTCAACCTTAATGATGTTCAGCAGTGCTCGACGCTCGTTATAGAATTTTCCTATTAAAAAATAGATTTGGGTTTGAGGTAAAAGTAAGGATGCATAGTGTGTTTCAGGATTAATTTAGTTTTTAAGATTTAAGACTTAAATTTTATTTTTTTCGTGTTAGAACATAAATAATGACATAAAAAATATTGAGGATTTTTGTTCATTGTTGGTGCATGTTTCTTTTACCTTCGATTTTACTTCATTTCTTGTAATTTTAAGTTCTTGTTTTTATTATAAAGTTCTTTTCTGCTATCGTAAAAAATCTTACCCAAATTCAAAACATTTTCCTCGAAATAAGCTTTAAAATTTAGACACGAGATTGTTTAATCCCATGGTTATCTGTTTTCTTAGTTAATGTTGTAGTCAAACATGAAATTATGTCTGAAATTACATCATCATTAGTCAAAACAAAACTTTCCCTCCATTTTACATCTTTTGACCAAATAAGCATAAACTCCTGGGGAAAGTTTTACCAACTTGGCTTAAAAGCAACTGAACTTAAATTATATATAATTCACTACGAACATTTTAGCCGAATAAAATATTTAAAGAATATCGAACCGAGTATTCATTATTTTGTCGATTTTAATTAATATCAAATTTCGAATTTCACCAACAGTCTAATGTAATGAATAATTTATAAATATCACTTTTAGGTTTAGTACGAGATCAATGGTTTATCTCGATCCTATATCAAATGTTAAACCTACCAACAAATGAATGAAGAATGGATTTTTTTAAAAAAATATTAACAATTTGGATTAGTGGGATAGTTCATGCCTAACCCACTATGGAGTAAGAACCCTGACCAATGGCAGACCAAAATTTTGAGAAATTAAAATTTATTTCTTAAAATTTTAAAAATTATAATTTTAAAATTTTGAATATTTTTATTAATTTTTGTCTCGTATTTTTATTTTTTTTATTCAATCTTTTAAAATTATTAAAAATTTTAGTTTAAACCCCCAATTCTGTCACTATTAGGGACGGAGCTATGTATGTGTTCTCCAAAAATTTTTGGTATAATTATATTTTTAGTCCTTTTTAATTTAAATATTAATTAAATAAGGATTTTTACCTCTCTTAATTTTCTAATTTAAAGGTTTAATAGATTCTTGCCCCTTCAAACATTAGATCCTAGCTCCGTCGCTGATGACTATGGTTTGATGCCTAAACATGTAATGGAGAATGTGCATTCCATTCTAACTAGCCATGAGGAATCTGTTCATCTTAGAATCCGTGGTCCTTTGAACAGCCCCACATACATGACTTATTTATGTAATACTACTTCACACAAATGGTTTGATGGATACCACATTTTCCATTGCCATTGCTCTTTGCTTTTGACTCACAAAAGTTGAAACACATGGGGATTCAAGACTAAATTTGGGTCCACACATTTGGATTTGCTTCAACTCAAATCGACATTAAAAAAATCTAACCTCATGTATTCATCCATCAATACTAAACTACGACTAGAGCACGAGAAATTTTTACTATGTCGAAAAGATAAGAATATAACCGATGATTTTAACTATATTTTAAGTTTTCTTATTTTTCATCATCTCGAGCAAGTTCTCTCGTTGGTGTAAATTGTCTACTTCTTAATCGTGTCTCCAATGGTGTCTCTACTTTAAATTAGTGAGTTTAGGGTTTAATAAATTAGGGGTATGGTGTATTTTTTAAGGCGTAGGGTTTAAGATTTATGATGTAGAAAATTGGGGCTAGAGTTTAAAATTCATTTTTTAAATTTTTTAACAGGAAGTATGGAAAGAGACACGACTAAAAGATAAGAGATTTCTATTTGTTCCTGCTTTTGTCACTACTAGGTAGAAATCTTATACCACTTTATTGCGTCTCCTTTCACGCCTCTTAAATCTTGAAAAATTGAATTTTAAACCCTGACCCTTATTTTTTAAATTCTAAACCCTAAACCTTAAAAAATACACCTTACTCTCAATTCCCTAAACTCTAACCACAACTCCTAACTTTAAACCCTAAACCCTAAACCCACTAATTTTAAGTGAAGTCACCGATAAAAGCATAATTAGGAGGTCAGTACTTCTTTATTAATATTTGGGTCCCAACACTAACCATATATAAATGTATATCTATGTTCCTTTAAGAGAAAAAGAGAAACCTATATTTATATCATAAGTTTTGAGTTCCTATTCCTTCTTCCTCTTAAGATTTGATTCCTTCTTTTTATAGATTAAGTTTCCTATATACAATTAAAGCAAGTTGCATGGTTTGTATTGGCAGCCCATGCACAGCAGTAATCATAATATTAATATAAGTAGCTGATGAAGAAGAAGTATTAAAATGGGTTGGTGCTGAACAACTCAGTTCCAGTTCCATAGCATATGCTATGAATTCTTGCTTTCAGATAACACATTTCAATATTTTTATATCCATTGGTGATTGGTCCATTTAAACAAAGTCCATGATATAATTTAGTATTATTTATTAATGTAAAGTGTTTAGGTGGAAGGATGGAGATTATCCATTAGCATGAATCTTAAGGATAATTTAAGTGGGAGTACTTATTATCTATTATACATTATTTTAAGAAATTATTATATGATCCCGGTTTATCACGTCATTAATAGTCTTATCTAATGACATTCATTTTGAAAAATCAAATATTTTTAGTTTTTCACCTAGACGTGACATTCTTTTTCCAAGATTTATATTGTAGATAATTATTATATATATATATATTTAATTTAATTTTTTTTAATTTCTGGGACCGCTCTCTTTTGGGACCTTGTGTGATCATTCCTATTGTACTTATCTAAAACCCTATTAGTTTTATATTTATTATCTATGTTCAGAAACTAGAATTCGAACGCGAGGATATAAAGTAAAACTTTTTTAATATTAAGGGGCAATTTATAATTATGAAAATTTTATTATGTAAACTAAAGATAAAAAAAAATTGGGAGGGGAACAGTAGCCTCTCCGACCTTCGTCCCTGCCTATGTTAAATATATAGGGATTAAAATGCACTCTATGCTATAATATAAGGACCTCGTCAAAAATTCTACCTTCTTAATTTTGGTTTATTCCATAATTTACGGGTTGGGTTTTATAGGGGACAGGGTCTTATTAAGTTTAAGGGGAAAGATATATGATCCGATCTGATTTAATATAATAATATAATTTTATTTTAAATATTTTGGAATAATATTTTTTATCTTTATTATTTTATTGAATTAAAATAAAATAATAATTTAATTTTTTATATAATTTTTTAATTATCTTCTTATTTTATCCTCTACAAATAAAAAATTATATATTTTTATTTGTGACTAGGGTTTTACTTTACTTTTAAATATTCATATTAAGTATTCGTCGTCTAAAACCCTAACCCACTCTATGACCATTCCTGCTTGTCTGTCCTGACCCCAGTTACCCTGATGTCCAACATACTAAGGCACCACTGAGTTTGAGTCACTCAAAAAGCCCATCAAGTTGATGAAGAAACATTACAAAACAGAAATCAGACACAGATTCATAGCTTCACTAACAAACATTGTCCCACTTCAGAAACAAAACAGTAATTGAATCACACGAAGTTCTAGCACCAGAGGCCACGCTCAAGGTTGATGGAATTCGATAATTTAATAGTCAAAATAGGTACGATCATATAATTTGATAATTACTGAAATAGTTTATTCTATTATTTTATTAATATATGTGTCATTAGGTAATGAAAACAAATATTTAAGTGATAAAAATTCACACAACAAAAATACAAATAATCAAAATAATAAAATTTAAAATTTAATGATTAAAAATATAAATCGACAAACGTAAACGACAATGGTAATAATTTACCCTAAAAAAATCAGCACCCTATGATTTATTCTTGAGATAAAAGGAGTCACGTTTTCAAGTTTTAACCACATAAAGATTTATAAGACCTTATCTCTTTCTCCTCCAAATCACAAGCCTAAATCCACACGACGACTGTTCGTCCCTCCATGGCCCCTATATCCACCTCTGTTTCCACCCTCAAAACCACCAACTTCAACTCAACACATCGAGAATTCCATCACTTAAAAACACACAACAGACGGAGCCAACTTCCTCCTCCGCCGTCGTCACCCCTATGTTCCCTTTCCTTCTCCACCAACAAAACAACCACCCTCTCCCCCCACAAACCCACCCTTTTCACCCACAAACCCCCCACTTCTCTAGCCAGCCCACATCTCACTTCGTCACCCCACATCCACCGAAACCCCGCCACAGGCTACGCCGCAGCTCTTCTAGACATAGCTCAATGCAACAGTTCACTCGACTCGGTCCACCATGACGTACAAAAGTTCTCGAAACTACTCCGAAACAGTCAGATTCAAGCCTTGTTAAATGACCCTTTTCTGGGTTATAAAGAGAAGGGGAAAGCGGTGAAAGAACTTGCCAGAAAAGGGAATTTGAACAAGCACCTGGTTAGCTTGTTGAAGTTGCTGGTGGAGAAGAACAAGTTGGAGATAGTGAGTCAAGTGTTGGATGAGTTCGAGAGGATTTACGATGAGTTGATCCACACTAAACTGGTTTTGCTTTCGTCGGAGAAGATGATCGGTGAAGACAGATTGTTTAGAATTGCTAAAAGGATTCAACAGCTTAGTGGGGCTGCTAAAGTCAAGGTCAAGAACTTGGTTGCAGATAAACTACCAAAAATATCAAACTTTGGCTTCATGCATGATTGATTAAGATGCAGTGGCATTGTAAATGTAAAGTTTACATTATAAACAGAGAATGTGTAAGGATTCATTTCAAGATTTATAATTTTGAATCTTAAATTTTTTTAATGTATATGTATCGAATCGAATTCAATAATTAATTTTCGTATTCTTTTGACCGTAGAAAAGTAAATATTGATCATGATTTTGAATCTCTGTGTCTTGCCGGTGATGTTCTGTATCTCTGTATTTATGTTTGTATGCATGTGTTCGTTCTCGAGCATTAGATGTTGATCATGCGACCTTTTATTGTGTTTCCATAGTTGAGGTAATGAACTATTCGGATGACTAGGGAAACAATGAGTAAATAAACATGGATAGCCATGGATCTGTAACACCCTAAAACCGGGTTAAAAGAATGGATCGAATAATTATTAAATTATAAAGAATTATATGCTAATTGAGTTAGAAAAGAGGGACTTAATTGAATTGTATGAGAAATTAAGAGATTGCATGGCAATTGTGAAAATTCCTTAAACTACCCCTAGTAATAAACTAAATCTAGTTATGGCATAAAGGGGCAAACCGGTTATTTCACCTCCATTTAATGAGAAACAAAACCAGCCCCAAATTGTTCTCTTCTTCCTCATTCACGTGAAAAACAAAGAAAAGGGTGAGTGAGAGACTTGAGAGAAAATTTGTGAGAAGCCATTGAAGGAAGGGTTAAAAGCTTTGCATGGTGGTGAAATTGGTCTAGGAAATCAAAGCTAATAGTCTCGGTAAGCTTCCTTCTTCATAATCGAAAATTTTAAGGGTTCAAACTTTGAGAATTTTGAATATTCCATGATACTTTGTGTTAAATTAGGTTGATAGAAATCCAATTTAAGGATTATATTGCTTGGGGTTTAGTTATTGAAGCATGAACAAGGGGTTAAGAAGCTTGGATTCTAGGTTCTTATAAATGTGTTGAATATGTTAATTGATTGATAATATGAGGAAATTGGGGATTTATTTGATGTTGATTTTATGATTAAGGTGCTGGAAATTTTAAGAATAAGATCAAATTAGGAATTGAATGTATGAAATGAGAATTAGCCGAAAATACTTAGAATTGTTATTCCAAGTAGCCATCTTTGAGAAATTCCTTAGGTCGGGATTTAAGGAGTTAGGAGCTGAAATTTGAAAGTGTTATACTCCTATATACCTAGTTTAAGGGAAAATTTACGGAACCTCAATCGGAGTTCGGTAGAAAAAGTTATAAGCTTCTCCGTAGGGCTGTTCGAGTAGTCCCGAAATCTGGACAGGTCTGATCCGAATGAATTCTGGTACTGATCGGGAAAGTGTTAAAATGTAAGGTTAACTCTTCCTTGTAGAGGGTCCTCTTAGCTTTCTAACGATATAAAATAAGCTCGTTTCGGGCATGGGATCTAGGAGATATGATAAAATTACGAAAGGATAGCAAATCTATCCCGAATAAGCAAATAAGCAAATTTAGATTTGTTAAAGTATGTAATCCTTAGAATTAAATGATTTAGATATCTCCTAATGAATTATTATGTGAATATAGTTTGTTAGAGAGTTCGAGAGAAGAAAATATCGGAGAAGATCAAAGACACGATCAAGCTAGGAAAAGAGGGAAAGGAATCGCGATCTTCAACCCTTAAATAGCTCGAAATCAACGGTGAGTGAGGCAAACCTTAGGGTTAGGACCTAGGGTCCTAACCATCCTTGTTTAATTGATTTTATTGTCATGTAATGGACTAACCTATATTCGGTAAAAGGGAAGGAGGTTAATGATAAACAACTTGTTTGACAATATGAATTGCTTGCTAGCTTAGTACATTTGCATAGCTCGGAAATGCCGATGTAAGTAATGGCACGCGGCTACGGATGCCAGGTACGTGAGTCATGCATGAGGCATGTTTAAGTTGGTTTGATTATTCGATTTGTAACATGATATGTATGATTTGATATGATAGCATGATATACGCTTTTGATACGATAGCATGACATATGTTTTTGATTCGTTAGCATGATATATGCTTTTGATATGTTAGTATGATATATGTTTTGGATATGCTAGCATGATGTATATGCTTTTGGTATGGTAGCTTGATGTAAATGCATTGAATATTAGCATGTTATGGTCATCTTTTGTGATAAGGAACTTGTTTAATACAAATGGAAAGATTAAATGAATTGAAAACTCTGATTGAGCCTTGGTCGATAGTTGGTCATAGGTAGTACGGCATGCCTAGGGTCTGAGCTCATTTGTTAGTTTGCCCAGTACTTCGGTATTTCTGTTTAGTACTTCGGTACTTCTGTTGGTACTATGGGTACCTTTGTTTGGTGGTTAGTCACCATTTGTAGATACCGTGGGTATCTTTTGTTAGTGCCTTCGTGGCACTTCTGTCAGTACCTTTGTGGTACTTCTGTTGACTCGCTTACCTAGTCTAACTATACCAAGGCATCATTTGTAACAAATTCGAAAGATTAAAATTGAAATGATATTGCTATGAGCATTCGATATGACATTGTTATTGAGCATTTGATACGACATTGCCTTTGAGCATTTGATTATATATTGCCATTGAACATTCGATTATATGTTGCCATTGAGCATTTGATCACAAGTTGCCATCGAGCATTTGAATATAAGTTGCTAATGAGTATATAGATGTGAATTTGGTTTGCATGCTAGTGACATGGTAATATGAAACATGATAAGCACGATAATTGACAATTACTATCCTTTGCATAATTTGTTGTGAAATAGCCATGAATTGATTTATCGCTTAATTGAAGCATGTTAACCTTGATATATATATTTAATGTCTAATTTGGTTAGACTTAGGGCTGCCTCACTAAGTACTTTGTAAGTACTTACCACCTTTGTTTCCCCCTTCCCAAAACAACAGGTTATCGAACTAAGGAGATAGATCGACTTTGATCGCGAGCAAGGACACCAAGCAAGCCCAAGTATGGTATTTTGTACTTTTGTAACTCTTAGCTTATGGTGGCATAGAGAGCATGCTTAGAATCGCTCATGCATTTTGATATTTTGGTCATAGTTTATATATATGATCATTCGAACATTCGGTATGTAAGCCTTAAGGCAAGGTAATCATAATAGACTAACCTTATATCTTTGGAGATTGATCTATGGTATGTTTATATCGGCCTTGTATTAAGCATGCAATATGTAAGTAATGGACATGGTATGTGAATATGGAATTAGGTAAGATTGCATGTGAGTCCTTAGAACCACACCATAGATATATATGTTAGTCACATAATGAAATATAAGTCATAAGGGTAGCTAAATTTTTAGATGGCATATGGTGGTATGAATGGTCATTTGGTTAGAATTATAGTTTTGGTATGTTGAAGGCTCATGAACAATAAAATTGGTAGTGGTTTGGCCAAATGTTAGAATTGGTAAGTGGTTATTGCTACTTAAACAAGTTAAAAGTTGTCCCTTAAGGGTTAGGGATGGATTGAGACCACGTAAATGGTCTTTTGGTTAGTGTTTAAGTGTCTTAGAAGTGATAAACCTGCCATTTTGAGCATGGGTATCGATACCATTCCCATGGGTATCGATACCCCCTGTCAAGGACCTTTGGTCCGGTACCTGGTTCGATGCCAGGACTTCCAGTAGCAAAAAGCATCGATACCTGTTTCGATGCCAAGCTTGGCAGTGAGCTTCCTGGTTCGATACCAGTATCGAACCAGGCTATCCAACCTCAGTCAACGAGTCAACGAATAAGACCAGTTCGATACCTGGTTCGATACTGGGGCCTCCAGTAACGAAATTGCATCGATACCAGTATTGAACCAGGCTACTCTAGCTTTGGGTCAACATAGTTAACCAGGTATCGAATTGGGGTTCAATACCCCTGTTTTGGTACCCCATAAGGGTGTTTCGATACCCCTTGACATTTTGAGCTTATCCATTCGAGATAAGTTAGAATTGAAACAATAAAATCTAATATTAGGTGAAATTCCAATTGGGAAAATGAAATAAACTTAAGCTCGCATAAGGGGTGTAATGAATTTGGAAAAGGCTTAAATTTGAACCCGACTTTAATATGTACAATTTAGACTCGGGGATTGTAAAACGTAAGTTATATTTGGATTGTCATACGAATATTTGAAAAGTTTTAAATTGGTCCGAAATTTGATAAAGGAATCTTCTTGTATTTGCCTTGTAATGGTAAACAATAAACAAATTAGTTTGGTTTCGCTTACAAAGTTCGGGTTTGTAAGTTCGGTCGACGCTCCCATCTCCTAACCCGGGGCGAGGGTGTAACAGGATCATAGATCGAATATTCGTGTTGGGAGTATCAACTTTTGTGCAATATTTGCAGTAAATTCTCTTCTCATTTATCAGATGTCTATTTTTGTTGCCTTAGATTTAACAAAGAGCAAGTTTGTGTATCTGCAAACAGTTAACTATGTACTCTTGTGCATTTTACTATCAATTATTGGTCGGATTATGATACATCATATTGTGTGTTTAATTTGATGCATTGATTTGTTTTTACTATACTAGTTCTTCACACTTCGATCAACTATACTTTTTGTATATTCATTTGGAGAATTTAGGATTGTAAGTTAAAATTTAAATTTTAAGTAAAGATAAACACAAATTAGGTTAGGTTGAGTTTTTCATTTATCCGAGCCCGACATGAAAATTTATACTCTAACTTATATATTTAAACCCAATTTCGATTCGACTGATCTATTAAAAAATAAAATTTAAAGATTTAATTGTAAAAACATAAATTTTAGTAACCTATTGTAAAAATACAAAGAGAGTGAGTATTATTGCCAATATCCTTAAAATATTTGAAAAAAATACACTATTATTTCAAATCCCAAGATTACTGGTCTGTGGAGAGCAAGGCTCATTTCAGCTGGTGCATCAGGAAGATACTAAAAATGAGACCTTTAATGCAAGTTTTGCTTTCCACAGATGTTTTCAGTACCAAACATTTTTGGAATAAAATTCGTACTCCTGAGCCAAAAGTGGTTTGGCATAAACTAATATGGTACGGAATGCATATTCCCAAACACTCTATGATTGCTTGGATGGCCATCCTGGACCATTTACCAACCTTGGATAGGCTACAACACATGGGATTATCTGATGCTGACCATTGCATCCTTTGCAATGTTGGACAAGAGACTTGAAACCACTTATTTGTTAAGTGCCCTTACTCAAGACAAATCTAGGAAGTTGTTCTAAATCTCTGTGGCATTCAATACAGAAATTTAGATTGGGATGGGACATTACTTTGGTTATGTTCTAACTTAAAAGATAAGAGCTTGATTGTGTTCATCATGAAGCTTGCTTGGAATTCAGTTGTTTATCATATATCGGAGGAGAGAAATTCAAGAAAATTTATGAACATACGTAGGGATTAGACTGAACTTTTTGGATGTATAAAATTTATTGTGGGTATCCGGGTACAGAGTAAAAATATACACATAGATGATGTAAATAGAAGTATATGTACAGCTTGGGGAATTTCCTAAAAGGGATGGCCGCCCAAGGGTATCTATAGGGGTTGTACTTGTTCTCAGGTTTGGATAAATAAAACCCAAACACTTATCCAAAAAAATAATAATAAATTGGATTTGTTCGAGTAAAATATTCATCTCTAATCATATTGCTTTAAAAACTAAACCTTAACTTTTAAACTTTAAGTTATAACTCTAAACTCTAAATTCTAATTATAAACTTAAAATTTTAAAACCTTATATTTAAATCTCTAAACTCTGAACTAAAATATATATATTTTTTTTATTTTTATCCCAAAAAAATCCCTTTAAAAAAGCCAAACAAACATAAAGAAAGATGAGAAAAACGAATATTTGATTGGAATCCTACTTAAAATCATTATAATTTAAGATATATTAATTTAATAAAATTTTAAATTATAAATCTTAAATTAACGTTTAAACCATAAAGTCGATTCGTTTACTAAAACCTTGCATGAAGTCGTCTTCACTCTTCATTCCCCTTTGTAGTTAAAGCAGGAGACGTGATTCCAAACATAAACTCTATAGATTCGATAAGCATAAATGAAGCCGGAGAGGAAGCCAAACAAGTAAGACTATGGAGAAGAGAGAGGGAGAGAGAGACCTAACCCAAGAACAGAGATGTCGGTAATGATAAAGACATCAACTCAACACCAATCCAATTAAACCAAGGAACAATGGGTTTGACTTCTGAGGATGGAATGGAATGTTTATGTACCAAAGAAAGTGTGGGATGTGCGGTAGCACTCGTGACTTGTTTTCTAAGTTCAAAACACCTTGGGAGTACTTGTAATGTTTGAGCTAAGAGCTGCCATGGAAATGGATTTTATATTATTAGATGAGGTTTATAGTTGGAGCAGGTAAAACCATTTTCACACTGTTTCAAAGATTAAAAATCATACGGTCATATATTTACATACAACACTCCTTCACCCCTGCAACAATTCTAGACATCTGATTGAATTAATCCATGTCAACAAGTCACATTCCTCTCTGACAAATTCCCACTACTTTTTCTTCCAACCACATGCAAAAGCTTTTAAAGATTGAAACTTTCATGAAAACCAAAACCCCAGATTGGATCCAATCTGGTTTTTACACTGTTGACAGGAGAGAAAGAAGATAAAAAAGCAAAGAAACCCCCCATCAATATGTATGATATATTCTATGATGATGATCTGTTAGTTCTAAACAACTTTAAGTGATAATCAAATCAGCCATGTGGAAAAAGAAAAAGAAATTAAGCAAAAAGCAGTGCCTTGTTGATGATGATGATGATTCATTTCTGTTACCATCTTCCTCCACCTAACACTCCAGTTCCAGTATTATTCCAATATCCAGATGAATTGCTTGGTTCCTTGTTTTGATCATCGTTGATCTCATGACCACCATGGACATGGAGTATAGCAGCCCTATTTCCAGCTCCGTTGATGGGAAAACTGAGTGTCGGTTTATAGTCTTGCATGGAAAAGGGTAACCCAGTTGAGTAAAGAGCATTCGATTCCGGTGTCGGTATCGGTGCCGGAACGAAAGAATTAAACCCATTTGAGTAGTAGTTAGCTTGGAAAGCCAGGTTAAGATCCGGGTCTTTGTGGGCTGGTGCCTTAGGGTTTTGAGACGAGTGTGGGACTGGGAAACTCGTCGGGCTTAAATCTGGGACTTTGGCTGAAGCCGAAGATGATGTCGATACCGTCGTTGATCTCTTGTTCTTCCTCGAACCACCTCCGACCGGCACATTCCTTAAGGATCCACCTTCGGTCCAGTACCTCCGGCAAACCTTGCAGAAGTATCTTGGCTGAGTGAGGCTATAATTGTTGTAGTAACAAAACTTGTTGTTCCTTGAGTTGCATCTCGGGCAATTCAATTGCTCCGGCGGCTTTGTTTTTCTCTCTAGAACTGGCCCTCCCTTTGTGCATGTGATCGGCACCATCTCTTCCATGTCCTTCACCATGCCAATACCCTGAAAACCCTTACACACATGTAAGAAAAAGCAAAAGAACATGTAATAACAACAAAGAAAACCTTTTTTCATCTCTTTAAAAGATGGGAAAAGAAAATTGAAAAAGTGCAGGCTTTTTTCAACTTGCACCCACTCCAAGAACAAAAGAAAAGAAAGCCTTTTATTGTCTGAAAAAAGCAAGTGGATTTTGATTTCCATTACCCTCTAAAAAGCAGACAAAAAAAGGGGAAATCAGGATCAAATCCACCTACCTGTGACCATTTATCAGCATCCATTAACTTGAGAAGAAACAGAACAGAAACTGTGATGAGTTGAGAAAGAGATATAATTACAACCTCGTTTGTTTGTCTGCAACTGATGATCTCTCTTTTAGATCAAGAAAGAATGTTTTTAAACTGTTCCTGTGTTAGCTTTATGGTTGGGTTTCACTTTATGAATGATGGAAGAAGAAGAGCGTGGGTTTGTTCCGACTACTACTATATAAAATAAAAATTAATGGACAGTAGACTTATTTTATAACGAAGAATTTGATTTTATTATTTAAAAAATATTAATATGTATGAATAAATATATTTGGTTGATTTATTAATATATTTTTAAGTTTTTTATATTTTTAAAACATAAATTTTAATGCTATTAAAATTATTTTTAAGTTAAAAATTATAAAAAATGATATATATATATATACACGTGTACAATAACCAATGTTATTTTATCTGAATCTGCGTGGAATCATGAGTGTACCCAGTGGTGGGTTGAAAATTCAGTATAAAACAATATGTATATAATATGTTATTTTATTTCATTAGATAAAAACATCACACATATAATAAAACAATAATTAGAAATAATTCAATATAAAACATTATCAAATATTAAATGGTATTAAAATTCATATTTATCAAAAAAATAAAAAATATATATTTATATTGTAGATTTAATATTTATACATTAAAATTATATGTATTGTTGATCGATTCAATTAATTAAAACGAAATAAAAATTAGGATAACAGAAAAATATTATAGATTATAGATATGAAAATTAATTCATTAAAGTTCGGGTCTACTTTGATTTTAATCTAATTACAAGTTGTCACTCTATTCGATGAAAATAAACTCATAACCTAAAAAATATTAAAAAATAAAAATAAACAACTTAACCAATCGATTAAACATACTTGCTCAATATGACATGAGTTAGTTAAGTAGGCTAATCACGTATTGTTGTAATTACAGGTCCTCCTCCTAGGACACTGATCACAATTCTTACATCTCCCAGAACATGGATTTTCATACCCGAATCAATTCTACTCAATGGGCCGACAAACAAGTCAAGCCGGAGGATGAAGACGGAACAGACAGAGGTAGTTGACAATGGCAGAAACGACCCCATTGACTCAAAAAAACAGAACGCAAGCAGATCCCAGACTCATCGGATTCATCCCAGACCTGACAAGTGACAACCTTGTTTGCTTGGTTGTGCTCCCAATGCAGAAGGATTGCCTTCACATCGCTTTCCGTGAGGAATTCGAGCATCTACCAACTGGGGGGGGGGGGGTAATAACATTTTGTTGCCCTAATAAACTATTATCAGTCTACCAATAATAGAATTATTTGTTAGATTTAACACCTGTCATTTATATCAAAGATTAAAGCATTACTTCAACATTTGTGATTATAAATAAGATATTTTTTCATAAAATTTAAAAATTTTACTATCGACCTCCTATAACCTTAATGTATCATAATAATTACTATCACAAGGTTACACCAAAACATGCCACAAATTTGTCAAAGTGATATTGTCTGGAATATCTAAAAGTGATCTAATCAACCCTTAATTAATAAATGGTCCCAATATTTTCTCATTAATTTGTAATTACAAGAATCTAATTATTTGTTTTAATGGGAATTTTTTTTTATCATGAATGAATCATAATTTTTATATCGATACTTATTTTGAAGGTGGCGTATTCGTTTACTCCGTTTAAGAGTAAAAAAATTGAAGATTTTTTCGTAATATGTAAAAAGACAGTGTTAGTCTTTTTGAACATATAAAATCTATTGTTTGCATTCATTTGAAGTCTATAGGACATATGCCACAAAATGTAAATACTAGTATACTAGCTACTTGGAAAATTCTCTATGATACCCCTTAAGCTCTTTTTTATGTAGCAGTTTTCTCTGCTTTCTTCGAATAAATAAAATCTTGCTTATCCAAAAAAACTGCCTAGCTATACATTATAAGTTTTCAACCCACTCAAACCTTATCAACCCCAAATGCAAAGAAAAGCAATGGGCGATGTCATCCCCAGCAATGAGCAAGTTACCGTATCTTAATTCTTACCTATCCCCGACGTTGCTTTCAGAAACAAGGACCCTTTTTCTATAAAATGTTAGATTTCGTTGCCATTTCTTTGCAAATATTCACACAGTAGTGTTCTTAGGGAGAGACCAAAGGTTGTTTTGATTTGATTTTGGCATATCAGGCAGATTACACATGTTTTCGTATTTAAATTTCAATTCAGGTTCCAACAATTTTGTATGTAGATGCAGTGGTGTTTATGATTGATTAACCGTATTATTTAGTCTAAACAGTTAGTTAATCGTTATAGTGATTAATAACAGTAATTTAACAACTCTTAAATCCTTAAATTCAATCATGTCTCGCCCCGTACTAAAATATTAGTTTATTCATCCTACTCGACCTAATATGCCAACTTTTAAACCCAATCCCATCTCGAAAAACTAAAAAAAATATTAATCTCCGATAATGAATAAAAATTAGATCCAGATTTCAATCGATCAATAATCACAATCACAAAATATAGTTTCAAAGAACTTTCAACCTATATTTTTAAAAGAATAAACTTAAAATATTGATCCTCAGAATCAGATATATCAAAATCTAAACATTATATAAAAAATTACGACGAGCATAACAAAAAAATAATGACAACCATAAAAATATTTATACATAATGATATTTTATAAATATAATAACAATATATTTATTATTTAAATATATATTGGATGGAACGAGATAAAAAAAATTTAGTATATATCTGAACTTACTCTAACTCGACATTATAAAAATTTTGTCTCGTCAACTATGATCCTTGAAATTCAAAATTAAAAATTCAATTCAATTAAATTAAAATATAATAAATCAAATCGAATAATTTTATCATCTCTATTCGAGCTCAAGCATCCCACCCCGTTATAAAAATTTGTTTGCGACCCACTAGCACCTTTTTGATCTCTTATTCTCTGTCACGTGTGCATTCATCGTCCATCGACGGCCCTGCGAAGTGCTTCATATAATCATTATATTAAAAAAAAAAAAAAAACATCCTTATGGGCCGGAGTCCTCCATGAAAGTGACTAAACAATGTCTGAATTGAAAACATAGTCGTCAACCCACATTCTCCTTTTGTCTTAATGGATAAAAATCATGCATACAAAAGAACAACAGCACAGACATGAATGCTTTGAGTACTGTAATCCAAAGAAAAAAGCCTGGCACAAGAACTCAGATATATGAATCTCGTGCAATTATTGTAATCCTACTGCTGTCTTCTGGCCTCTGGGTTTGTGTTCTTTCTCCTTAATCTCTTCTCCTTCCTATTATTTGATTGATTATAGCTTTATTTTTCTATCCTTTTCTTGTGGGGTTTGTTTCATTTGTTGAATCATGCATGTTGGATTATTTAACCTTGTTGCGTGCAGTGTTTAATGTTCTTTTGTGGTTTTTGTTCATCAAGTATGTGTCTTTCTTCTCTTTTATGATGTTCTACTTAGAGTACAGTAATGAAATATGGGTGAAATTAAATCGACTTTTGAAGCTCTTTTAGATTTTGTTTGAAGGCAATGAAATGAACTTTGGGTTTTCTGTTTTGATTGGTTATGAAGCTTGTGTGAAGGTTGAACCTTTGTGTAGATTCTTACAATGACAAGAACATGGGTTATCTGTAATTTGTCTTGTAATCATTGATAACATTGTGATGTTTCAAATGTGGTTAGTTTTTGTTTTGACTGGTAATTTATCTCATTTTGGTTTCAACAGCTAAATGTGTTGAAGAGAAGATTAATGGCAGCAGCTGAAGCGAGGGAGGTCTGGCAAATAACAGCTAATCGTTGCTTGTCCAAGAAGATGCCAAAAGAGCTCCCAAGTTAGCCTGCTGCCGATTGCCATCTTCATCTAAACAGGCTGATTCTAGCCCCATTGGTGTAGCTGGTGCGCACGATCAGAATGCTGTAGGTTTTGTGCCGGTCAATATGGTTCAGCACTTCAGCTACTGCCTAGCTATGGACCCAAAAAGGGTTCAACAAATGAGATGTTAAATGAATTGGAGGATGGAGTGGAAAGCTTGAAATCTAAAGTAAACTCTTCCTCTGATATAAGTAGAGTTCACCTGGATAACTCACATGATGCTTTTGATGCTGGCAGAAAAATGAACTATTAGTATTCCATCTCCAAAAAATCGAAGGTGGGAAGGCCGAACCATGGTGGCACATTCCGGTTCTTTTGACGGTGATGAAGTATCTTCTTCGGCTTGGAAGTCCCCAACAGAACCTGTCTGCTGTCCAATCGTTAATGCAGATGTGCAATGTGATTCCAACGCTTCGTTAAGGTATTATTTTATAATGCTTTTACATGGTGGTGCTATTGAATCCATTGATTAATTCGCCAAATTGAAACAATTTGCCAAAATGACTTCTTAGATGAACATTCTTTTGTGTTTCTAGCTAGCCAACCAGTAGTCAGCAGTCAAAGATAGAATAAAACTATCAACTTACCACAACTTTATTTCACTGAATTCGTGTAGTACAACCGAAAAGGATTTCATAGAGCAAGTTACCGACTCTGATCCTTCTAAGGCTCTGCTACTAGAAGCACTTGGTCACTCACAAACACGGGCAAGGGAAGCTGAGAAAGCAGCAAAGCAAGCCTACACAGAGAAGGAGCATGTCACAAGCTTACCTTCAAACAAGCCTCACAAATCTATGCCCATAAGCAGTGGTTCAAAATGCTGCAACTAGCCAACTAGATACCCTTTATCACCAGATCGAGAACAACGAGCAACCAGTCTCTAATCTCTTTCCTCTACTTCTTCCATGGACATCCTACAACTGTTGCAAATCATGGAAGATCTTGCAAAAGACTGAAAAAGGTAGACAAGGAAAGCAGAGCCAGCCTATACCGAGCATAACAACGTGTGCCGTTGCTTTTGCATTGGGACTGAGTCTTGTTGGTGCTGGCTTGCTGTTGGGATGGACTGTGGGGCGGATGCTACCTATCTAGATAATTAGAGAGTTGCAACTAATCCCTTTGCTGCCATGAAAATTGCTTTGCCACAATTAGTTTTACATTTTTAAGCCATGTTTATTAAATGCAAGCAAATTCCCACTGCTTTATTCTTGCTGTTATATTGTTTATAGGTTGTGTACTTGGGGGATACGTACATGATGTCCTTGAGCTGTTGGTTGTACATGCTCCGTGCGAAACTGTCCCGATATTTCTCTATGATAAATTTATAAATGTATTTGCCAAAATTGGTCCAAGCCTGTGTGTATTCTAGTTGTGTTAGGAATAATCAACAGGTTCTCAGTGGTCGAGCAAGTGGGATGAACTCTGCCCGATCAGCGAGGAACAATAGCTACTAACGAATGCAGGCTAAGTCTGGAAACTTTCATATTGGAATCCTTTTACATGCAGATGATTATAATTGCAGCCACAGCCGTAGCCATACATGCATCCAGATAAACGTTGCTATATAGAATATACTACATCTGATCAGTCATTTTCATTCACAGGGAGATACATCAAGCGGCTCAAATACTACGGTGGCCTGAGGGTAATTCTCCGGCAGATGGTTATCAATGATAGTGTGGCTTGATCAAAAGTCAGCCCCCATATGCCTATCCTTCTTTTCCCTTTTGCCCCATGGAACCACTTGCTTTAAGCCTTCATAGATATTTGCCTGTCGTGTTTCAGACAACAAATCAAACAACTTTCTGGGATGTAGTGGTGCAATAATTACACTAACAAAACAAGAAAATTGTTTTATTTACTATGGACAGGGACTTAAATGAGAAACAAACGGATTGAGGCAGGCGTCAACAATTTTAGAAAAGTCTCTTTGGTGCACACTTAATTCTACCCAAACCTTGCCCATCATAGGCTCATAGCAGATGCAGCTAATTTATTGCCCTGTGTGTACTGTGAATTTCCCTATGAGAAATGAGAATATGACTTTAAAGCAAAATTATTACAGCTAAATTACACCACATGTCATTTAGTTATAAGTTTAGTGACAAACAAGTTATTTGGAATGAGACTTGAGAGAGAGAAACTTGCCCAGAAATGGGATTTGAAATGAGAGCGACTATTCAAGCTGCCACACTTCTTCATCCTCGTCATACTAACGCTGCTACTACTGTACTCTTCTCCTTTATCTGCAGACCACGGGAACACATAGCTCTTCCCTCCACCATCGCTCCTACTCCGAGAACCATGAAATCCAGCATTTTCCCTGTCCCCTCTCTCTGGAACCATGTTCTCAGGGTCATGAAATGGCCCGTAACGCTCACTTTTCACCATTCTGAAAGAAGAAGACTGAAACCTAGCCCTGCTGCCCATGTGAGGACCATCCAAGACTGTAGTGGGCGACCAGACTTTGTTGTTGTTGTTGTTCTTATTAGCTTCCTGCAACCTGGGAGGCAGTTCCAGGCACTTCCGAGCAAAGTCATCGGAACAAGGTGTGACCGTGTTGGAGCAAGCCTTGGGCTTTCCCGGTTCCTCTTCCCATAGGAATGGTACGGATGCTGAGGACCGTAACGGTGGTGTTACCGTCCCTGGTCTTTCCGGTGACACCATGTGTGCATGTGGAGATGAAAACACTGGTAACCTCGACGACTGTTTCTCTGTTTCAAATTCCATGGTTGGTTTACTTTAGAAAAGTGTTAACAAATATTTGTAGTTATATAAGGAAAAGAGTGGCCGAAGAGTTGTTTTAACGTAAGGAAAGGGGAGAGGAAGGAGAAGTCGTGAAATAGACTCTAACAAATGGGTTCTCCAATGAAACAAAAAACATTCATCACTTTTAGATACTCTTTTTAGCTTAATAAATAAATCTTAAAGTTTAAAATTTTAAATATATATTATACCGTAAATCTTTAAACTCTAATTGTAAATCTTAATTTAATTTTAAACTCTAAGTTTATACTTTTAATATAAAATATAATTAAAAAAACCAAAAAAAAACCATAAGATTTTTATTCTCTTCGATGAACCTTATTATAATATATTTTTTAAATCCGCATTCAACTTGACCCACGAGTTACAAGAGACTTGAATTATAAGCTTTAGAAATTAATATGGAATTCAACCCAAACTGGTCCTAAAAGGATAATGTTCGTATGAGATTTAATATCTATAAATAGGTATTATTTTATAATTTTTTTTCTATAAATAAAAATTATTTAAAAAAAGTATTCATTGATCGTAAATTATTTTATACACAAAATTTCATAAAATGTTCATCACTAATCCAATCATAATGCACTGAAGTAGTAATATATTTACCATGAGACATGGTGTACATAGTTACTCGCTTTATTTCTTAATCATAATGTTAGGAGTTCAATTCTTATTGATAAAAATAAAGTATATTTCATAATTTATTATTTATTTAACGAAAAGATTAATCATTATTATCGACGTTGAATACCTTAACTCGTTAGATTTAGGGTTACCATTATTGGTTAAAAAACCTATATCTTAAGGTTACTTTTATAAAACAATAAAGTAATATTCAATAAAATTCATATTGAATGTGACATTTTTTTAATTCTTTAAAATATCTATTGAATATTTAATAAACCTTAAACTCTAAACTGAATTTTGTGTACTATATTTGTTGCATGAAAAAATCCGTAACCAATTCAATTTACCATAGTTTATTTGCCTGGTTATAAGCAAACAATTACCATAGAGTTATATTTTGGACCAACCCTAAAAACCCTAAAACCTATGATTCTTTAAAATAGAACCTTTCAAATAAAATATAATTCTACATGAAAAAAATTATTACATGAACCTGTTCCATCACCTAAGATATAGTCTCAATTAATTAAATTAAGACACTTCATATTTTTTTTCTTATTATATTCACACATAAACATCATCTAATTATCTAAATTAATGTCTTTAATTTAAAAAAAAATTATCAAAGATTTTTTATGTTGTCTTCCTCTTTATTATTCAATTTTTTTAATTTTATTAACCTCTAACCATAACCCTTAAAACCTAACCCTAAACCATAATCACTAACCCTAAATATAACCTAAACCCTAAACATAACCACCTAACCATAAACCTTAACCCTAAACCCTAAACCCAACCTAAACCCTAACCCTAACCTTAACACTAAACCTAAACACTAAACATAAACCATAAAACTAACATAAAACCTAACCCTAAACATAGACACTAAACATAAACCCTAAACCTAACATAAAACATAACCTTAACCCTAAACCCTAAACCTAAACACTAAACATAAACACTAAACCTAACATAAAACATAACCCTAACCTTAACCATAAACTCTAAACCCTAACTCCTAACCCTAAACATAAACCCTAACCCCTAACCAAAACTCTAAACCTTAAACCCTAACCCCTAACCATAAACTCTAAACCTTAAACCCTAAATCTATATAAAAAATTAATTGAGAAAAAAATTTAAAAAACAAAAAGAAAGATGGTACAAGAAATTTTTGGTAATATTTTTTTTTCTTTTTTAAATCAAAGACATTAAATTGAATGATTTGGATAATGCTTATGTGTAAATATGATATAGAAAAAATATATGATGTGTCTTAATTTAATTGGTTAGGGACCATATGGTTCATATAATAATTTCTCTCTACATGGAGTAGCCTACACTGAAGTGATGGACTCGTATGTTATATAAAATCCTTTGAATTTAATTGAATAATTATAATACTGTAGCCCAAAATATGATTTATTTTAGAAAAATTATTACATAAATTTAATTTATCATATTATTTATTATTTTATCTAATAATAAATTTATTTTTATATTTTAAGATAAATCTTTATTTTTTTACATATCATTTAATAGATAAATCTCGTTAAATGAGATCATAAATAACGTGATGAATTGAGATTGTATAATAATTTTTTTTTTCATTATTTATCCTACGTATCAGTGTAATTATTTCTTTTGTAGCTATTCAAATTACGTTTGTTAAAATAAAATATTATTATATTATTATTTTTCACATTTTTCTCTTCAGGTTGAAGCTTTTATAGCACCGACAAGTCTATAATCACCATGGACACACGTAAAGACCACCATTAATTATATTCATTGAAAGTGAGACAGAAAATAATGCCTAAAACCATATACTGTCATATGAATTTTAATTAGTATAAATATGTAGAAAAGTTAGAAAACCGAGTAAAAATCAATAATTTCTAGAATAAATTAAAAGTTTTCGATTAAATTTTTTTATAAATTTAATTTAATAACTAGTAAGAGTAAATTCTCTTTTTTTCTGTCTTCCTAAATAGGATTTGTTCGGTGGGAAATAGTAGAACGATAGTAGAAGGGGTAGAGGGCCTCAAATTATTTAATTTAATGATTAAATAGTTTTTCTTTTTAAATTTTAATATTATTAGATAAATGAAATATTATTTTTAAAAATTATATATTTTTAATTTTAATATTTTAGTCTATCTTAATTTTTGATCATAACCATGTCCTGTGTCCGAGCTATGGGCCTGGGGTTGACTGATTTCTAGAACGGTTTACTAGATCCAATCCCTCCTCAATTCTAAAAGTTGGTGATGGAGTTATTAAAAAATATTTATATTATTAATAATTTTATTTTGTATAAATTTAAATATATAAAAAGCCTTGGAAAATATTTAAAAAAATTGGCGATTCATGATCACAATGTCCCCAATCTGTCTGTGTCTGTTAATCCACATAGACTCTAGAATCGAAGGATGTGTGAACCTGTCGGTCTAGTCAGGAGATCTGAAGCAGAAACTCGTTAATGTCTGGTCTTATTGGGTTAGGAATTAGGATCAGTTAGTAATAAAGTAGAGATAAACAAAGTTTGACAGCAACAGCCAGAGTAGGAATTTGGGAAAGGGGAAAGAGAGATTGGCAAGGAGTACAAGCCAAGAATCTGCAGGAATCACGAGGGAAGATAACACTTCAAAAACAACAAGACTTATGATTTCGTTATGAATAGACTCAGAATTTTATAGAACAGAGAGGATCAAGAAAACAGATACGATCAATAAAAATAAATAATTTTAGAAGTATTTCATCTTCACTTAATTTAAAAGTTTAGATATTTTTTCATATCCCAGTATTTAAATTCTACATTCAAAGAACAAACTTCAACCTCTCCCCCATTGATGGATTCATTGTCACTCGATTCAATGGGCGGAAAAGCAAAGAACACACTTCTGTTTTCTGTCTCCGTTATGCTCCTGCTTTCTTTATCCTCCCCTTTCGAGCTACATTCCTTACTTGTCCGACCACTACCGTCAGCGCCGGAACTCGTATGGTCAGATTCTGATACTACTTCGAACTCCCTCGTAGAAACCTCCGAACTCGGAAAAGTTAATCTTTAGGGTTAATCTTATGTGTTGGATTGTGCTTTTTTAGGGTTAGAATTTCTTTCACATATTTGAGCGTTAGAGCTAAGACTACAGGTTGGGGAACTTTGTTTGCAGGGATGCTATTTTAGGTTGACTATTTCAGAATTAGTCCCTTTGTGTAAATTGCTTCAATGCTATTACTGTCTTGGTTTTCTTGTCATTACAAACTTGGGGAAAGGAGATGAGGTTATCAAGGCTTGAGCTTTACCATTTCGATTGTGGCTATGCCAGTGCTACTGCCTTGATTTTAATCGGTTGTTCTGCCTTTCAGCTCAGGCTCAGGGAATTGTGGATATAAAGGTGGTATGTGTAGCTGTTTGTGTCTGGAAGGGTTTTGGAGAAGTCAAGTGTGGTTTTCTTTTTCTCTTATTCCAGTGAACCTAAGATGGCAAATTGAATGGAAACCGAAAGACCTTGCAGAATATTATCGTCTCAATTCTCATGCATATATAAAAATCCATGTTTTTTCCCATGAGAGTTTACTAGGATATTTCGGGAGTCCAGAACATCAGAAATTTGTGGTTTTTAAGTTGCATATTTTCACAGGAAAAGCACAGAATAGTGGCTTCATCCAGAACATAAGCAATGCTGGTAACATTGTGTTTATAGCAATAGTAATTGGAGAGTGCCTTAGAGCCTATTCTTTCTTTTAATCCTCCTCGCATGAACAGATTTGGTACGGTAAAAGGTTTATTCAAGACCGAGTATCATTTGATGAAATTAATGAAATTTGTCAACCTGTCTTTCTCTCTTTGTCCTTCTATGGGTGTATGTGTATAAGATTTTGTAGGGTAAAATACCATATTTGTTTGCTTTGCTCTGAAAGTGGCCCAAAAGTTCTGCCAGTTTTCTCTAGTTTCACATGTCAAAAACCAGATTCAGTTTTCTAAACCTTTGGTTTTTTTGGTGCATTAGGGTTTTCCAATGCCTTGGAATGCTGGTATTGTTGGACTGGGTTTCTATCAAGCTGCTCTATATAATTTCTTATTTTAGTGATTAAGTGTTTTAAATTTGCTTTTCCACAGTGCCATAATGGGCATACCCTCTGCTCAACCTGTAAAACAAGGGTACACAACCGGTGCCCCACTTGTAGACAGGAACTTGGTGATATTAGATGTCTAGCACTAGAGAAGGTGGCCGAATCACTTGAATTGCCTTGCAAATTTATGTCACTTGGATGTCCGGAGATCTTTCCCTACTATAGTAAACTCAAACATGAAGCCCTGTGCAACTTCAGGCCATACAGTTGCCCATATGCTGGATCAGAATGTGCTATTGTTGGCGATATTCCATTCCTTGTTACTCATCTAAGGGATGACCACAAGGTGGACATGCACACTGGATGCACATTTAACCATCGTTATGTGAAGTCTAATCCCCAGGAAGTTGAAAATGCAACATGGATGCTAACTGTAAGTACACTCAATGTTATGTATATTTGTCTGATTAAGAATTGAACTAACAGATGATGGGTAATGATAATCTAGATATAATGCTAATTGGTAATTTTGTGTTTTCCTTGTATATGAATACGGCCTTGACATTTCTGTGACAGAGTTGAGCTGTGTATTCTGTCCTGGAATAGAGATGTAACAGTGTAACCCTTGCTAGCCTGCTTTGATCTAGATGATGAATAATATGCTGTTCAAGTGCCACTTATTTGATCTTCTGGCCTTGAAGACCCACAGTATAGTACAATCTTCTTAGGTTTTCCTGAATGCTAAACGGTTTGTATATTGTCATATATGTTCAGGTATTTCATTGTTTTGGTCAGTACTTCTGCCTCCATTTCGAAGCCTTTCAGCTTGGTATGGCCCCGGTTTACATGGCATTCCTTCGGTTCATGGGTGACGAGATTGAAGCTCGCAACTACAGTTATAGCCTAGAAGTCGGGGGCAATGGCAGGAAACTCATTTGGGAAGGCACCCCAAGAAGCATAAGAGATAGCCACAGAAAGGTTAGGGATAGCCATGACGGCCTAATTATACAGCGTAACATGGCACTTTTCTTCTCCGGAGGGGACAGGAAAGAGTTGAAGCTGCGAGTAACGGGGCGGATATGGAAGGAACAACAAAACCTTGAAGGTGGTGCCTGCATACCCAACCTCTGTAGTTAGAATGTCACAGATGGATCACTGCTGGCTGCTGCACACCTCCATTATATTGTTTGCCGCATATTCCTGTAATATCAATAGCAGCCTGCCGTTTATGTCAGATATAAAAGCTGTAAGCCTTCTCCTTTTAGCTTTTCGTATAATTGAACAACGAAGTTGTATATAGTCAGCCTTCTCCATATTTGGTTTCCTTGAAGACTAAGCTGCTGATATATCTGCTAAACTGTGTGTAACCTATAGGGCTTTCCCTTTGTATCTTACTATATTTGTAATTGGTCGGCAACCAACTCGAGCCGACGATCATTTGATTACCTTAATTTATGGTGTAAAGTTGAACTTAATCATACTCTTGACGTAAATGCCTCTGTTATCGAAATTAGCTACATTGACTGTGTTCAGCAAATACAACAAATAATTGCATTCCAAAATCATTGAACCAGTCCACGTAGATGAACTTAATTAACAGTTGCTGTAAACTTAAAACATGGAACTTATTCACGCAACTGGAAAATTAAAAGGAAACCTTGAAAAAATCAATTCAATAACGTGAATCGAGGCCTAAATTTAAGTCACTTGTTCTTTAGGCGTCATACACGACCATTCGAGGTAGGCATGTACAATGAACAATCAACTACGATGATCCAACAATCTCGTCGAGACGGCAATCCATGATCTGGGATAGTTTTTTTAGAAATGCAGCTTCACCTGCATTAGGAGGCACACGATCCTCTGCCTCTTTTACAATTTTCTCAATCATAGATTCCTCGTTCAAGTTCTCTCTGCACATTATACTTCCTATAACAAAGGGAGTCAGCCCTCTCGCTGAACCCTTCTTGAGAAGCATGGTGGAGATGCGGAGGGTACGTGCACATTTAGGTGGCATATCCCATCCAAGGTAATTCAAAAGGGTAATATCTTTCTCGGCATCCAGAGATTTTATATAGTCAACTATCTCAGGTGAGTAGGGTTGGCGAGCTTGAGGCCAATACAACCAGTCAAATGTGCAGTCTTCAAACTGTACCAAAAACATACATACAGCCACAATACAATTAGCCTTGAAAACACAACAAAAGATAACATGGGGGAATAGAGGATTGCAAAGACCAAAAAGATATACAACATGAATTTTATAAATATACTGGGGGGAAATGGCGTGTAATGACATATGCACTCTACAAGACAAAAATAAAAGGAAAGGAAAGGAAAACAGAAACGAGCAGGCAGCATAAATCAGCTTGCTAGATATCAATTTACAATTAACAGAATTAGTGAATCGTGTTAACTTTATCGGTGTACTAGTTTCTAAACTAAATAAGAATTAATGCAAGTTCATTAACCTTCTAATCGTGATTCTATGATTTGACTTAATCCACAGTTGAATTCAAACCATAAAGAGTATTGTGTTTAACATTTATATCTAGTCAAGCAGTAAAAGATGTAGGTGTAAAGTAGCGAAGAGAAGCATTCACGAATTTGAATGAAATTAAGACATGATAGAAAAGGTAACTTACACTTTCAGGCAAGCAATAGCCATGATCAATAGGAATCAGCAAGGTCTGCCCATCTTCATCTTTGCTCATTAAAATATTCCCAGCGTGCCTATCTGCATTGGCCAACCTTATATCCAAAACAGATATTTTATGTACTTGGTCAACCGGGAACGACCTAGGGCCCATTTCCTCACAACTTCCTCTATTCTCCACAAACATTTGCAATGACCCAATCTTGACTTTTGGTGAATTATTAGGGTTGTTAAACCCACTATGCAAACACTTGACCATAGCAGTAGGAGGCACTCCAGCAAAACCCTTCTCATCACCATATATTGTGTTTCGCTCATTCTTAGGATGATCCAAAATATAAGCAGCAACTTCCCTGAATGCTCCTTCTCCAACTCTTGTACCCTTTTTCAACCCTTCACCATCTGACGACACTGGTAGTTCTCAAGGATTGTTAACAGCCAATGGTTCCTCATCAATTGGCTTAAAAACAGCAACAAACTTTTGGCCTGATGAATCCTGCATGAAATAGGCTCCTCCAGTTCCCTCCATGGATCTGATTGGACTTTTCCCACTACATAACCCATCGAATGTGGTGTTAATCATTTCAACAATCACTGAAGGCAATTCAATTTTAGGATTAACAATAACAGGCTCCAATATAAAATCCCCATCAGGAGGTTTCCTTGGTACAACCTGTCTATCAACTTCATATCCTTTGCTATAATTCTCTGCACCATCAAAATCATCTTGTACTCTATTATCAGTCTCACCAACATCATTATCTCGCTTATCTTTCAATTCTGGTGCCACAATAGACAACTCAAGATTCTTCGCAACATACTTGGCCCTAAATTTGGCAGATTTCCGGACCAATAAATGCAACACAGCATCATTATGCTTACATATATCATCAATAAGCCTCTGATCCTCTAATTGTTCCCCATCACAAACAACTTCTTGCTCATCAAGATTAGTAAACACTTTCTCTCTCTTAGAGATCTGCTGTTTCACATAACCAACATTACATCCACGTCCTCGATGAATGTGAAATGTAAACTCTTTCCCAGACCAAGTCTTAACATTAATGACCTGAAGATCAGAAAGCCTAAGAACCAAGTGCAGAACATTCCCATCCTTGACTCCATAGTCACGAACAAGGGAATTGCTCCGTGCCAGCTCCCTGCCTCCACAAACCAGCTTCTGATTCTTCACAACAAAAACTTTACATGTCTGGATGCGTAGCTTCAAGGATTCAATAGAATCTGATTCTATAATCCGCATTGGAATCATAGATCCCGAAAATGCCAAATATACACACATAGTTTCACTCTCGCAATGATCCAATTCGTGATTCAAATGATTGGGAGGAATCAAAGGTTCATTTCGAACTGGAACAACAGAAAGACCAGCCGAAGACATTTTGAACAGTGAACTGCTAAAGAACAAAGAGCTCCCAACGCTCTAGAAAGATAACACTAGAAATACCTAAACTAACTCCGTACAAATTCACAATAGTTGCCCCATTCCGTTTTGCAATCGAACAGCTCTATACAAACAAGAAAAAAAAATCACAATTCAGGCCCAAGGAAAATACCCCAAGCCCGAGAAAACGAAACCCTAGGCACCAAAAACAAAAATTTTAATGAACACAAAGCTCAATCCATCATCATTCTAAGATTAGGGTTTAGTGATTGGATGCACGGAAACTACAAACAAATAAAAAGAGAAAAAAACGACAGATAGATTCTTACCGGAAGAGATGAGGAAGCAAGAAAGTGAATCTTTAAAGCGAGAAGTCAAAGTTCCTTTTTTTATGGAGCCGATGGTTATGGGGAAATTAGTTTTAGGTTAAGGGAAGACGACGACGGCGCGTGGTCATTTTATAGGTAGCGCGAAAACTTGTAATAGTAGTACAATGGAATTTTTGAAATAACGGTTGGGTGAGTAATTGATTAATTGAGTAAAAAATAATTGTGTTATTTAAGTAGATAAATTTTATTTTGTAATTTAAATTTTATTTAATTATTTTTGAGTTTGTTTGAATTTTAATTTAATAAATATTTATAATGTTATTGTATAAAATGGTTATATATAATTATATACGATATATATTAAAATTTTTTCAAATATGATATACATATATTAAGTATGTTTGATAGATTCGATTTTATTTGAAAATCATTTTATTAATTATTAAAAAAAATAGTTGTTGGAGTTTTATTTTATTGGTTATTTTGAACTACAACGAAAGTCACTCAATTATTAAAAAATATTTTTAAATTAGTTAATTATTAAAAATTATATATCGGTTACCCTTTGTATTTAAAAATAAAGAACAATTATTGTTCCTAGAGGTCACGGGTTCGAGTACCAGTGATACTAGCAGAGTGATTGAACGATCAACGTCAAATGGTAGAAATTATATTCTAGAACAGATACTACTATAATTACTATTAGCTTGTTCAAAAAATATATATATAAAAATTTATATTAATTTATGTATTAGATTAATTAAAGATTTTAAATAAAATACTCTATTATTAATGTGGATATACAAGCGATTTAGAAAAAAAAATTTAACTAAATTAATATATTTTTTTTAAAAAAATTACATTTTCCTCTTCGAATATATTTAGTTTTTGGTTGAATATCAAATGAGATGATAAGACATATATATTTTTAAGAATAAAATATATTTATATTTAGAAAATATAAACTCTAACCGATGAACATAAATTACAAAACCAAGATCTCTATCCTGCATAATTTGAGATTATGTACAACTGTTAGAAAATCAATTTCACCCTGGTGGATTGCAAGAACTGTGACTACTCAAAGTTGTTCAAGACTATGAACATCGATCCGAAAAAAGGCAGTAATGGCGGCGAACAACTTGGCGGGTTATAATCAAGCTTTGGAAGTTTATATCATAGGAATGAAGGATAAGGTTGGGGTTAGGTCAATGAAGCAAAATCCCATTGGGAAAGGAATGGAGATTACTACAACAGGAAGGAGCTTCGGAAGCGAAAGTCGAGATCGAGGTGGTGGTGGTGATGGTGGAGAAAGAACGGTTCTGAGGAAGAAGAGTGGTGTTGGTAAGAGCAAATGGATTGTTGAAGTTGATGAGGCCGGAGGTGAAGAACATATCTTCATCTCTACTCTAGTAGCTAAGTTGCTAGTAGAAACCATGTTAAGGCCAAAACCAATGATATCATAAAAGGAGAGAAATCAAATTATTTCAAGAGTACAAGGACTAAATCTCAAATTCCTGCATAGTATAAAGGCTGAAACTAGGGCGAGCAAAATTAGACTCGACTCGAAAAAACCGAATAACTCAACTCGACTCGAGGCGAAAATATTCGACTAGTTTTGACTCGATTCGATTCGAAAAAATTTCAAATAAAGTTTAAGTTGTAAAATGGAAATTCAAATAACCTGAATAACTCGAAATTTTTAGTAATTAAAGGATTAATTTTTAAGTTTGAGACGAATCTCTCAATTTTTTATGATATATACATTGATATATAAAAATATAAAAAAATATTGGTATATATGAATATATATATATGCATATCTTATATGATTAGAGAAAGTCGTTTAAATTGGAATCAAATCATATTATAACATGATAAATAATTACAATTAAATATTTATAGGAACTCGAAACTCGACTCGACTCGAACTGAAAAGATTTCAAATAAAGTTTGAGTTGTAAAATATGACTCGTTAACTCGAATAACTCAAAATTTTTTGACTCGACTCGACTCGATCGAATACTCACCCTAAGTGAAAGCCTGAAACCATGATTTGAACTTTCAATTAACAATTGTGAAGTTAAAGATATTTAATGTGTTATGTTTTGAGGGTAGCAAAACTATGAGGACCTAAATTTAAACAAGCAGAACCACTGACCAACAAACAAACAGACAAGATTACTGTTTTAGTTTTTTTAGTAGTTTGACTTCCATTGCAGGCGAATAGTTTAATGGAGTCTTATAGCAGATTGCTCCCCCTCTTATCCCCCCAGACATTCCACATCTCTAGCTTCATCCCCTTTTTGAACATGGAAATCCTAATCATTTTCTCTTCTCTCTTCCCCCTTGTATATGCAGCAGGGGAAGACCCTTGTTCAGTTTCCAACTGTGGCAAAAATGAAGTCCCCATAAGATTCCCTTTCCATCTACCAGGCAAACAACTAGAAAGCTGTGGCTACCCAGGATTCAACTTGGGATGCAAAAGTCAAAACACCATTTTATCTCAAACTCCCTTACTCCGGAGAATTTTATGTTCGTGATATCAACTATCTTGATCAACTGATAGAGCTTTACGACCCCGATGATTGCCTTCCGAGGCGGCTTCTTAGCTTCAACCTTTCTGGTTCTCCCTTTGTGACTGTTTTTCATCAGAACTATACGTTCCTGAGCTGTCCTACTAAAGTCACCAAGTCTCGGTTAACCACCATCGGTTGCTTGAGCAACACGACACACTCGGTCTTGGCTACTTCTTCCATTAGCCTCGCGAATAGAATGGCCTCGTCGTCATGTCGTATCATCGCTACACTGCCGATCCCTGTTCCGCGGCCAATCAAGTCGGAAGAAGAATTCACAGATGAACTCGATGCTGACATTCAGTTAACATGGTATACACCTGAATGCAGTGAGTGTGAAACACAAGGCGGCACCTGTGGGTTCAAGAGACACAGTAGTGAAGAAATCGACTGTTTCTATCTTCCTAAACCGAGTAAGGCTCTTCCTCAAAATCTCTGACATATCATTTTGCATTAGTGTTTATTTGACTTTACTAGAGATGATGCAGTTGCATTATCTTTTGTTATAGTTGTTGAATATACAGAGGATGGCCCACTATTATAATGTCAACTAGAAGTAAGAAACTCAAATTTATACTTAAGATTACGGCTCAGGCAAGTTGGTCTGTACTCTGTTGTATTAAATTAGCAATTGGTTAATGTCATAGTTTCCTTTTTGATATCTCATTCCAGGCAAAAGAAGTGGAGGTTTACAAGTTTTCAAGATCATCTGCTTGTCTATTACTGTACCAGCACTCGCATGTGCAATCGGAGTTGCTGTCTTTGCATGCTGCCTTGATAACCGTCGTCGTGCTGGGGTAAAACCTGCACATTGGAATAACAGTCCGGCAGTAGTGTTGCCACAATCCATGGTTGTCGTTGCAGGGCTGGATGAGTCCACGATTGAGTCATATGAAAAAATGGTGCTCGGTGAGAGCAGGAGAATTCCTGGCCCCAATGACGGTACTTGCCCTATTTGCCTGTCTGAATACCTTAGCAAAGATACTATCAGGTGCATACCGGAATGCAAACACTGCTTCCACGCAGACTGCATTGATGAATGGCTACGGATGAACACTACGTGCCCGGTGTGCCGAAACAATCCATCTGCAGAGGATGCTAATCCACATACTGACCCTGTTTGACATACTATAAGCTCTCTCTTTTTTTTTTTTCTTCCAATTCTTACTTGGATTGTATGCAATCACAGTATTACAAAACATGATATATAATATATATACAAACACATTTCTTACAAACAAGAGAACCCTTTAATTTTTTAGTAGATGACTTTTTCTATGTAGTTGAAAATTTAATGGATTCCTCCTTTATCCCCTGAGGCATTCCCCCATCTCAAGCTTCAGACCTTCTCAACATGGAAACCTTCTCTTTTCTCTTTCTCCTTTCATGTGCAACAGCAGCAACAGCAGCGACTTGTTCTGTAGCCAGGTGTGGCAAAAACAAAGTCCCTACAAAGTCCCTACAAGGTAAACAACCCGAAAACTGTGGGTACCCAGGCTTCGACCTCGGATGCGAAAGCCAATACACGGTTTATCTAAAGCTTCCTTATTCCGGAGAGTTTTTTGTTCGCTATATCAACTATCTCGATCAACAGATAGAACTTTATGACCCCAATGATTGCCTTCCGAAGCGGCTTCTCAGCTTAAACCTTTCAGGTTCTCCCTTTGTGGCTGTTTTTCGTCAGAACTACACCTTAAACTGCCCGACACAGGTCATAAAGTCTCGGTTCAATGCCATTGATTGCCTAAGCAACTCAACAAGCTCGGTCTTGGCTACTTCTCCATGAGGCTTGCGAATAGAATGGTGTCATCATCATGCCGTATCATCACCACATTGCTGATTCTTGTTTCGTGGCCAGCCGCAGATAACGAAGAATTCACAGCAACACTCGATGTGGACATTAAACTGACATGGAATACACCTCAATGTGGCGACTGCGAAGAACACGGAGGAATCTGCGGGTTAAAGAGCAACAACAGTGAAGAAATCCATACACCAAGTAAGGATCTTTCTTGAAATCTTTATCATACCATTATGCACATCACATTTCATGTCATGTTCATCCCTACACACCAACAGGATTTGGATTAATAACAAAAAGAAATGTTCAATGAGTGGTTTTCAAGACTACTTTTGGGGTTAGTTGACTTTACTATAGATGACGCGATTGCATTAACTTTGGTAATTGTCTTTAGATTACAGAGGATGACCCACTAGTTTGATGTCAACTAGCATGATGAAAGTTAATTTATATATAAGAAATAAGACGTCAACTCTCTCATATCATACGGCTCTAGCTTCAAATGTCAAAATTCCCTTTCGATATCATATTTCAGGAAGAAAAGGTGAGGGTCTTCAAGTTTTCAGGGTCATCTCTTTGTGTATTGCTCTACCAGCATTCGCTGGTGCAATAGGAATCGCCGTCTTTGCATACTACCAGGATCGACACAGTCGTACCAGGGGAAATCGAATGCATCTATGGAACGGTACTGCAGAAGTGTTGCCACAACCTGCAGTTGTCATAACAGGGCTGGATGAGTCCACAATTGAATCGTATGAGAAGATAGTGCTCAGTGAGAGCCGGAGAATACCTGGCCCCAATGACAGCACTTGCCCTGTATGTTTGTCTGAATACCTTAACCAAGATACTATCAGGTGCATACCAGAATGCAAACACTGCTTCCACGTAGAATGCATCGATGAATGGCTACGGATGAATTCTATGTGCCCTGTGTGCCGAAACTCTCCATCGAAAGAGGCTGGTAGTTCACATAATGACCCTGTTTGATACATTACACCTTTTTAATTGTCTTGTATGCAATCAAGAGAGTAAAAGAAGTCTTTTCATGTGTAATCTTTTACCTGTCTGATACATTACACCTTTTACCTTGTACGATTATGAGGTTATATAAAGCCTACAATACATGTTTTCATTTCTTTTCAAGCTACTTCTTCGGAAGTTTTTTCCAAAAGGGTAGACTTTGGCAAGAAAAAAACAAGACAACAGTTCTGCGAAGTACCCCCGACATTTTATCCGGCAAGGCTGCAGTTCTGGTTTCAATCTCTCCAACAGAAGAACCTATAGCTTTTTCCCAGTTTTTGCCTTTTTCTTTAGAAATCCTCTGTAATTTTCTCTAATTTCCTCTCTTCCTCCTCCGCCATTCACTCCTCCAACCTCTTCTCGGCATTCACGCGCCTCGGCCTCCTTCCCATTCATGTCGCGGCAAGCCTCGAAATTACTCGTCTTTTTGACTGGCCTTCTTCGCTGCGCCACGTTGCAGCTACCCGAAGCCTCCTTTGCCACCGAAAAGGCGGAGGAAGAGGTTGGGGGTGCTACATTACAGAGTCATCCTTGAGTTGGTGGAGGCTGGAAATTGATTGGGATTTTGCTAATCTCTTGAATCTGATGCTCGACGGAACCGACTTAACAGAAATTGAGATCAGGAAAATCAAAATAGAGGGAATTAGGGTTAGGGTCCTCATTCCTATTCCAAAGCATCCCTAAATTTAAAGATTCAGTCTTTTAATAGGGGTTCTTATTTTGTGAAGTGGCGGTAAATTGTCATTTGAAGGCACCGCCTTTGCATTACATTCCCAGTATACATATATTAATAGCACCACCACCAACCTCTTAAAACAATATTATTCTTCAGCACTAAAATCAGGCTCGGCTGGCTTTGGAGGAAGCAACGGCGACAATCTGGCGCTTCTTGACTCATTGCTCCGCAGCGTTCGTAAAGCATTCACAGCAAATTTTGATGCGTAAAGAGTAGCACCGAGGCTTGCCGAAGCTTCACTCTCTTTGCTTAAAGCCGCTTGCAGCTCTTCCTCTGCTTTACGTTGAGACTTTACGGCCTTCCTCTTAATGTGCCGGCGCCAAGCTGCTTGTATAAATGCCGCCGCCCATGTCTGCCATTGCACGGAGTAGTACCTGGTTGAACAGATCAGTTCATATAAGCATTCTAATAAAAGCATTGGAATTAAAAGGAAGTCTTGTTGTGTGCAACAATTACTTGAAAGTGTGCATGAACTGCTTGCTGGAAAGGCGTCGAAACTGGGAGGCCACAAATGTCAAGTCATCCGCCATTAGAGCGAAAGCTTCAACTTCTTTCTGTGCCTGCACTGTTCTCGTCGAAATCGGTAGGTTAGACGAAGAGTGGGGATCCAAGGCCCAAGTAAGAAGATCATCACCGCAAAAGTCACCAGCCTTGAGATTAGCCGTGTTGAAGAAACCGGTTCTTCCACCATTGGTGGTCGTACTAATCAGGGTCCCTCGGATGATAAACAGCATCTCCTCCACCGGATCCCCTTCTCGGAGAATGTAGCTCTTGTCGGTGTAAAGCACTGGCTTCAGACGATCACACATTGCATCTAATAGTTGTTCATCCATTTTGTCAAACATTGGCACCTAAACAACAGAAGCTGTTAACTCTTCGGTACATGAACGTATGAAGGTCAAGGCTTTAATGAGAACACTCACTCTTTTGAGAAGATCCAAGCAAAGATGTCTCTTTATATCTCTCCTGAGATCTCTGGGAAGGTTAGCAACGAGATTCTCTTCTTCCACGCCTCTCGTTTCTTGCCATTTGTACTGTTCGTATCGCCTGATTCGTTCCCTCAGGTTCTCGGGAAGCATTCTGTGGGACATCCATTGCTCTGCATCTTGCCTTTTCACTCTCATTTCCTCCACTCTGACTCCTGTTGATTGCAGATATTTCTGGGAAAATAACAAGAAGAAATGTTGAGGAACTATGAAAGAATATTTTAACCGCAAAATACCAAAGATTCGAGGAAGAAGATTGTTAAGAAAGTACCTGCATATTCCCAATAAGTAGTGCAAACAGAATCAACCCACCAATGGAAATAGCAATAGCAAATAATATCTCAAGCTCGAAAGTGCTTGTTTCGAGATTTTGTCCTAAAGAACTGAAAAAACAAAAGAAAAGAGGGGAAATCAACAAATTGTTCAAATGAAGTAGACTAGAGGGTTGTTGTTTGATGCTAACAAACCTTAGACCACGCAAAGCCCACCAAAAGCAGTAAAATAACTTTTTGGGAAAATTCTTGGTTCCGACCACACCCGAATCAAGTGCATCGACGAATATCCCGAAGTTGAAGACATCAGTACCGTTATTGGGATTGGTTAAAGGGCAGGTAGTATTCAGCAGATTCACTAATGTCTCGTTTCTTGTTGGAGAGGTTTCTTTAAAACAGTACAACACGCTTTTGTCGCCATTGCCTAGCGCATCGCGCCAGCACCGGTCTTGTCGTTCAATCGAGAACATGTACCAAAAGGCTCCTACTGCCTGGCATGTCATATTTAACCGGAAACCAGAGAGAATCAGGAAATTGCTTGTAATTGTTAATATTTGCTTAAACGAAACGATTCATAAACTATATGCTGAATTGAACTTACATGACTGGCGAGCATGTAGAGGAAGAGATTCAAAGCAGCACCCGCCCATGCTGTCTCAGTAAGTATACCGGAAGTGCTAGTAACTTCATTGAAAAGAGGGATGATTCGAATGATTCTCGGCACGTATTGGCAGAAAATAATGGATTTCAACAACTCCTTTGTGACTAATGAAACCGGCCCTTTCAACGCCGGGATTATGATCACGACCACCACCTAATCAGAAAAGCAACATAAGATATTGTTCATATTTAGTCATGATCACATCTGTCTAAAGGTGTGTGAAGTAGAAGCCGTTAGCACCTGCGGAAGTGGAAGGATTGACAGAACGTCGATGAAGAAGTTCTTGCACAAATATCGCTTCGTGATAGCCCAGGGATCGTCGAACAACTCACCCCTACCGAACACACGAGACGACGGGGCAATAAACGCAGTGCGGAACTGAAAGACGATGTGAATTATATAAAAGGCGTCGACGAATGTACGAAGGACACTAGCAATGATCCCCAATCTGTTATCCAAGTCAAGGCATTTCCTGAAATCATCAACCACAGGGACGTGGAAAAACAAAGGATCAACAGCCAGAGCAACGACACATGAGAGAAGGAACATTTTGTTCCATGTCTGAAGAAACTCCCCTTGTGGATTAAGAATCCTCTTCCTGTTACCCAATTCCTTGTCTTTTCTTGGTCGTTTCTTGCCCAAAGAACCAAGGATTATTGGTTTTCGGAAACTTCTAATCCTTTCAGACCAATTCTCGATCACCCTCCGAATACGATCCGTAACAGTACCAAACGACGGCCTAAGTTTCATTGTAAATGATCCATCATCTGAACTCCAATCATGGAACCTGATTGGTCGAATGAAATGTCATAAAAAACCAAAGTCAAAACACCATTAGACTGATTCTAAACCATATGAAACCAGAATATTACATGGTTTCTCAGGCAGGCTTTACCACAGTTAAACAGGTGTATAATTCTACACGTACAAAGACTAACCTTGCAAATTTGTCCCGCCGGAAAGACATGATGTCAGCAAATTTCTGGGGTAGTTTCATTTCATGTGCAAAAAGGTTTAACTTACAGATTTATCTAACTCTTGTATAAAATCCAGACCCTGAATAATAAGTTAAAACCACAACTTCGAAGATGTATAAGCTAATAAATCAACATGTTTTCCGGAGAAATAAAGACAGTTTCCTTACAATATCGAGTGAGGACCGATTGGTTTATTGGAAAAAACAATGAAGAAAAAAAAAAGGAATTTCTTTTGATGAATTAATGAGACAAGTACCATTAAAGAGATAGAGAGAGGAGGGGAAATGGTGGTTGTAACATTGCTTTCTTATCAAAACATGGAAGACTCACCTTACTGACAAAAGTCAAGATTAAGAAAGATTTTAACTTTTTTATTTCATTTATGAAGATGTGATTCTGTAGACTTTCAGACCAAACGAACGAGAAACAGAGGGAAGAACAGTTTGTTTTGTCATAAAGACAAAAAAAGTAATGGAGAAATTTAGTTTAAGGGAGACAGGGCAACCCTTTTAGAACAAGAGAAAGTTCGTGTATAGAGTCGACAATGGCAGTTCTGCGTTTTCATGATTTCATATATAATGAACATAAACATACAAATACAAGGATTCTGTAAATAAGGAAAACCGAAAAGGAAGACGAAGTCAGACGGAGGACGACGATAGAAGAGAATAGTCAGATCCAAAGGGCAAAAGCCGAAGCTCTTTTACGTTTTGGAGGGGAAATAGCTAGGGGGAGTTCTAAAAATTATCGGTCTTAAAAAAAGGATTAAAAATGGTATTCTTTTTTCTTACAAAATCTACAAGAATTTCTGTATGTATATTTTATATATACTGAATTTTTTATGATTTTTTATAGAAATTGATATATACAGAATATTAAAATTTTGATTTATAAAATTAGATTTCTTATAAAAATTATAAGAATTTTGGTATATATTATTTTTTATAAAAATTATAAAAAAATAGTATATATTTTTAATATATATCAAAAATTTTACAATTTTTTTAATAAAAACAATATTAGCTTTTTCAATCGTTTTTTAAGATCGTTGTATTTTAGAATTTCACAACTATGGGCCAATGTGTCTAAATTATAAGGTTTAACCATCAACCTAAACTATACATCTTTTTTAGTTGGATACTTAAATTATTTTTTGGATCAATTAGATAATTAATGTTTTATTTAGTAACTCATTTTCTATTAATTTTTATTATTAAAGGGACACGTATCATCTCCTAAAGTTTTAAAATTGTATTAAAAATAATTTTATATTTTATGTAATTTTTTTATAATTTTATACATGATTTTAATTTTCTATACATTTAAATATTTTTTATTTTAAATATTTATTTTAATTTTTAAACAATATTAATTTACAATTTTTAAACAATAATTACAAAAGAGTCCACTTTGATTTGTGAAATAAATTAAATTAAATAAAAAATTAAAATTGTTATTAAGAGATATTTACTTTGAACAATAATTTGATAAAATTTATTTAACATGTTTTTTTTAAAATATTGTTCAAAGTCGGTACTAAGAAGTACTATCGAGTTTAATTTTTTATTCAATTTAATTTATTTTACTATTAAAAGTCGAATTCTTTCATAAACATCTTTAAAATTAATTTTTGAAGTGTAATATTTTTAAAATTAAAATAAATATAACATTTTGAAAGAAAAAAATAATAAAAGAGCATATTTATAGAATTCCATCTCGATTTAATTGTAAAATATTAATTTTAATAACATGGGAATTATATAAAATATAAAGTTGATAGATTAAAAATTTAAATCTAACATATTAAAAGAAAGTCACTTGTATCATAAATCTTAATGATATTGTTTATATTTTAACGCATCAAATTTAAATTATTCATATAATAAGTTGGTCTGAAATTAAGTCAAATCGTAATTTGATTTTTAGGTATTGAAAATTTTAAAATATACGTCTATTTTTGTGAATTTTAGAGTTATTTTATTTATTTTTAAATATAATTTTAAATTTAAAAAAATACACATAACATATAACGAAAGTTAAAAATAATAATTAACGGACAGAACAATATAACACCTATTTAAATAATATTAAACATTAAATATTTATTATCTAAAACAAAATTTAAACACTTGTGAAAAAAATATAATTTAAATAATTATAAAATGCAATAACATTAACGCTCAAACTAGTTAATACAATATTAACACATCAAAGGAAATTAAAATATAGTTCCACGTGTGCAATGAAAGAATAATATAAAAATTTTAGGCATAAAAACAATTTTATGATTTTAATCATTTTAGCCACCATCTATTTTAGGATAAATTTAGTCTTTATATCTTTTTGACAAATATATTATTTTTTAATTGATATGATAATTAGATAGTTAAAAAATTATCGATAATGATATGTCATAGATAGAGAGAGAATGATATTTAAGATTTGAGAATGCTTAGTAGCCTTATTATTTTAAATTTAATTAATTTCTAATATTTTATTTGAATTTTAATTATTTTATATTTTATGTTAGAATAAAATTATATTTTATATGTATATATTAGTCATTATCGTAAAAAATGTAACGATAATGACATGTCATATATATGTAAAATGAGTCTTGATGACATGTCATTTAAAATATATTATCACATATATATATATGACATATCAATATTATTAAATTTTTAACGGTTTAGTTATTATGTTAGTTAAAAAAAAAATATTTGTAAAAAAGACATAGGTTAATGGTTAAATTTATCCCAAAAAATAATGAGGATTAAAATAATAAAAATTATAAACGTTAAGGGTTAAAATTCTAATTATTTCAAAATTATAAAGCTAAAATTAATTAAACATATTTTAAAGTGATACACAATATTGTTCCTATTTATTCCATTCAATATTTCTTTATTGAAAAACTCATATCAATGGCTTCAAACGCCCTTAAACCAATAAATATTATTTGTCAAATAAGAAAATAAATATAAACAGTTTACTCGAATTTTTAATCCGATTCAACTTTAAATATAATCCGAATCTATTTGGTGACACAGCAAATGACTATAAGTTCTGTGAATTTACATTTTCTTTTCCTTCAATGTCATGAAAAGTTAGGAATTTGTCATAAAATTACATAAAAACATGGCCAAAGCTTTGCTATATATGTTATTAACATGTTCTTTATATCCATGGAGAAAGGCTTCATAGTTCACGCACCTGTCATTATCTCCTTATTTGAGAACATGTTGCTTGCTAATGTTCCATCATGGCTCCACGAGCGAGGAGACGGTGAAGCGAGCAGTGGCCATAATAAGCTTCCTTCCGATATACTCACATGGCTCGGAATGATCTTTTTGTGTTTCCTTAGGATCCCATTAATTGCTTTCAAGTAGTTGCTGGAGTCATGATCTCTTAAAATAGTACCGTCGGAGCCGTAGGCAGTAAGATCGCTGAGGGTGTCCAATGGATGGGGACAGTTAAGGAAGGCCCTGAGCGCCTTCATGGAGTACCCGCTATGTGTCTTGTCCAATGCGTAAAGAGCGTTTCCAGGAGGGATTAGAGGGTGCGGCGGAGACGACTTCTCGCTGGGTTGGAGAATGAATAGTTTACCAAGTGGAGTGTACAAAAGTTTCTGCATCGAAACAACGAAAGAAATGAATGATTGATTACCAGGGAAGTCTATTAAACGTGGACAAGTACTTACATTTCTAAGCAAACAGGGGTGAGACCGGAGGGAACCAGGCAAACGCTTGAGGACACTAGCTACATGGTTCGGATATTTGCAGGAGAAGGCTCTAGGGACAATGTCCCGGTGCATCATCACGCAATGAACGTGGTTGTCATCGAGCCCCAACTCGTCAAGTATCTTTTGGCCTCCACAGAACACAAATGGTGCCCCGAAAGTGACAACGGGTCGAAGAGCAGAAGGCTTTACGACCTTCTTAATCAAAAGCATCAAGCTAACTAAAAGAGAAAGACTTCCCCCAAGGGAATGACCGGTGAATTGAAGCTTTGCACGATCCCCGTGCCTTTCTAGATGATCCATAATTTCCGGCAGGAATTGTTCGTATATGCCTTTTGCCGCTTCATAGATTCCTCTATGAACAAGCACATCAGTGTCCTATAAGAGAATAAAAGTATCATATTTTCAGGAACTTTATAATTTCCATTAATACATAACACATGCCGAACTGTTAAGCTCACCTCAAATGTTGTAGGCTCGAACAAAAGGTTTGCCTGCCACGATGCTAGAGAGTCCGACCCCTGCAAATATGAACATATATAATCTATGAGACCTCACGGTTCTATAATTGAAATGAATGATAGAATCGACCTAATTACCTGAATCACGAAACACCGGGTATATGTGCTTAAGTCGTCGCAAACGAACCATTCACAAGGCGATGACTGTAGCGACTGAAGGTCCTTTGCCGTCTCTTGTTTTTCCTTCTCGTCAGCCCTAACCACAGCGGTCATCGCTGATGCTGCCATGTAAGCAGCCACCTCCGAGTTATACACTCGAGGTGAATTCTCCCCTTCTGTTTCTGGTTGATCCCCGGATCTACATGAATCCTCATCATCCTTAACCTGTGACTTGAAGCCAGGGGACAAAAGGCCCTTTGCCCGTGACTGAACATAGCATGCAGCCGAAGCAGCAATCTCGTAAAGAACAGATAAGCTGATTGGGCGCTTCAGCTTGGTACCCTCAGCTTTCTCGGACTCCGGTTCCATATTTTCCAGGACAGAAACAGGTACACGAGTAGAGTCCTGATCTATCTTGGCTTTGATCATAGCCGCTTCTTCTTTCTTTTCTAGGGACGAAGTTACGAACTTTAGACCATAGTATCTTCTTAAATCATGTCCCTGCATACATATAAAATTGCGAGACCAATCAATCAATTTCCCTTGTAACTTTCATTTACCGAAACATACATTATGGATTGAATATAAAGATTTGAATTTTAACCGCTAAACTACCCTGGAACACCGGATTATTAGATTTATAATCGCTAGAACTGGGGAAGCATACCTTAATCTCTGGTATCACATAAGCTATGTTGCACAAGAAGGCCAGACGAGAGAACAACTTGGTATCGGACAATGGCACTTTACCCAATAACTTCGAGAATGATTCACGGTCATATTTCGCTTCATCTTCGTCAGAGTCGTAGTTCACTTCGCAGCCACCATCATCTTTTTCAGCATCATCATCACCGTCATCACCATTTTCGTTCTCATCATATATTCCGTCTCCTTCAATACCAACTTCGAGTTGTCTATGTTTCCAGCGACTATGAATCTCCATCAACCTATTCACCCAATTCACTCTCTTTATTTCCATCTCTTTGTCATCATTTTCCATGGATTCATTGTCAATTTCCCCATCCTTTTCCACTATGCCCGAGCTCTTACTTGTCTCCAGGCCATCAAACAGAAATGACCTAACTGAGTTAGGAATAATCGAACTCGATATCTGAAATGGTAGCGTCCGGAGAATCCCAACGGAACGGCTGTTTTTCAGGGTCGGTTTCGTCGATGCAGCACGGATCCGATTGATAGAGTAACAAAGGTGATTATCAGAACAAGATCTTCGAATACCAACTCTCTTATTAAGATTAATGCTGGAATGTGATCTCCGAAGCCCATTGATCTCTTCTTTGCATCCATCTTTCCCCTTCGAGGCAACCTGAGAGGTCGGGATAGCCATTGACGTGCACACCATAGCTTTCGATACAAGTTGTCAATGCCGACCTGAAAAACAAAACCAACTTTTGCAATAGAAAGAAACTTTACTCCATGAGAAGAAAACTGAGCTGAAAACAAAGGATGAATGTCACCAACATTATAAGGACAGTGTTCTGATAACAACAAGGTCGTAAAGATGCATCAGTTTTGTTTAATCCTCAGTTATATACGAGATAGTGTTCCATTATCGAACAGAACAAAGACCAAAAATAATGATTTCAGCATCTAGTTTCACAACATACCCAAAATGTTGGTCGATTAAACATATTGTGCACTTGTCTAATCCTTTTGACCGAACAATTGGATATGCTTTTTTGTGGGAATCACCTCCCCACAAGACATTAATATCGATGAAACCAATGACGGATCGATTGTTTGAATCCACAAGATTTCAACTACTCGGTTCTGTTTTCACCGTAGATTTCAACAACTCCATTAGGACAAGAAAACATCATTTACAATCAACCCTTTTCATTTGTTGATCTCAAGCTTTGTTTATTTTGAAAAGTCCAACCCAGATTGCTGAAACTGTAACTCGTAAATTAAAGGGAAAAAAGAAACAGAAGATGTGTTCAATTCATGTGCTGGTACAGATCTTATTCGATCCGGACAACTCAAATCAGTCATTTTATTATTCGATTATGAATTTATAATCAATTTTAAATAAACAATTTTGTCACGTACCTGGAAAGAAACGGAGGCTGATGTTGTTGATCTCGATGCCTCAGTCTTTGTTTATTGCTTCAAAGTAAACAAGTTCTCCGTTCTTGAAAATCGCCGTCGCCGCCGGTTGTTATGTCCCCACGCGCTAATAAAATATCACCGCCACGCAATGCCGAGTCCAACGACGACGACAAGGACTAAGATATCTTGTGTTTCCGAAATCTAGTAACACTCCATAGCAATTAGCATGTATACATCTTGTATTACTTGTGCAAATTGAATTGAATTTGATTTGATTTAACACTCAAACCCTAGCACCTTGGAATCATCGAGCTTGGATCCGTCACTGTCTGGAATAGATCGTTCGTGTTTTTCAAGTAGCGTTATAACTCTAAATTATACTAGCGAAAGTTGGCGATGTTTTTGATGAACAGTGGAAGGGTAGAAACGTCAATCGTGTTAAAGCGGCGCTGCCAAATGTGCGGTTGCATGAATCGCCCACTGCCAGTATCCTCCACATTTCCGCCCTCTAATTGGCCTCCTTTTTTATGTAACGCTTGTTTCCCGGCCGTTACATCGGAAAGAAACGAAGATCGATTGATTTCCTGTTTGGCAACCTTACAAATCGCCACATGTTCGACACTGGACAAAGATTCTCCACCAGAAATGTAGGATCACCTGGCATCATCTGAATTCGTTTCTTTCGTGTTTTTCAATGGAACTCCGGTTTTTAATTTATTCTGATATTTTCCAGTTTCACCGATCAAGGATTTAGGATTCTATAATAAAAACATGGAAAAGAGTAAGAAAACAGGACTACCAGTAGAGAAAATACATCATTAATCGAAATCGAAATAATTGATTTTTCCAAGGCAATTATCCTAATACTACAGAATCATGCATTTGCTGTACAAAACAGTGTGATATTGGATTTTTTAATAAAAATTATAAGAAATTTAGTATAGGTCTTAAAGATACTCATATTATTTTATATAAAAATTATAAGAATTTTATTATTTACGAAATTTTTTATAAAAATTATAAGATATATTAAATTTCTTATAAAAAACATAAGAATTTCGGTATATAACGAAAAATATATATGTATCGAAATTCTTATAACTTTTTGTAAGAAAAAAAGGTACAACCAACTTTTAAGATGCCGTATTTTAAAATTTCCCTAGATATAGGATATGTTCGATGCAAATATATCGGATAATATTGCAAAATTTCATATAACTGCAATTCAGATCAAATTAAATATGAATGACATTTATAAAAAAATTAAGCGTCGAAGTAATTATAGATAGACAAGGATCGAATCGAGTCGAATTCGTGTTACTTGAATTCGACTCGAAAATAAATATTTTAAACTTGATTGGGTTAAATTAAATGCTCATTCCTAGAGGTAACATAGTCCGCATTAGGGATGGGCAATACCAGGTACTCGGTCAATTTAAATAGAATTGGTCCCGGTCTCGGTAACTACCGGTTCCTGAAAATTAGAATTAGTCTCGGTCCCGGTCACATCGGGTCCTAAATTTTAAGAACCGACCCCGTTATTGGTCGGAACTGATTCTAATATCGGTACCCTGTCAATTAGTTTATTCTTAAAAAAATTGAGTAAATGAAAAAAAAAATTAACCACCAATAATAATATTAAATAATAAAATTAGAACATTATAGACTTGAAAATTAAAGTTTTAAAACTAATCATACTCATAATATTTATATATAAAGAAAAAGTTTGATAAGAAAAATAAACAAAAGAAAATCAATACCGAATATTTGATATTGATCCCGGTTCCATTGGGTATCAACCGGGTACTGTGCCTAAAAAATCAAGATCTAGTCCCGATCGCGGTTATTACCGGAGCTTAAATTTTGGATTTAGTCCCGGTCCCACCAAAATCAATACTAGATAAAAGTCTATCAAATCTTACCAAGTCTAGAACCGAACCAAATAATCGGGTTTTTTACCCGCCCGCAGTGACTTGAAATATATTAAATAAAATTCTACTTTCAATTTTTTTTTATTATGCATAAATCTCCAATTTAAGTCCATATAATTTGATCATATTACCCATGTATTATTTAGACTATAATTGAAATTTTAAATTTTGAAAAATATAATTGACCAAGTTAAAAACAACTAAATCTTAAAAAAAAAAATTTAAATTTAAAATTTGTGAGGGACACGAATCTTATTTTATTATTATTTAAATTAAGAAAGACCTTAAATATAATTATACCAAAAAATAAATTAGAAAGAACCCCTCAACTTTGCCCTTTAAAAATATTATATTATACTCGTTAAAAATATAAAAAAAAAAAAACAACAACAATGACATGAATTTATTAATTTGAACTTACTACTCCAAATTGTTTGAATTTTTAGTAGAAAAAAGCTACATTTCAGAATTTAATATGATGGAGGGACCAAAATCATAATTAGACCAAATTCTAATACACAAAGAGAAAAAGGGAAAATAGAGTTCGGTGTCGGTGGAATCTGTGGAAACGACAAGATATCGGATAACGGCAACGAGAGCCAGCGGGAAGCTCCGGTCCCATGTGGAAGAACATGCCCGTCCACCACACACCTTTGGACAAAAGACAAAAACAAAGAAATAAACTAATCCACAATACAATCATCATCATCCTGTTGAAATGAAATTTCCAGACACTTGAATTTATAATTTTATATAACATTCATGTTCTTCAAAGTAAGTGTGTTTAGTTCATCGAAGTCTACCAGTTTATCAAGATTTTGCAGGTAAATACAGATTTCCTTTCACTCAGTTGAAATAGGAGACGTGTAATGGCTGAACCTCCATTGAAACCGGTTCTACAAAAGCCACCGGGATACAGAGACCCAAACTTCCCGGCGGTACAGTCTGGGTTCAGACCGCCGCCACGAAAGCCGGTTCTGCCACCATCTTTCCATCAAAGGAAAGGGAAAAGTGGGTTTTGCCGTGTTTGTTGTTGCTCGCTCTGCATTTTCTTATTGGTTTTGATTCTCCTCGTCGTCACTGGTGCCATGGTTTTCTACTTTCTGTTCGACCCGAAATTCCCCGGTTTTCACGTCCAGTCGATTCGGATGTCCCGGTTTAACGTCACTAAAAAACCCGACGGAACCTATCTCGACGCTGCGACAACGACGAGACTTGAAGTGAAGAACCCGAACGAGAAGATGACGTACTATTACGGCGACACGGAATTCGACGTCAGTTTCGGGGAGGGTGGAGATGAGACTGCGGCTGGAACGACGGCGTTGACCGGTTTCACTATGTGGAAACAGAGCACGACGAGTTTGAAAGTGGAGACAAAGGCGAGTAACATGCTGGTTGCTGACGATATTGGGATCAGGCTCCTGACCGGGCACCGAAGCAAGACGTTGCCGGTGAACGTGGAGGCTCGTACAAAAGTTGGGTTGGGTGTTGCGGGGTTGAAGATTGGTAAGGTTGCGGTGACTGTTAAGTGCGACGGAATCTCCATGAAACAGCTCGACGGTGGAGATATGCCTAAATGCGTCATCAACGTGTTAAAATGGTAAATAAAACCTCATTCACCTTCCAAATGGATAATTAATTGTCTGTCGGTATTCAAATCATACTACACACTTCTTTCATCATCATTTATTAACAAAATTAAGGCTAAGTAAAAAAATATTAAATTATATTCAATTAATAATAAATTTACATTTCAATATTTAAAAAGCTATAAAAAAATATTTATATGAAATTACCTCCTTTGATTGCAGGCTCAATATTGCTTGATCCATTTCCCATTCCTCGAACACTGTTCGGAAGAGTCCCTTGTTGAACATTTTGTATCTATTTTTCTTTTTCTTATTTGCAATTATTTTATTACAAAGTCCCATTAATTCATACATTTATACGTGGGAAAATGTAAACGGATACAGCATTCAACGCCCAAGTACAGTTTGGACTTTGGCTTGCTATGGGGGGTGCATTTATTTACATTTTTTCTTTCTTTTTTTAAAGTTTTCTCAGCAATAAGATTTTCAAATAAAAAATACACATCAGTTTCTCAATACTAACAATCAGTAATTCGTCCCTATGTTAGCTGTTAGAACTTAGAAGTAGTTGTGGAGTTATAAATTACATGACAAAGCTACAAGCCTACATGGTTTACTCAAAGTTAATGTCAGAAAATAACTTAGGTTACCTCTTCTCCTTGTTCATCAAGCTGCCATGACATCGGCTCGTACATTCCACCTTCTTTGTCTTCTTTATTTTTCATAATAATCTCCTCTGTGTATCCTTGTTCAGTGTTTTTCAACCCCTCCTGTATTGGACAAGTTATTACAAGAAAGATTGGGTTGAGAGAGAAATGAAGTACAGAAAGGGTAAATGTTTGTACCACTAATGTAGCATTTTCTAGCCTAAGCTTCTTGGATTTTTCGGTTAGTTGATTTATTTCAGATCTAAGTGTTGCATTCTCTGCGGTCAAGGATTCAACTTTACGAGCAAGCTCTTCGGTCTCGGCCTATAAAAGAATGCAGTGCATTAGTTTCAAAGCATTCCAGTGTTGATAGTTCATACTTTATATTAAGCAGTTATGAAAAAGATATATTTCTTATACCTGTTTCCTCATCCTTGATCTTCTAGCAGATTCTCTATTAGACTGTTTCCTCCTCTCCCGTTTCAGTTCCCGTTCATTCTAGTTAAATTTCATATAAATTAGCTAAAATGTATATTTACTATATATTGTAAGCAAAAGCATTAACTTCTTAATGAAGCAAAGAAATAATTCAAATTATAGGGAAGCTAAGAAGCATAGCTTTGAAAGCAAGGATATAAAGAACAGATATAGCGGGGGTCCATTCAGACAAATTACCTGCATCCAGACTTCAGATGGCATTACACCAGGTACGCTCGTAGTACAGATGGCATTCATGGTGTGAGGATTCCTAAGATCCAATGCTGTGGTCACTCCAGGAGAAAGTACAGGTTCAACTGGTATAGCAGGAATGGTTGCAGTCACCTCCCGCATAGCAACTGGTTTGGACCTTGCTTCATTTTTCCCTTCTCCACCTGATAACACAGAGACCATAATCATTATTCCTAAACCTCCAGAAATGAAAGTGGGATCAAGTATGTCTCGATTGAATAATTGAAATCTCATTCTTTTCATTTTTCTAACACAAGTTGCCTTCAGGTGAAAACCACAAAAACTTGTGAATGTCAAGGTCATTTACTCATGAGTCTAAGTACAAATTCCCAGAAGTGAGCCTGCAAATATATCTAATGGGGTTTCCTATTAATATGTAAAAACGATAATGTTCCTAAATTAGGTGAAAACGTTGTGCTTCAGCCTTCAGGTAAACTCTGTCAGACATCAACAATAAATTGGTGAAGACTGTGAGATCGTACCAATGGTTGGTGTTCCCTCCCTGCTTCTTTTCCGTGTTGTTTGATCTGCCTGACAGATGATATGCAATGACAAAAATAAGCTTTAGCATTTGGACACTTATGGTTGTTTTAATGCATTATTCAAATAAAATAACTTCTAAAGAAACGAAAAAGCTGTTGGAAACAGGTTATATAGATAGAAATGAGATCTCACCCCAGTTGCATTCCCATCACTATCAGCAGTGGAACCTTCAGCCTTCACACTGTCCACATGACCATAAAAAATATTCAAGTAACTATGGATCAACTGGGACAAGTACTTCACTTGCTCATGCAGTCCCCTACAAATAGTTTGTCCAGAAATGGTTGGTTAACAAACCTCTGGGACGGTCGGGATTCAGCCCCACCTTCAGCATTCTCAGCAGAACCGTTGCCTATCGACATTGCAAGGCCATCAAATCCTTTCAGCTTCTTCATTAAACCTTGGTTTGTATTTCCTGAGGACTTTGTAGGTGTTACCACAGGGTCCTGCAATACAATGCTCTGCTTATATTACACATCAGATTAAAGCATAAAGCAAAGACCGACAACTTGCAAGCTAACTCATTGAAACAGTAAATATGCATGCATATCTACAATAATTAAGGATAAAAATAGAAACAGTTTGAAAGGATTAATTCAACAAAAGCTTCCTTAGTTAGTCCTTACTTCATGTGATGGTCGAACACCATGACCATGCGATCCCTGGATTTCAGAAGCAATGGATTAGGGTATAACATGATACAACAGAACCAGAGTTCTTGGTTATATTTAGCTCTATTTTTTTTTTTTTTTGAAATATATATTTAGCTCTATTGATAGCCTACAGAGGGGGTGGAACCATGCAATTTTCTTTTTAATTTAGTGTTTCTTGTTATACATTAACTGGTAAGGTAAGGAATCCATGAATATTACTAGTATAACTAGAAAATATATGGATGGCAGTAAGAATGACAAGAATTACAGAAAAGTATGTGTGCTGTATATACCCAAGTGAAATAAGCTATGTATTCATATCTAAAATGCAACACAAGGCAAACTCCTATAATTTTATTTTTATTTTGTAAAAATAATAATCTAATTAACAGATACTGGCAAAGCAAACTTACCATAGGAACTGCAGGATGCACATAAATTCCCCCATGTGGGTAGATTGTTGCATAAGGTTGCCCATAAGGTGGCATAATTGGCTGGAAGTGCCAAATTAGTATATTCACTAATTATTTATACAGAAGCTCAACAAAAACTTGAATGAAGTTATTAAATGCACTGGAGCTATGTGCATTACCTGAGTTGCCCCCCACATATAGGGTGGAGGAGCATGACCAGACGCCACAGCTGAATTATAATAAGGTGGCATGACGACTCGAGGACCATAATATGCCTAAATATGTAACAGAGAACCATGAAATCCACATTAGAAATTCCTCAAAAACAGTAGCAGCAAAAAGGTAACAAGGTACATGCATAAAGAATAAAACCTGCATAGCTGCCCAATCGGGATAGACATGAACATTGCTCTGATCCTGTGGATAGAAAAGGATTGACCAATACTCGGATATGAGCTCTAAAATTCTCCACATTTAAATGGCAAGCAAATTCTACTAAGACTACCATCAAAATCTTTCTAGCATAAAAAGCTACAACTTTTCCAAGATTCAACATAAAAAAAGACATAATTTAGTAACCTACAGGTGGCAATGGTGAAGATGATTTTTCAGATTTTGATGACCCCCCTTCATCGCTGTTTCCCATGGTCAAGCTCCAAATCTGAAACTTAACTTCGAGAACTTTGTTTACCTATCTCTCTGCTGCAGTCAAAGAGAGAAACATGAAGTTTTGCTTGAAAGCAAATTTCTTGATGACAATAGGAATGGTCGAGGAAAACATCATACCAGCAAATTGTCACTGAATTGCAATTTGATATGATTTTTTTATTTAAAGCTAGAATTTTTTTTGTTTACCTATTAATTTCTACGTAAAACAGATTCAGTTGCAGTTCATCACCTACCTCTAGAAACAAACACGACTTTCAGATTTGCATTTCTTGACATTTAACGAAACAACAAATTACACATGCAACAGCCCAGAAAATATACATATGATAATACGAGGGTACAACCGTCTTTCTAATAGTCTGTCACTCACACAAAGAACGAAGACAAATTACCCAAAACCATTACACCGATTTAATCTGTTAACTGAAGGACAAAAATACCCTTGAGTCTGCGATTCAAGATTCCTGCATTTTCTTCCCCTATGAAATAGGTATTCGTAGATGAATCCAAAACAATTTTGAAAAGAATATCATATTCAGATAACCGCTAATTCAACTTTTGTTCGCTAATGAAATTCAGTACCAAAGAAAATAAGCCGAAATTGTCATGCAAATCCAAAGTTTCTAATCAGAGATTGTCACCAATTTACGAGATCTATGAAGAAATAAACGCTTAAAATTACTTAAAGCAAAAAGGAACAGGAATTTTTTTCTAAAAAAATCCTACAAAAAATAGTTATAATTTGAAAAGGTTATGGAGCTCGACGGATTTTCTTTTCACAACAGTAGAGAAATTTAATGTTATAGCTTCAAATCGAATTCCTTTTCCTACATTAACTCGCCAAATAAAATCATCCAAAACTAAATTTAACTCCAATCCTGCACGTTCACCAACTTTCTCAAGAAACAAACATAACCTTACGCAATAGTCCACTCACTCAACAATAAACTTCAGCTGGAACTTCAATTTCAACATACCTTGAAAACATGAAAAATCCGGAAATCTCCCTTTCCTTAGCAGCAAAAGAATAATTCACACAGCATGAAGTGATAAGAAATACTGCATTTTCTTTACTCAAAAACCGAACAAAAATAAATGAGTTTTTTTTCTTTTCTTTTTTAAATTGGCAGATTAATAACAGAGGGAGAAGGAAAGCCGTGGCATGGTAAAGAAGGAGAAGAAGAAGAAGAAGAAGAAAGGGGAATGATTAATGAAGCGCCAAGGCAACAACCACGTCACAACCACGTGTCGTAAAAAGGAGCCAAGTACGTAAATACACCGTATATACAGGGGGACAAAGCTGGTTGTTGAGTTGGTCCATTCCCATTTTATAAATTCCAACGTCACCCGTACCGTACACGTGTACGTTGTTAACTCGAGCTACGCGTATCGGGTAAGGAGTCCAACCGATTCCACCCGTCATATGGGCTGACGTGGTCGTGTTTCATTTCATTTAATTATAAAAAGAATTTTGAATATTTTTACTTGTGTAAAATTTAATTGTAGTGAATAGATCCGTTAAAATCCACCAGTAGCCACGCTTGACCACCTAATTGGGTTTGCCCTAGCTTTGCCCACCTAAGATTTATTTCCTTGTTATTTTAATTCTGTTTTTCCCCCGACTAATATCGAGATAAAATTAAATTTAAATAAAATTCATATAAAAATTGACACATAATATTTATGTATATCCCTTAGGCTGCCAATAAAAGTGCTAGAACGTAATTAATAATATTTTTAATAAGTTGTGTTATATTAACTTATGATATTTATATTGACTTTTTAATTATTCTACCGTAAATATTAATGTTTGAATTTGTAACTTCAAATAATAATAATCGTTCTTTTAATTATTAATTATAAACTTATGATACTTAATATAATATTTAAAGTTTATTTATAATTTGTATTTTGAGTTTTTATATTCAGTGTTTAATTACAAATATATCATAAATTAATTATATTCTACTCCATAGATTTCATTAAAAATAAAATAATTAGTGATAACATGTATATCGTGTTATTAGATTCTATTAATTCTATTCTTGAACTGGGCAGAGCATCTCTGGCAACGACAACGAGGCCTGCTTGACAAAAGTTCAGACGACAAGGCGACGCGTTGTCCAACAACTCCGTTGACGAAGCACCCCCTGGGTGGGTCCTCGTTGACGTAGACAATCATCCGATCTCATTTTTTTACAAAGCAAGATTGTAAAAATGTAACATTAATTTTGTCAAAATTTTCCATTGTTGATAGGTTAGAAAATGGTGACACCTAATTTATGTCTCCACATAGATTAGATAAGCTTTATGGGTCACCACTCCAGACCAATTCAAATTAAGATAAAAAGACTTGAAATTTTTGGATGGGTCTAAAAGATGAATAAGTATGGCAACTTGATTCCAAGCAAATTGATGACTAAAAGACAAAAGATCATCTAACCCATTGTTCTACTTGGTACAACATATTGAATTTTTCTCGGGTTAAAGGGAACCATAACATAGTGGAGCTTGAGTAAATGGATGAAAGCTACCATATGGTTAGTGCCGGATGGTTAACTCAGCCCTAAGATGGAGAATACCATTTATGAAGTAAAGACCATCTTCGGACATAAATGATACCCAAGGTATGGTGAACAGATTACGATACCCAACAGCCTTGCCACCGGTGAATGTGTAGTTGCCCTTGTACTTGCTAACAAACTCCTCGGTTGGCTTAGACCGAGCTGCAAATTCGTAATCCACTGCAAAACTAACAGACCCCTTTTCCTGCATTCCTAAAAACAACCCAAAGCAGTGGGATGAGCTCTGCTGGTCCATGTTGCAATGAGCTGACAAGAAGAAACCTTGTCCACCCAGGTGGAATGCCTGAGAATATAATCGCCCGGATGGGTACAAATTTGCACATTCCTCCCTCTTCAAGTCTAGGTACACAACACACTGTTGGCGAGGAACTTCGAACTCCACGACTTTAACAGGTCGATATTTGTAAGCTCGCTCAATAAAGCGTCGGTTCAAGGAGGCAGACTCTTCAGCAGCCAAGATTCGTTGTTTGTGTGGGGCTTCAGCCTTGAAAAAGAGGGCCTCAAGCACAAGCTTTGATGAAAATTCATGAGCAAAATCATTACATGCCAACACCTTCTTAAGCTTCCTGCAAGTCATATAAGGGAAGCGAATAAATCGTGAAAGGTGTGAACCAAGAACCTCCCTTCGCTCTTCCAAATTTGGGTACCGTGTCCTGGCCCACTTCAAAACGAAGTCGTACACAGCATCTTCAGAACCAATTTGCAGATCATCACTGGACAATACTGCCTCAATACCAGCTAGTGGCAAAGCCATTACCTCTTCTTGGAACCTGGTAAAAAGTGAGGCAAAAACATATGTAACTTAAGCCCTCTAAATATGCAGAATTTCACTTTGACAGCAACAATAGATAGAGAAGTAATTTCACTGATCAGACTGCCATGTTGCCATTAAACATTTTTTTTTACATTTTCTTTTTGAAAGGAACATTGAATTTTATTGTCCATTAAAAATGTCAGTTTTCAAAATATAAGGAGCATAATAGCTCAAAAAAGACAAGAAAAGCTATAGTAAACTACCAACTCATGTAAAAAAAAACGAAGCATGAAGGAGCTTACTTGGTCATGTCCTTGTACCGGAAAGCGAGATACTGTTTAGCAGCATCAGTCAAAGGCTGGACAGCTTCGCCCATTAAAACACTCGATGGAAGATCCAAATAGAGCAGAGCAGACTCTGGAGTCATAGGCAAATTGCGCAATAGCCTGCTGCAATATCTCATGCAAGAGGCAACCTCAAATTTATCAGCAGCCATCAGCACATCAAGCAAGGCAGGAGCTGTGGTGGCAGATAAGGTGTTGCTATACATAAAATTCAAAAGTTCCATGAGGGCAGCTTCCTCTGTACAACAAAGTAGTGTAAAAATTGTTATTTCAAATTTGCTAGCTCAAACATGTTCTTAAGAACAATAAAATGAAGATTATGTGTACCAGAGGCACTAATTCGTAAGGTTACATGCCGTTGCTCCGACTCTCTCATCCCATTTGAGAAAAGCTACAATTAGTGAATAAACAAGAAAATGTATAAGCAATCACCTATAACGAGAAGGGCAACAAATATTCTTAAAAGCTATATTTGCATTAGAGAAACACAATACATCTTTCCAGTTTCTCTTTTAAAAATGTATTTCAATTAATTACATCTTGTATTTTTTTTTAGGAACATTAACATGTCTAACCTTGTAGAAGAATGGACTTTTTGCAGCTAAAATGGGAGAGCTGATATGCAAAGTTTTAACTCTCACAACTGTAGAACAATCCATGCTCCAACTTGTTTCATTGCTATTTGCATCCTCATCACCTACAAAAGTTCAAGAAGATCAAAATGCTGACTATGCCACATTTGAAACAAACAAGATCCAGGGATATGCAGTCATGGCACAAGTATGAGTTCAACGTGACCATATAAAATCCTGTCAATTATAATATTTAAGAAATAAAAAAGAATAATTAACTATGCTACTTTGGAATAGAGAATCACTTCACCTTTAGTAAGACAAATTCTGCATGTCCATAAGTTTCTAAAAGTTTTGTGTTTTGCTTAATTGTAATTCAGTAAAAATAACAAGTAATAGAAAGGTCTTTGGTAACCATGTTCAGGTGAAAGTTTCTGGGGTTTTAAGAAGCAAATGAACCATATAGTATGTTGTCAGAACAACATCAAACCTGATTGTGTTTCTTCAACCATTGCCACTGCCGCCTCATCTTGATTTTCACCGTCCACAGCATCACCCATATCAGGATGGTTGTCATTTAACACCTGCTCCTCAGGGCATAAACTAAGATCCAAAGCTACAAAAAAGAAAAATGAAAAAGGGTTAAAAATTAGCCTACATTATAGAACAGACTTCCTTCATATATAAGACATACAGTCGAAAAAGATTAACCATCAAATGCATGTAACACTGAATCTGGATAAAAACAAGTGAGACACAAAAGATTATGAACAAGATTATATGCCAAGATGATTGAATCTCAACCCTTTGAATTTCCTGTCCTAAAAATAAAAGCTATCTTCGGCACAAATTTACTAATAAATTTTTTATCCAAAACTTCCAATTTCCCAAAACTAGTAGAACCCTAATTTTCATTTTTATACTCTCTCTAAACTTAGGTTCACAAATAATAGCTTAGACGCGAAGTAAGCTTCAATTGAATTTCTTTTTAAAATTTTGCTTCATTTTCTCATCTAACCAAACAGAAGCAACGAGAAACATTTAGAAAGAAACAAGCAAGGGAAAACAAAAACAAACCATTTTGCTTGTTGACATCCTCTCGTCGCCTTTTGTTGTGGCGAGCCCAATCGGCGATGCTGGTGCAACCCTCACCATCGGGAACGCAGTCGGAGGGTCCACCCATAATCTCGATCCTCAAAAGCCTGTCGGAGAAATTACTATCATTGAAAGCGAATCCGAAATCACCGCCTGAGACGGAGGCGTCACGCGTGTAATCGGCGTCCATCTCACTTCTCGGTTCGAACAGATCCGAATTCAATTGACCTCTCATTACAACCCTGAACCTAAACCCTCCCTTGTTTGTGATTCACCCCTGTATCTTTCAAAAGGAAACCTAGAATACGTGATAAGGAAACAAGTAGCTGAACACAAGGAAAAGCTAGAAAATTCAGAGCTGGCGTTGCCTAAATGAAGGTATATGAGCTTGAAAATTGATTAAGTTGCTGCAACTGGTAAATTACCAGAATCCGGTATAAGAAACAATTAGCTTTGCAGGGCTTTTTGTACTGAATTTTGTTTGGATTAGCCTCTTTCTCATCTTACCTCTTCTTCTTTCTTATTTGGGTTTTAGCAAACTCTTTTAGGGGTAAAATACTTTTAGGTCACTCGTCTTTTTTATATTTCTGTTTTAGGCACTTAATTTTAAAAACTTCCAATTTTTTCTCTGTTTCATTATTTTGTTACTCAACCGTTAAGTATCTAACAATACATCAAAACAATGTGTTTTAAGGTTTTTTAATTGAAACTTATTTTTTAATATTTTTATTGTTGAAATTAGGAGTGAGTATTTGTTCGAGTTAAGTCAAGTCAAAAATTTTTAAGTAATTTGAGTTTACGAGTCATATTTATAACTTAAACTTTATTTGAATTTTTTTCTATTTGATTTGAGTTTAAAATATTTGAGTTGAGTCGAGTTTTCGAATTCTTATAAAAAATTAATTTTAATTATTTTATCATGTTATAGTATAATTAATTCTAATTTAAACGACTTTATTTAATCATACAAGATATATATATATATATTTCTTCATATGTGACAATATTTTTTAAAATCATTTGTGATGCATCTAATATCATTATTTTTTTCATCTACTTTTTTATCAGTTTAGATTTTTTTTCAAAATCAAAAGAACTCAAATCAAAATTTTAATTTTATCTTAGTCTAATTATAATCTTTATCGTATAATTAACGTATAATTAAAATACTTTTTCTTCTCTCCATAGTTCAGTTATGAAAAAAAACTCTAATGAGAGAATCATGTAATATGAGTTTAAAATAAAAAATTATTAAAAATTAATTTTCTTTTAAAGTTGGGTGATAAAAAAAATATTCACTCAAATTTTATTTGAGATAAAATTAAGTGATTAAACTTTAAAAATTAAAAATCAAAATTTTAAATTTTTGTTAAAAAAATTGTGCCATTAGATGTCATTAATTATGATTAAAAAAGTGACATTACAAATCAAATTACATGTAATTAAAATTTATTTTGATGTTTTTTAATAGTTTTAAATAAAAATTTAAAAAATTAAAATTAAAAGATTAATATATCTTATCCTTTTTTAACGAAGAATTCTCCTCAATATTATGATTGAGAAAATAATTTTCATATTATTGATGTTTAAATTTTATTTCCTAAAATATTGTGATTTCAACAATAAAATCAAAGAATCTTTCATTTACCACCGGCTTTGAACAGTAAAATAATTGTATCCAGTGTGTAAATAGGTGAAGTCGGAGCCTTTAGGTTCCGTCTTTCAACAGTAAACTCCATTGTTCAAAGACGGAACCTAATGGGTATCTTTTAACCTTATTTTTCATTTTTACCATTCAAAGATATCTTTCAACTTATTTTTCATTTTCACTGTTCAAAGAAAAGAGTCTAATGGGATCATCTTTGATTTTACTGTTGAAATCATAATATTTTAAGAAATAAAGTTCAAGCATCAATAGTTTGAGAATTATTTTCCCTAATCACAAAATCAAAAAATTGATACTTATTTTTATAATATTTAAAAATTTAATACTTAAAATAGTTTAATATAGTATTTTGATGATTATCTTATTATTTAATCTGTACTGTTTTCCTAGTGATGATTTGTAAGTAGCCAAAAAAGGGAATTCAATCGGTCAGTTGTGGTGAGCTCTTACGTATTCTTGTTTATGAAAGTAAGATCATCGTTTCTTTTTTAAATAAATTATTTTCTTTGTTTTGTTAAATGGTATTTAGTCTTGGTTGGCATGTAGTAATAAAATTAAGAAATATAAAAGTCTGATTAAGGACTGTATTAAGAAGAACAGATTCTGTGTATCAACTGGCCGACTTTAATTAGAATAAATGATTAGCATGATCTAAATAATTAAATATCCAGAAATTAATACCTATAATTAACGACTTTGGTTTGAAATCAATGGGTTCAAAAGTATAAAACAAATTTTAATTTTTACATCAAGTGTGCAATTTTTAAGTTGTATTAAAATTTCAATAATCAACTAAAATATAAATAAAATATTTACGTTGTATAAGAAATAAAATATAAATTTGAGAAATTTTAGACCCACTTGACATCTAGACATGTTTCATCCCAACTCGGCTCATTTTGAGATAAATTTTGTCATGGCATAATATAAATAATAAAATGATTTCATTAAAGAAAATAAAGAGATAAATTGAAATATAAAAGATGGGTATTTTCCAAGGCATATAAAGATAAATATATGGAGATTTATTTATGCGGATCGGAAATTTTTATTTTAAATTTAAACTTTATTTTTATTATTTATAAAATCCCATCCATGAAGATGGGATGCTTTGACCATCTCTACTGATCTATGAATCATTGAATCTTGACCATTACAAAGTGACATAAAATCAACAAATCCATAAGAGTTGACAACGAAAGAATTGAAAAACGACGGCGTTTGGAATTCAAAACGTTAAACGTAGCCGCCCTTGCCATGGGCTGCCTGGTCTTTTTAACATATTTTACTTGACGTCATTTAACCACAACACTCGCGGTCACCAGATCGTCAGCTGCACGTGGACAAAATGTAGCATGAATCTAAAATACTACAACAATGAAACATGGGATGGAAATGGTCGGATTTTCTTCATACAGGAGAAATTAGGAATAAAAAATTATTTATTTTTAGTGTCTTTTTTATATTATAATATTAAAAAATACTAATATAGGGGACAAATAGATTATAGAACTTGATTTATCAGATCCTAAATCCTAGATTATAGAACTGAACTCAGATGAGAGATTCATCGGCTCTAAATCTGTCATTGATGAAGCCTTGGAAGCGAGACGAATATATTGTCGGATTTACGGCAGTGATCATCTTCCGATCGAACTGCAACGATTTGTAAGCATGTTCGATCTTCTTGATCACGCTATAGCTTGGGAAAAAAATCAACTATTCCCAAACACAAAAGAACATCATAGCACCCTACCACTGTTAAATTTTGGCATGGTAATGTGCTTCCTGATCCGTTCCGTAATATCCGAATGCCGTGCACAGACAGGTCTTCACCGAACTTACGAGTATAGCTGCATAACACACCATAGTGCAAAGACCTCAGAAAGTAGCATGTAACGAACATCGGATTCATACACTATCGATATTCGACGCCAGTCTTTACCTGTTACATTTTAGCCACTGATCACCGAAACTCAATTCCGAGGCTTCACAGTTTGGGAAAGAGTCACTGGTACTACACTTGTTGGTTGAATCTGCAGAGCAGGGAAAAAATCAGGGCAAACTAGCAAGATTGTAAGTAAAACTCGATACTTCGATATATGTCATCTCGATATATATAGAGTCGAATCACTTTGATGCTCGACATCGAAAGTTCTCATGCCATTGTCAGAAAATCTGCTGTCAACACAACCTGCAGAAAGACAATTAAAGGAACATACAGTTTGTGTTTAAGCTTTGCCTGTTTCAAATAATGTCATTATATTGGGAAAGTTCACCTTTAGGAGATCCCTTTACGTGCAATCCAACCATCAGGCTATAGTCCACGATGCCTGCGGCCTCCAAGAAAGCACAATCCTGTTGGATTTGGCTAACAAAATAAAATCGCCATCGTTAATCGACAAAGAAACCGAATAGATTTTTTCCAATCATGTTACAGCTTGTTCAATACCGTGTTTCAGAACCTTTTGAGATAGCTATAATAGGCTGGAAGCATTTCCACGAGGACCTGCACATGATGCAGAACTTAGGGAACATTTTAGAAACACATATGCAGACTCCGACACGGATACTTGAAACTCATGACCGGTTTTCATTACCTTGACCTCGGATTTCCTTAGTGTTTTAATCGCAAACCGGTTGTCGTTGGAGAAAAAGAACATGTTTCCAGGTCTTGATATGGAAGTGACCTTCCGAATGGTTTTGTCACTGCAAACTAGCATCATGTACTCATCTTTGTCGATGCCATCGAGCTCTTGTATAAGTCTAGAACAAACGAAGCTCACATGTCGAAAAATCGACCCGATTGATTAAAGATGGTAAAAAACAGAATGATTAGAAATAAAACCTGAAAGCTTTCGGACAGTAATCTTTCCATTCATATCCAGTGACTGCTCCGGGAGGAAGATGATTATTGCAATGCTTCCTGCAAGAACATTGAATCCAACTTTGTTGTGCATTTGTCAAGTTAAACGTCGCCTAATCCATTTTTCTCCGACAACCACAAATATAATTATTTTCTTTATTGGTTAAAAAATGGAAAAGGAATTCTAATCATAATGTTTGGATTTAGTTAAATGTATTTAATATAGATATCAAATTAAAAATTTGAACCCACTAATAAGATTTTAACATAATAGGGGTCGATTTAAGAATTTAATAAGGGTTAATTACTGCGAAAATCACTTATATTTAAGCGTAATACAAAACTAGTCACCAATTTTAAAAATTTATTCACTTTTATTATTATTTTTTAATTTAAGCTAAATATACACCGTAGATAATAGTAATTAATTCTTTCACTTTAAATCTTCTTACAAAGTAATAAATGATTGTTCATGAATTTATAACCAGTTTGTGTGTAAATGAACTTACAGCATCATTAGTTGTTGAGACATTGACCTCTCAACGACCAATTCAATGCTGTCAACTCAAGCTCTCACCTACCATCTGGTACATATCAATCCAGTTCTTACTTCTTACTGCACGAAACTTAACTGGCTCTGCGCTTCACTTGTTTTCATTTTGGGTTCTATATTTTGATTCTCGAAATTCATAAGAAGGTGATACAATGGAAGTAGACTTACCCAGCTCTGATAATCCAGCCATGACATTCGACGAGGTTTCCTTGGAGCATAGCAAGAGCTTCGTCAAAGCTTTGCAGGTTCCTTTCTTCATTACAAGTTTCAATCTTTGGGGAAAAAAGAAACTTTAAAGAATCATTAGCTGATAGAAATCAAGATTTGGTGAATTGGGTAATGTTCTGTTCTGTAATGTCTTAGAAATGTCATATTAGAAGGGAATTGGAAAGTGCATGCATCTTGTTTGAAAGTTTGTCTTCAAGAATATTTGTGGCTTATGCACAGGAAGGAGTTAGGATTGAACTTAGATCGGATTAACTTCGAAACGAATAGTCCTTGCTTATGCATGTTCAAAGCTTTCTAGCATTTGGCCTTTGCCTTTTGCAGGAACTCAAGAACTTGAGGCCTCAGCTGTATTCAGCTGCAGAATACTGTGAGAAGTCATATCTCCATAGTGAACAGAAGGAGATGTAAGAGAACAATTGTTGCTTGCTTCATTAATGGCTTGTGTGACTGCCTTTTCGTTTTACTTACGCAAGATCAAAGCAATGGCTTGCCTATCTGATTGTGATTGAAATACTTGCTAGGGTACTGGACAACCTGAAAGAGTATGCTGTACAGGCTCTTGTTAATGCTGTTGATCACCTTGGTACCGTGGCTTACAAGTTAACCGATCTTCTTGAGCAGCAAACGTTTGAAGTGTCAACCATGGAGCTAAAAGCATCATGTTTGAATCAGGTTAATCTCCTTGCACTTCCATGGTTCAATATGCCAGTACAACAACGATATCGAATGGATGGGACTTAACTCGTTTAGTTTGTTAACATTAGCAACTTCTTACGTGCCGCACATACACGAGTAAACAAGGTCTCAAGCAGCATCAGTTGTTGGCTTTTATCCCAAGACACCATAAGCACTACATTTTACCGAGTAAGCCTACTTGATTGAAGCTAATTTGTGGGTTGAAGATTTAATATGTTTTCTCATTTCCTTCCATTTTGACTATAAACCAGATTCTGTAAACAAGAAGGTTCATTTTAGTCCGCATGTGCAGGCGGACTATAGGCAAAACTATTCCCATGCTTCTCCTCTTCAACCTTCAGGTATGATGCTACCAGGATAGCCGCATTGCTTTTATGATAATCACATGAAGGAGGTGGATATCATGTTACTTATTAAATATTGTATACAGATAGTCCAGAATCAAAACCTTTTTCGTGGTATTTGTCCTTTGGAACCAAACCTACTTTGAAAGGGACTTCAGAAACTTTGGCAAGGTTAGTCAGGCCGAACCGGTTGATGTTGTACGGATAATTGTATTTTCCTTTCAATGCAGTTCTTCTAGTGTTGTACTGAGAGCTAGAAGTTATTGACATAGCTAGCTTACATGCAGCAATGGAATCTCTAAACCTTTGGGTCATGCTTCTGATGTTTTCCAGCTATTGGGTACGTATATTACAATGATAGCTCCCATATTGTTGTTTTTCCACATAAAAGGATGACAAGACTCGTATTTCGATTCTAATTCTTGCAGATAATGGATATGATACGAGGACAAAGTCTTTGCCAGCACCTTTTCCTGCTTCGAAAGCACTTGTTCTGACATCGTGTATCATGCACAGGGTAAGGTTAAAATAGACAAGAAAACATACATGCTAGACACCCTGATAAAAAAATCTTTGTCGCATTTCTATGCTATTGAAAAGCCCTGTTTTTGTAGAAATCGGAAGGATCCAAACCGATGATGGAGTTTGGGTCATTTGATAACCAAAAGCGTCCGATTATCCGTGCACCTATTAGGAGCAAAAGCTTGCTCTCAGCCTTCTTTGTAAAACAGAAAGCAATGAAGTTAAAAGCTGGATATGTTGCATGAATCTCCATTAGAACAACCTTCCGCCGCTGCCGCCATGTGTTTTCTTCCCTCGCTTTGTGTTTCTTTCAGTAGTTAGATTCCTTCGTCGGTAGTTTCGTAAGCAATGTGTATACAATAGCCAATAATATTATGATGAAAGAGTAGCTCACACATCATTTAGAACACACCCATTGCTTCCCACAACAAAATAATGCAGGGATTTTCATCCTCAGCCATGAGTATTAACAGCTTCCCACAAGTTTTTCGGAACAGGGTTGGTCAGGTCCCTAGCTTCCATGGAAACAGTCCTTAGTGTCCTAATTGTGGACCGATTCGCTTCCCAGAAAGAAAGACTCTTGTAAGGCAAATTGTGTTTCTTGCAAAGATCCTTCACTAATGGAGAAATCTTCCTCAATTGGCAACGAGGCAACCTTTGGAACAAATGGTGCTCTAACTGGAACTGCAATCCACTAAAGAACCAATCCATCCATGGAGAGCATTTGATATCCAATGTTCCATTTGTTTGTTTCTCCAACCAAATGTTGCCGTTCGGCGGCCAGACGCATACATTTGCAGAGGAATGGTTCAGACAGAACTGAACATGTTGAATTGATGTAACGGCAAAGCTTGTAAGAACAAACATGAACCTTTCAGGTCAGTTTGGTAGATGTGAGACAAGGGGAGGGAACCAAGTCCAAAACACAAGTATTCCCATTATGTTCAATGCTCTATCCGGGACATTCTGGTTTGAAAACAATAGCAACAACATTTGTATTACAGATTGACCCTTGCCACACACATGTAAAACATCCAGTGCTGGTAACTGATGAGAAACATTGCGAAATTCAACTCCCGTCTGTAAAGCAAAGACGTTATCAAATTGAATAAACGCTACGACATGGTGAAAACCCGGATGTGTTGGAGATCAGGGTTGTAATCCAGGTTGTTGCAGGCAATATGGTGAGCTTTATGAGTCCATTTCCACCAAGCAATACTGATTCCCGTCAAGCAATTCCCAATTAAAAGCTGAACCAGCTTGTTGTACCCACGGCCAGCCATTACCTGGTAAATGGTAATGGCCCAAATCGTGACCGAGGTAGGTACTTTGCATCCAAAGCATGCTCAAAAGCACCGTCGAACCGAGATGAGCCCACACGCTATGGAAACTCAAAACACCATGAAGAACAACGAGAAACATGATGGCTAACAATATTAGTGAACGAAAGATTGTATGTCCTTTTGTTTCGAACATACCGGATTTGGAAAACTCATGAACCATCCTTCTGTACTCCTTGAATACTTAACGAGACCTCGGAATCGATGAGATGATATCTGGTGAAGAACTTGACAAGATATTGCCATGCAGTTCCGGGGTGATACACCGTGAAAGGAATAGTATATTTTCTTCTTTTTCTCTTACGTATTGATCAAGGAATAACGCACCCAAGATAATAATGGATTTGATCCAAAATGGACCTAATTCAAAATCAATCCATAAATTTAATCTGAAATTGATCCAGTCTAAATTCAACTTAATTCAATCAAATATTTTGGGCAAATATGCCGACTCCAAATATGCATCTATCAAAAAAGTAATTTTATAAAAAATTACTCTAATGTATCATTTTATCAAATTATTTTAAGTTTTTATCATCAGTTGCTTAATAATTTTTATTTATAGATAAATTATATTTTACTTGATAAAAAATATTTATAATAAATTAAAGGCATAAAGATAATTTTTACCCTTGACGTTTAATTTTTATTATTTTGACCCTCATTTTTTTGGGATAAATTTAACCTTTGATCTATGTCTTTTTAACAAATAACTCATTTTTTTAACTATCATGATAATTGTACCGTTAAAAATTTAATAATGATGACATATCATATATATGTAATAATATATTTTAAATGACTTAACATATAGTATATCAAATACATACACGCGAAATATAGTTTTATTCCGATCTAAAAATATAAAATAAATAAAATTCAAATAAAATATTAAAAAATAATTTTTATTCATTAAAAATTAATTAAAACTAAAACAAAAGGTTACTAAACATTCTCAACCTTAACTTAGTAAAATCAAAATTTTATCTAAAAAGGTATGAACATAATCTGAAAAGAAAGGGTTTTGTATAGTTTATTACCTGAATCAAAGATAAATGATTTTAATAATAATCAATTGGATTTTTATTATTTTAATTTAGAATTTATGTATTTTAGTTTTAATCTAAATCGGAGTTTTAGAGTTTTATAAATATATTTTGGTTTAGTTAGGATTGAGAATATTTAGTAAATTTTTGTTTTAGATTTAATTATTTTTTAATATTTTATTTAAATTTTAATTATTTTATATTTTATACTAGAATAAAATTATATTATATATATTTAATAGGTTAGATTCTATGTCATTTAACGGTTTAGTTATCATAGTAGTTAAAAAATGAGTAATTTGTTAAAAAGACATAGATCAATGGTTAAATTTATCCCAAAAAAGAATAAGACCAAAATGACAAAAATTATAAACGTTAAAGGTGAAAAATATCTTTATAAATTAAACCAAAACTTACATTTAGGGATGACAATATAATCCGAATTCGATCCGAATCTGATTCGATCCAAAGAAAAAAATCTAATCCAAATCCGATTAAAAAAATTTCAAATCCAATCCAAAAATAATGTTTGAGTCCTAATAAAGGTGGATCGGATATGGATATTACCATTATCCAATCCGAATTCGATCTGAATCCATATCCGATATCAATCCAATCCATATATAAACCCGAATAAAAATATTTATAATTTTTATATTTAAAAAGTTTGAGTTGTTACTTTAATTTGTTTTATATTTGATCGTAATATTTGTTAAGATTTGTTTGTGCTATAAGTTTAAAAATATTTGTTGGATAAAAAATATTTTTTTATTTAAAGATATTTATTTGAGTTGTTACTTTAAAAATAATTGGATTTAGACTTTTGAATTTGGATTTTAGATATTTTATTGGATTGAATTTGAATTTATATAAATACATTTGGATTTGGACTTGAATTTTTTTAAAAATCCGATTATTAATTGGATTAGACTTAAACTTTATAAAATCCGATCCAAGTCTAATCATTGTCATCCCTACTTACATTGTACATTTTTGTTAAAAATCTCCTTAAATTTAGATAGAGAAAAATAATACACACATAAAGATATAATACAAATTCAAAACTTCTCCGCAGAAGTAAATACTAGCATCACCTAAATCATTCTTTAATAGTAAAAATACACCCGAGACTACTGGTACCTAAATAACACACAATCCAACCATATCACACCAATTAGAAGTTAGGGTAGTGACCACCTAATTAATTGAGGATATTTATTTAAATCATCTATTAACGAATTCGTTAATCAGATCACTCAATTTTTAAACCCTATTTATTTGTATTATCACCATTAAAATTTTAACAAAGAAGGTTAACGGCAGTGATATGTGTGTTAAATAAAATTTATAAAATTATAAATTTAATTCATATAATTTATTTATTATTTTATTTTTATTTATTGTATAGTATATTTTTCTCACCAACCAAGTGGTGACAAGTTGGGTGACCGAGAATAAACACCTTAACCACTAAGCCAAACCACCATTCTTGAAATGCTTTTGTAACATGATATATTTAAAATATACCATTTGAGAAAATAGAATAAAATAAATATAATATAAAAGGTTCGAATCTAATTTTAATAAAAAATAAAATAATACTTGATATTAAATATACAAATAAAAATATTTAAATATTTAAAATCTTTTAATCTTAAATATTCGAATAAAAATATTCATATAATAAATATTTAAAAAAATCTTAAATATTTGAATATTTTTAATCCAAATATTTTTATTCAAATATTTTTAATCTAAATATTCAAATATTTATGATTTTTACAAATATTTTCATTCGTATAATTTTTATTTGTTTTATTAAAATAAGGTTCAAACTTTTTATACTATGTTTATTTATTTTTTCAAAAGATATATTTTAAATATATTATGTTACAATAATAATTTGTCCCAATGGTTAAAGTGTTTGTTTCTCAACCACCCAACCTGAGTTCAAATATATTATATATAATAAATTTATCAAACCATGACCTTAAATTTGTTATTTTATTTTATTTTCTAATTTCTCACCAATCAGATAGATGTCACCTGATTAGAGAGAAAAATATATTATAGAATAAATAAAATCAATAATTCAATCCAATGATAATAGTCATTGTCATTTTAAAATTTTAAGGACAGTGACATAAATAGATAGGGTTTAAAAGTTAGACGATGTGATCGACAAATTTATTAATTAGGTGGCTAAAATAAATATCCCAATTAGTTAGGTGGTCATTAGAGTAATTTATCCTAAAAGTTAAAACTCCCTTAAAATCCAACACTCCCAAACAACAAAATACGCAATTACCCAACAGCCAAAACCAACACACACAACCATTTTACAGATAAAACTAAACAATCACGAAGACACATCTTTCAGAACACCCTAGCATGACAAAATGCTTAAACAAAGACCAGTTATTTTGAATCAAAATAAAATATTATAAGTTAAATTAATTTTAAAAAATAATGATTAAAATAACAATTCAATCAAACATTAAAAATATTTTTAAGGATTTATTGTTAATTATATTAAAAAAATCTAAAATTTTCATATATACGATCGTCAAATTCAGAAAAAAACCTTAAATCAAAATATATATTCAGATAATCGAATATTTGATTCTTTTGATATTCAATTTCTTCAAAATTAAATATAAATCACTATTCTTCTGATTTAAAATTCTCAGATATAAAATCAAATCGATTATGATATTCAAAAATAACACCCTAATAAATAGAATGAAAAATAGCATGTTAATATATATAATACGAATGATATTGATAATGAGTGAAATGTATGCTTCGCATAAATGTGGCATATGTGAGCATGTATTGCATGAAAGGTATGAATCATGAATAAATGGTGATTTATAAGCTTTTATGAACGGTGACAGATCTATAAGATCTATTAAATATATATATAAAATATAAGAATAAACAGAAGTCTTAAATATTATAAAAAATTAAAAATTAATTTATAAAAATTAAGAAGAATTAATAGACTTTAAAAAAATTAAAAGTGATCACAGATTTACCCTATATTATACATGGTCTACCATTGTTCACAAGTCTTTATTCGCATTTTAATATTTTTAATAATCATAAAAAATCATAATTTGAAGATGAATGATACAATTAATTTTTATTCTTTAACAAAAAAATTTTGACACGACTCAAAAGATTTCTAGCCTATAATATTTTTAGATTTCTAGCCTATAATATTTTTTCTTGATTGAGGACTTTAAAGATGGGTCGGGGCAAGTTTTTGACCACAACCCCGACCCAAAAAATAAACTATTATACTCAAACTTGTTCTCTACCGATTTTTAATATATCCTACACTAACTTGATCCGACATAATAAAAACTATAATCCGATATAGACCCTACTATTTTAATAAAAAAATCTAAATAATCCCAACTCGATCTAAAATAGAAAATATTAAATATAATACGTAAAAATACATATAAATATATTGAATTAAGTTTGATCAAATATTTTGAACCCTAAACTCAACCTAACCCAAAAATTTTAAACATATTATCAAATCAACTTGTCTTAAAACCTAATTTTAATAATAAAAACCCATTTTTTATTTAGTTACGGTTGTTACAATAGTATATGTTCTAGAGTATACTCTTAACCATTAGACACTAATCACTCAATCACTGTAATAACATTACTGATGCTCGAACCCGTAACCTCTAAGAACAATAATCGTTTTTTTAACCACTGAGGCTAAATGATTCGTGCATAAAAAAACCCATCCTAAACGGGTTAAATCGAGTAAAAACCCGTCAAGGACCCTATTATTATCAGACCTCCTTAAGGTTTCTGTTTTTTAATTGTAGGTCTTGATAGTTGATTTTATTGGCCCATTTTCACTCGGGCCAAACATCTTTGTTGTCATCTATTTTCACTTAATGAAAACTTTTTGTTGATTAAACAGTCAACCATTTTCAATATAAAAGGGATCAATACCAAAGAGATCGCCCTGTAGTGTTTACCTCTCTAAGTGCTCCAAGATCACCCCACCATAATTCTCCATTTTTGAAAGTTTTTAGTACAACAAATGTCTATTGTCCACCTGCAGAAGAAAAGTGCAAGCAATGTTAATGACTTTGGTAATAACTAGGAACATAGCACTGTTAATGTCTATTGTCCAGTTCAGCAGATATTGGCACACTTCCTTCAAGTTATCCTGCACCATTCATGTAACTCATTACATGTGCTTTATTACAAGGGAATACGTGTAAATCTATTTCTCTTGCAATGATTCGAAGTAACAACTCCAAGGAACATGCAGAAGAACACAACGATAGCAAAATCCAAACAACTCAAAGAAATTACCTGGTTGTAGGCAAATATACAACTAAAAAAATGGTTACACAAGGAAAATCTCACAAATATCAATCTGTCCTTAAGCAGAACTGGTCTACTGTTCACATGCCACACGATCAAATGTGAATCTAGTTTCTGGATGACCGATCCAATTCTTGCTTTAAGCATCACTTGTAGCCATTTGTGTTCTACTCTATGTCGTTGAGAGTACGAACCCAAATAAGAACCTAAATTTTCAAAATCATCAACAAAATTAGCAAATTAACTCAGATTTTTCGTCAACTATCACAATATGAATGAACTATAAATTTGTGTTTAGTGATTTACTTGAACATTGTGATCCAAGTTAATACAATATTCATAAACTTTGACGTCTCTGTTTCCATTCCAAAATGATAATGTAAAGTAAAACGAACTTACCCTAACCTACAAATATCATTTGAGCTTCCATAACTATGTTGAATTGCTGATTAGACTTCCATCAATAAATTGAAGCGATTGTATGCAGAAGGTCAAGAATTATGCATTATCCAAAGAAGAAAGCAAGTGGAAGAAAAACAAGATTTTAGGATGGAATTAGGAACACCTGACCGCGCAAGTTTGGATATTTCCAGCAATAGTATCTCTTCAGACAGTGCTATATTCTCTTCGATCAAAAAAGAATTCGTTGGTAAACGCCACGAACAAGTTAATTCCATTCTTTGAATCTTGTCTTCAAGAAACCTAAGAATCATTTTACTGCTTCTGGTGTGTTCTTCCCTTTGACGAACCTGTAAAGTACTTCGTGTTTAAAAAATTAAGACAACAATTTAAGATACATCAGAGTTGGAAGTCATGAGGCACAAAAGAAAATCAAACGGTTTAATTGTTCAATCTCTGATGCAAGCTTTTTGATTGAAATTTCTCCCATTTTCTCCCTTCCCAAGGTACCAGCAAGCTCTACCTCCAAAGAGTTTTAACGGAAAAAGTTCAGACTTCCAAAAGCATATTATCAATTAAAACAATTGGTTTGAAAGTCTAGTAAGGAAAAAATAACCATCATTGAGCATTTGCCTGCTACCTGCCAGTGGACATTTTCACAGCTCATTTGGATTCATATCCAAGTACATCATCATCTTACTCTGGATACATTTCAGATGTGTTCTTGTAGATTCTTGTGATCTCTTCCCACACCGTTTGTATGAGACCTTTCAGTCGGGAATTGCTACAATTTCCATTCTTGACATTCCAACTGATGCATCAACCATCTCAAGTGTGCCATAAATTGAAGTGGAAACAAACAACAACACATGAAATTTAAGTTGCTATCAAAGAAACTTTTTTCAAGCAAATATGCTATGATCTATTTGCATTTGAATGCAAATTCTTAGACCTCCATCTCAGAGGTCATCAATGGAGCAAATTTGCTCCCACACACAAAAAATCACATCCGAGATCCATCCAAGTTGGTGCTCTACAGTTTCCCTACATTAAGAACTTTTGTATACCATAAATATGTGCTATTATTGTCAATAAAAATCAGGAAAAAATAGAACAGTTTTATCTACCTCAAAATCTCTATTTTTTTACAGTTATTCTAAGGACTTCCATCCAATTACAGCATAACAGTGATAGCTGAACCAAAAGACAAGGACCAGGATGCATTCTGACATCTAAAAGCGGAAAGCTCTTTCTGTTCTAAGAAGTCAATTCAGATTAAAAATTATTTAAATCACATGAATTTAGAAAATAGAAAACAAATATACTACGATGAATGTGTCACACCATTAGAATTCGTAGCTAACTTTATAGTGCAATGACATCTCCAGTAGAATCTTCATTCACCACAAACTAGTTCTCGAGTCTTTTTTCCCACTAGCTCTCAATAATGCAGGTAAAATAACCAAAACATTTAACTACTCCAAATTGAAAAGCAATGCATACCTGGCTAGTTCAGAAAGTGATTTTCTTGTGAATGGTTCACACATAACACAGCTTAAACTTAATTTCCTGGAAATTGAAGTAGAACCAAAGTATCATGCTTTATTCTGAAGAGTGCTCTCATATTCAGCTTCCAATTCCTGCACAAGCATGAGATGTTCTCAGATGTAGTATTATAAGCATCGAGGATCAGTTATAAATTTTATCAGAACTAGATACCTAAAGTGAAACACCAACCTCCATAATTCCTGTTGAGAAAAAACCGAAAACATTGAACATTAAAATTAAATCCATCACCAAAAATTGCGGTAACTATACAAAGCTCTTATTTTTACGTTGGTGTGTGGCATCCCATTAATTCGTGTCCTTTTGGTTCAGCCACATCAAGCAATCCATCAGGCTCTACGCTGATATTATTGCTTCCAGCTCCTGCTCGCCTCTTAAGGTTTGTTGTGAGATTCGTCTCAAGCTAAGCTTTTCTTGATTCAGTGTGACAATCCAATTTGTACAAGGAGAAAAATATGTAAATGCAAGCATGTCACAGCAAAAGGAATCAAATAAGGTTCAACTCATAAACCTCGATGGGGTCACTCCTGCAATTGGTAAGTTCCTCCTTAAGATAAGTTATCCCAGGGTACACTCTTGAGTCTTGACAGAAGGTCCTTCTCTTCAGGAGTTAAGTGATCAATAATAATTCCCATTTCAGCTCCTTCCACTGTCATTCTAGCTCTAAGTTGATCAACTTGTATATGTACATCGGCAAGCAATTTTCTCTATAACCAAATAACAAGAGTCAATGCAGACATATCTAGATAAAATAGTTACAAATAGCTACAACATAAGGCACAGAAAGTCAAATAAGGAACATACCCTGCCATTTCGTTTACTTTGGACAAAATTTCCATTGTTTTGCCTGTACTTTTCACAAACAGCCTTCCAACATAGTTAATATAACGGATTGATAATTCATACAAGAGTTCACATGATTATCCAAAACACAAGAGAAAACAGATAACATGAGACAACCAACCAAAGCTCTTCTTTCTTGCGATCATAATGCTTGAAAAAATGCAAAACATCTTTTGTGTTATATGGTGGAGCGATTGGCCGTATTGATGCTATGGAATATTACATGCTTCAATAAAATCATTTTCATTAAAAATGCTTGAGTATAATAGCAATGAAATATAATCTAAAAACTCATAACCTTAAAGTTTTAAAAAATAAGAACCCAAGAAAATTTTCATTTTTATTAGAAAAGTTTGAGGATCAATTTGAGTATTTTCCCTCCTCCCACTAAGCATGCTACCAGCTGATTTTCGAACAAATGAACCTTCAGAAGCCTGCATTGAATAGTTACATCATAAGCTTCTCATCCCTTAAATATAATACAAAAGACAATAGGCAGAAAAATAAATAGCATAGGATAGCATCCAACCATAAGAATATAACGAAAACAAATAAAAAATCAAACACTAGGTTTAACACGACACTCACCTCCATAGAAGACACCACCCCGAGTTGTTTACAGCAGCTGGGCATATCATAATAGTGGTAAGAGAAAATGAAACTGAATCGGTCAAAAAGGGTTCTAACTGTTACAAAATTAATTGCAATGGACGGTACAAAGAAAATATTAATACCCGGCTTCCTGAGATAGCATCACTAGATGCAGAAACAAATCCAACAATCAGTTCAGAAAGCTTCTATTTCTATCATCGTCAAGTTTCTCTAATGACCTCTCTAATGGCCTCATGCTGAAAGAGTAAGAGAAAGCACAAGAAACTTAATATAGGGATAAATCACGGGGAATTAAAGAGATGATAACATAGTGAGTGAAAAATATTACTTCAACTACAACTGTCAGAGCAGAATGTCCCCAGTTCAAAGTTAACGAACCACAAGTGGAACTTTCATCGATGTTCTAGTGGAAACAAAATTATCTTATCCCAGCGCAATCATGTTAATACAAAGGAGAAAAAACATTCTTCAAAGTCAATCAAATTTCCGTAAAATCACCAAGAGCTATCTTTTTTTGTCGATGAAAGCTTTGTGATATAAGTAACAAGCCCCTTTCTTTCTGACCACTCTGTATCTTTCTACAAGACATGTGTTATAAATAGAGGAAGATAGTAAGCAGCTTAATAAACCAATTTCAGAATAACTAGTAAAGCTTTGTGGTTACTAAAAATGAAAGTATGGGAACAAAACTAACCCATCCATCCAAGACCCAGACTTCTCCAGATGAGTTAATATATCAACCGGATCAACAAGCTCACATTTTTATATTTCCACAGGAGCTATAGCACGAGATACAAACCAAAAATACGAGATTAGCTTTATCAAAAGATATCATAAAATTGTACAATCCAAGTTCACAATAAAATACATACTATCGGCTTCGGATTCTTCAACAACATTAGGGCCAACAGTTTTAGAAAATTTCTCAGGTTCTGGTTCACAGTCTTGCTCAGATCTGAAAAAGATAATGAAGGGATTAAAATTTAATAAACCTGACCTAAACACTACAAACTGAAGTAAAAAATTATAAAATTTTAAGAGGTAATCGCAAGGAACCAGCATGTGTTGCCTCCAAAGACTTTAATAGCAAAAATTTAAGAGTTCCAAAAAGAATTTTGTTTAAGTATTAAAACAATTGGTTTGACATTCTATTAAGGAAAAATAACCATTTTTGCAGCATTTGCCTGTTACCTGCTTAGTGGAAATTCTCACAGTTATCCAAGTACATATCAACTTGTCCTGGACACATTTCAGATGTGTTATTGTCAAGATTTCCTGTTCAGGGATTGCTGAACCATAAGACAAGGATAGGTTACATTCTGACGTCTGAAAGCAAAAAGCTCTTCTTACTCAGGGAAGCCATCAAATTACAATTTATTTAATTCATAAGAATTTAGAAATGAAAATAAATAAATAAACTATGATGAATGTACCATACATTTAGATGTCGTATCTAATTTCGTAGTGCAATGACATCTCCAGCACAGTCTTCATTCACCACAGCCTACATCATCAACAGGAGAAACTTTTAAATGTGAAAATCTGAGGCATTTATATCATATATAACATACAATAGGAGAAAATTCATGCAATAGGAGAAAATTATTTATGTCAAATACTTGAAGTGTCCTGAATAGAAGCCAATCAAATAGAAAGGGTGACATTAGAAATTACCATTTTGTTAGAATATCAACCTCAAGATTTATGTGTTATATTTCTTCTGATTGTCATAAGCTACATTTCTTTCTCTTTTGTGCATGTAGAAACCTGAGTTAAGATTACTCTATCAACTACAAGATTTCAAAGAAAAAATGAACATGACTCTTTCAAAGTACTTTATTCTCTTACCCTACCTTAGGCAGTAAACCAGTCTTGAAAAACATGCCCAACGAAATGAAACACAACACATCTAAGTAAGAGCATAGATGCAGGTAAAATATCCAAAACATATATAACTACTCCAAATTGAAATGCAATGTATACCTGGTAGCTCAAAACGTGATTTTCTTGACAATTGGTTCACACATAACATTGGGCTCAAGATTAATTCCTAGAAATTAAAGCAGAACCAAAGTATCATGCTTTATTCTGAAGAATGTTCTCACATTCAGCTTTCAATTCCTGCACCACCATGAGATATTCTCAGTTGTAGCATTATAACATCAAGGATAAGTGCTAAATATTATCAGAATTTAGATACTGTAGAGAAATGCCTGCCATAAGTAATTCCTGGAGAGAAAAAATTGACAACAATGAACATTAAACTAAATCCAACACACAAAAAAAATGAGATAATTATTCAATGCTCTTACTTTTACGTTGTTGTGTGGCATCTTAACCCAATAATTTAGCCTCCATTAATTCCTGCCTCTTTGATTCAGCCTCATCAAGCAATGTATTACACTTTGCTGCTGATATTATTGCTTCCAACTCCTACTTCTGCCTCTTATGTTTTGTTGTGAGATTCGTAGCAAATTAAGTTTTTATTGATTTAGTTTAACAATCCAATATGTAAAAGGTGATCCCTTAAATATGATACAAAAGACAACAGACAGAAATAAATAACATCGGATAGTATCTAACCATAAGAACATAACAAAAAAAAAAAAAAATCAAACACTAGGTTTAACAGGGCACTCACCTCCGTAGAAGACACACCACCTCCTGAGTTGTTTACTGCAGATGGGCATATCATAATAGTGGTAAGAAGAAAAGAAACCGAACCAAACAAAAAGGGTTCTAATTGTTATAAAATTAATTACAATGGACGGTACAGAGAAAATAGTAATGCCCGACTACCTGAGCTAGTAACACCAGATACAGAACCAAATCCAGCAATAATTTCAGAAAGCTTCTATTTTCTATCATCATCAAGTTTCTCCAACGACCTCTCTAATGGCCTCATACCGACAGAGTAAGAAAAAACACAAGAAACTTAATATATGGATAAATCACGGGGAATTAAAGAGATAATGACATAGTGAAAATCTTACCTTAGTTACAGCTGTCAGAGCAGAAAAGGCTGCATCTCAGACATTTGGGGTCCTATCGTTAGGACACTACAATTCAAAATAATAGCAGATAAACTGAATACGTAAATTTTATTTATACGGAACTCCAAAATTTTATACAATCACATATCATAATACAACTCAAAAGGTTCACAAAATTTTCACTTTCTCCTTGATTAAGCAGTATAGGTTATCATTTTCTATTAGTGTGAACTCAAAATGTTCAGACTAACATTAAGCAAAAATGAATGAAAATAATGGGGCCTAAAATATTCTAACATGGAATTAGAAATATAAAAGGAAAACTGCACTGACCACCATAAATATTAGGACATAATCCTTACACAAGTGGAACTTTCATCCCAGTTCTGGTGGAAACAAAATTCTCTTATCCCAGTGCAATCACATTAATACAAAGGAGAAAAACCTTTTTTGTCGATGAAAACATTGTGAGACCAGCAGCAGTCCCCTTTCTTTCTGACCGCTTTCTATCTTTCTACAAGAGATGAGGTGTTTATAAAGAGAGGTGATAGTAAGTAGCGTAACAACACAACTTCAGAATAACTAGTAAAACTTTGCGGTTACTCAAAACAAAAAGTATAGGAACGATACTAACTAAATCATCCAAACATCCAGACTTTTCCAAAGGAGTTAATATATAAACCGGATCAACAAGCTCATATTCATCTATTTCCATAGGAGCTACCAGCACGTGATACAGACCAAAAATACGAGATGAGCTTTTAACAAAAGACTAAAAAATGTTTTAGAAAATCATACTTATTTTACGTCCAAGTGAAATATTTGAAGTGTCCTAAATAGAAACCAATCAGATAGAAAGGTTGACATTAGCAATTATCATTGTTTTAGAATATCAACCGAGTGAATCTCGTATCCCATTTAAAATGAAATGTTGTGTCATTACCAGTAACTGTAATGCAGTAAAGACAAAATAAAACAAAAACAGACCTGAAGAAGAAAGGTGAGTGTTGAGTCTCTATACAGAATATATCGTGTTTTCCATAAGCTACATCCACAAGAATCATAATTACAAAGCTGCATATGATAATATGTAGTCATACGTTTGACAAGAAATGACTACAAACTAAGCAAAGGAAATATAATATAAAATATCAGTACCAATGGTAGAAAAAGGGAAATAGTTTTAAGTACCTTAGTGTTGATAGAGATATATTTATGCCATCTGCTTCCTTTAAACGCTCACCCTTAGCCCCAAAAGTTCTCATTTTCTGCTTCCAATACTTTCACCACCATGAGATGTTCTTAGCTGTATCATTATAAGCATCGAGGGTCAGTGCTAAATTTTATTCGAATCTAGATACCTGCAGTCAAACACTTGCCTCCATAATTCTTTTAGGAGGGAAAATTCGACAACATTGAACATTAAAACTAAATCTAATATAAAAAATACAATAACTATTCAAAGCTCTTAATTTTACATTGTTCTGTGGCATCTTCAACCAGTAGATAACCTCCATTAATTCTTGTCTCTTTGATTCAGCCTCATCAAGCAATGCATCAGACTCTTCCGTTGATATTATTGCTTCCAACTCCTGCTTCTACCTCTTAAGGTTTGTTGTGAGATTTGTCTCAAGCTATGCTTTTCTTGATTCGGTCTTACAATCCCAATTTGTACAAGGTGAAAAATATGTAAATGCAAGCATGTCACAACAAAAGGAATCAAATAAGGTTCAACTCATAAACCTCAATGGGGTCACTCCTGCGATTCGTAAGATCCTCCTTAAGATATGTTATCCCAGGGTACAATCTTGAGTCTTGACGGAAGGTTCTTCTCTTTCGGAGTTAAGTGATCAATAATAATGCCCATTTCAGCTCGTTCACTGTCATTCTAGCTCTAAGTTGATCAACTTGTATATGTACATCTGCAAGCGATTTTCTCTATAACCAAATAACAAGAGTCAGTGCAGACATAACTAGATAAAATACTTACAAATAACTACAACATAAGGCACAGAAAGTCAAATAAGGAACATACCATGCCACTTCGTTTACTTTGGACAAAATTTCCATTGTTTTGCCTGTACTTTTCACAAACAACCTTCCAACATAGTAAATATAACGGAATGATAGTCCATATCAGATTAAGATTTCACATAGTTATCCAAAAGAAAAGCGAAAACAGATAACATGAGACAACCAACCAAAGCTTTTCTTTCTTGAGATCATAGTGCTTGAAAAAAATGCAAAACATCTTCTGATTGGTCATATTGATGCTATGGAATATTACATGCTTCAATAAATTCATTTCCGTTAAAAGTGCTTCAGTATAATAGCAATGAAATATAATCTAAAAAGTCATAACCTTAAAGTATTAAAAAAATAAGAACCCAAGAAAATTTTTATTTTTATTAGAAAAGTTTGAGGATCAATTTGAGTATTTTCCCTCCTCCCACCTGCATTGAATAGTTACATCATAAGCTTTTCATCCCTTAAATATAATACAAAAGACAATAGACAGAAAAATAAATAGCATAGAATAGTATCCAACCATAAGAATATAACGAAAACAAATAAAAAATCAAACACTAGGTTTAACACGACACTCACCTCCATAGAAGACACCACCCCCTGAGTTGTTTACAGCAGCTGGGCATATCATAATAGTGGTAAGAGAAAAAGAAACTGAACTGGTCAAAAAGGGTTCTAATTGTTACAAAATTAATTGCAATGGACGGTACAAAGAAAATATTAATACCCGACTTCCTGAGATAGCATCACCAGATGCAGAACCAAATCCAACAATCATTTCAGAAAGCTTATATTTCTGTCTTCGTCAAGTTCCTCTAATGACCTCTCAAATGGCCTCATGCTGAAAGAGTAAGAGAAAGCACAAGAAACTTAATATAGGGATAAATCACGGGGAATTAAAGATATGATAACATAGTGAGGGAAAAATGTTACTTTAACTACAGCTGTCAGAGCAGAATGTCCCCAGATCAAAGTTAACGAACCACAAGTGGAACTTTCATCGATGTTCTAGTGGAAACAAAATTATTTTATCCTAGCGCAATCATGTTAATACAAAGGAGAAAAAAACTTCTTCAAAGTCAACCAAATTTTCGTAAAATCACCAAGAGCTATCTTCTTTTGTCGATGAAAGCTTTGTGATATAAGTAACAAGCCCCTTTCTTTCTGAACACTCTGTATCTTTCTACAAGACACGTGGTGTTATAAATAGAGGAAGATAGTAAGCAGCTTAATAAGCCATAAGAGCATAAAAAAATAAAAAAAAATCAAACACTAGGTTTAACAGGGCATTCACCTCCGTGGAAGACACACCACCTCCTGAGTTGTTTACTGCAGATGAGCATATCATAATAGTGGTAGGAAACAAAGAAACCGAACCGGTCAAAAAGGGTTCTAATTGTTATAAAATTAATTACAATGGACGGTACAGAGAAAATCATCATACCGACAGAGTAAGAAAAAACACAAGAAACTTAATATATGGATAAATCACGGGGAATTAAAGAGATAATAACATAGTGAGTGAAAATGTTACCTTAGTCACGGCTGTCAGAGCAGAAAAGGCTGCATCTCAGACATTTGGGGTCCTATCGTTAGGACACTACAATTCAAAATAATAGCAGATAAACTGAATACGTAAATTTTATTTATATGGAACTCCAAAATTCTATACAATCACATATCATAATACAACTCAAAAGGTTCACAAAATTTTCACTTTCTCCTTGATTAAGTATAGGTTATCATTTTCTACTAGTGTGAACTCAAAATGTTCAGACTAACATTAAGCAAAAATGAATGAAAATAATCGGGCCTAAAATATTCTAACATGGAATTAGAAATATAAAAGGAAAACTGCACTGACCACCATAATCCTTACACAAGTGGAACTTTCATCCCAGTTCTGGTGGAAACAAAATTCTCTTATCCCAGTGCAATCACGTTAATACAAAGGAGAAAAAACCTTCTTCAAAGTACGGCAAACTTCCGTAAAATCACCAGGAGCTATCTTTTTTTGTCGATGAAAACTTTGTGAGATCAGCAGTAGTCCCCTTTCTTTCTGATTGCTTTGTATCTTTCTACAAGACATGTGGTGTTAATAAAGAGAGGTGATAGTAAGTAGCATAACAACACAATTTCAGAATAACTAGTAAAACTTTGCGGTTACTCAAAACAAAAAGTATAGGAACGATACTAACTAAACCATCCAAACATCCAGACTTCTCCAAAGGAGTTAATATATAAACCAGATCAACAAGCTCACATTCATCTATTTCCATAGGAGCTACCAGCACGAGATACAGACCAAAAATACGAGATGAGCTTTTAACAAAAGACTAAAAAATGTTTTAGAAAATCATACTTTTATTTTATGTCCAAGTGAAATACTTGAAGTGTCCTAAATAGAAACCAATCAGATAGAAAGGTTGACATTAGCAATTATCATTGTTTTAGAATATCAACCGAGTGAATCTCGTATCCCATTTAAAATGAAATGTTGTGTCATTACCAGTAACTGTAATGCAGTAAAGACAAAATAAAACAAAAACAGACCTGAAGAAGAAAGGTGAGTGTTGAGTCTCTGTACAGAATATGTCGTGTTTTCCATAAGCTACATCCACAAGAATCATAATTACATGGCTGCATATGATAATATGTAGTCATACGTTTGACAAGAAATGACTACAAACTAAGCAAAGGAAATATAATATAAAATATCAGTACCGATGGTAGAAAAAGGGAAATAGTTTAAGTACCTTAGTGTTGATAGAGATTTATTTATGCTATCTGCTTCCTTTAAACGCTCACCCTTAGCCCCAAAAGTTTTCATTTTCAGCTTCCAATTCTTTCACCACCATGAGATGTTCTTAGCTGTATCATTATAAGCATTGAGGGTCAGTGCTAAATTTTATCCAAATCTAGATACCTGTAGTGAAACACTTGCCTCCATAATTCTAGTAGGAGGGAAAATCTGACAACATTGAACATTAAAACTAAATCTAATATAAAAAATACAATAATTATTCAAAGCTCTTAATTTTACATTGTTGTGTGGCATCTTCAACCAGTAGTTTAACCTCCATTAATTCTTGTCTACTTGATTCAGCCTCATCAAGCAATGCATCAGACTCTACCGTTGATATTATTGCTTCCAACTCCTGCTTCTGCCTCTTAAGGTTTGTTGTGAGATTCGTCTCAAGCTAAGCTTTTCTTGATTCGGTCTTACAATCCCAATTTGTACAAGGTGAAAAATATGTAAATGCAAGCATCTCACAACAAAATGAATCAAATAAGGTTCAGCTCATAAACCTCGATGGGGTCACTCCTGGGATTGATAAGTTCCTCCTTCAGATCTGTTATCTCAAGGTTCAATCTTGAGAGAAGGTCCTTCTCTTCAGGCGTATGATCAATAAGCCTTGTGCCCTTTTCAGCTCGTTTCACTGTCATTCTAGCTCTAAGCTGATCAACTTTTATATGCACATATTGTTAAGGCAAATAATCGAAAGGAAAAAAAAAATATTACTATTGTAGTGAATGGAGACATGCAATCATCAACTTTATAAGACTAAACACCTGAAACATCAAAAAATACATTTACATGACAAATACGACTGATATAATAATAATGTAAAACATCAGAAAAATAAGTCAATCAATTATTAGAATATATAAAAGAAAATATACTAATCTCCGGCAGTAATCCTTAAAATTCCAGAACATACTATATTTACCATACTATCACGCATCTTCTCAAACAACATTGACTTGAAAGGATCCTTCCCTATCCAACAACAAAGAGTTCAGGAAGTATCTTTAGAATTCTTTTAGGTGGGGCTACTTTGGCTCCAAATTCGCTAAATACAAACAGACAATAGCTGCCATAGGGAGAAAACCATAGAATTAATTCATACTTCATCTCAAGGGGTTCTTGTTTACAACCCTTAGTGCCTGAAACATGACATCAATTGCGGGCACCACTACTTTGACAACTTTATTCTTCGTGACCTTCTCCATTGACTCTTATGGTTACCACAGAACATGTGAAGGGGACACCAGAACACAGTTCACTGTATAAATGAACAAACTAATTCAGTATAAATGAGATGCATAAAGCCTCGGAAAGGTCAAAATGAGATAAGTGATCCCCAATTACAGAGATCAGAAATGTTTTCTCCTGAAAGAAAAGTACATGCAATGATTTTGCCCCCACCCCCATCCCCACACACAGTACAAGAAAAAGGTAAGCATTGTGCACAACTCTATAATTATAGATCGTCTCAGCATCCCTGTACAAAATAGCTTAAATCTCTCTTACGAAAAACGATAACACCAGTTAAAAATCTTTTTAAAAAAACTAAAGAAAAATGTGATAAAAAGATGTAAAAGCAAAATGTAGATAAACATTAAGAAGCAAAAGGAACTCATAACATTGAAAGGAAAAGGAAAGAACAGAGGAGACAGGATAAATGCTTCCGGTGATAGTATTTCATGGGCTGGTGATTGCCCATCAAATCGGAGTGACACAAGCAATTCCTCATCTTCTTGTTGCTGGAGAAGCAGTAGTGATCAAGAAATTTCAAGAAATAACTCAAATATATAGAGAAATCAAGATCGTAGACGAAAGGGAAAAAACCCCTAAAAGAATGAAATTGAGGGGTAAAGAATAAGGAGAAGGTTTTGTTTTCTCTCCTTAGGTGGTTTAAATTTATAGGAGTGATCGATTTCTAGATTGATCTCCATTGTTTCTTCTAACGGCTATATCTGACGACGACGAAGATTCTAGATTTCTTGATATTTTTAGGTTTCACGGTAAACCGCCTAACATACCGCGTGAAAACTTAAAAAAAAATCTCATAACACTGCTTTAATTTCACTAATAACTGGAATTTTTGGAGAAAGTTTAAAAATAATTATTTTTTGTTAATTTTACAAAAATGATTTTTTTTGCCACATGAAAATATCTTTTTGTTACCGATGGGGGCTTCGAGTTAAGTAAATTGGGCTGTTGAAGAAGGATACTGACTTTCGTCAGCCGTATAATTACATCATTTAATAACGTGAGGTCTATCTTCGTCGTCGTTTGTCCTTGTATCTCCGTTGTCATTAGATCATCCTCCTTCAAAATCCTGATTTAACAAAACCCTAAAAGCTCAGAAACGCAAGAAAGGGATTTTCTTTTTTGAGCCTTTGAAAGTAAGCGATCAGTAATTTTTCACATTTTACCTTATTTTCAAAGACGGGAGAGGAAGACGTTACGATTTTTTGTTTTGCGTAAAATTTCAACAGTCTTACTTATCCATTTAACCCACAAAAAGTCGGGATGTAACGGGCCAAGCCGAAGGACCCGTTTGAAATCCGCCCGATTGATCTTTCCCGTATTGTTGTTGTTTGCATAGATTAATAATAATCCTTTTTCCTCTTCTTGTTTATATATCTGCGAAAGAAATTGAAATCTTGAACCCGCTATACGAACATATCATTTTTGTTTGCCCTAATTTCATCGAGGGAGATCTCAGATTTTTTTTTTTGCTTGTATTGGTTTTATTTCTACAAATTGATTGAGGGAGCTTTGGAAGATGTGGAGTTCGATTGCGGATTTGAAAGAGAATTTGAATAAGATCGCGCTTGATGTGCTTGACGATGAAGACGAAGAACTCGAGACCTATAGTTCGGCGAATGGAGGTCATTTGCCCTTCTTTGAAAGAAGGAATTCTCATAGGTTTGCGAATTCGAAGCCTATTTCTCTCTCCACGATCGCCAATGGAACTGATTCGCCAATTAATTCCGAGGTATTGTTGGATTTAATTTTCGTGCTTGAATTTTTTTTTCAATGTTTGGGCCTCTTAGTTTGGAACAGATTCAGCTTCTTTTTCTTTTTCTTTGGAGAATTATGGAATGATGTTAGTCCGCACCATCGTACTTGGTAATTTAAGTAGGTATTTCCCCCCTTTAAAAGTTTGAACTGATAAATTCAATTTCAAAAATGTTCATTGCTTAAACATTTATGTGTATCTTGGTGAAGGTTGAAGTTCTTGATTACACGAAACAATGCTGAGATAATTCAAGGATCTTTATATGCATGCATGGAACTTTCTAACAAACTATACTTGTAACATTTTTCCTGGGATTTGTTCTTGGAACCTTGGTGCTGACTGACAACCTCCGTAACCTAAATAGTTGGGTTTAATCTTTTATTGTATTAGAATGTAAATATTTGAATGAGGAATAGTGAGAAAAACTTTTTCAGGGTTGAATCTAACCTATTTTGGGGCTTCTGAAGCTCTTATTTTGGTGTCGAGAGTGACTGTTTGCTTTTTTTAATTGAGTTAATTGTAGGCTTGTATTTTCCCCTTAATCTAATGGAAGGTACTTTACTAGTGGGCTTAGCATTTTTCAGACAGTTGTGGTTGTTTACCCTTCATGCATGATATCTAAATGGTGTTATGATTATTTTTGTAGATGGAAAGATACAGAGCTGAAATTAAGAAGCTTCAGGAATCCGAGTCAGAAATTAAGGCTTTATCGTTTAATTATGCTGCCTTGTTAAAAGAAAAAGAGGTATCTGTTAGTTGTTGTATGGTTTCATTTAAAAATATCTCGATCCAACTTGGTAGTTACAATTATGATCAGTGATATATTTTTATGGCAATAAGGGAGTGCTGTGGTTGTTGTTCCTCTAGTTTATTTCTAGGATTTGTCTAAAATTTAATTCTTATAATTGTTAACAATGCAAATAATTTAAAATGTCTTTTAGTTTTTTTAACATTTTCAAATGGATTCTTTGTTTCTATTTTCGTTGCATTTCATTGCAGGAACAAATTTCCAGACTGAACCAAGAGAATAGTTCATTGAAACAAAATTTGAATGTGACAAATGCAGCTCTGAGTTCGGCTAGAATTGAAAGTTCCAAAGTATTAAGTAATGGAATTAATGCACCCAAGGTAGTTTCTAATCTCAGTTAAAGTTGTTGCCTGATTATTTTCAAAAGAAAAAAATCTAACATACTGCGTGCTACTTGTGCTTCTTCTGATGTTATTTGTGCTGTAACTATCTTGCAAGAAGCAGATTTAAAATCGATATCATTGTATCATGTTTCACACCTTTGGCAGCCTTGAACCTCCCTTTTGGTAGCTGCCATGGAGGATGTACAGATGAATCCTTGCTTTAGAATGAAAAAATGACCTTTTACTTGTACCCTTGTGGTCTTGATGTTTGTCCTTCATTAAATGAGTTAGCTGGGATGCTTGGATGGTTTAGTGGCTCAATTATGTGACGCATGAAATTAATTGCCCGGTTTTTCTTGTTGTTCCTGTACTGGAACATATATTTATTTCCACTAGATGTGTTGAGTTTGTCTTGAATTATCATTCTTCGCCACCATGTCACTATTAACCGGCTTTTTTAATGCGTCTGTCTTTATTGGCTGATCAACTTTAGCCATTTCTCCAGGGAAACGGTGACCAGTTACCACACCAACTGCGTAAGTCAGCAAGTCTAGTAAAAAACCGTCCTGGTGCAAACCAAATGTCCAATGGTGTATCCTCTAAGCATGATGGAAGAGAAAAGGTAATGACAGTGTTTCTTTTCTTCTTCTACTCTCTCTATCTCTATTTTATTATAGTAATAAGCATTATTACGATGTTTGGAGATAATTGGTGTTAACTTGGTCATGCACCCTTGTGCTGTTTTGTGTTTTGCCCTTAGGGGATGCTAAGCACTCATTCCAATAATTTTTTCCATGTCTTTCTATCTTTTTCATTACATAATGAGTAAACTTGACAATTATATATGTACATATATGTCTTCTAGGAGCTTGCAGATTTGCTGGAAGAGAAAAATAGGTCCCTGGAGGCAGTTCAAGCTAGTCATGAAGTACAAATAAAGCAATTCAAGATGGAACTTGTAAAGGAACGTGATAAACTAGTGAATTTACAGATGAGCTTGCAAGGTATATTTATACACCTCAATGACTCAATTATGCAATATCATCCATTGTCAAAGAAAGGAAACAACGTCTTTCTTTATTTGTAAAATTCCAGAGGAGCACAAGCTGAATGAGTCTTTTCAGGAGGAACTTAAGTTACTAAAATCAGAGAAAGATAAAGTAAGCTTCTAAATTGTTTGGTGTTAGTAGATGTTATCATTGATTTGACTGTTTAAAGTAATCCTTCCCAACCCTTTCTTTCATAGTACGTAATGGTTACTCTGTATGTAGAAAATTTCACAATGTATTCCCTCCAATTCATGTAGTCTTCATAGACATCTACCCTTAATTATCAACGAGGATAATGATGATGACTTGACAAGTTTTACATGCCTTCTATTGCTTCAAATTAGCATGTTCAAATCGAATAACCAACTTGCTCTTGATTTTTGCTCTCTATTTTTAGCATCAATCCCTGTATTAGGGTTTTCTTTGAAATTATTATGTTTTTAAAATGAATTTTTTACTATGATTGTTCAATATCTACTATTCGTTTAGTTTTTAGCTGTTTGTTACTTTTTATATGATTGTGTTCTTCATTTGAATTATGTTTAGTAAATCATTTCGATCTATGCTAGCTGAAGGCTGTTTTGAGTTCCTCATTTGTCCCATGGCTAAAAGAATCATGCATAAGCTATTTCTTTTATTCTCTCTCTCTCCCTTGATTTTAATTGTCAAATGTTCTTACTCTATTGAGCACTGGCAGACCTTCACTGAGCTGAGCAAATTACAAAATGAATTGAATGGAAAAGTAGAAGAAATAAAACGTTTGCAAATGGAGTTGAATAGACAGGAGGATGAAAGTGTAGATGATACAGTGAATGATTTGAAAAGATTGATTGCCACCTTGGAGAAAGAAAACACTCATCTAAAGGTGGATACTTGCTTGCCTTGTTAAAGAAGTGTTTTACCATTGATGATGATTATATTGCTCTTTTATATTAATATCCTGAATGTGATTCCGTTTATATCCTCTTGTAGACAGAGAAGCATGAACTTGAGGCTGCCTTGGAAAGTAGCAGGAAATCTTTAATTGACGAGATCAATCCCAATGCTTCAGGAACTCTGGTAATATCCATTTTGCTATGCATGTGATATATGCTCTGCAAACTCCTCTTTCCTTTTTTTTTAGTTTAGGCATGCATGTGATGTTGTGTTGACAAAATTGGGATACATAATTAGTTATTGTAATCAGGGGGGGGGGGGGGGGTCAGACTTCTAATTGTCAGTTGTCCATGTTATCAAGTTTTTGTATGTAATATTATTTTTCCTCCAGAAGGTAATGGAACTATCACTGCAGAAAATGGAAGAAGATCTGAAAGAAACATGCCGTGAAAGAGATAAGGCTGTGCAAGAATTGACTCGCCTTAAGCAACATTTGTTAGAAAAGGTTACATGTCCCTGAGCCTTTGTGGCGTTTTTGGTGAAAATTTTATCTTATACATATTCAAGTTTCACTTATAATGGCATCTGTCAAATTGTCTAGCATAGACTATACGATGTTGAAGTATTTGTATTTCTTTGTTACTCTTGACTCGTTAATATTACCATTACAATCACTTAGTAGAGTCTTGCATGCAACTGTTGTCTAGCCACCATTTGCAAATATTGCTTTCCCTTGATATCATAATCCGAACCCCCTCCATGGGTGGAGAAGAATTCTGACTTCCATTTTTATAAAGAAATGAAGTCTTGCTTTTGTAGATTCTACTTAAGTTTTGTTATAGATTTATGTGGATGAGGATGTTGGCAACATGCTACTAAGTGGAAAAAACAATAGTAAGCTTTCTCATTAGGATCAACTTCAACTTTTTGTTTCCTTGATTACATTCTATGAGGATCCTGGCTCCTGTATGTTTTAAAGTAACTTCTTAGTTACTTGCAATTTGTGTCATCAAAATTAAATATAGTTTTCTCTTGCTGTAATAATTTCTAGGAATCTGAAGAATCTGAAAAAATGGATGAAGATAGTAAAATTATTGAAGAGCTTCGTGAGAACAACGAATATCAGAGAGCTCAAATTGCACACTTGGAGAAAGCCCTGAAGCAGGCAACGACGGATCTGGAGGAAGTTAAGATGAGGAACAACAATAAAATTCAGAAGTGTAAGGAAATCATAGATGATCTGAATGAGAAACTTGCAAACTATTTGAGAACAATAGGTGCAAAAAATGTTGAACTGCAAAATCTTCAAACTGCTCTTGGTCAGTACTATGCTGAAATTGAAGCTAAGGTAAGTGGATCTTTAGTATTGTGTATGGAAATACTCTCAAGAAAGCAATGGCCTAAGTAAAAACTTGGATTTAATGTTTGCATTGTTCTTTTATAGGAATATTTGGAGCGAGATTTGGCTCTAGCAAGAGAAGAAGCAGCTAGACTTTCTGGTCTTCTAAAAGTATAGTCTCCCAACCTTCTGCTTAATTGCTTATCTACATTAGTAAATTCAGTCAGAAATGGGACTTATGATTATGAGTAATTCTAATTCTATAGTTAGATATTTTCTGTTTAGCTACTTTAAAGTTACTTATGAGTTGGAATGTTGAAAAAGAGTATCTTGAGGTCTAGAGCTTTTCCCATGCTTTTCATTTCTGATAATCTATGCATTCTCCAGGATGCAGATGAACATGCAGAATTATCAAAGCGAGAAAAGGAAGAAATTCTGGCCAAGCTTTCACAAACTGAAAGAGCGGTAGCAGAAGGGAAAGCAAGAGTAAACAAGCTTGAGGAAGATAATGGGAAACTAAGGCGTACTCTCGAGCATAACATGACAAGGATTAACAGAATGTCTATGGACTCTGATTATCTTGTTGACAGGTTAGCCCGTTTAAATGTTAAATCATATTCCTAGTTTTTACTATGAGGAATTGTCTACATGTTATAATGGGATGTATGTATACAAATTAGTTGCTTCTTTGGCTTTCAGTTTCTTTTGATGACATTTGAAACCCCCTTTGGTATGCATCATCTGCATTCTATGCCATGTAAAAGAACACCTTTATAAATAAAATAGCACTCTACCTTCAAAGAAAAAGTTCAAAAGAAGTGAATCAATTTTGATGTAGTAAATTTCAGAACTGAGATGTCTCATTTCTGCTATAGTTTGTGTTTTGAACCAGCTTAACCATAATCATAGATGTCGACTGAAACTAACTTCAATAATTATTGAATATATTTGATTGTTGTTTTTTGTGTTGGTTGATTATTTATTTATTTATTTGTGAGTTTGAAACTAAATTGTTCTGGTATATTTTTTTAGTTTTACGAATAATTTAGAATGCTTATATTACTTTTCTTGCAGGCGTATTGTGATCAAACTACTTGTAACCTACTTCCAGAGAAACCACAGCAAAGAGGTATAAAATGGTTACATCACTTACCCCCGTGACCTCAAATTCGCTTATGCTGCTGGAAAAATTTACTGCTTCTGGGTTAAAATAGATGTTCACTCACACTTAAATACTTTTATAATTATTGTAGGTTTTAGATCTCATAGTTCGGATGTTGGGGTTCTCAGATGAAGACAAGCAGAGGATAGGTATTGCTCAGCAAGGTACTGGAAAAGGTGTTGTACGGGGTGTTTTGGGTCTACCTGGTCGCTTGGTTGGTGGCATCATGGGTGGAGGTTCGGCTGATGTACATGCAACTATCGCCCCTGATAATCAAGTAACTTTTTTCACCTTGTTCAGAAAGCAGATTTTCGAATTTCCCTGCTTAAACAATGTTTTCTTATTTAGATTTGAGAATTTACAATATATGGATGGATGATTAGCTAAAGCATAATCTCGGAATACTTGAAAACCTTAGTCTAAAGCATTTTTTTCACCTCAGTCTATTGCAGATCTTTGGGTTGATTTTCTGCTTAAGGAAACCGAGGAACGGGAAAAGAAGGCGGAAGATGCTAGTAAGTCCGTGGAAGAACTACATCGAAGAATTCCAAATGCTGCAGGACCTGCTTCATCTATGTCTGACCAATCACCCGGTGCTTCTGGCTTCTCTAGGTATAGCCAAAACACAATCCCTATACCCTCTGTAGAAAATTTTCGGCAGTTGGAACATTCTGATTCTGAATTCTCAACCGTTCCTCTCACGACATCGGAAGGTAGTGGTCGTCTGTCGAAACTACTACCGAAATACTGAAAGTTTTCCTTGTGTGATGTAATTATTCACAGGTATAGTTTCTTTGTTGGATGTAGTAGCTTACTAGCTTATGATGAATTCACTTTCAAGTCTTCGACCCATTCCTTCATACGCTTGAAATAAGAAGAGATCCATGCTTGTTTAATGCATCTAGTACTCTGTTGGGCCACAGGCCCATGTTTGATTCATGAACAATTCAGGTTGTTGTAAAACTAGTACATCCATATCGATTGATCAAATCAGATCGGTTCAAATTTAACTATTCGAGTTGAGTTCAATTAATTAAACAAATTCCAGGACTAAAAGGAACTCCCAAGGCCCAATTGATAAGAAACCTGTTGTTTTTAGATTAAACTATTTTAGTCGTGTGAACCATCTTGTTTCAATGATTAAGGGAACAATTATTGTTTCTGGTGACATGTTTGAATATTAGTATTTGTAGAACAATGGTTAAAGGTTATTGTTCAATGGTTAAAAGTATATTTTAAATCATATACTATTTGTATTTACTGTAACTGATTTAAGAAAAAAATTATCTTAGTGGCTGTTCATTAGTAGATTTGATTTAATTTTACTATCGAATTATAAAAATTTGATTATATACCTATTTTAATGGATCTAATTTAACTGTTAAATGTTAAAAAATTAACGGAATACCTGACGAGGCAGTTCTTGTCTTTTTATGCATGCATATGATATCTACAATTGTTTGTCTCCTTATTATGTATGTGTAACTGAATTTTATTTTTATGCATATGCTTCATTATTATATGTTACATATATGGCAGTAGCATAGTAATAATTGTTTTGTTTTTCTTGCAGAACTAGTAGGGTCCCATATTTGTACTAAAATGAACTTGTAATTATTTTTATTTTATAAATTGAATTTGTGGTGTGCATCTAAAGCTCCATTGTGATGTCAGCTGCCTAGAAATTATGTGGAGTCATATTTGTACCTGACATCATTTGATTGGGCATGACATTCGTTTCCATGCCTTCAAATTTACCTTGTCAAAGCAAACATAGAGACAAACAAACAAACATGACATGGAACCTGATGTGATCTTACAACATGTGCATCATCGGAATCATATAATACTATAAGCATAGTTTATAGAATATGTTTGTCACACTATAATAGTATGGAATGACTCTCCACGAAATTGGAAGCTTTCAAGTAAATGTAGTGAAAGGATATTCTTTGCCTACACGTAAGCATGAGATGAAAATTAAATACAAAATTAAAAATTTAAATGAACAAAAACTCTATTGGTTCACAAAGAAAAGACATCAACTATGAAGTATGGTTTCAAAACAAAGTTCCTTGATTTCAATCTAATTTCTACCCAAAACACACGACTCATACAAGTAAAACTAAGGCACCATCTATATACAGAATCTTATCTTCCTTACCTCCTATAGATTCATTCTCCTAGTCCTAGGTGACATTCAATTCCACCAACATTTTAACAGAGCAAGCTGTGTTTTACTTCCTTTACTCAACAAATAGTACAGGCATTAGGGTTCTCTTCCATGCTTTGAACAGTGTAATGAGTGGTCAGATGAGGAGAGTATGATCTGTAAGTGTAAGACACAACAGGGTCGAGAATGGGATGTGATTTCTTATCTCCTTCTTTCTTCTGCTCCTCTTTCTTTTGCCCTTCATCCTTCTTGGCCTCCTCTTTCTTCTCCGGTTCCTCTATGTCTGTCGGCCAGTACTTGCGGAGTTTGCTCACCACGTTCACGGGGTCAACTGTGCCGATCACTGTTAGTTGCTGTGTCTTCATATCCATGGCAAGGAAATCGATGCCTGGGAAGGTAGATCAAAAGGAGAAATCACTACTTCTACAAGGTAGGGAGCCACGATTCACAAGTTCTCAGGGATGGACTGAGAGGACAAAAAGAATAATACCAAAAATTTAAAATCCACATGTATTTTTTTATTAATTCTTTTGATTTAATTTTTTTTATAAATTCATCCCTTATAATTTTATAGATTCAAGTTCTTTTCTTTCTTTCTCCATAAAACAAAAATCATTTTACTGGCAGAAGATAATGTCTAACAGACAACAAAACCTACGTTACTCGTAGGCATATGTAAGAGTTAAATATTATATTTATTATACGTGATAAAAAATAACATAATTAAGTAATTAAATAATTACGATATAATTTCTTGTTAAGTTGATACTTGAGAGTATGTACCTGACAGAGTTGAAACTGTCTTTAAAGCCTTTTGCTTGTCTTTGTCATCATGCACATCCAGCTTCAACACAACCTTCTGCAACAAAACACAAGAGAACTGTTTCAGAATCATATATCAAAACAATGGACTTTCTTTGTTTCAGTGAAAGAGACACCCTTGAGTTCCATGCTCCAACAAAGCAATCATTTTAGAACAAGAATCATAACCGAATTTAAGAACAACAATCCCCTTAGATTCCCTTCCACAAACACGCACATAAATCAAAAGTATATACAAAAGAATCAAAACCCAGACAAGGGAAACAGATGATTTAGACATAAACAGAAAGAAAATCCGGAAAAAGGAACCAGACCTTCATTTGTATGTAGAATCTTCTTCTTTTTTTATTGTGTGGAATACAGAGAGAGAACCAACGACACAAAACAGAGATGGTTTGAGAGAATGTATACTAAATGGGAAGACGTAATGGGTTTTGAAAAAGATTGAAACTTTGGACAGATTACAAAGGGAGAAAGCAAGAAAATCCAAAATAAAATAAAATAAAAAGTAGAGCAGAGAAAAAGAGAGGGAGAGTCTTATATGGAGGGAAGTGAAACCAAGTGGGCATGGCTGGGGGCTGGGGCGGGGAGCTTATGAGAGTGAGAGTGAGAGAGACAGAGATGGGAAGGAAGACGATGATGATGATATATACGAAACCAAAGCAGTAATGCAAAGTATCGCTGTTGAAGTGCTTTGAATTTAAATATTAATCAAAGGGTAAACTACATAAATGGTCCCTCGACTATACCTCAATTATTTTTTACATCCTCTGACTATTAAATGTTACAAATTAGTTTATTGATTAATTTTTTCGATACAAAGTGGTCTTGTGCCGTTAAAAATTTGACTGAAAACTGATGTGGACATTAACATGCTGACTTAGATTATAGAGATTGGAGATGTCATATGATTATCCAAGTCAACATGTTAACGACCACATCAATTTTTTGTCAAATTTTTAACGACACATTACCATTTTGTATCAAAAAAGTTAGTCAATGGACCAATTTGTAACATTTGATAGTCAAAAGATGTGAAAAATAATTGAGATATAATTAAGGGATCATTTATATAGTTTACCCTTAATCAAATCAATTTTTGTTTCTCTAGCTTTTTAAATTAAATAACTATTAAGGGACGGAATTTGGTCTAAGTTCCTGTTATAAATTTAAATATTAAATATTAAATTTTTAATTATAATTTAATTTATATAAAACAAATATTTAAATTAAGAATATAAGAGTTTATTAAATATTTAATTAAGTAAAACTTGAATTAAAGAATGATGGATATGTATTTTTAAATTATTTGTTTAATAATAATTTAAATTTTTTATTAAAAATAGTAAATAAATTTAATTTTATTATTTGAGTTTAAACATTTTATAAATCCTTAAATTTAATATTTTAAACTTTTTAATATTTGATCATAAATCCTACTTTATACCTATAATTAATAATTCATATTTATTAAAATTTAATAATTTAATATTTAATGTAGCTTGTTTTTACGACACCTGAGTTTAATACCTTTTGGTATACCGTACATTTTGACAACCGACATTTTACAATTTTTGATTGACTCATAAATTAATTATTGAAGCCGAAAAAATAGACTTATTTTATTTTTTCTGAATCTTGATCCTTTCAACAACTGACGGCACGGAAAGTCGCCTACGAGAGGCAGAGAGTCTAGTCGGAGAGTGGTCCCAGTCGCTCAAATTTCAACGTCAGAACACTGCGGGGGTTTGCAAGGAACGCAACACATCTCATGTTCTATTTATCACATTAGTTTCATAATTAAATATTTTTCATTTTCATCACAAGTCTTTTTTTAATTAATACGATATTGACTTTATGCTTCATTCCTTTAATTTAAATTCAATTATTCGGAAAACTATTAAGATATTTGAAATTCATATAAAAACGACATAATCTTTTGAAGTCTAGCTATGTATATATATATTTCCCTTTAATTATATTACAAAATTAATTAGTTTTCAACCCTTACCTACTACAAAACGGTGGGTCAAATGTTGGTTTGGAAAAATTATTACATGAACCCGTTATATTATTTAGGATATAGTCTCAATCAATTGAATTAATATATATATCATATATTTTTTATATCATATTCACACATAAACATCGTTCAAATCATCCACTTTAATGCCTTTAATTTTAAAAAAATATTACCAAAATTTTTTTATGTTGTCCTCTTCTTTATTCATCAAAATTTTTCTTTATTATTTTTTTAAACAATAAACAATAAACCCTAACCCATAACCCTAACCTAAACCTAAATCATAAACCTTAAACCCCAAATCTATAAAGAAAAGAATAAATTAATTAAGAAAAATTTTGAAAAACAAAGAGAAAGATATCACAAAAAATCTTTGGTAATATTTTTTTTTAAATCAAAGGTATTAAAATGGATAATTTAAATAATACTTACGTGTGAATATGATATAGAAAAAATACATGATGTGCATTAATTTAATTAGTTGAGTCTATATCTTAAGTGGTGAAACAAATTCATGTAATAATTTCTTATTCGTTTGAGTATAGATAGATCATATTATATTTTGTTTATATTCAAAATCAAATTAGATTATCTTTTAATTATTATATTAATAAAATTTAAAATAAATTCTCTAATATTCTATTATAATAAAGTTTTATGTTTGTCCTTATCGAAAATATTTACCATTCATATATATGTCTTATTTATTTATTCTGTGTGGATGACAGGAAGTAATGATTTGGTTATGTCAAAGGTTGTGGCTTGGATTTTATCGTCTGCATTCACAGCTTTGCATGGCGAGAGGGATACACGACTCTTTGGGTTTATCCATCGACAAACCGAGATGGCATTAACACAATCACATCGGCTTGGCCCATTGATTTCAGAGGTTGAGGTCCACGAAGACTCCACTTGTATGAACAAGAATCCCGGGCAGTCCTCTACTTTTTTCTTTCCAGGATCCAGCTCATGTCTCGTTGCAAGGCACGAATCCCGGGTCGCAGGTAAAATCTCAAGCAGCTGAACTGACTAGCAAGGTGTTGCAGACAGATATGTAGGTATGTCTATAGGCATGTGTAACAACAGATGCAATATACGGTCTTGGCAGCTTGTAGCAGACATAGATGTGACTCTTTTATCGGCCGTGAACCTAAAAATATTTTTAAGATTAAGCATACATTAAGGTTCCGTTTGCTATGGTTGGCCGCACCAAAAGGGCTTGTCTGGTTTGAGTTTGGCCTGAGCTGCATCTCAATAAGCCTTTGCAATGCATCCATTCCGAGACCAGCAAAGTTGGGCTGGGGATGCCGTTAACTTGTTTTGTCATCCAGTAAAATTAATTCCGATTGTTGCTTGTCAATCTTTTTTTTCACTGCGTCATTGTCTTACGTATCAGTCTGCATCTGTTGGTCCCCATCATTTGTCTCAGTAAAGAAATGTTTCAGTGGACAGATTCTCTGGCGTGATTAAGTTTCCAAGACTCTGGGGAACACCAGGAACCTTAAACTCGACTTGGGATGGTTTACGAAGCAACGGAAAAAAAAAGTGTAAAAAAGGTCAGGAAAAAAATAATCTGAAAACTTCATTTGTAAGAGTTAAACATCGAAATGGTGGGTAACACTTTTATAAGTACTATTTTTTCCATTGCTAGTGCAGGAAAACACGGAGAGCTGTTAGATTTGTTAATTAAATTGTCTCACTTAAATAATTTCTTATTAATTTTTTAATTAATTTTTTATTAATTAAAAATTATTTTTAGTAAAAATAAAAAGGTTACGTTAGTCTGTCAATAAAAAAATTAAAGATTCACATCATTTAGTTTTTAAATAGAATAAAATTAAATACATCCTTATGTTTTTATTAATTTCAGTATTAAATTTTAAATCATAAACACTAATCCTTAAACAATAAATCATAACCCTCAACTACTAAACCTTAAATCATAAATTTTAAATACTAAACCTTAACTACTAAATTTTATACCCTAAACCTTAAACATTAAAGTCTAAAACTTAAACACTAAAGTATAAAACTCAAACCCTAACTATTAGATTTTAAGTTGTAAACTCAAAACATATAACTATTAAATCTTAATCTTAAACCTTAAACTTAAATCTAAACTTTAAATCATAAACTAGGTGAATATTATTTGTATTAAACAACTTAAATTAATTAAACACATTTTTAAGAATATAATTATATTCTATTTTATTCAATTAAAAAATAAAATAAACATTAATTATAACACATTTATGAACTTCTTATTGACAATTTTAAGGGTCGTTTATAACAAAATCCAAAATAAAAATATCTTACTTTTTAATTAAAAAACAACAAAATATATTATAAAATTTAATTTTTAAATTATTTATAATAATTAAAGTGACTCTTAAAAATCAACAATTAAAAAAATAGTTCATTTTTATCTCTCTCTTTATACTTCATATTAAATGATTAAATATGGGGTTTATAAAGTTAAGGTTGAAAGTTAAAATTTTAGATTTAGTTTAAAGTTAAATTTAGAATTTAAAGATATGATATATTTTTAAAAATTTATTTATTTATTTATTGCACGAGTCATCTGGTCTCAGTAGTTAAAGGAGTAGTTGTTCCTAGAGGTTACGGATTCGAACATCAATAATACTACCAGAATGATTGAGCGATCAATGTCTAATGATTAAGAATATACTCTAGAATAGATACTACTGTAATCACTATTAGACGATTAAAAAAATTTAAAATTTTAAATTAAAATATAAAAATAATGATCGAAAATTGTTAAAGTTTTGTTCTACAAAGTTTCTCAACTTAACTTTTAGAGAAGCTCCACTAAACGAGCTATTTTTGACATCTCACTCTATTCTTACGTAAGATTTATTTTCAAGCATTATATTTTAAAAAATTAAAAATCTTAATTTTTCTCAAAACAAGGATTTTTAATCTAAATCATGATTTTAACAACAACGTCAAACAGAAACATGACACCTAGATCGGCAGCTGGCAACTCATTTATATCCGTTAGATTTACGTTTAACATTGCATTCTAAATCAGTTTTTGAACTAAAAGTTGATTTAAAACGTAAAAATAATGTTAAACAATTAATTTTTAAAGAAAAACTACGTATAAAAAGTATTTTTCAATTCAAACGGAAAAGCTAAAATTTTTAACTTTTGCATTTGAAAAAGTGCTTTTAAGAGTTAGATTATAATTTTAACTTTCATTTACTATATTTTATTATAATTTAATTTTTATAAATACATAATTATATTTAACATATTTTTTTTAATTTAAAAAATATATCTATTTATGTCAAATTTTTAAAAAAACACTTTTGAAAAACATTTTTCTCAAAAACACTTCTGAAAAACATTTTTTAAAAATAATTTATATATACATTAATTAACATTTTTATATTTTATCATAATTTAAGTTAAATATTATAATATAAAAAAATTTAATTATCATTTAAATATATTTTTTAATTATAACATCATATTTAAAATAGTTATTTATTTTCTCAAAAGTATCTCTTGACAACAATATTAAATATATATTTTAAATTAAAAGTTCTAAAAAAAATTTTATTATATCGACTAGAAACGCAATTAACAATTCTCCCATCCCGTACTCAATTATTTATTTCCCCATTCATTCTTCTCCACGTATACATTCTGTGACCGACAGATCATAACAGGCAGTGATTAAATCAAACACCCTCATCCTCAACTACTCCCCAAAGATGAAATTCCAACGAAGCTGAAAAATACACCACGCATTGGCAGTTTTATTCGAAATTTCCAGATTCCATTTCCGGTACAATTCTCTCTATTTTCCCTTTTGTTGTTCTTTGTGCGATGATGAAGAAATGTTTTTTTTTCTTCCAATTTTTTAGACTAGTTGTTTGAAATCTATTTAGGTTCTAATTTTTGTGTTTATCTTATGTTATTAACGAAGATTTAACAGATCTGTGGATAAATTCTTCTTCTGCTTGGTTTAATCGGTCGTTTGATTCAAGAATCTAAGTCTTTTTGTTTACTTTTGTATTTGTTTGACTTTACCTTTCTGGATATTTTTGTGTTTTCGATTCATCAGATCTGCTATAGTTTATGTGGTTTCTGAGTTTTGAGTTTGGAACCTTTAACCTTCGTTTTTAAAGATGTTATATTCAGGACTACTTTGAATTTTTTTGGTTTAAAATTATCTTAATTTGTTTAGAAATGACTGGGCTATTTCTCTGTATCAAGTTTCTCCTAGTGTTCATGGAGGAAATCATGTAGAAGTAGAATTAAGCAAGATAGGATGGACAACCAGAAAAAAATAAGTCAACCTAGGAGATCTAGATGTATTTGTCATTCTTTGTTGTTACACCACCTTTTGCATGTATTTGTTATATTTTAGTGTTGAATATATGGTTTTAACTTCCATAACTTATTCGGTTGAATACACATAATTTGATCTAATTGATTTTACGCTTGTCAACTGTCAAGTATTATGTGATTGGATCTGTTGTGTACGGTATTGGTCGAAGGTTCAACTTAATTTCCCTTTTGCTTTGAAATGAGGGGGAAATATAGGCTGGAATACTTTTATTGCCGGATGGTGGAACTAATTGTCATATTAACATGATTTGGTTTCTCAAGTATCGACTAAAAGATGATTACTTGTGGAAATTTTGGGGTGTTTGATGTCTATCATAATCCATTGAATTATTAACATGATTCGGTTTCTCAAGTATTTTATTTTTGATGTGATTGACTTTGTTCTTCTGTATATTGTAGTAAATACATCAAAAAATGAGCCGTCCTCAAGAACCACATCGCCCCTTCTTCCATTTTGGTAATCCTTTCCGTACACCTATGGATTCTCAGTTGCCTCCAAGACTTCTTTCTTTATTAAATGCATTTGAGGCCACCTTGTCAGAGAGGCTCCAAAGACTTGTGCCTAAAGACAAAAATGACATCCTTAGCTTTTCATGGATGAGACTAGCAATGGAGTCGCTTTCTGATATTCATAGCGACATAAAGAACCTGATAACTGACCTTGAACTTCCTGTGACTGATTGGGATGAGAAATGGATAGATGTGTACCTAGACATAAGTGTAAAGTTTCTTGATATTAGTATTGCTTTTACCTCTGAACTTACAAGGCTCAACCAAGGCCATCTCTTACTTCAATGTGCCTTGCATACGTTGGAGTCCAACTCCCCGGACCAGTTTCTGCTGGCATGTTCCTCAGTTGATAGTTGGAGACAACAAATCCGTTCAAAAAATCCCAGAGTTGAATCTTGTCGTCCTATATTGGACAAACTTATGGAGTCATTGAACTTGCCTAAGGTGAAGAACTCTGCTAAAGGGAAGGTTTTGATGCGAGCCATGTATGGAGCTAAGGTCGCAACTACATATATCTGTAGTGTCTTAGCTGCTGCTTTCTCTTGTTCCACCCAAAATTTGTTTGATTTGCCTGTTCCTACTAAGCTTCCATGGGCTCAAGTTTTCTCTGTTGTGCAAACAACTGTGAATACAGAAATTAGAAATATATTTGCTTCTGGAGAATTTACAGTTCTTAGAGAACTTCATGCTGTCGATTCTTGTTCCAAGAAATTGTATCCATTCCTTCGAGATGGGTTTGGTCCTACTGAAACTGAATCTTTCAAAAATTCTGTTTCAGATTTGAAGAACACAGCAGAAAAACTATCACAAGGGTTAGATAATCTTTCAAAGGTAGTAGATGACTTTTTCAAAATAGTTTTGGCTGGGCGTGATGGTTTGCTTTGTAATCTAAGAGCAGGTTGTGCTGTCCCAAAATCAGTCACAGGAAGAAATATCGACGAGCCAGTTGCAAGGTGAATCGTGAATGTAATGAAGCTAAATTCTTCTTTATACAGATGGTTTAGGTATGAGACCTTATGTCTTCTAACTATTAGCCATATACAGCCTTGTTTGGGTAATGAAAGTTTGTGTTGTGTGAGTTGTAAGGTGTATTATGCTAAAATATTTCATTGTACATGTATTCGGACCATCCTATGTCAAATGCTATATAAATGGTTTATATTTGTTTGCTTCCTAACCTCTTTTCCCTTTGCAGCTCGGGCTATTTTTGACATGTATAGCATACTTTTGCGATGACTCTCTAAAGAGGTATATATTCTATATAGTTTTTCTCAGTAGTCGAATTGTATGAATGTTTTTGATGTGAAAATTTTGATGGACATTCAAATTCAGACACAAGCTACTTGGGTCTCAGACATTCGTTTTCAGTGGCGATATCTTGATTTGGTATCCAAACCTCCGAAATTGGAATACAGCCAACCAAGCTATGGATGTTTTTATGATCCCTAGCCTGAATGCTAAGAGAAGATCCTCAGGTTTTATTCATTGTAGTTATATGAAACTGGGAAAAATAATATTGGTGATATTGTTAGTTGATGCTTAATCTATAGATAGTAATGTTGCAGATGCATTGTGTGGTGAAGCGAGAAAGGGATTTTCTTGTTTCTGTTCTATTTTATGAGAGAACAGTTCATAGATCGACCACCGCCCATGAGGTGGTGGTAAGTGCTGATCGGCCTTTGCCCATGGCTTTCTGCACTTTCAGCAAGACTCGGAGCCAACTTGGATGCTATTATCAGTCATTTCCTGGCTCTTGGGTCTATGGCTGTGAATTGATGGGTTATGGTTGTGGCCAATACTCTATGTGGAGGACCATGCAATGTAAGTGCTCGAGAGAAGTGGTGAGAGGAGCCATTTTATCTTTTCCATTTTAGGATTCAAATCTTTTCACAAAATTATATATAAAATATAAAAGAACGGTTGAATTTATTTTTTATCATTAATTAATTATATAGTAATTAATTGATTTTTTATCATTAATTAATTATATAGTAAAATAGTTGTTTTTCTTAAAGCATTTTGGGATATTCATTTTCTCTCTTTAAATTGACTTCGGGTTAGTTTGTATGACCTGCGAAGTATATGGGTGGATTATGCGTAAGTTTATTCGATGGATCTACTTTAGAGTAGGGTTGTATTCGGTTCGGTTTTGGTTTAATTTGGTAAGCTATTTTAGTAACCGTCGATTTTTGGTTCGGTTAACCATGGTTTTTGATTTTTCATATTAACGCTACTTTATAAAAAAAATATATTTTATTTGACAAAATAGTTTTATTTTTAAATGAAAAATATTTTAAGATATTTTTCATAAATATTTATTTAAACATATTTTTAAGTAAAAAAAAATATAGTATTATAAGTATAAAATATATTTTTACCATATAAAAATAATTAAAAATTAATTAAAAAATAAATTTGATTTGATTCAGTTAATCGCGGTTAATCATGGTTCATAAATTTATGAACCACAATACCTCGGTTCGTTTTTTAGTTATGAGATTAACCATGCCTAGCCTTACTCTAGAACATAGATTTTTTAGACCGATAAAAAACAAGATCGAGAACAAAAATCAAACCATAATACGTGGGATAAGTAAAGGGATGGTAATTTAAAATTTTAATTCATAAAGAGAATTTATGTGAAAATATAAATTACATGGTTTTATTTGATTGTGTATGAATCAATAAAAATAATTTATATAACAATTTATTTTATTTCTTACGATAAAAGAATGTAGTATTAAGATGAAATGGATTTGGTTCATTTCTTATTCATTAACCTAATATGATATTTTTAATAATTTATTTACTGGTAAAAAATATTATGATATTAGTAATAAATAATAATGTAAGAATTTTACCTTAAATCAATATTTACATGACAGAATGATATTTCTAAAATTTTAAGAATTATAAATTATAATTTAAGAACGTGTGATTATTTTTTATATTTGTTTATGAAATTAAAATATTCGGACCGGTTACTAAACTAAAAAATAATCCCCTATTAAATTTTATATGCTTTATATACTGGGATTTTAGTATTGGTGATTAGGTGTACACCGCGTTTCACTCACTTCCTCACTCCTTCCATTTAGGCCGGGTTTCACTGCGGTTCATAGCTCACAGACCAATAAAAATATGTGTGTAGTCACAGCCAGTAAATCTATCAGTTAGTTTTTTAGTATATACTTCGTTTTCGCCCGATGCGTAGCTGAAAACAGCAGAAGCTTCTCCTTCTTCTTCTTCTTCCTTGTCTTTCCTTTCAACTCAATATAAATACAAAGAAAAAAGCTCTCTCTTTATAATTTCGATTTCATTTTTTAATTCAATTTGTTTTTCTTTATGGGGTTTCCGGTTGGTTACACTGAACTTTTCTTTTTACCAAAAATCTTCGTCCACACTCTTTCATGTCTGGGTTTTATCCGAAATTTAATCCTTTTGCTTTTTAACTATCTCGGACTTTCCGATTTCTTAGAAACGGACATTGTCTGGACAGAAATCCCGACCCAGACGATGCATAAGAAATCCCCGTATCCGCCCTCCTAATCCGGAAAACCCTTCCGGTTATAAAATACGAGGAGCTTGTGGTGGTGAAAAGGGATCCGCCGGAGTGCTCTGCCGTTTGCCTGTACGAGTTCAAAAAGGAGGAAGAGATCAGGTGGTTGAAGAACTGTAAGCACGTATTTCACAGGGCGTGTTTGGACCGTTGGATGAACCCTGATCAGATAACGTGTCCGCTTTGTAGGATGACGTTTGTCCCCGATGAATTGTAGCTACGGGTGTAAATGAACAGGGTGTTCGACGAGCTGCTCGTAAATTGTTCGTATAATGTTCGTTTATGTTCGTTTATTAAGTTAAATAAACGAGTATGAACAGATATTTTATGTTCAATTAATAAACGAACGAACACGAACATAAGTGCGTTCGGCTCGTTTATGTTCACGAACAAACTTGTTTATATTCGTTTATAAGCTCGTTTATATGCTTGTTTATGTTCATTTATATATTCGTTTATAAGCTCGTTTATGTTTGTTTATTAGCTCATTTATGTTCTTTAATAACTCTAAATTCAAAGTATATAAACGACCATGTTCACGAACGTTAAACTGATATGTTCGTAAATGCTAAACAAACATGTTCATGAACACTAAACAAACATGTTCGTAAACGCTAAATAGACAAGTTGATGAATATATATAAACGAACACGTTCGTGAACGTTAAATGAACCGAGCCTGAACACGACAAAAATAAACGAACCAAGCTTGAACAGAGTTTGAACACCTTCAAAAATAAATAAACGAACACGAACATACCCTTATCCGTTCAAGCTCGGTTCGTTTACACCCCTAATTGTAGCAGAAGATTAATCAACGACTTTGAACAGTTTCTGGGATCTCCGATTTTTACAGTGAGTACAGCTCGGTTCCAGAATCCTAAATATTTTTTTAGTAGAAAGGTATTATTATATTAAAATTAATCATACACATGATTATAGTGTATCTAGTTAAAAACTTCTTGAACCTAAATGAAAAAAAAAGTACACTACAATATATATTGAACCAAAACTCAACAATTAAAAGAAAAACTAAACAAACAAAAAAGTGTTCTAAAAACCAAAATCATCCTCAAGAAGAAGAGATATGACCTCGGGAGAGAGTTTAAAATCTTTGACTTAAAAAATCATAAGAGAAGCTAATTTAGTAATATAGTTGGCCACTCTATTACACGTTAGTCGACTAACGTGTTTAAAACGAATGCTCTATTCTCTCTCGATCAATTCACGAATATATAGAAGAATAGATAAAAACCCTTTATGTGTTCAAACATCACTTAACAAACAAAAGGTTTCTCGGGAATCAGTTTCCACTTTTACTTGACGAATACTCTTGTCTCATATAGTCGATAAACCAATAAGAATGTCCATAACTCTGCCTCTAGTGTTGTACAGATACCTACATACTTGTAGAATCTCAGTCACCGCTTGTATTTCGGACAACTGTACCACAAGATGCATTACCATTAACAATGTTATGGCTATCATCTGTGTTCAGCTTATACCACCCTATTGGAGGGAACACCAAGAATTCTGCATGAGCGAGTTAGCACTAGATACTGGTTGTCCCAATTTCGCAAAATCTCGTGCTTCACAACATAACAAATGAAGCCTCTTACTCCTCGTCAGGATTGAGCAATTCTAAAAAGATTCATTTTGAAAAAACAACCAATTTCTATCCAACCAAGTACACCAAAAAAATATCCGAACAAGATACCCCAATCATCCTTAACCTTCACAAAATTTGGAGTCTTTGAAAGATTCATCAAGAGCCAATCGTCAAAAGCCATATCTAAAAAAAATATTTAAATGCGATGCCTAAATAAAACAATTCAAATTTTGTTCTTGGACAACCACGAAACACATCGTGTATGTTTTCCACTTTTGTAGTACAAATAAAACAATTCAAATTTTGTTCTTGGACAACCACGAAACACATGGTGTATGTTTTTCACTTTCGTAGTACAAATAGGACATTTATCATCGGTTGTAAAATGTCGACGAACCTTTGCTCATTCGTCATAATTTTTTTGCTTATACACTAACCAAAGAAAGATTTTCACCTTTTGTAGGCCAAAAGGTTTTATTCATTAGTAAATATTTTTCATTTGTCCAAAAGGTTTTATTCATTTCTATTATTTGAAATTGTACGTACGGATTAAGGATCCTTTTTTAAGAATGAATTATTAAAGATTATGTCAAAAAATAGAAAACTATTAGGTGAATCCTGTTTATTACATCATCCGTGGTCCCAATCAACCAGAATCGTTCATTTCAATTTTTTTAAGATGATTCGTCACGTCTTTTCTACATATAATTAGTGAGTGTGTAGTTATTAGGTAGTTATTTAAAATCAACGGTTTTGATTGCTTGAACCATAAATAATATGGTGAACAAGATTCACCTAATAATCTCTCTCTAAAAAAATGGGTTGAAAATACTAATCTGAATTCTTAAGGTTAAAATCAGATTTTTTATTTATATATTAAAAAATAATGTGAAATTTGGAAAAATAAACTGGACAAGTTTGGGGTTGATCTACAGGGAAAGGAAACCGAACTTTGACAAATTTGGAATGTAGTGGAGTTTTCGATGACGAAGATTTTAGTTTTGGACCCAAATATTCTTAATTGTGGGGAAGCCCGCACGTTTATGCCTTTGAACCAGATACTTTTTAATGTACTATTTGCCTATGTTATCATTTGGACCATATGGATATGGTCAATGTCAACTGTACAACTTATGGACTGCACAATACTAAGATTTGGGACACGTTCTGGAGCAACAGAAAATAACTATATTAACGATAAACAGACCAATTGGTAATGAATAATGCTTGTCCTAAAGGTTTGAGATGCCAAGACTTAGTCGACTCACTCCTTCCCTCTTGTTTCATGCTGATTTGTTTCCATGTTCATCCTAGTTTATAGCCTAATCGATCACCTGCTAAAACCCTTTTTGTAAACTCCCACAAAAAATGTGGGAGATTGATTTTTTTTCTTCTATTGAATCAAAGAAAATAAACCCAGAATAAACAAGGTTTTCATTCAAAGTGTGCCAAAATTGCGAATACTAATCAATATGAGCTGCAAAATGCAGAGGGACAACTAATACATCTTCCTATGAAGTTACGGAGCTGCATCCGGCATCCATGAGTTTGGTCGTTGAGGGAGGCGATTATCCTCCGATACAAAGCTTTTTCGACGCGGAAAACATATGGTGTATCGGTTCCTCCAAGCTTTGGGCCATAGATACTCCTATTGCATTCAATATTTTGTGTAATTATGCTATCAACTACTTCACCGATATATTTGAGGGCAAATCGGTGATATTGAGCTTTCGGCTGTTGCCATTGCTTTATCCGTGGTTGAAAATTTCTCTTTCGACTTCTTGGTTAGCTTCTCTAACGTTGTCTGTCATTTATTTGGACTAAAATCTTTATGTTTGTTCATTAAATCTGTCCCTTGGAATGGCGAGTGCGTTAGAGACGCTATGCTGGCAGGCATTTGGTGCAGGACAGATTGATATGTTAGGCTGGGAATATACATGCAGCGGTCGTGGTTAATCTTATCCGGGGCTTGTTTCACATTGTTTATGCCACCCCACTCCTGAAACTGCTAAGACAGGAGCTCGAAATCACGGATCTCACCTGAGATTTCACCATGCAAGTTGTACCTCAAATGTTTTCATTAGCCATTAATTTCCCAACACAAAAGTTCCTACTGGCACTAAGCAAGGTTTGGGTCTTGGTTGGTTACGACATCTCGGCTTGGTTGGTTGTTGCCCCGTCTCTACTTGTATATGTGGTCTGCTGGTGCAAGGATGGTTGGACTGGGTTATTGTGTTTAGCCTTTAAGGATCTTAGGGGCTTCACCAAACTTTCTATAGCTTCAGCTGTGATGCTTTGCCTGGAGATTTGGTATTTCATGCTGATAATTGTTCTAATCGGTCACCGCAGTCGGCTCCCTTTCGATCTGATATTTATATCATAATCATTACTCTAAATATATGTCCTGTTTTTAATTAATCGAAGCTTCATTCAACTCAATGGTTCAGCATGAACATCAACGGCTGGGAAGGCATGTTATTTATAGAAATAAATGCAGCCATAAGGTAACCAAATAATCCAACAATTTTCGTATGTTTAAATCCTGCTTCTTTGGAGAACCGATGTTGAACTCGGTTCTTGTTGTTTTTCAGTGTCATACAATCTCATAGGAATACTTTTTGCACTATTAATCTTGGCTACTCGAAACAAATTCGTCATCATCTTTAGGAATAACATTGAGATGCAAAAGGTCGTGCCTGGTTTGGCTCATCTGCTCGGCATAAACATGGTTCTAAACAGTGTGCAGACGGTTATATCGGGTGAGCAATTGAACCGAAACCCCATATTGTCCCAAACAAAAGTGAAAATTCAACATTTGTGAGATTAAATAATTTGTGCCATTGCAGGGATTGCTGTGGGAGGAGGTTGGCAAACCTTGGTTGCTTACATAAACTCTATGAATTTCATATTAATATTTTATTTTTATTGATTCTTTAGTTGTTATTATTATATATTATATATAAATTTATTTTTTATTATATATTATTATATTATATATATTTTTTGTAACACCCTTGACCTGGTGTCACGTTAGGCCAAATAAAAATCATAACAATTCATCGATTTCAAGTCTAAATTGTAACATGACTAAACAGTTCAAAAATAGTTGAAGCTCCATTTAATACAAATCATTTAAAAGCATTTGACCCAAAATAAATAAGAGTTACAAATACATAGGGTTCAACAAGTACTAGCCCACTACATCAATAATTTGCACTCCGACACTAAGTCAATGTTGAAATTTCAACTTTGATGGTACTCCTCCGTTTCCGTCTTCACCTAACCTACGCACGAAAACACATTTCGAAACGTTGAGCTACAAAAGCTCAATGGATACACCACCACTCGGCCAACATCATGCATATCATGAATAAAGTAAATCAAAACATGTAATATCATGCATGATATGATGACGCTATCATAATTGCCTAAACACATGCCTAAACACATGGCATAAAGAGATGTATACTATCGCACACAACATATACATATCAAACCAATATCAAAACACAAGGTAGTGAGGTCGTGTCCACACAACATCGGGATTCTACACTCCGAGCAGGGCCCTTGTCCATACAACATTGGGATCCCATACTCAAGGATGTGGCTCGCGTCCACACAACATCAAGATCCTACATCTGGGATTGAGGCTTGCGCCCACACAGCATCGACATTCTCCAAATCCCATGCTCGGAATGTTACATCGAGCATCTTCGAATGAGGCCCGCGTCCACAAAGCATCAAGATCCTTCATTCGGAATAGTCTTCAATACATCTTCCGGAATATTACATCGGATGACCTTCTTTATGCTGTAACACTACTTTTGGGTATCCGAATTCTCATCACACAAGAACTCAACCAAACAAGATGATCCACCTAGGATCTTCACATCAAAATATACCACAACCCATAACAAGACCAAGCCTAAAGCATATTTCATTTTATAGAAGCTATTATCACCAAATCCAGTTGTAATGTTCATTTTATAACTTAAATTACCCATAAGAACCCTTAGTATATTTTATGAAACCTCAAAACTCAATCCTTAAAAACTTCTGCAGATTGCCTAGAGGTATCAAAATGCCTAAAGGGGTATCGTAACACCCCTGTATCAATACGCCTTCAAAGAGGGTATCAAAACGACATGATATCGGAACGTTTACTCGGTGTATCGATACGCCAAGTCAACCCTTTCAAGAAGACTAAAGGGAACCTACATGTTTCGATACACCATATATGGAGTATCGAAATGATTTGTCATTGAAAAATTTGGTATCAAAACAAGGGGATGGCGTTCTGCAACGTCTACATCCCAAACCTTATTTTCCTCTCTAGGGTATCGATACGCGACCACTCGGTATCGATACGCTTGCACGAAAATGTAGGTCTACACCAAAAATTTGCTTAGAACACTACCCAAACTTAAATCATTCGAACCCAAATCATTCTTACACATTATTAGAAGAGTTTAAAGTGTATTTCTATCAATCTTATTACGAAAATCACCATTGAAGGTCTCTAAGCTACCAACCAAGCAATCATGCATACATATACAAGTAATGCAACCTATTCATGAGATGTTTGATGCAAAGAAGAGTAGAGGGGTACCAACCTCGAACAAACAACAGTAAAACCCAAAAAACCCTCTCCTTCAAGCTTTCTCCTTGCCAAGCTTCCTTGAAGGCTCTCCAACTTCTTTCTCTACAAGAAAAAAATTAAATCAACAATTAGACATTGCTAGGGATGTTTTTAGCTTTTAAAAACATCAAGAAAACAGATAAAGAACCCTATAACACCCTTCTCCCGTACTTGCTTCTTCAAGCTCTTCAAAATTAACCCCGACCAAAACACACCATCTTTACCTTGTCTTGTAGATCTCTAACAACTCTACAACTTAACCTTCTCTCGTAGTTGCCAAAGGAAGAAGATGGTGATGAAGAAGGTAACAAAAGATAACTTCACCCCACCTCCTTTTCTACCGAACAACTTAACTATTTTTCCATCTCTTTGTCCTCAAGAAGGTAAAAGACCAAAAAACACTACAAAACTTACTTTGGGCCAAAGATAACCAAAAACCAAGGCCCATTATCAGCCCAACACTCAAACTCGAGGCTTAACGAAGCCCAAACATCGAAATCCTTTATTCCGGGTTAACTCGACACTCGGTTTCTGAAATCCGAATCGTTACAGCTCTCCTATTCTTAAAGAAAATTTTGTCCTCGAAATTTACCTGACAGAAAGCGATGTGGGTAAAGGGCACTGATGTCATCCTCGACTTCTCATGTCACTTTTTTGACTCCGTGGTTCCTCCATAAAACCTTTTATCACAACCTAGATTTGGATTCGAGTGTCGAGTTAACCCAAAGTGTTGAGCTTAAATGTTTGGGCCCCGAGTTTGAGTTTTATTCCTTAGACTTTGGGCTTTGTGTGGTTGTTGGGCTTTGAGAGTTTGAAATGAGGGCATTTTATTAAATGCATAATGGGATGAAAATGAGGGGTTAGATGAGTTTATGTTCTTTGCAGAGAGTGACCTCATTTTCTTTTCTCTTTTCTCTCATTCTTCCTCCCCATAGTTGCAAGAAAAAGGTTGTGTTAAAGGTTGAATCTTTGAAGGTTTGTTTGAGAATCTTGTTCTAGTGGTTGAGGGAAAGTTTTAAGGCTTAAGGAGATCTACAAACTAAGGTAAAAGTTGCTAAAGTTGGTGAAGAAAAAAGGGTTGAAAGTTTAGTTCGGGAATGGATTTTTGAGAGCTTAAATCTCTATTTTTTAGTGTTTTTAAATTATGAGAATCTTTTTAAGGTGTGTCTAATCCATTACTTATCTTAACTTTGTAGAAAAAGAGGTTGATGAACCCTCAAGAAGCTTGAAGAGGAGGAAAAGAACGAGTTTGTTGTGTTTCTTGCTTATGGTTGGTACTCATCCAACTCTTAAACATCATGCATTCGTAGTTTTGTCATGTGTTGCATGTATGATGATTTTGTTTGGGTGCTTGAATGCTTAAAATCCTTTAATGGTAGATTATTGAATTGTTGATGAACCTCCATATTTAAGGCATAAACATACTTAGAATCAGTGTAGGAATGGTTTGAGAGTCATTGGAATTGGTTTAAGTAGAGTTCTAGGTGATTAAAGGCTCAAAAATTGTATTTTCGTGTAGGGGTATCGATACGCTTAACAGGCGTATCGATACCCTAGAGAATATATTTGACTTCATCCCTGGCTATAGTTTTTTTTAATAAAATTTAGCCAAATGCAAAGAGTACATGACATCATGTTAGATAACGAAAGTGTAACTATAATTTAGTGGAATCCAACAAGTGGTCTCAACAAAAAAAAAGTAGATTGATATATTTAATCTCAATTAACAAAAAAAGAAAATGAACCCAAATGAAGACATCAAGAGTATATTTGATTGTTTTTTCTAGTCGTCAACGAGCTTAAAAGATTTTAAAAAAGAGATGTCGTAAGTAAAATTCGTTAGAAAATTGATTTATTTCTTGAGTCATGAGATTCAAGAAAGACAACAATCATTAAAGCTAAAAATTTAAAGGAGCTCATCGGATCTTTTCTTACTCATAAAATGATGTCTTAATCTTTGAGAAGGGAGAAACAAAAAAAAAAAATCAAAGAACAAAAAGTAGATGTAACATCATTGCTTTTCAATCCTTCACAAGCCATCAAGAAGATTGAAGTGAAGAGAAAAATGAATTTAAAGAGATGATCTATCTCTATCTCTTCATGGAGTTCAATCGATTCACCAGTAATGACATTAAAAAATCTTCAAGATATGAACCAAAGAAAAAATGATGAATTCTCCAAAGTGCTTAAACTATAAGAAGACAAGACACACCAAATTCGATTATCCTCGTTACAACAAAAATAAACCATCATCGAAGAAAGCATATGTGATAACACGAAGTGATTAAGACTTCATCAAAAAAGATAAGGTAACTAGCTCACCTATGTTTTTTGTCTCCAATGAGGGAAGGTAACTTCTAACTCATTTAATTTTAATTCTTATACTTTTGATGAGTTATAAAAAACATGTGATAAATTGAGTTTTGAGTTCAAGACTTAATTTTAGAAATAAGAAATTGATTTCAAAATTAAAATTAAAAAATATTTATTCTTAAAAACTAATTTTGAATTTGAAGCAAAGATCAAAGATTTTGAATTTAAAATTTTAAATTTATAAAATTTATTTCAATATATTAAAATATTATAAACAAAAGTGAATGATCTTAAAAAGGAAAAAAACTTTTATTTTAAAAGAACTTTAAAAAAATAATTTTAAAAAAAAATAAACTTTTATGTAAGACATTCTAGTACTCCCAAATTTGTAAATGGAAAATGATTTAGTAATACTTGGGGTCCTGAAAGGACTAATTATTTTAACTAAAAAGGATGAACTTGAAAAATTAATTCGTAAGAGATTAATTGTGTGTTATTAATGCCTATAAATTTAAAACAATTCAGATACCAAAAAATTTATAAGTGTCTTGATTAGGTGTGCTGGAGCAAATAATCAACAAAATTGAATAACCATGAAAGCTCTATGCACACAAGGATGACACTGAAAGAAAGAAGGCTTCAAATCTTCCTTTTAATTTAAGTGGTAAGAAATAATTGAATTTTATTTGTCGATTTATTTTTTAATTCAATTAATTAATTATATATCTTTTGGATTAACAATTCTTTGATGCTTTAAGTAAAAGGAAACATATTTTATATAAAATTTAATTTTTAAAAATTCTTTTTAACTATCTATAGTTATTGAACTTATTTTTTTGAACATAGACTTGCACTATTTTTGATATAACAAAAAAAATAAAATATTTAAAAAAATAAAATTTTAACTGTATAAACAAGGGCTTAAATGATTTTAGAATTTTATTCTCTTATTTTTTTTATTAAGGGAATGAATCTCAAAAAATTAAGTTAGTTTTATTATATAAAAAATAAGAGATTGTTGAAATATTTATTTGGATATAGTAACTAAAATATTTTGAATTAAATTGAAAATATTCAAAAAAATGATTTTAAGTCTAAATAATTTAAAAATAAGTTTGAGATATTTTCAAAAGGTTTTGGAAGAGTTTGAAACGTTTAGCCAAACTCATGTTTTTAGCACATGTTTACTGATACATTAAACCTTGTATTGATATCGATTAGAGTTTCATTTACAATAATTTTCTAAATTTAAAAACTCATATTTGTATAGGTATAAACGGGGTAATTTTGGGATATAGAGATTTTTTAAATTAATATTTGAGATATATAATATTTAAAGAAATATTAGAGATATAGACCAAAATGAATAATGGAATAAGACCACGCCACCAAGAGGTGGCGAGGTGAATTGCTTTCGGCCATAGAACGCCAGCAAAAGTTGGCGAGGTTTAATTTTATTTTCATTTGCTGCAAAGCTGGCAGCAGAAAGGGTAGAGAAATTTAACCACACCATCAAATGGTGGCGTGGTACTGTTCATTTTGGACTATATCCATAATATTTCTTTAAATATCCTATATCCCAAATATTAATTTAAAAAAATTTTATACCACAAAATTATCCGTATAAACGTATCAATATAGAGAGAGTCGTATTAATACGCTAATATACCTACTTATCTCTTCTTTCAAATCCCTAACGACTATTTTTCATGCACGTGTAATGATATGCTATATCAATCCCCAATATCAATATGGATCAAGACATATAGATCTCTAGTTTCGACTCCAATTGAGCGTACCGAAACAAAGTAAGGATTATTAATTCACCATATTAATACGGGCACACCCATTTTGATACCCAGAGGTTAAAAAGCGCACAATGGCTCTTTTCATAAGATGAATCATATTGGATCACAACCTTGTATACCAATACAGACATGACCAAAAATAAAATTTTAACAGGAAAAAGTATTTCAACAACTTCAATTCAATCAGTCTCCAACGACTTGAAAATCAATTGAGAGCATAAAAAAAACTATTGAAGAACCAACATTAATTAATGATCCTTAAACTAATATTATTATGATTCAAAAAAAGTCTTAATGGTTTAATTCTTATTCTTTGTATAGATTATACTTGTGAGCTCAAATATATATATATATGCTTAAGTCTTTTAAGATTTTTGGTGGGAGCTTAAAGTATAAACATATATTTTGTGGAAAAATTTTTCTTTACTTTGATTTTCTATTTGTAGGAGAGGGTACCTAGAGCTTGAGTTATAAGCTTTGGGTGCTAGACTTGATAATTGAATCTAGGTTAAAAGGGAAAGAAATTCGTAATGAATTTCGAAATCCTTAATAGGAAAGTTAAGGTAATAGGTGTAGGTTTTGATTAAAAATCCAAACCATTATAAATTTTGTGTATGTTTCTTAATTTTTTTTCACCACCATCACTCACCAAAATACTATCAAATTGCTTGAAGATATCGAGCTTTACATGTTTGTAACACTATTTTTATTAAATGACATGATTATAATTTTAAAAAAAATTACTTATTTATAACTTCAATAATAAACGAATGATTTAAAATGTGATTTTCCTTGAAAATTAGAGAAAAGACTAGTTTTAAAGAGCACCAATTGTAATGATGATTTTCAAATACTATGAGTTGTCATCCATTTGTGAGATCTAAAATTTATAAAGATTTTTTTATTGCTCTTACGTTTTTTAGGTCTTATCTTGACTAATCTGGATCGACCTACCTTGCACACCTAATTTTGATGGGTGAGTCTCTCAGTAGAGATTTTCTAAGTACGTAACGTCTCAAACCTGAGACTTACTTAAGCAGAACCAAACTGCTTACTATTTGAACCAACGCTGTTGGTTATATATTTTTTATATTCTTAAGAAAACTAATAGTTAGTAATATTTTTTTAATTAAAACAAAATAATTGATGAGATTCAAATTTTAACGTTTATCTCTTATTGATGAATGTTTTTATGATAATTTAAAAGATAAGAATTATCGTTTACTCATTAGATCTAAAAAGATAAAAGAATATATTAAATAATTTTTTAAATTTTATCAACAATCGACTAATCTAATAAAATGAGATTTAATATTTATAAGGATATTTTGCTTTAAGAGGAACTAATAGTCTGTAATTCTAAATTTCTCATAGAACAAAATAATTGATGAAATTCAAATTTTGACGTTTTATCATATGTTGATAAGTTTGTTTCTAAGATAATTTAAAAGATATGAGTTTTCATTCACCTATCAGATCTAAAAAGTTATAAGAATAAATTAAATAGATTTTCAAATTTTAAGCTATGTAATGAGTTCGAATTAAGATATTATGAATAAAGAAAACTAGATTAAACGATTCATCCCTATATTAGGTCTCTATAAAATTCGATCTAAATTATTTGATCAATAAATCAGATACAATAATTAAAAAAACTTTATCTTTAAATACCCTTTCTTGCAATTGTGAATTACCAAATTTGTCCCTTACATCCTTCAATCTCAACCCATGGTTAATAATTAACCCAAGGTTAACCCATCATGTCAACTAGCTACCATCAAATAGAGGGTTGGGGTCTTTAAATAAACCCTACACCCCATTCAAACTTCTCCATTCCTTTTCCACCATTGATTTATGTTTTTACCCTCTCTTAATCTCCCCTCCTAAACAAGAAAAGAGAAGAAAGAGAGAAATTTGCAAAAAGGGGCTTAATAAACCTCCAATCCCCAAGAAAACATAGAAAAGAGGACATTTAGGCAAAACGAAGGCATTGAAGGGAGAATTTGAGGGGGGAAAAGAGAAAAACCCCAAAAGCAACAAAGAGTGTCCAAGGGAGAGACTGTCGTCGAAATTCTACCAGAGGGACTAAAAAATAAATAAAAACACAGGTATTTTTGTTTTTGTTTTTCTTCCCCACCCCCGTATTTTTCCATCAAGGGTTTGGATCTCTACAAAACTTGCAGTTTAACCCCTTAAGAAGTCCAATCTTTTCTCTTTCGTTCCATCTGCAATTAAGAGAAGGAGAGAGAAAGCGCGGGACAAAACCAAATTCACAAATCTAAACCCTAGATTAGTATTTTTCCGCCAAAATCCCTAGCATGCAAGACACAGATGTTTTACTTTGCATTTTAAACTTAAATATTTCTGCTGTGATTCTTTAGTTGTTTATCGTTTTGGTCCCAAAGTTTTTAAAAACTTTGTTTTTCTCGAATAATGAAAGATTATACAGGGAAGTACTTGTTTCTAGTTTTTGAATTCGAAATCCATGGCAGGATGGTCGATGAGAGCTGCTGATGGGTCTTCACTAGATTGCGCTAAATCCCTAGAAAAGCTCGATTCCTTTTCCGAAGAGTTGTTTTTGAAATCTGAACCTGATAAGCTTAGGTTCTGGTTTAACAAGTTTCTTGGGTTGTTTTTGGCCAACTCATCCATTGCTTGCGGGTGGACAGCCTGTGGATCTGTTTAAGCTTTTCTTGGTCGTAAGAGAGAACGGTGGATACAATGCTGTTTCGGAAAGTGGGTTATGGGATTCGGTTGCTATAGATTCTGGGTTGGATTTAAATGTAACATCATCGGTTAAGTTGGTTTGTGTTAAGTACTTTGTTTCATTAGAGAGATGGGTGGAAAGAATTGTTCAAAGTGAGGACTTGACAAATGATTCGAACTGCAGTGGTCAGTTGATGGAGTTGGGAGCTGAGCTTAAAGAGTTTTTGTTGGAATCAAAGAAGAAAGTTATGGAGTATTCGCAAGTGGAGAAGACTATAGTAGCAGGGTCAGATGGAGGAGAGAAATGTGTAAAAGGTGAACAGTCTATTCATATTGGTTTGACAAAGAGGGTTTTACATTATGGGGAAGTTGAAAATTTGCTGAATGTTGATGATCTAAAGAGCATGGTGTTTGGTTCAGAAGGTGGGAAGAGGTTCATTTTGTTCAATGAAGACATGCCTTCCGATGTGGCAAAAAGTGCAGTCAATTCATTGTGTAATGAGGATTGTGTTGAATATAAGAACTGCAGAGATTGTGATGATGACAGTGATGTCATGATATTGGATTCAAATGATATTACGGGGAAAAAATCATCTCATAAGCGAAAACGGGATTCTACATGGGAAATGCTTCATTGGGTTACCAAAGTTGCAAAGGATCCTTGTCATTTGGTGATTGGTTCATTACCGGATAGTTCAGAGTGGAAGGCTTATGGGAGTGAAGAACTTTGGAAGCAGGTTTTATTGTTTCGGGAAGCTGCATTTCGCAAAAATGATAACCATTCAAGTGCTGGCCAGTCCAATTTGCAGGTACATACCACCCATTGTTAAGCTTGCCTATCTTTTAGTCAATAATTCAAGTCAGATATCTATGTACTTATCACCTATGCCTTTTATTGTTAATTAAATCTTAGAATAATTTGTACAATTCTTTAATTTCAATTTCCTTGAATGTTGTGGAGGTAGTCAGCATAAAAAGTCTCCAATATCGATTAATTCCATATGAATAATAAGATCAACTGCATGGCAGCCATCTTGGAGCTATGTGAAAAAGCAAAATTAGCCATTGGCGGAACAATCGCCGGTGTTCTGAGCTTATCTATTCTTCACTCTGCTTGCCTTTAGATTTGTGTTGTTTATGTGAGTCATATTTCATCCTAATCATTTAGAGCCATCATTTTGTGCACTCTCACTTTGGTTCTATCTGGATGGGTGATGCTACTAAAAATAGTTTTTGACAGTCATCTTTTGTGGTAATTCAAAAGGTATACTTACAATTCTTTTGGAATATATGCATCTTGAAGTCTTCTTTTGATTAGCATACTATTAGTACTTTTTGTCATATTAGTAAATAAGGATTGCAGATGGCTTACTTGTTTGACTAGAATGGTTTTTTAAAAGTTAAAGTTTGGCTATGCTCCTGTTTGACAATTATCGGATAACTAATTACATTAGCCATCTTACATTAGCTGATAGCTAATAATGTTAGTTGATTGTATAAAAGTTTTTAATATCATTACTAAGCATATATGAAGTTTTTATATATTAATTTCTTATGATTGAAATTGTCTTTTTAATATAATTTTAATAATTATTAAATGTAGATGTATATATTAATTTCTTATCTATGAAATTATATTTTGAAATATAATTTTATTAATTATTAAATGTATATTTTATTTATTAAATTATCTTTTAAATTTTATTAGTTATTCAAACTCATGTTATTTAGAGTTTTTTTTAGTAATTGTCAAAGATAAAAGAGTCTTTCAAATTGAGAGGTTTCATCTCAGTCCGCTATTACAATTCTCTATTCACTAAACATCTAACACTAAATAAAATGGGCCTCTTTCACATTTTGGTTAGAATTCTAATCATGTTGGAGTTTCATTTTTGGAAACTGTGGTGTCCTAAGGGGCAAGTCTTGGTCAGTGAGTTTGGTGCTATCTTAGGCTGCGTTTAGCATTGCGTTCTAAACCAACTTTTGGGCCAAAAACTGGTTTAAAATGTAGAAGCAATGCTAAACAATTAACTTTTAGAGAAAAAAAATGTGTTTGAAAAGTGTTTTTCAACCCAAACGCAAAAGTTAAAATTTCTAGCTTTTGCGGTTGGAAAAATTCTTTTAGGAGTCAGATTACAATTTTAACCTTCATTTACTATGTTTTATTATAATTTAATTTTTACAAATACATAATTATATTTAACATAAATTATTTTTTTAATTTAAAATATATGTATATTCATGTCAAATTTCTAAAAAACACTTTTGAAAAAGTACTTTTCTCAAAAGCACTTTTGAAAAGTATTTTTCAAAAATAATTTATTATGTATTCATTTATTAATATTTTTATATTTTATCATAATTTAAGTTAATATTATAATATGAAAGAATTTGATTATCATTTAAATATATATTTTTTAACTTATAACATCATGTTTAAAATAGTCATTTATTTTCTCAAAATCACTTTTTGACAGTAATACTAAACACATATATCTCAAACCAAAAATTTCAAAAGAACTTTTTCACTACACTTTTTCACAAAGCTTGGTTTTGAAAAGTGTGGTTCAAGTGTTTAGTATTGCTCTTAAAAAATGTAAGAAATGCAAGTGATTGAAGTGCCAAAAATATTTAAAATGATAATAATCCAAAAGCCAAGCTGTTTGCTTGTGGCTTGTCTCCTTATTAGCCCTACCATGTAAGGTATGATTGTGATGATAATGCCATTATAAAAAATCTCATCTCCCATTTTGACCTTTTGTTTGCATGAGATGTTTCACTTCCTGAAACTATACTTGTACTTTCCTTGCTTGTGTGTTTTACATTCATTTAGTTCGTCATATTATTCTGTCTACCCAGTCTTTTATTAATGGTATAATATAATAAGTCCATTGGGTGCTTACTGTGTAGAAAAACCAGAAGATGCATCCCTACATGTATGACGATAACAGTAAGCCTGGGTACAACCTCAGAGAGAGGCTGAGTTGCACGAGGAATGTCTTTTTAGGGAAAAAGGAACCTAAAGGAGAGGATCGGTCATTAGGGAATCACAGTGACTCCGACAATTCTAGGATAGGGGTTGACAAACATTCACATGGAATTTGTGATTCTGTAACTCCAGGTTCAGTCTTCGACTATGATGTTGACATTCAAGTTCCAATTGGGCCATTATTTCAAGTTGAGGTACCAGAGTGGACAGGGTTAGTATCAGAAAGTGATGAAAAATGGTTGGGGACTCGTGTTTGGCCATTAGAAAAAACGGAAAAGAGGTCTTTCATTGAATTGGATCGGATTGGAAAGGGAAGACCAGATTCATGTGGATGCCATCTTCAAGTATCCATACAATGCGTAAAGTTTCATGTTAGAGAGAAAAGATTGAAATTAAAGCTTGAGCTTGGTTCAGCTTTCAATAAGTGGAAATTCAATATGATGGGTGAAGATGTTGCTTTTGCTTGGGCAGAGGAAGAACAGAAGATGTTTTCATCTATAGTGAAGTCGAATCCTCCATCGCTAGAAAAATCTTTCTGGGATGACATCTACAAATCTCTCCCCAAGAAAAGCAGGGAAGAGCTCGTTTGCTATTACTACAATGTCTTTCTTTTGCAGCATAGAGCATACCAGAATCGGACCACTCCTAGCAACATTAATAGTGATGACGAGGAAGCTGAAGAAGAATTGGTTGTTAAAGGCAGTGGCCGTGAAGCAATTAAGTCCTACACCTCCATCTTAATTTCCCCAAAGAAGTCACATAAGAGGAGTAGATACTCTTCCTAGCAAGTATGGTTCGGGTTTAGGCCATTTTGGGTGTACGAAAAGCAAGATCACACTTGGACCTTAGGTCTCAAGCAGTGTGTCTATCCATGGATGCTCTTGAAGTGTTTCCGCGGTTCATGCTTTTCGGGTTTTGAGGTAATTTTCATCATTGTCCATTTATCATCATAACTGCTTATTATTTATTACTAGTAAACTTCAAAATCCAATACAGATATTTGCCATCCTTTTTCTTCTTAAGTTTCTCTCTCTTATCTCAAACGGGATGAATTAGATTTTCATGCAAAACATTTTCTCAAACTTGCCTCGGTGAAAGAGGTGATCTTTAATTTCTTGTTTTCTCTTACACAATGGATAAAGTGGATCCATATTCAATCCAAAATTTAAAAGCCTACTTTTTGTTGGTAATTTATAGAGAGTAGTCATCTAAACAACCACAGAACTCTTAAGGATATGTTGAGGATGTTATGCAATCCATTCTCAAAAAAGCTCTCCTTGTACCCCGAATAACTTTCCAAAGAGAAGAGACAGACTTCAAGTTTACACGTAGCAAGTCTGGAACAAGAGCAACATTGTCTCGCATATGTATCAAGTAGGGATGTAAAAAGTTAACCTGATTTGAAAATTTGATTGAAACTTGTTCGAGTTAGAATCTGGTTTGACTCGAAGATGTAATGATCTGAACCTGATCTGTATCTGGCTGTTGTTGACCCGAACTCGATTTAGACTTCTTATTGTTGTAAACGAACCCCACTTGTATCCGACTGAAAATGATTTGAATCTGATTTGAACATGTTATTGTGGACCTGAAACTTGACCTGCATCCGATTGAAATAAACTCGAGCCCAAGTCTGACCTGGTAGATAACCAATATTACCTGACTGAGTCGACCCGAGACTTGATTTTACCTGATTTGTTTTGAACACGATCTAATAATTGTCCCGACTTGTTTTGAACTTGACCTGTTATTAACATGAATTAATATTTACAAGACTTGATATTTATATGACATGTAATTAATGATATCTATAATTTGATGATTTTAAAATATTGATAAATATAATTAGGCTTAAAAAATTAAAATTGATCTTAGAGAATTAATTTAAGTATTAATATTTAAATTTAGTATTATATATTTAATTTAATTAATTTATTACTATTTTTATTTAGTTTTAGTGTACTTAATTTTAATTTTAAATTTAAATTTAAATTAATACTTAATTTAATATTTAATTTAATATTTAAATTATGTAAATTATTATTCAATTGAATTAAACCAATATAATTGATAAAAAAGAAAAAAAACAATTAAAAAAGGAAAAGAACAAAATTTTAGAGGGAAATAAGCCATCTATTTTTTAAGTTTGGAATTAAGTTATTTTTAGTATAAAGATTTTGGAGGGATATAAATTATCTAAATTTTTGGAGGGAATTAAAAATAAATTTTAATTATTATATAAAAAAAAATTAGGAAAGTTTATAGTATATAATAAATTTTGGATTATTATTATTTAAATATATGTTAAAGTATACATTAAAGTATATATTATTATTATATACTATATATTATATACTATTTTAATATATTAAAATGTATATTATATTTAATATATATTATTATTATTATATATTATATACATATACATTTAGGGGTGAGTATTCGATCGAGTCGAGTCAAAAAATTTTGAGTTATTCGAGTTGACGAGTTATATTTTACAACTTAAACTTTATTTGAAATTTTTTTGGTTCGAGTCGAATCAAGTCGAGTTTTCGAGTTCCTATAAATATTTAATTGTAATTATTTATCATGTTATAATATGATTTGATTCCAATTAAACGACTTTTTCTAATTATACAAGATATACTTATATATATTTTTTCATATGTAGCAATATTTCTTTATATTTTTATATATCAATGTATATATATCATAAAAAATTGAGAGATTCAATCTCAAACTTAAAAATTAATCCTTTAATTACTAAAAATTTCGAGTTATTCGAATTTTCATTTTACAACTCAAACTTTATTTGAAATTTTTTCAAGTCGAGTCGAGTCTATGAAATTTCGAGTCGAGTCAAAACGAGTCGAGTATTTTCGCCTCGAGTCGAGTTATTCGGTTTTTTCGAGTCGAGTTTTGCTCACTCCCATATACATTAATATATATACACTAAAGCATATTGTATATAATATATATATTTTAATATATACATTAATATAATATATATTACAATATACATATTAAAGTCTATCGATTATTTGTACTAAACTTAAACTTAATAATTAATATGAATTCAAAACCTAAATTAACCCGACTTAAAATAAAACCCGACTTGAAATGAACTTGATCTGAAGTCTACTCGACTTGAACTTGCCAATTATCTGATTTTGACCGGAACCGTTTGAACCGGACTTGAAATGAAATTGACCTGAAACTTATCCGCACCTAACCCAATCGAGTCAAAACATCAAATCAACTTAAAATGGCTTGTATCTGATTTTATTCGACCTAACAATATCCAACTTAAAATTTATCTGATTAATTATTTTTACGTCCCTAGTATCAAGTTCCTCCAAATTCAACCACACTGTTGTGGACAAACATGTTGCCAAAAAGGAACCCTCGATGTACATATTCATGGATCCAAACTATCCAAATAGAGTTGTGTTGAAGTGATAATACATGGGTTGAACTGAAAAAAAAACAACTATTTCTTATAGTATTAAAAATTTAAATTTTAAATTGTTTATCCTAAATATTATATTCTACAAATAATATTCTAAAAGATAAATTATACAGATGATTATTCAATTATAGGGTTAAAGTCGATTTGATTATTATACATTTAATTTTGATAAATTTTGTATTCAGTCTCGGTTCCACCCGAATTAATATCAAATAAAAATCTATTGGATTTTACCGGTTTGGAACCGGGACCGGTTAATCGGGTTTTTTGCCCACCCCTACGGAGAAGTGTTTCAAAGAGAAGAAAAGAGACTACACCAAATGCAAGGATAAGTTTGAAGGTTTCAAGTCTTCACCGAAACCCTTGATGCCTATAAGATTGAGGAGTAGTTCATTGACTGATGTCTAAAATGGACACACTGTTATAATGTTTCTTTTATTTCAGATTGTTGTTTCAAAGGTTTGTCAAGAAAGGAAGTAATGGGGTTTGTTAATGAATAGGGATTCTAATGTACAACAAAATTTATGGTTCAAATGTAACAGGAATCACAATGTTCATGGAATTACAGAAGCTGGGTTTATCATTTATCAACCAGAAATGATTGAAAGGGTTAATCACAGGAGATGGACTGTGGGGGGTTGAGTTAGCCCTCTTTTGATATATTTATTCCTGGTTGGAATATGTTGTTCACTCAGTGTTTCTTGTTGTTCTGTCTACAAAAAAGACATCTTCAATCCAAGCAACAATGTTGAAGGCTAGACCTTCTAACACTCTTGAATAACTCTCCAGTATCGCTTGCCCCACATCCTGCAAAACCCAGAATTTCCATTCATTTCTTATCGTTATAGGTCAAGAAGCTTGGATGTTATGGAGGAAAGCAATTTAGAGGAAGTACCAGTTTTGATCACTTACCCTATTGTATTGAATCTTGCAGGTGTCTAAAGACGTTTGTGAAAGTTCAGGATATCTTTGCTTCAAGGCAAATAGCAAACTCTCTGCTCTTTCGGCCAATATATGGTTTTTGTCGTTTCGGTCGACATCGGACATTAGGTCTTTCATCATGCTCCATGATGATTTTGAATGGCTTATGCATGCTTTACGTCTCCATGTATACATCGAAGCTTCCACGCGGTCTGCTAGCTCGAGTGCTTCGTGTTCGGATGATATATTGAGACAATCGAGCAGATATTCAGGGGAGAATTTATCTGCTGAATACATGAAGCGGTAAATTGCATCTCCAATACTGGCTCTCCCACTCTGTAGATGAGAGGAAAAGAGGGTTAGAGATTGAACCGGAACTTACAACCGAGCATCGATCAACTTTCAGAAGTGATTGCACGAACGAATTGAGCCAAGTTATGGGCTCAATATGAAGGACTAACCTTTGGAAGGGATGCCATGTATGTGTCTGGGATTTCCATCTCAGAAAGAACACTACTGTTGATAGACATAGCCGCCTTGTGAATTTGATTAGCACATTCCCGTTTGTGTCGCAAGTGCTTCCTTGCTTTCTCAGAGAGACCACTTGGAGGTATACATGGCACCGGCACCCACCATTTCTCGTCGTTTCTCTGAACAACTCTCCGAAACGAGCCTGTTCGGGTCGAATTTGATGACATACTCCCTTGCTCCGCGTACCAGAATTCTCTATCCTGGAAGCTATCAAGTATTTCCTGTTAATTGGACATGAGCTGTGAGATATAAGCTTTTCAAGTATAATAAAAGACAATTTTTTTCTCACATAGAGCTTGTCTTACAATGAGCATTGCGTCCAACTTTCTCAATGCTGGAAGATTTATGTAAATATCTGATCTCGGTCTGCTTTCCATTATCTAAAAAGGTAAAAAAAAACATCATGTTAAAACAAGAAAAAAAATGACAAACTCCATCAAAAGAAAGCTTCTGGTTTGGACTATGAAACCTTACCTCAACAGCTGTTCCATTACGCAAATCCTGTGACTTGGTGGGAGCAAATTCTACAATGTAATCACAAACAGATAAAAGACACTCCATTTCTCTTTTCCAAAGTGCCTTCTTTTCAGGGTTCACAGGCTCCAACCTCAAATTTTGCCCAAATACAGTCGCTGCAGTGATTAAGATTCAACACAAAACTAACTAAGAAAGTTCATAGATTCAAACGACAACTAAAAAAACAGCCATGTGTCTGTCTGAAATATATATACTTTATGTACCATAAAGATTGGTTATGGCATTTGAGATAGTAACAGCTGTGCAGACTCCCTTTCCACTTCCTGACATGTCTTCTCCAAGTAAAAGTTTTGCAAATCTTTCCTTCATCATTTCAAGTTCTATCGAACATAATTTACACCCATTAGCATGAAAACAACAACAACAACATATATTTAGCATGAAAGACAGCTTTGCCAAATGTTGTTACCTAAATCCAATGATTCTAATTCATCAAGCTTTTCATCAACATTGCTTTTGCTCTGCTTTGTTCCAAGCCTTGTAAGAACAGTTAATTTCTGATCCCCAATTCTTCTTGCTGGCCAATGCGAAGGTGAAGCTTCACTACAACAACTATGATCATCAACAGGCTCCGAAAACGCCGAGGTCCCCGAATAAGTCCGGCAATACAAGAAAGAATCACCGCTCATCGTCGAACACCCTGGAGTTTCTGTAATCGACTGATCATTTTGTTCAGTCGAACAAGGAGAAGGCTGATAACCAAGATCATAGTTTCCATCAATGTTTGATGAATTGTCCATTTGAGCTGCTGCTTTATCACTAATACTATATTCTCTGCAAATAATCATGGAATTTGGTCAGTGGGGCTCAAGATTTTAACACTTATAAATCATAATCAAAACAAACAGAACTGATGGGACTTTAAGACATGGTCCAAAATATGGACCCGGGGAAGAAAAAAAAGGCTTAAACTGTATAACTTCATTCAAAAGAAGAAAAAGAAGAGAAAAAGATCAGAATAAAAAGGAAATGACCATCTTTCATACAGAAACAAAAAAGCAAATGCTTGGTATCCTTAACAGTCAAAGGTCGTTTTCTCACCAAATTTGAACAAAAATGTTAGTCCAAGACAACTGTTTGATGATAAAGAAGCATTCTTTTCCAATAACTTACCTTTAAAGGGTACTGTAAATACAGAATTTGAATTCGGACACCGTTGAGATAGCTAGTAATCTGAGGAACGTTTAAAACAGTTCCCTCTTAAGCATATCTGCTGCCGTTGCAACCTTTTCTTTCCCAAAGAAACACTTTCTTTTTGCATTCCCATGCCACCATGATCATAAAAAAGGTATTTTTAGTTCTTGACCGTCTGATTGATGGGTTCTTTTTAGTTTTTCTGATGAAACAACAAAAACCCAGTTTCAAAATCTGAAGAAAAAAAAGTTGCAAAAGATTTTGGCTTCTTTTTGGTTGAAGAGTATTGTTTCCGTTTCTGATAGAACATGCAGAGTGTGCCTTAGTTGTAATATTACATTGAATATTTATGAAGACTTGCTTGGGGTTGGTTGTATTATATGGTTGCAAATTGAAAATACGTGATGAATATTTTATGGTTTGGTGGAAAAAGAATCTCAACTATTTTATTTTAGGATTAATTAATCAAGTGACCACTGAATTGTTTGAGTATATTTATTTTAATTATTGGATTAGGCAACTTATCGCTTAACTCATCAAATTTATTAAATTTATCTATTTTAACCATCACTATTAAAAGTAGGGGTGATCAAAACTCGACTCAACTCGAAAAAATCGAATAACTCGACTCGAGGCGAAATTACTCGACTCGAAATTTCATAGACTCGACTCAAAAAATTTCAAATAAAATTCGAGTTGTAAAATGGAAATTCGAATAACTCAAAATTTTTAGTAATTAAATGATTAATTTTTAAGTTTGATATGAGTCTATCAATTTTTTATGATATATATACATTGAGTGGGTGAGTCTATCAATTTTGTAGGGTTTAAACCTAATAAATCCAGACCGACTCGGGTCACACACCTAATTTTAGTGGGTGAGTCTCCTAGCAGGGATTTTCTGCGTACACAACGTCTCGGGCCTAAGACTTGTTTAAGCGGAACCAAGCTGCTTATCACTTGGATCACTTTAGATATGCTACTTGGTATGTTTTAATAGAAGTAATATAGTAAATACTAAAGAAAAAATAAAAATAATTAAGAGAAAATTCGAACCTGACCACTTTGGATATGCTACTTGATATGTATTATTAGAAGTAATATTGGATTGGAATGTTATCCGATCACAATGGTTATGGACATGTTTTTGTTTTTTCTTAAAAAAATTTAAGAGGTATATAAGTAAAATAATTGAATTTAATTATGTTAGATGACACCAAGGAAGAAAAAACAAGTGAGATTGGATAAAGTATAGATGGAGTCTTTGAAAAGCCTAGAAAGGAAAGGAAACGAGATTAGGTCGAGCTTATTCGAGCTTTACAGCAATTTTTTTTTCTTTGCCAAATTTTACTTTATTTTACAAACATGGTAACTTTCTATTTTGCCAGCATGTTTTAGAAACTTTTATTACTAGGGCCCCCAAGAAGTTGGCATGGTCGGAGGTTAGCTGGGAAATAAACAGCAAAGCACACAAAGTCTAATAATAATCCGTGGGGTATTTTAACCTTTGTTGAGTCAAACATGTTGGAAAAAACAATAGATTTAAAGAGGACAAACAAAGCAATAATTCAATGAGATGGACGTGCACTCCATTTCTTTGATCAAATAGAAACTTTTTGCAAAAATGGTGTGAAGTCTTATTTTTCCAAATTATTTAAAAATCTTGATATCATATAGATTTTCGGACCATAAGTCACAATCTTACATTAAATCACATGTAACTGTCTTGTTGTGTTGCTATTCCTCTTATTCTTAATCATCCTTGTGCTCCCTTTTGGAACTCTTCCGTTTAAAGACATGTAAATATACCCTCCATGGGAGGTTCCACAGATACCTGATGCAGCTGTAAATCGATCTTGATTCGTTAGGCTGCACGGCAAATTCTCGAATCTCGTTTTGCACTTCTTTCTGCAAATTTAAACAGATGGTTTTGAACTTCTTGGCAAGCCAACTAACCAGCTTATCTATGAATGGGAAATGTAAACTTGGGGTCTAAGTCTAACCAAACTCACATTAACAATGAATTTAAATCCAATCTTGATCTGTCCTTTGTAGGTATTATCTTCAAGCACTACATTGTAAGGAACCGGTCTCACTTCGAAAAATCCTTTGTCGATCCCCTCGGTAATAATTCCACCAAGATGAATTCTTGAGGTATAATGTATTCTGGTTAGTTTCCAAATGAGACTGGAGGTAACAAAATATTAGGGAGAAAGAAAGAAGCAAAAGAGATTACTTGGTTTCACCAACAAATTCATTGTCTTTGAAGAATTCCTTGTCCATGATCTTGAATTTGATATAAGTCATTTTTTCCCATTCGGATTGTGGAAAATCGAACTTGAATTTCTCATTCCACAGTACTTTCTCATGTTTTCCTGAATCATAAAGCACAAAACTTCACGTTTACAGGTCATGAATAGACTCTATAATTAGTAGAAAACTAACCTGGAGATGTTTTGCTTCTGTACTCTTTGGTTCCACATTGTAATATAACATAGTAGGCAGGTCTTCCTATAACCAAATGATCAAAACCAATCTTTTAAAAGTTTGAACAAAAAGCTGTTGAAAAAAACATGATAAAACAGGAAACATTTACCAAGAAGATTAGTGTGTCTAATGTCCTCAGCATTTACGACAAGAACTTCAAGGGTTCCTACTTCCATGAGTGAGATAATCTGCAGATAGAACAGGGCAAAACTTGGTTTCTGTAATGAAGGGAGCAAGGCTGCAATAGAGTGATCAATATGCAGGATTTATTTGTGATTAAGTTGAAAAAGTTAATGCAGTCAGTTTTAAAAGTTCAATTAATAACACATTTACTTCAATTTTAAAGTGCCAATTGGGGTAACTTCTAGCCATAAATTCTACACTTCAAACTCCCAAAGAAGAATCCAATAATAATCTAATTCTAGCATGGAAAATGTTTTGTATACTGAAACTGGACCAGTGTTATCAAGCTCATCAATATTAGTTTTTTATATCGAACAAGGTGTTGCTTGGTCTCAACTGTCAAGACAGATGAGACTAAGTTTAAAGATTAGTCTTCATTTAGTATGATAGTTTTCCTTCTAGATAGAGAGCAGCAGAGCAGCACAGTGTTTAGACTAGGGACAGATTGTGAAGTAACTTGGGAGTACATGCTTACTTAGTTAAGAAGCAATGGATATGGGCAAATTCTGATGCTTAAGGTTACCCTTGACAATTTGTAAAACCAAATGTACAACTTAAAGATAATGATTGTATCAGTTCAGTTTAATGGTTTTTGTTGTGGTCTCAATTCAGGCTTCTTAGGGAATGCTGGCACAAGAAACCGGATTGTCGACGGACGTTCGAAGAGATAATATTGCAGCTACAGGTAATCCAACAGAATTTTCAAAATGGGAGTGGAATGAAAACTTGGTGCAGCTGTGTTGTCTTGTAAGCCTTTAATTGTATGTCATCACTAGTAGAGTGTTATCCGAGCCATATGTGAGGCTTCCACTATAATCAATGTATGTTTGTTGCTCCTTTTTAACTGTGTTCTGTCATCAGAACCGGTATTTTGATTTTTTTTTCCACAGCAAAATCAATGTAGACAAGAATGCTGATCATCACTTTGTTCTGTCTTTTTACTTTTCAACTTGATCACACCGCAAAATTTGAAACAAAAACATAATTCAATTCACAACCTCACAAAAACATAAAATTAACACAAATTTTAGATTGAATTCCCAAATGTTTCATTAAGTTTTGATACAGAAACTGCAAAGGTTGTGAACAGCCTTTTTTTCCCAATCAATGTGGCGGGGAAGAAATTGTTACATAAACGTAAACAATAGATCAAACCCAACAAAGAATGAAAGAACTCTCACATGCACTAGTAAAGGGGGAAAACACCATAATAAAATAGGCAAAGGAATCAATGTCTACACTTTCTCTTGCTCTTACCTGGGACAACAATTGCTTTTCTACTGTTGAGTTACAGAATGAGTGAACACTTGGTTACACGGTTGTTGCAGACTCCCGAGACCGATGCCACGTAATTGTCTTCACAAACAAAGCAAAGCACTGCAATTACGAGACTCATGATCCACACGGAGCTGTTTACCTTTTTCCAGCCACTGAGCTTCTCTTTGCTTCGAGAGTTGCACCCTCCTTGAGGGCTGTTTGAGACTCGTTCTCCATCCCGAGAGCAGCAAGTGCAGTAGCCTGAAGATAGGAAGCTATGTGCCATACTGGGGAAATCACTTGGGATTGCATGGCATCATTCAGGGCTTCTTGAGGCATGTCATTAATGAGATAACACAAGCTACGCCGTGCAAAAATAGTTGGAGAAACCATGGTACCGACATCAATAAACTGTGAATTTATACAGAAACTGTCAGTGTGTTTCTACTATGACACCCATCACGAATACTGAGAAAACACTCCAGCCCAAAACTATCACGAGCAGTGTTATTACAAATGCATTCTTTAAGATATGTATTCAACATATCAAGTTGACAGAGAATGGAAAAAGAAGCATCCCATCCACAAATGAAGTTTGTGGAAACTGGAATCCACAAGAAGATATTTGAAAGGAAAGTTAGCATAGATAATATTAATGAAGTTACAACTAATGTTCTTTAAATTGACTGAACATAACCTGAGTGTAGAACTCAATAGCTTCTTTAAAATCTTTCTGCCTGAAAGCAGCATCACCCTTTTTCTTTGAATTCAAAGTTTCCTGCATTTGGTCAGTCCACATTTGGAAGGAGAGCTGCAGGTAAACACAACAAATGTTTCAGAAACAATGGACAAGTACTTGGCATGTTAGGCAGAAACCAAACAAGCACATAGATTCCCAGGTATTTGCAAGTTTTGGAAATTTAGATTGAAGTAAATATAAAAAAAGAACTTTAATTATAACATAGAATGTAGCAAACAAGAAATTGCTATTACAATTAGAAGTGTGTTGGGAGAGAGAGAGAGGGAGGTACAATAACACAAACCTCATTTACCACTCCTTCGTCATCTTTGTAGCCAAGATTCTCTAAGATCTCATGTATAGCAGTCAAATCCCCTCTTGAGCAAGCCTCCCCAACAGGGGATAGAGGAGCGAAGGAAGCACTGTTTGGAATGCCCATTAATACATGTGAAGGGACCTACACAGGAAAGGAAACGAGAACTCAGTGAACTGCTGTCCCTTTTTAGTAGTGCATGGACCTTCATGAAAAGAAGATTCCTTATTGAACTTCAATGTTATTCCTCATCATCTGGGTCAAAAAAAATGTAATATATTTCCTCTTGACAGGAATAAGGAAAGAAAACTTACCTCAGTTTCCTTCTGAAGGGGTGTCAAAGCAGTGACTAAAGATTTAGGATTTGGTCGCTCTCTGGGTTCATATTGCAAACATCTAGAGGCCAAGCGAACTAGCTCGGTTCCATCATTATCAGAAAATTGTCCTTCCAAGCAGGAATCAGTCAACATCTGAAGATTTCTGTCTCGTATCAAGTCAAGTGCCTGGCAGAAATTACTTGGGCATTAGCAGATGCAACAATTCTTAACATGTCAATGTCATGACAACCTCATTAAGGATGAACATGCTAAAGTGTTCAAATGAGGAATGAAACAAATCCAATGATTATCTTCAAAAAACAAGCAACTTACATGGCTGGGAGGGATATGTTTTCCACTGAGAAGATCGAGAAGAAGAGTGCCAAAGCTATATATTACACTTTCTGGTGTTACTCTTCCTACATAAAAAAGGTAAGGCATTTGAAATGCGTTCTTGATTAGAATGTATCAAGTATGAAAGACTATGAAAGATAAATGTGCAAGCAAGTTTGACATTTTAATCAACACTTAAAAGTTATGATGGAATGATATCATAGTGTTGATCAAAATTTCCGTGCTGAATATGGAGACATAGCTAGAACATTATTCACTGTTATTCAATAACATCAAAACCAAATTCAGTGTAAAAATATCCATATTGTAAATACCAGTCCTCAAATACTCAGGAGGAGTAAATGCCAAATTTGTACTGTAACTTTTTCCATCTCTACTGTTCTTCATCAAGCCAAAGGTTGAAAGTCTCGGATCTCCGTCCTGCAAGAATTCTAACATATAAATTGAGCAATAAAAAAGTATAAGATAGCCAGATAACAAATTAATACCTCATCGAATAGAACCCTGTAAGCATTGAGATCGTGGTATAATGCACGCCCTTTGTTTGTGCAGTATTCTAAAGCTTGTGCAAGATAGAATACGACCCTTAATCGCATGGCCCATTTCATTGGTTGTGATTCCCCTGAATTAATAAAGTAAGAAAATTACTCCAGACACTTCAATTTTGGGACTAAGAAACATAATTTCAAACCCATGGTGAATACACCAAAGCCAGATTACCCTAAAAATGCAATAGCTAATAATTAACTTTGCTTCAGTTAATCCTGTCTTTCTTTGATAAAAATCAATGTGATCTTTATAAAGCTCTTCTTTATACTGAAATTCAATGGGATCCATGGAAGCATTTTCCCAACAGGACTAACAATAAAATTACCAACATAAGGATTATAAGCCGTACAATGAAAAAGGTGTTTGGCGAGTGTCTCATTGGGCATGTACTCTGCAACAAGCAACCTTTCATCACCTTCACAACAACAGCCAATCAAATTCGCCAATCTATTGTTGCGTAGCTGACCAACTGATCTTGCTTCCTCCTACAGATGCGAATAAAATAGCCCCAAGTTACAATCACAGAAAAAAATGAAAGCAAAGCTTAGCTAAGTGCAGGATTCATTAATTATTTACCATAAATTGTCGCGAATCTGGCCAAGCCATTCTATTGAAACGTTTAACAGCAATTCTCCTATGATTCTCTAACTTCCCTCTATAAACAACATTGGGAGCCTTTTCCCCATGCTCAGAAACAATATTCTCGACTGCAAATCCAGATGTTGCATTCTTGAGTTGCTCCAACGTGAATTCCCGAAACACAGGCAACTGATCAACCTCACTACTCTCCTCATTCTCTACAACAAGTTAAAACGTTATAGCTAATCATTCTGATTCTCAGCAACCACGAATAAAAAAAGAACTGCCAAAGAAAAATTCCATAACAATAATAATACCCACCAACATCAGGGGCTTCTAACACTGCTGCTTTGAACTGTGAATCCCAGCAACATGGAGTTAGCTTAGAGCACTGACACCCCATCTCAGTTACTTAAAAAACCAGAAAGAAAAATAACAAGTAGTTAAATTTCAAGAGTTGAATAGTTAATCGAAAAGCTGAAATGGAACTGTATTCACTACTTTATGGCAACCCAAAAACAACAACAACAATAATAAATAAGGGGTAGATTTTCAGGGTATTTAAAAGCAGGAACAAAAAATGAAAAAATCCGATTAAATACGAGAAATAACTCAATACTAACTTTCCAAAAATAGGAGTAATAAACGATATAATGAGCAACCAAACAAGAGAGCGAGCGAGCGAGAGAGGAATTACATTTAACACACCAAAAAAGAAGCAGCGGTTCGTCTTCTTTTCTCCGAGTCAACTCAGTTTCAGTGGACGCTTTCCTTCCGATTTTGATCCTTGTTTAGATCTAATCAAAACTCACGCTTTTACAAGATGATCCACCCCATCTTTTTCCCGTCCCCACTGGTTTCAAATCACAATCAAATCCAACGTATTTCAGCTTCCTTTTCTTCTTCCTCCCTATATCTCCTCGATCCGATTACTATTTGTAGTACGAATGAAAATCGTGAATTATTGAGTCAATTGAAGAATCAAATCTCGATCGAGGACATGAGGAATATACGAAAAATCTGAGAATGTTGATTGATAAAAATATGGAGAAGAGATGGGGAGATCAGATTCATGAACAGGAAAAAAATTACTTACTTTTTTGTTTCATAATTAATCCTAGTATTTTACCGACATGTCATAAATTTCTATTCAGATTCTTCTGTTTATTACTTTATTAACTGATGTGTTGGAATAATCATTGACTTGTAGATGTTGGCTTTAAAAATAGAATTTTTTTTCAGGAAAAAATGTAAATTTGCACCGGTCTGCTTATCTTACATATATATAGATTATGTAAGATCCACATGGAGATGGTATGGGCCTATGTTATTAATTAGTTTAAGGTTAATTAAACGCATAAAGATAATTTTAAATTTTAATATTTATAATTTTTATTATTTTAATTTTTTAGATAAATTTAGCTTTTAATTTATATTTTTTATAAATATCTTATTTTTTAACTAGCATATTAATTGGATCGTTAAAAGTTTAGCGATGATGACATATTATATGCATATGATAACATATTTTAAATGACATGTCATCTAACCTATCAAATAGATATATAAAATTTATTGAAATTTTTTACTGTTAAAATATATATATATATATATATATATATATATTGGATTTTAATGATCATATTGGGCTTTAAATTTTATAAAGTTAAAGTTCAATGTCTATATGCATTTTCTGTAGAGTGAGTTATATTCTTTTTTAAGTAACATATTAAGTTTCATTTTTATATGTAGAATTTATTGACAAGAGAGAATATAATTTAATGATAAGTGTGCATGCCACTAAAAGTAGTTTAAAATATAAGTAGAGATGGGTATAAAGTATAAGTAGAGATGGGTATACAGACATTAAACATGGCTCCTGATGTAAGAGCTATAGTGTAACGACCCGGATTCGGATCCGAGTGTCGGGTTAACCCGAGAGGTTTGGGCTTTGGTTTTGGGCCCCGGGTTTGAGTAGTTTGGGCCTTGTGGGCCTTAGGTTGTTGGGTTTTATGTTGGGCTTGGTTTGGAGGGACATTTTGGTAAATGTCTAAATGGGAAGACAAGAGAGGTTGGGGGATGTTATTTTCTCTGCAGAGGGTGACCTCATTTCCTCTTTTTCTTTCATCCTCCCTTCACCATCTTTGTGAGAAGAGAAGTGTTAAAGGTGAGATCTTTGAGAGTTTGTTTAGAAAACTCGTTTTAGAGAAAGAAGGAAGGTTTTTAGGCTTAAGGAGATCTACAAAACAAGGTAAGTAAGTGTTTGGTTGGTGAAGAAAAGGGTTTTAGTGGAGGTTTAAGGGTGAGTTTGGGAATGAGTTTTTGAGGGAGTTAATCTTGGTTTTTCTAGTGTTTTAGACCCTAAGAATCTTCTCCTTAGTGTCTAATTCACTACTCATCTTTCAACTTGTAGAGAAACAAGTGGGAGAGCCATCATCAAGCTTTGGAGCTCGGGTTTGTGGCTTTGTTGTTGTTTTTGCTTAAGGTTGGTACTCCCAACTCGTTCTTTACATCTTGCATACCATGGTAGATTGCATAGCATATGGAATCATGTATGTATGCTTGATTTTGCTTGTTTTAAGCTTGACATGCTTTAATGGTGGATTTTGGTTTTGGATGTTAAATAAGTTGGAACTGATGTTAAAATGCCTTAATCACCTCTAGAAATGTTTAGGAACACTTTAGAACTGATTTGATCAAGTTCGGAATGAATCCTAGAAATTTTCTAAGTGCAGACCTGTATTTCGTGCAGGGGGTATCGATACTCGGGCTATCGGTATCGATACCCATGAGTGAAATTTGGCTCTGTGGACAGGGGTATCGAACCATGGTTCGATACCGGGACCTCCAGTGGCATAATGGCATCGATGCCAGCATCGATGCTGGAGGGTCCCCTTTTGTCGACTTTGAATTTGGTATCGATACCCATGGTTCGATGCTTTCTTTGGATGGGTATCGAGGCAGGGTGGTTCGATACCCTACATAAGGGTATCGATACCCCTGTAAGAACTTGACAAGATAAGCTTCGTTTGAGGTCCGATAAGTGAATTAAAGGGTATATTGAATCTTATTAATAATGAAATGAATTGTTAACATGAATTTGATGATTATAACCCGAAAGACTATGTTATGTTAAGTCTTGATATGTTTGGTTGTGAGGATCCTAGGTGGATCGTTTGTGTTGTCTGAGTCATTGTTTGATGGAAATCCGGATATCCATAAGTGTTGTAACACGTGGAAGGCCATCCGATGTAACATGCCGGATGATGTTTTGAAGACTTTTATTCCGAGTGTTGGGCGGCCTCACTCGAAGATGTTCGATGTAACATTCCGAGCATGGGGTTGGTTGGGCGGCCTCCACCCTTTTCCGAACGTTGGGCGGCCTCGTTCGAAGATGTCCGATGTAACATTCCGGGCATAGGATTTGAGGGCGGCCTCAATCCTGACTGTAGGATCCCGATGCTGTGTGGACGTGGGCCTCACTCTTGTGTGTTATTTTGCGATATGATATGCATATGCTGTGTGCGATATTATGCTTTGATTATGCCATGTGGTAGGCAAGCATGCTAGATCATCATACCATGCACGATATTTTATATGTTATGTTTTACTGCTTATGAAATGCATGATGTTGGCCGAGTTCGGCGTATCCACTGAGCTTTCGTAGCTCAACGTTCAAAATATGTTTTCGTGCATAGGTTAGGTGAAGCCGGTTCGTGGAGCACCATCAAGGTTCGGATTTCAGCATCGATCGTGTTGTCAGAGTACATGTATTAGATTTAGTGGGCTTGTACTATGTCGAACCCTATGTAATGTAACTCTGTTTATTTTAATTTGGGTCGAATGTTTTAATGGTTTGTAATATTTTGGAGCTCCGTTTACTTTATTCTATTTGGGCTTGTGTTTTTAATTTAAATGGATTTTATGAAATCGTCTTTGGACTTGAATTTGATTTTATTTGTTGGGCTTGAAAGGAAATTTTGGATTACAGGTTTTGGGCCGGAGGCCCAATGTGACATCCGGGTCGGGTGTTACATTTAGTGGTATCAGAGCTTAGGTTGAGTCGGTTCTAGAAAGTCCCCGGGGGAGTCTAATGTGTTAGATAGGTGTTAGACAAGTACATGCCCACGAGTCGATATCGTACTTTCTTTAAAGTTGAAATTTTGATGGTGTACTCTTGTTTGTTGTTGTTGTTGTTGTTCGTGCAGAGGTGGCTAGTATGCCGAGACGTGTGCGGGATCAGGAGGAAAGCCGGGGTTCTCGTGGTGGAGACTCCGACTATGAGTACGAGCCCGATGAGGAGGTGCCATTGGATGATTCAGTTGGTCAAGGGGCCAACTACTTTGCTCAATTAAACCGTACTCTACGCAGGATAGTGAGAGCTATACCGAGGCCATCTTCTACGCCTCGTGAGGCACCGGTTGAGAGGGTGCGAAGACAGAGAGATGTGGACTTCTTTGGCAAGGGACAAGACAATCCCATACAGGCTGATCAGTGGTTGCATGACACCAGGTGGATAATGAGACAGATGAGGCTGAGGTTAGAGGATAAGTTGTCCTGTGTGTTGTCGCTTCTGAAAGGCAACGCGAGAGAGTGGTGGGAGACAGTCGAGCAAGGTTGGTATCCTCATCGTCCTAAGTGGGAGGACTTCCTTGAGGAGTTTGAGAGCAAGTATGTGGGCGAGACTCACATCGACACCTTGAGGGAGCGGTTTACCCATCTTGTTCAGGGGAACCGTTCAGTCTTTGCTTATGAGCAGGAGTTTCTTCAGTTGAGCCGTTATGTACCAGAGCTTGTTGCTACAGAGAAGATGAGATGCAAGAGGTTCTTGAGGGGTTTGAGGAAGGAGATCCAGACTTATCTCACTGCTGCACCGCCTAAGGTGTTTTCCGAGTTGGCTGCTAGTGCCAAGTCGTTGGAGCAGGTTCAGGGTTTGACTTATGGGCCGTCTGTTGGCCAGGGAGTCACCGGTGGAGCTAACCAGAGTCATGCGGGTAACTCTCAGTCTCAGTCAAGTAGGAGTAAGAGTCGTTGGAACCAGAGTAGAGGAGCAGCGAATCAGGGTTCGAGGTCGAACCAGAGGTCCGAGTCAGTGGGACGTAGGAGGCAGTCTTTGTCTTCTTTTGTTGGGGGCCTAGAGAGTTTACAGAGGAGTGTCAGTGTTCAGACTTGTAGACGTTGTGGTCGGACCCACCGAGGAGAGTGTTGGGGCAATGCTAGAGCTTGCTTTCAGTGTGGGTCATCAGATCATCTTGTGAAGGACTGTCCCGAGGTTGTGACATCACCACCAGGTCAGGCAGAGAGGACCGTGTTTCAGGCTCAGAGGGGTCGTGGGTTCTCACGTGGCGGAGCTAGCCACGCATCAGGAGGCACATTTTAGTCCACTGCTAGAGCACCGACACGACAGTATGCGGTGAGGGTACAGGAGGACTGTGTCGCGACAGATGTGATCTCAGGTACGTTCAGTTTGTTCTCTGTTCCTATAGTTTCTCTTGTGGACTCGGGATCTACCCACTCGTATATCCATAGTGGGATATCGGAGCAGTGGGGGTTACCAGCGGAGGATCTTGAGGTAGGAGTCTGTGTGACCAGTCCGTTGGGGTTAGATGTGTTAGTGGATAAGGTTTATCGGAGGTGTCCGATCGAGGTACAAGGATCTATCTTTCCGGCCGACCTCATGGTTTTGCCGTTTCAGGAGTTCGACGCAATCCTTGGTATGGATTGGTTGTTTGAGCATGATGCGAGTTTGGGGTGCTGATCTAAGAGTTTGAAGCTTCGAGTAGCGGATGGTTCTAAGCTTGTTGTGAGGGGTGAGAGAAACCCGTGTTTAGCGAATGTTGTTTCAGCTTTGTCAGCTCAGAGGTTGATCCAGCAGGGTTGTGAGGCTTTCTTAGCTCACGTCGTAGATGTAAGTGTTGAGAGTCCAGCTTTAGAGAGTTTGAGGACAGTTTGTGAGTACCCAGATGTGTTTCCGGAGGAGTTGCCCGGTTTACCTCCCGATCGTGAGTTAGAGTTCCGGATAGAGGTGTTTCCAGGTACAACACCGGTGTCTATAGCACCTTATCGTATGGCACCGGCGGAGATGAGAGAGTTGAAACAGCAGATCCAAGAGTTGTTTGAGAGGGGTTTTATCCGACCGAGTGTGTCACCATGGGGAGCACCGGTTTTGTTTGTGAAGAAGAAGGATGGATCGATGAGGATGTGCATCAACTACCGTCAACTCAACAAGGTCACGATCAAGAACCGTTACCCTTTGCCTAGGATCGATGACCTGTTTGATCAGTTGAGGGGCGCTCGTGTGTTTTCTAAGATAGATCTAAGGTCAGGGTACTACCAGTTGAAGGTGGTGGAAGAGGATGTCCAAAAGACCGTTTTTAGGACGCGGTACGGGCATTATGAGTTCTTAGTGATGCCGTTTGGGCTCACGAATGCACCTGCAGCTTTTATGGACTTGATGAACCGGATCTTTCAGCCGTATCTAGATCAGTTTGTGGTTGTGTTCATCGATGACATCTTGGTGTATTCACGCTCGGTGGAGGAGCATGACTATCACCTTAGAGTGGTTCTTCAGGTTTTGAGGGATAGACGCCTGTACGCGAAGTTCAGTAAGTGTGAGTTCTGGTTGTCTGAGGTGGCGTTTCTTGGCCACATAGTTGCAACGGATGGAATCCGAGTTGATCCTCAGAAAATCTAAGCTGTGGTGGAGTGGAAACCACCAAGGAATGTATCGGAAGTCCGTAGTTTTCTTGGGCTTGCCGGATACTATAGGAGGTTTGTTAAGGGTTTTTCGATCATAGCGGCACCTTTGACCAAGTTGCTTCAGAAAGGTGTTCCGTTTGTGTGGAGCGAAAGGAGACAACAAGTTTTGAGCAGCTTAAGGCTTATCTGACAGAGGCTCCGGTCTTGACGCAACCGGAACCGGGAAATGATTATGTGGTGTTTAGTGATGCTTCCTTGAATGGGTTAGGTTGTGTGCTTATGCAAGAGGGTAAGGTGGTTGCTTATGCCTCGAGACAGTTGAAACCCCATGAGAGGAACTATCCTATACATGATCTTGAGCTTGCAGCAGTTATCTTCGCTTTGAAGATATGGAGGCATTATCTCTACGGGGAGAAATGCTACATCTACACCGACCACAAGAGTTTAAAGTATCTGCTTACCCAGAAAGAGTTGAATCTGAGACAGCGTCGGTGGATCGAGTTGTTAAAGGACTATGACTGTGTCATAGAGTATCATCCCAGCAAGGCGAATATGGTCGCCGATGCCTTGAGTCGGAAGTCCATGTCGGACTTGAGAGCTTTGTTTGCTCGATTGAGGATGACCGATGATGGGGGTCTTTTGGCGGAGTTGCGTGTGGACCCCACACTTGTGCAAGAGATAAAGAGAGCATATGTGTTAGACGAGGAGTTGGTTGCTCGGTTAGAGGCTGTTCAGAGAGGTGAGTTGTCAGACTTTGAGGTACGAGACGGAGGGTTCTTGTACTTTCAAGGTCGGTTGTGTGTGCCAGCTTTAGAGGATTTGAGGGATCGTATCTTGAGAGAAGATCACCGTAGTCCGTTTTCTGTTCATCCGGGTAGCAACAAGATGTATCAGGATCTTCGTCCTTTCTTTTGATGGTCGTGCATGAAAAGAGATGTGTCAGAGTTTGTGACCAGGTGTCTAGCGTGTCAGCAGGTGAAAGCGGAACATCAGGTTCCTTCAGGTTTGCTTCAGCCTATCTAGATTCCACAGTGGAAGTGGGATCGAGTGACCATGGATTTTGTCACCGGGTTACCGATGACGTTGAGGAAGCATGATGCTATATGAGTTATAGTTGACCGATTGACCAAGTCGGCTCACTTTTTACCGGTAAGGATGGACTACAGTTTGGAAAAGTTGGCCCAGTTGTACATAAAGGAGATCGTGAGGCTACATGGTGTACCTTCATCGATTATATCAGATAGGGATCTGAGGTTCACGGCGAGGTTCTAAAGGTCTATCCACGAGGCTTTAGATACCATGTTGCACTCTAGTACAACTTTTCATCCTCAGACCGATGGACAGTCTGAGAGAGTTATCCAGATCTTGGAGGACATGCTTCGGTGTTGTGCCGTGGACTTTGCTCGCAGTTGGGAGGAGCAGTTACCGTTGGTAGAGTTTGCTTACAACAACAATTATCAGTCAAGCATCAAGATGGCTCCTTTTGAGGCCTTGTACGGGCGTAGGTGTAGGACACCTTTGTGTTGGACAGAGCTTAATGAGAGGAAGATAGTGGGTTCAGAGCTTGTTAAGGAAACCGAAGAAAAAGTTCAGATCATCAGAGAGAGGTTGCAAGCAGCTTTTGATAGGCAGAAGGCTTATACGGATAAGAAGCGTAAGCACATCGAGTATGAGCTTGGTGAGAAAGTGTTTCTCAAGGTATCTCTGTGGAAAGGGATCATCCGGTTTGGTCGTAAAGGGAAGTTAAGTCCAAGGTACATAGGGCCTTACGAGGTTCTTCAGAGGGTTGGACCGGTAGCTTATCGGCTAGCTTTGCCTCCGGAGTTGGCACGTATACACGATGTGTTCCACGTGTCCATGTTGAGACGTTACCGTTCCGATCCATTACATGTGGTTCAGCTTGAAGAAATAGAAGTCAATGCAGATTTGACTTATGAGGAAAGACCTATAGGGATCTTGGATAGAGGAGTTAAGGAGCTTCGGAACAAGTGCATACCTTTGGTAAAGGTTTTGTGGAGGAACCATGGAATTGAAGAAGCAACGTGGGAAGCGGAGAAGGACATGAGAGCTCAATACCCTCATCTCTTCCTAACAGGTAAATTTCGAGAACGAAAATTTCTTTAAGGAGGGGAGAGTTGTAACGACCCGGATTCGGATCCGAGTGTCGGGTTAACCCGAGAGGTTTGGGCTTTGGTTTTGGGCCCCGGGTTTGAGTAGTTTGGGCCTTGTGGGCCTTAGGTTGTTGGGTTTTATGTTGGGCTTGGTTTGGAGGGACATTTTGGTAAATATCTAAATGGGAAGACAAGAGAGGTTGGGGGATGTTATTTTCTCTGCAGAGGGTGACCTCATTTCCTTTTTTTCTTTCATCCTCCCTTCACCATCTTTGTGAGAAGAGAAGTGTTAAGGGTGACATCTTTGAGAGTTTGTTTAGAAAACTCGTTTTAGAGAAAGAAGGAAGGTTTTTAGGCTTAAGGAGATCTACAAAACAAGGTAAGTAAGTGTTTGGTTGGTGAAGAAAAGGGTTTTAGTGGAGGTTTAAGGGTGAGTTTGGGAATGAGTTTTTGAGGGAGTTAATCTTGGTTTTTCTAGTGTTTTAGACCCTAAGAATCTTCTCCTTAGTGTCTAATTCACTGCTCATCTTTCAACTTGTAGAGAAACAAGTGGGAGAGCCATCATCAAGCTTTGGAGGAAGAAAAGCTTGAAGTGGTTTGGAGCTCGGGTTTGTGGCTTTGTTGCTGTTTTTGCTTAAGGTTGGTACTCCCAACTCGTTCTTTACATCTTGCATACCATGGTAGATTGCATAGCATATGGAATCATGTATGTATGCTTGATTTTGCTTGTTTTAAGCTTGACATGCTTTAATGGTGGATTTTGGTTTTGGATGTTAAATAAGTTGGAACTGATGTTAAAATGCCTTAATCACCTCTAGAAATGTTTAGGAACACTTTAGAACTGATTTGGTCAAGTTCGGAATGAATCCTAGAAATTTTCTAAGTGCAGACCTGCATTTCGTGTAGGGGGTATCGATACTCGGGCTATCGGTATCGATACCCATGAGTGAAATTTGGCTCTGTGGACAGGGGTATCGAACCATGGTTCGATACCGGGACCTCCAGTGGCATAATGGCATCGATGCCAGCATCGATGCTGGAGGGTCCCCTTTTGTCGACTTTGAATTTGGTATCGATACCCATGGTTCGATGCTTTCTTTGGATGGGTATTGAGGCAGGGTGGTTCGATACCCTACATAAGGGTATCGATACCCCTGTAAGAACTTGACAAGATAAGCTTCGTTTGAGGTCCGATAAGTGAATTAAAGGGTATATTGAATCTTATTAATAATGAAATGAATTGTTAACATGAATTTGATGATTATAACCCGAAAGACTATGTTATGTTAAGTCTTGATATGTTTGGTTGTGAGGATCCTAGGTGGATCGTTTGTGTTGTCTGAGTCATTGTTTGATGGAAATCCGGATATCCATAAGTGTTGTAACACGTGGAAGGCCATCCGATGTAACATGCCGGATGATGTTTTGAAGACTTTTATTCCGAGTGTTGGGCGGCCTCACTCGAAGATGTTCGATGTAACATTCCGAGCATGGGGTTGGTTGGGCGGCCTCCACCCTTTTCCGAACGTTGGGCGGCCTCGTTCGAAGATGTCCGATGTAACATTCCGGGCATAGGATTTGAGGGCGGCCTCAATCCTGACTGTAGGATCCCGATGCTGTGTGGACGTGGGCCTCACTCTTGTGTGTTATTTTGCGATATGATATGCATATGCTGTGTGCGATATTATGCTTTGATTATGCCATGTGGTAGGCAAGCATGCTAGATCATCATACCATGCACGATATTTTATATGTTATGTTTTACTGCTTATGAAATGCATGATGTTGGCCGAGTTCGGCGTATCCACTGAGCTTTCGTAGCTCAACGTTCAAAATATGTTTTCGTGCATAGGTTAGGTGAAGCCGGTTCGTGGAGCACCATCAAGGTTCGGATTTCAGCATCGATCGTGTTGTCAGAGTACATGTATTAGATTTAGTGGGCTTGTACTATGTCGAACCCTATGTAATGTAACTCTGTTTATTTTAATTTGGGTCGAATGTTTTAATGGTTTGTAATATTTTGGAGCTCCGTTTACTTTATTCTATTTGGGCTTGTGTTTTTAATTTAAATGGATTTTATGAAATCGTCTTTGGACTTGAATTTGATTTTATTTGTTGGGCTTGAAAGGAAATTTTGGATTACAGGTTTTGGGCCGGAGGCCCAATGTGACATCCGGGTCGGGTGTTACATTTAGTGGTATCAGAGCTTAGGTTGAGTCGGTTCTAGAAAGTCCCCGGGGGAGTCTAATGTGTTAGATAGGTGTTAGACAAGTACATGCCCACGAGTCGATATCGTACTTTCTTTAAAGTTGAAATTTTGATGGTGTACTCTTGTTTGTTGTTGTTGTTGTTGTTCGTGCAGAGGTGGCTAGTATGCCGAGACGTGTGCGGGATCAGGAGGAAAGTCGGGGTTCTCGTGGTGGAGACTCCGACTATGAGTACGAGCCCGATGAGGAGGTGCCATTGGATGATTCAGTTGGTCAAGGGGCCAACTACTTTGCTCAATTAAACCGTACTCTACGCAGGATAGTGAGAGCTATACCGAGGCCATCTTCTACGCCTCGTGAGGCACCGGTTGAGAGGGTGCGAAGACAGAGAGATGTGGACTTCTTTGGCAAGGGACAAGACAATCCCATACAGGCTGATCAGTGGTTGCATGACACCAGGTGGATAATGAGACAGATGAGGCTGAGGTTAGAGGATAAGTTGTCCTGTGTGTTGTCGCTTCTGAAAGGCAACGCGAGAGAGTGGTGGGAGACAGTCGAGCAAGGTTGGTATCCTCATCGTCCTAAGTGGGAGGACTTCCTTGAGGAGTTTGAGAGCAAGTATGTGGGCGAGACTCACATCGACACCTTGAGGGAGCGGTTTACCCATCTTGTTCAGGGGAACCGTTCAGTCTTTGCTTATGAGCAGGAGTTTCTTCAGTTGAGCCGTTATGTACCAGAGCTTGTTGCTACAGAGAAGATGAGATGCAAGAGGTTCTTGAGGGGTTTGAGGAAGGAGATCCAGACTTATCTCACTGCTGCACCGCCTAAGGTGTTTTCCGAGTTGGCTGCTAGTGCCAAGTCGTTGGAGCAGGTTCAGGGTTTGACTTATGGGCCGTCTGTTGGCCAGGGAGTCACCGGTGGAGCTAACCAGAGTCATGCGGGTAACTCTCAGTCTCAGTCAAGTAGGAGTAAGAGTCGTTGGAACCAGAGTAGAGGAGCAGCGAATCAGGGTTCGAGGTCGAACCAGAGGTCCGAGTCAGTGGGACGTAGGAGGCAGTCTTTGTCTTCTTTTGTTGGGGGCCTAGAGAGTTTACAGAGGAGTGTCAGTGTTCAGACTTGTAGACGTTGTGGTCGGACCCACCGAGGAGAGTGTTGGGGCAATGCTAGAGCTTGCTTTCAGTGTGGGTCATCAGATCATCTTGTGAAGGACTGTCCCGAGGTTGTGACATCACCACCAGGTCAGGCAGAGAGGACCGTGTTTCAGGCTCAGAGGGGTCGTGGGTTCTCACGTGGCGGAGCTAGCCACGCATCAGGAGGCACATTTTAGTCCACTGCTAGAGCACCGACACGACAGTATGCGGTGAGGGTACAGGAGGACTGTGTCGCGACAGATGTGATCTCAGGTACGTTCAGTTTGTTCTCTGTTCCTATAGTTTCTCTTGTGGACTCGGGATCTACCCACTCGTATATCCATAGTGGGATATCGGAGCAGTGGGGGTTACCAGCGGAGGATCTTGAGGTAGGAGTCTGTGTGACCAGTCCGTTGGGGTTAGATGTGTTAGTGGATAAGGTTTATCGGAGGTGTCCGATCGAGGTACAAGGATCTATCTTTCCGGCCGACCTCATGGTTTTGCCGTTTCAGGAGTTCGACGCAATCCTTGGTATGGATTGGTTGTTTGAGCATGATGCGAGTTTGGGGTGCTGATCTAAGAGTTTGAAGCTTCGAGTAGCGGATGGTTCTAAGCTTGTTGTGAGGGGTGAGAGAAACCCGTGTTTAGCGAATGTTGTTTCAGCTTTGTCAGCTCAGAGGTTGATCCAGCAGGGTTGTGAGGCTTTCTTAGCTCACGTCGTAGATGTAAGTGTTGAGAGTCCAGCTTTAGAGAGTTTGAGGACAGTTTGTGAGTACCCAGATGTGTTTCCGGAGGAGTTGCCCGGTTTACCTCCCGATCGTGAGTTAGAGTTCCGGATAGAGGTGTTTCCAGGTACAACACCGGTGTCTATAGCACCTTATCGTATGGCACCGGCGGAGATGAGAGAGTTGAAACAGCAGATCCAAGAGTTGTTTGAGAGGGGTTTTATCCGACCGAGTGTGTCACCATGGGGAGCACCGGTTTTGTTTGTGAAGAAGAAGGATGGATCGATGAGGATGTGCATCAACTACCGTCAACTCAACAAGGTCACGATCAAGAACCGTTACCCTTTGCCTAGGATCGATGACCTGTTTGATCAGTTGAGGGGCGCTCGTGTGTTTTCTAAGATAGATCTAAGGTCAGGGTACTACCAGTTGAAGGTGGTGGAAGAGGATGTCCAAAAGACCGTTTTTAGGACGCGGTACGGGCATTATGAGTTCTTAGTGATGCCGTTTGGGCTCACGAATGCACCTGCAGCTTTTATGGACTTGATGAACCGGATCTTTCAGCCGTATCTAGATCAGTTTGTGGTTGTGTTCATCGATGACATCTTGGTGTATTCACGCTCGGTGGAGGAGCATGACTATCACCTTAGAGTGGTTCTTCAGGTTTTGAGGGATAGACGCCTGTACGCGAAGTTCAGTAAGTGTGAGTTCTGGTTGTCTGAGGTGGCGTTTCTTGGCCACATAGTTGCAACGGATGGAATCCGAGTTGATCCTCAGAAAATCTAAGCTGTGGTGGAGTGGAAACCACCAAGGAATGTATCGGAAGTCCGTAGTTTTCTTGGGCTTGCCGGATACTATAGGAGGTTTGTTAAGGGTTTTTCGATCATAGCGGCACCTTTGACCAAGTTGCTTCAGAAAGGTGTTCCGTTTGTGTGGAGCGAAAGGAGACAACAAGTTTTGAGCAGCTTAAGGCTTATCTGACAGAGGCTCCGGTCTTGACGCAACCGGAACCGGGAAATGATTATGTGGTGTTTAGTGATGCTTCCTTGAATGGGTTAGGTTGTGTGCTTATGCAAGAGGGTAAGGTGGTTGCTTATGCCTCGAGACAGTTGAAACCCCATGAGAGGAACTATCCTATACATGATCTTGAGCTTGCAGCAGTTATCTTCGCTTTGAAGATATGGAGGCATTATCTCTACGGGGAGAAATGCTACATCTACACCGACCACAAGAGTTTAAAGTATCTGCTTACCCAGAAAGAGTTGAATCTGAGACAGCGTCGGTGGATCGAGTTGTTAAAGGACTATGACTGTGTCATAGAGTATCATCCCAGCAAGGCGAATATGGTCGCCGATGCCTTGAGTCGGAAGTCCATGTCGGACTTGAGAGCTTTGTTTGCTCGATTGAGGATGACCGATGATGGGGGTCTTTTGGCGGAGTTGCGTGTGGACCCCACACTTGTGCAAGAGATAAAGAGAGCATATGTGTTAGACGAGGAGTTGGTTGCTCGGTTAGAGGCTGTTCAGAGAGGTGAGTTGTCAGACTTTGAGGTACGAGACGGAGGGTTCTTGTACTTTCAAGGTCGGTTGTGTGTGCCAGCTTTAGAGGATTTGAGGGATCGTATCTTGAGAGAAGATCACCGTAGTCCGTTTTCTGTTCATCCGGGTAGCAACAAGATGTATCAGGATCTTCGTCCTTTCTTTTGATGGTCGTGCATGAAAAGAGATGTGTCAGAGTTTGTGACCAGGTGTCTAGCGTGTCAGCAGGTGAAAGCGGAACATCAGGTTCCTTCAGGTTTGCTTCAGCCTATCTAGATTCCACAGTGGAAGTGGGATCGAGTGACCATGGATTTTGTCACCGGGTTACCGATGACGTTGAGGAAGCATGATGCTATATGAGTTATAGTTGACCGATTGACCAAGTCGGCTCACTTTTTACCGGTAAGGATGGACTACAGTTTGGAAAAGTTGGCCCAGTTGTACATAAAGGAGATCGTGAGGCTACATGGTGTACCTTCATCGATTATATCAGATAGGGATCTGAGGTTCACGGCGAGGTTCTAAAGGTCTATCCACGAGGCTTTAGATACCATGTTGCACTCCAGTACAACTTTTCATCCTCAGACCGATGGACAGTCTGAGAGAGTTATCCAGATCTTGGAGGACATGCTTCGGTGTTGTGCCGTGGACTTTGCTCGCAGTTGGGAGGAGCAGTTACCGTTGGTAGAGTTTGCTTACAACAACAATTATCAGTCAAGCATCAAGATGGCTCCTTTTGAGGCCTTGTACGGGCGTAGGTGTAGGACACCTTTGTGTTGGACAGAGCTTAATGAGAGGAAGATAGTGGGTTCAGAGCTTGTTAAGGAAACCGAAGAAAAAGTTCAGATCATCAGAGAGAGGTTGCAAGCAGCTTTTGATAGGCAGAAGGCTTATACGGATAAGAAGCGTAAGCACATCGAGTATGAGCTTGGTGAGAAAGTGTTTCTCAAGGTATCTCTGTGGAAAGGGATCATCCGGTTTGGTCGTAAAGGGAAGTTAAGTCCAAGGTACATAGGGCCTTACGAGGTTCTTCAGAGGGTTGGACCGGTAGCTTATCGGCTAGCTTTGCCTCCGGAGTTGGCACGTATACACGATGTGTTCCACGTGTCCATGTTGAGACGTTACCGTTCCGATCCATTACATGTGGTTCAGCTTGAAGAAATAGAAGTCAATGCAGATTTGACTTATGAGGAAAGACCTATAGGGATCTTGGATAGAGGAGTTAAGGAGCTTCGGAACAAGTGCATACCTTTGGTAAAGGTTTTGTGAAGGAACCATGGAATTGAAGAAGCAACGTGGGAAGCGGAGAAGGACATGAGAGCTCAATACCCTCATCTCTTCCTAACAGGTAAATTTCGAGAACGAAAATTTCTTTAAGGAGGGGAGAGTTGTAACGACCCGGATTCGGATCCGAGTGTCGGGTTAACCCGAGAGGTTTGGGCTTTGGTTTTGGGCCCCGGGTTTGAGTAGTTTGGGCCTTGTGGGCCTTAGGTTGTTGGGTTTTATGTTGGGCTTGGTTTGGAGGGACATTTTGGTAAATATCTAAATGGGAAGACAAGAGAGGTTGGGGGATGTTATTTTCTCTGCAGAGGGTGACCTCATTTCCTTTTTTTCTTTCATCCTCCCTTCACCATCTTTGTGAGAAGAGAAGTGTTAAGGGTGACATCTTTGAGAGTTTGTTTAGAAAACTCGTTTTAGAGAAAGAAGGAAGGTTTTTAGGCTTAAGGAGATCTACAAAACAAGGTAAGTAAGTGTTTGGTTGGTGAAGAAAAGGGTTTTAGTGGAGGTTTAAGGGTGAGTTTGGGAATGAGTTTTTGAGGGAGTTAATCTTGGTTTTTCTAGTGTTTTAGACCCTAAGAATCTTCTCCTTAGTGTCTAATTCACTGCTCATCTTTCAACTTGTAGAGAAACAAGTGGGAGAGCCATCATCAAGCTTTGGAGGAAGAAAAGCTTGAAGTGGTTTGGAGCTCGGGTTTGTGGCTTTGTTGCTGTTTTTGCTTAAGGTTGGTACTCCCAACTCGTTCTTTACATCTTGCATACCATGGTAGATTGCATAGCATATGGAATCATGTATGTATGCTTGATTTTGCTTGTTTTAAGCTTGACATGCTTTAATGGTGGATTTTGGTTTTGGATGTTAAATAAGTTGGAACTGATGTTAAAATGCCTTAATCACCTCTAGAAATGTTTAGGAACACTTTAGAACTGATTTGGTCAAGTTCGGAATGAATCCTAGAAATTTTCTAAGTGCAGACCTGCATTTCGTGTAGGGGGTATCGATACTCGGGCTATCGGTATCGATACCCATGAGTGAAATTTGGCTCTGTGGACAGGGGTATCGAACCATGGTTCGATACCGGGACCTCCAGTGGCATAATGGCATCGATGCCAGCATCGATGCTGGAGGGTCCCCTTTTGTCGACTTTGAATTTGGTATCGATACCCATGGTTCGATGCTTTCTTTGGATGGGTATTGAGGCAGGGTGGTTCGATACCCTACATAAGGGTATCGATACCCCTGTAAGAACTTGACAAGATAAGCTTCGTTTGAGGTCCGATAAGTGAATTAAAGGGTATATTGAATCTTATTAATAATGAAATGAATTGTTAACATGAATTTGATGATTATAACCCGAAAGACTATGTTATGTTAAGTCTTGATATGTTTGGTTGTGAGGATCCTAGGTGGATCGTTTGTGTTGTCTGAGTCATTGTTTGATGGAAATCCGGATATCCATAAGTGTTGTAACACGTGGAAGGCCATCCGATGTAACATGCCGGATGATGTTTTGAAGACTTTTATTCCGAGTGTTGGGCGGCCTCACTCGAAGATGTTCGATGTAACATTCCGAGCATGGGGTTGGTTGGGCGGCCTCCACCCCTTTCCGAACGTTGGGCGGCCTCGTTCGAAGATGTCCGATGTAACATTCCGGGCATAGGATTTGAGGGCGGCCTCAATCCTGAGTGTAGGATCCCGATGCTGTGTGGACGCGGGCCTCACTCTTGTGTGTTATTTTGCGATATGATATGCATATGCTGTGTGCGATATTATGCTTTGATTATGCCATGTAGTAGGCAAGCATGCTAGATCATCATACCATGCACGATATTTTATATGTTATGTTTTACTGCTTATGAAATGCATGATGTTGGCCGAGTTCGGCATATCCACTGAGCTTTCGTAGCTCAACGTTCGAAATATGTTTTCGTGCGTAGGTTAGGTGAAGTCGGTTCTTGGAGCACCATCAAGGTTCGGATTTCAGCATCGACCGTGTTGTCAGAGTACATGTATTAGATTTAGTGGGCTTGTACTATGTCGAACCCTATGTAATGTAACTCTGTTTATTTTAATTTGGGTCGAATGTTTTAATGGTTTGTAATATTTTGGAGCTCCGTTTACTTTACTCTATTTGGGCTTGTGTTTTTAATTTAAATGGATTTTATGAAATCGTCTTTGGACTTGAATTTGATTTTATTTGTTGGGCTTGAAAGGAAATTTTAGAATACAGGTTTTCGGCCGGAGGCCCGGGTCGGGTGTTACATATAACCACTTTGATCATCATAATACTTGGACCAAAGCATAACGCCATCATACTTAAAAGGATTGAATAGAGGAACTCCTGAACATTTGGCGATCTCAAACATGTCGATATCAATGGTGACTCATTATTTCGATGAATCATTTCTTCGGACAGAAGAAAATTATGTAAACACTTACTCGAAATCAGATTCCATTGTGGAAGACACAATTTTTTCTGAAGAATTCGCCATGATTATCTGATCCATGCATAATATCATGAAAAATGGATACAAATTTTTGACTGCTACTTAGTATCGGCAATAGGTCTGAAAAAGTATCTAAAAATATCAAATTTAGATATTTGAGGAATTCTTTATGGCCGGGAGAACCTTGGATGTCAGATCGTTTACTGGGATGAAACCACTGCCAGCCGCATCCGGTGATGCCGGTAGGCCGAGGAAAATCTTAGTTGCCGGGATATCTGAAGTCCATTGTTTCCATGCATCTTCGAGGTTGGCAATATCGGCAGATGAGTATTGGCAAGGAGGGATGTTGTAGAATTGGACCCAAACATAATCAAATACACCTGTTTTGAGTGCATTCCCGATCCAAGCATCAGGGAACGGGCATTGAGGGGCAGCCGTTAAGTATACTTTCTTCCCTTTCTTGCTATATCCAGAAAGGTACTTTGCGAGATCGTCCCAGTGTTCGCCTGTTCCTCCCTCGATATCAAAGTCGATTCCATCGAGAACGGCTGGCCCGAGAGGTCGAGATGAAGAAGTTCCCCCCAAGAAATTGTTCCAAAGATACGTCGCCACTTGCCTAGCATCATCAGAGGAAGCAAGGGATTAACTACCGGCACCTCCACCCAACGAAAGAATGACTTTAACACCTTTGGCTTGACACGATTTAATGTCAGAGCTTAATCCTGTGCAGCCATTGCTGTATGGATCACAATGACCGGCGAGGTTTATCATGGGAGTTTGGCCATTACTGAATGTTGCCAAGAAGGCTATATTCACGTATTCGTACTTGCCCGTCGCACAAGTCTCCGCTAGGGTGCCTTCGTTACCGTTTTGGCCCCAGTAGATGGAAATTCCACCACCCTTTGAACCAGTTGCTAGCGCCAAAATAGTCAGGCAGATCAATGAAACAGATATCTTAAGCTTGAATGCCATATTCTTTAGGGTTTCTTTATTACACGATCGAGTTGATTGTTTGTGTTGAAACTATGGCGGTGAAGCTCCACATTTATAGCACAACAATGGCGCTGGTCGTTTGACAAGTACTCTGAAATTTTGTAGCAGATGATTTTTACCCATTCTATCCAGTCTCAATATTTTAATGCGCTTGCCGTAAACTTCAAGCAAATTTAATGGAAATTCCTATGTCATTCAACATCCGGTTGATAAAGTTCATCATACGGAAACATGTCCAGATCAGATAAAACACAAAATTGATTTCAACCCATCGTTGTCATTCAACCATTCAAGAAGTCAAACTCAAAATGCATTTCTTTTTCCGCTTTCTTGAAAGGGAAGAAAAAGAAAAACATATGGCAACATCCTTAGTGATTCTATCGTCGTGTATCAAACAATAATGATTCTATCCGATCTGTGGCTTTGTATAATACTATGAATTTACAAATTTTTGTAGGCATTTAATTTCTAGAAGCTATATTATTTGAATGGGAGATTATTAAATATGTAGGGTATTTTGTTTTCATTTTAGGGTTGGAATGTGTTGAGCAATTAGTAAGACCAATGATAGAATCTGATAGTAGCCATGGACGAAATGGACGAGAATTTATCTTTTAATTATGGTTTTTCATATTCTTATTTTAAAATGATAGATTTAAGATTTAATGTTAGAATTTATGACTAAGGTTTAAGAAATTAGATGTAGGATATATTTTTAGGGTAATTTAAGATTTAAAATGTAAAAATTAAAGTTATAATTTAAAATTTAATTTATAAGTGTTTTTAAATGTGGAACATAAAAAAAAACATAATTAAAGATAAAAGATTAATATAATTAAAGATAAAAGATTTTTTTTCATTCCTTAAAATTCTCTAATAGAAAAAACAAAGTAGATAAACATTGTTCCCTTTCGGAATACAGAAAGGGTATCAGTTTGCATATTCACCATTGTCCAAATCCCAAATTCACGACATTTTCCCAAACAAAACACAATTATGTTGAGATAATGGAACAGTGATGATGATTTTGATACAGTTTGATGCAATAATATTCTCTCGACAAAAACAAATAGATAAAGCTTTGTATCTTAAGATTATTTAGGTTGTATACGTGAAAAACGAAGGAGATGTTCTTTTTCTGAAGATACAAACGGTATAACATGTTCCCAAGACAGAAGACCTGTTTGGATAATATTGTAGCAGTAGCAGACAATCTCATTCGAATATTCTTAAAAAAACTAAAGACCCTTGTTTCTCGCCTGAAACTAAAGGCAAATACGGAGAGCAAGAAGGTGAATCAAGCATCGGACCAGTATATCTCCATGTACCCTCGTTGATCTCCATACACTCCCAAGGCATCCCAAACTGCATCCGATGCATCGACAATGTCGTTGTCACACGGAGGCTGGTAATCATGGTCGGAATCACATCCCATTGTCGAGTCGCATTCGTCAACTACCTTAGCCTTAACAGATTTTCCATTACCGTGGATGTTAATATAATTCATACACCGCTTTTTCTTGTCAAACCATCCCGTGGATAGGGCAACAATCAGTTCTGTATCGTTATGATACTGGTTGTCACATTCACATCGTCCACCGCCGTCTTCACCCGGACCGAACCCATTGAGAGTTAAGGTTGCCTTGGTATGACCCGAAACTTGGGGCGAACACGTGTACGTGGTGTAAAGCTTGCCTTCTTGACAACAGTCTGAATCATGGCCGTGGTTACATTTCCCCGGTGGAGGCTTTTTCCCTCTTAGCTTGCCGCTGGGTTTGCAGGTGTCTGCTTCGACCATGAAACAAGCTGTAATAACTAAAACAAAACAAGTAAATAGAAAGATAGTGGAAAAGGGTTTCATATTCATGTTCATTTTCTTCTGTAATGACTATTGCTTGGTGCCATGAACTTGTAAGCTGTGAGGTTTATATAGAAATCAAACACCCCAAATGATGCCATAATTTCATCGGAAGTGTCGCAAAAAGGTCGAAGGTTGCCACGTTTCACATAGCTGGAATCATTACAAGGGTTAAGATATCAACAAATCATGATTTGACAGAGCATTATAATATATGTTGGGAAAGAAAGCATCTCAGCCGTCAGAATCTGAACTATAAGCAGGTAAGATCATAGATAGGAATCTGAGTATATGTTTGGTAACGCCATTTACCAATTAAATAAGGAAAATAATTTGTTACTCTGGTCGGTAAATTGGTTTTAAGTGGTATATTTTAAAAAATCTTTTTATTAAATTTAAAATTATTAAAATTTAATGTTAATTTTTAATTTTAGTTGATGTTAGATCTTAAATTCGATCTTAAATAATCTATCTTCTAATTCTTTATCGAGAGAAGAAGAAAACAAATAGAAGCATAAAATATATAACATTGATGTTAATTTAGCAATAGCTTAAAGGCACATTGCTACAAATATTATTTTAATTTTAATTTTTATTAAATATGGAGATTAAATCTCAAGCTCGATTCACTTCAAACACATAGAACAATGTTGTTTTGTCCTTGAGTCCAACAATGTGGAACAACATACCTCGACACATATATGTTTCTATTCAAGCTTTGATTGTTTTTTAAGCAGTTGGACAAGAAAGATTAAACTATAAAACATTACTTGTTAGAATTATTTTTTGTATTTTAGTATGAGATAAATAAGGAGATTTTTGATTCTTTTATACATAAAGGCATATTTTTAATACTTTTAAGACTTTTACAGTAATCTTAACTTAATATTAACAATACACGAGAAAACTTTATTTTAATACAAATATGTAGTATAAAATACATCATATATTTAATTTTCTGAGCCTTAACCATAAATCTTAATTTTAAACATTAAATCTACTATTTTAAACTTTAAAGTATAAGTATCAAAGGATCAGAAAGAGACGGATGATTTCAACTAATGAAAGGATATTTACTATCGAACACTAATAGATCTTTTTAATCATATTTTTATAATAAAGTTTGTACCTGAATAAATTTCTCATATGTTTTAGATAATTTTAAAAGAAATCATATACATTAAAGCGTTAAATCATATCTTTAATTTAACCATGAATGGCTCTGGGTGTGGGTAAAAATTCTGAGAAACACATATAGACAGACAGATGGTTTGGAGCTGAATATGCCATAGCTTCTAAACGACATCAAACTCTCCTAGGTTGTCTCATATTAAGATTCAAAATAAAATCCAACACGCAATATTTATATACTTAGTCAGATTCTAATCTATCTTCTTTATCTCCTTGTAATCTAAATTATTCCATGCCTAAATAGAAGTGAGATGCTTTCGATACAATTTAGACGGCTTTGTTGATATCTTAACCTTGTAAGATTCTACCAAAGTAAAATGTGGCAAATCTTAACCTTGATTTGTTGATATCTTAACCTTGTAAGATTCTACCAAAGTAAAATGTGGCAAATCTTAACCTTTTCTGCAGCTTCCTGCGATGCTTTCGATACAATTTAGACGGTTGATTCCAATATAAACCCCCCATCGTACTTGTTCTTGGCACCAAGCAATAGCAAGTGCAAATGAAGATGAAGATGAAGGCTTTTCCCAGTATTTTTCTTTTGATTTGCTTGGTTTTACTTCTTGCAGATTGTTTCATGGTTGAAGCTTGCGAGACGACAGGGGGGCCTCAAGCCGATACTTGCCAACCCAGCGGCAAGCTGAAAGGGAAAAAGCCTCCACCGGGGAAATGCAACACCGAGAATGGCTCCGACTGTTGTAAAGAGGGGAAGTTTTACACAACCTATACGTGTTCACCTCCTGTGTCCAGCCATACCAAAGCGATATTGACGATTAACAGTTTCGAGGCTGGCGGCGACGGTGGCGGTCCTGCGGAATGTGACGGCAAATACCACTCTGATAATGACCCCGTGGTGGCACTTTCGACAGGGTGGTTTAACAACAGAAAGAGGTGTATGAAGTATATCAAGATCCATGGCAATGGAAGAAGTGTGAGGGCTAAGGTTCTGGACGAATGCGATTCTACTGCCGGATGTGATTTGGATCATGATTATCAGCCTCCTTGTCCTCACAACATCGTTGATGCATCGAAAGCGGTCTGGAAGGCTCTTGGTGTTCCTGAAGATGACTGGGGCGAAATGGACGTCTATTGGTCGGACGACTAATCATATTTTCAGTGTTAAATCGTCTATATTCGAATAACGATGTCTTGCGTTAGCGGTGTGTTTAAGGCTAATGCTAAAATCATACATCTTACAATGTCCATCTAGTCATGTTTTCCATGACTGTTAATCTGGTACTTCAATAAAGATTTCTTCTGTGTGTAATGCTAAATTAATATTAATCTCATACATGTTCGTAGTATAGCAGAAGGGGTCGTTCAAGATCAAATCTAAAACCTAAAACATAAGTAGTAACTAAAATAATATCTATTGTCAAATATAGACTAAGTAATTTTTTGAAATCTGATTGTAATCACCGGAATTCGTTCGGGGAGTCGCCACCAATCGTTTTTAACGATGTGATTGGAACACCAAATATTGAGTCTACGAACCAGAGCTGGATCCGGGAGCCTGTTACGCGTAGGGAAGGGTGAGCACCCCTACAACGCCCGAAATCGACACCTGTCGATTATAGAATATTTTATACGAACAAAAATATTAATCTGGTTTAATTTTAATAACGTTATCCCATTTTTTTATATCTGCAAAACAAAACGGTTAAATAAAAAATAGAAAAAACATAGTAATAATGTAAATAAAAATATGAAATAATGAAAATAATAATTTTTTTAATTGCAGAGACTAAATCTGCAAAACAGAACATTTAGGGGTTAAAATAATAATAATAAGGATGCAATTGAAAGAAAATAATAATAATAAGGCTAAATTGCAAGAAACAGTGACCAAAATTAACGTGGATGCAAACTGGAGTGCTGGAAAGCGAGAACACTGAAAGAGCGAAGACTAAGCGTGTGATTTCCCCCTTATTTCGGGTTAAGACGCGGGTCGGGTCGGATCCGGTTTAATCCATGGGTGCCCAGTAGTGAAACGACGTAGTTTTGGTCTATATGACCATGGACCAAAACGACGTCGTTTTGGTAGGTCTTTATAAATCAAAATCATAACAAAAAAAAATCATTTTTGCACCATCTCTTAAAAATATAAGCTCTCTCTCTCTCTCTGTTCTCTCAATGTCCGGGTGAAGCATGGTTGCCGACCGCCGTCGTCGCCGGTCACCGGCTGTGGTTGTGATTACATTCGATTTTATGGGTTTAAATACCCATATTTTACACATATTATAATAGAAAATAAGAGATCTATTCTATTTCAGATCTGCAAAATAGGGCTAATTATTTCTTATCTCTTCATTTGCAGATTGGATGTGAAATGGGCGGTGGAGCTGCTCCTTCACGTGGCTAGGACGGTGGCCGACATATTGGACCAATAGGTGAGCGCGTGGCTGCCACGCGGAAAGACCAACTGCCGCACGTGGCGGCCACGCACAATGAAGGTTGACAGCAGAGGCGGCGGCAGCTTCATGGGGGCTGGTTAGGGTTTCATTGGTGATTAGGGCTATAGGTTATTGGATCCAGGTTATTATTTTGTTGGGCTTAAGTTTATTGGGCTTGATTTCATGTTGGAATGGGTTATAATGGTGTTGGATTTGGTTTGGGTTTGAATATTTCGATTAAGGGTTTTGTTTATTATTTGTTTGGGTTTATTAATCGGAAATGAGTTATGACACTGATTATGGTCCGGCTTAGTCCATCCCATGGAAAGCTCATAATGGTAATGGCTACGCCTGCCATGATTACCGACCACCGTGTCATAACAACATTGTCGATATGTGGTTTGGGATGTCTTAGGGGTGTATGGAGGATGAACGTGGTGAAACGGAGATATGCTGGTCTGATGCTTGATTATCCTTCTAGCCTTTGTTTTGATTCAAGCAGGAAATGAGGGTCTTTACTCTTTCAAGTATATTTGAATAAGTTTATCTGCTGCAAAGTTATCTAAACATGTGTTTTGTCGGGTGAACATGTTTATCTGCTGCAAAGTTTTCAGTTATAATCAAAATACTATATATGTTGTCTTAAAAATTTAAGTAGAAAGAACTGAAATTAAAGATAAAGAAGAGGACTTGGAGCTATGGGACATGACATGGTGAATGGCATAGGAATTAGTGTTCAACAAAGAAGTCTTAGATATTGACATTAAATTGGTGCATCGGTTGCCTCAAGTATACGGAAGTCATTAAAATATAGAAAGGATAGAATACTCTCTGCTGCAAAATTTCAAAATAATTGCCAAACGACAAACCATTTTTTCTGTTATAAATGTGGAGCTTTGAACATCATAGTTTCCCACAGAAGCAATTCGATCATACGTGTAACACAGTAGCCTAAGAATATGGCATTGAAGTTGAAAATATCGTTTTCGTTCATCTGCTTGATGGTTTCGGTGCTAGCAACTGGTTCAAATGGTGGTGGTATTTCCATCTACTAGGGCCAAAACGGTAACGAAGGCACCCTAGCGGAGACTTGTGCGACGGGGAAGTATGAATACGTGAATATAGCCTTCTTGGCAACATTTGGTAATGGACAAACTCCCATGATAAACCTCGCCGGTCATTGTGATCCATACAGCAATGGCTGCAACCGGTTAAGCTCCGACATTAAATCGTGTCAAGCTAAAGGTGTTAAAGTCATTCTTTCATTGGGTGGAGGTGCTGGTAGTTACTCCCTTGCTTCCTCTGATGATGCTAGGCAAGTCGCGACGTATCTTTGGAACAATTTCTTGGGGGGAACATCGTCGTCTCGACCGCTCGGGCCAGCCGTTCTCGATGGAATCGACTTTGATATCGAGGGAGGAACAGGCGAACACTGGGACGATCTCGCAAAGTACCTTTCTGGATATAGCAAGAAAGGGAAGAAAGTGTACTTAACGGCTGCCCCTCAATGCCCGTTCCCTGATGCTTGGATCGGGAATGCACTCAAAACAGGTGTATTTGATTATGTTTGGGTTCAATTCTACAACAACCCTCCTTGCCAATACTCCTCTGCCGATATTGCCAACTTCGAAGATGCATGGAAACAATGGACTTCGGATATCCCGGCAACCAAGATTTTCCTCGGTCTACCATTCATCCCCGGATGCAGCGGGTAGCGGTTTCATCCCAGTAAACGATCTAACATCCAAGGTTCTTCCGGCCATAAAGAATTCCTCCAAATATGGTGGCGTTATGCTTTGGTCCATGTATTATGATGATCAAAGTGGATACAGCTCTTCTATCAAGAGCCATGTCTGATATATATGTATATGTATATAAGAATATATTTTCGGACATCTACATCTACTTTGTTTTTCTTATAAAGAAACTTAAGGAAACTATGTTTTATTTATAATATCCGTGAGTTGTTTCGGCCATGGCTACTGTCAAATTCTAGAATCTCTATCTAATTTTTCATATGATTAACATGATTAACATGATCTATATTGGTTCGTACCATTTAGTTTGTTCCGATATACAGTCTCCCACGTCTCCACTTGCTTAGTCATTTTCTCTTTGTTGTCGAGAGAAGCTTGAATGGTTTAGTCATTTTCTCTATGAATTTTACGTTGATAATTGTGTTGAGCGGTTCGCAAACAGCTTAAGTTTGATTCAATCAAAACTCAGTTAACATTCGATTTAATAAGTTTCCAAGGAACTCATTAATTTTTTTTTATGATTTTACTTGTTACCTTTAAAAATATGTTCTAAAAAGTTTAAATAATAGTTAGAAACTTTAAAAAAAATTAGTGGTTTGTAATGTAATTTACCACAAAAATTTTAGTTTTAAAATTCTGAAACAGTTTGTATTTCTAGCAAATGACCAATTATCCTAATATATTTCTAAAAAAATCGAAAAATACTTTTAAAGTTGTAAAATACAACTCAATTCTTACAATTAAAATTGTGTCATTGCAAAACTTTAGGCTTTTAGTAATATGATATGGATAACTAGAAAAGAAAGAAAAAAATAAGTTTCAATAGAAATAACTAAGGAATAACAAATTTCAATCTAAGTTTAAATTTTAAGGTACCTTAACGAAATAAAATAACTTAAAACTTTAAATAAAAGATAAAATAAAAAATATTCTAAACTAATGGACTAAATTTAAACTAAAGATTTATCATAAAAAATAAAGATAATTAATTTGAAATATACGATTCTGACTGAATTCCGTTTTGATCCCGTGGATAATATCATATTTATCTCTTATGCATTTAGGTTTAAGATAACTCTGAATTTGACTTTGAGATAGTATTGGTCTGACTTCAGATCGAATCTATAACTCCTATTATGACATCTAATGTAACACCCTTGACTCAGATGTCATATTGTATTTCAAAATTTTGTTTCAAAAGTTCAATTAACAAGTCCAAAAACCAATACAAGTTCAAATCCAAAATAAGTCCATTAATTTCAAATCGATGTAAAGTCAAATAATTCTCAAAAGTAAAAGAGCTCCAAATATTACAAACTATTAAAAACATTCGAATTGATCCAAATTTAAAATAGAATTACAAATACATATAGGGTCCTACAAGTACATGACCCTTTACATCTAGTAAATGTACTCTAACACAAAATCGATGTTGAATCAACCACGATGGTGATCCTTCGATTCGCTGCCACCTAGACACGTGCACATGGAAACACATTCCAAAACGCTGAACTGTGAAAGCTCGGTGGGTACTCCACCACTCGACCCATATCGCACATATCATAAATAAAACAATGCTACATGAATGATGTCATGGAATGAGTGTCATTACCATAATCGCCGAAACAAAAGATATCATTCATGTATATTTTTGGCACACAACATATACATATTAAAAAAAGTTCACACAATATTTATAATCCATAATAATATATATATATAGGTAGTGCAGCCTACAATCACTAAGCATCGAGATTATATATCCATACTTAGAATGAATACAAAGACTACTTTAGAAACTTGTCTAAAAATCATCACGACTTCGGAGTTGAATCTACCTGTGTTGTCTGGCAAGCATGAAAAAGGAAACTCCCGACAACTTTCATACAATTTGTCACTTCTAAAAAATTCCTCCTTCCTGAGCGTTTCCACAAATTCTTTTAACAATAAAGGGATTAATAAATTGTCAAATAATTAGGTAATGATATTTATATAATAGATTTAAATTCTTGATTGAAAGAACTCAAGCAGTAATTTAAGAGATATTATAATATATCAATTTTAAAATTATTAGAAAAAAATTAATTTAAAAAAAATAATATTTTATACTAATAGATTAATTAATGATCAATAAATTTTTATATACTGTTGATTTTTTAGTTTTTTCTTTTTCTTTTGGGCAAATGGATAAGGAATTGATTAAAGGCCCGAAGCCTAAAAACTGACGCGCCAATTGCACGAGGAAACGTAGGTTCATAGTGGGTCCCTAAGAATTTTGGTGGTAGTTGATCGTTATCCGCAACGTGGATGGACAGTGTCAACTTCACCTTCACTTCGGGTCGTGTAGCACACCGCCCAACCACATCGCTTTCCCTACAACACTCCGTGAAACACACGCTCAGTTGTCGCAGCTAAATCTCAGTTGAAGCTTAAATTATCATTTTATTTAAAATAATTTTTTGAACATCAGTGATATCTCAACCGTTAGCTCCCGACTTCTTTCATTCCCAACTCACTAAAACCCTAAGTTTCTAAGCACAAGAAGCATCTTCTTTCTCATCATCGTTCTGGTAATTTGCTGCTTCTTTTGTAACTTTATTCCCTTTTAATGAGCTGTTCTATTGATTAAATTGAAGAATATGTTCAATTGTAATTTCTGTAATTGTTTACATTTTATTAATCTTTTTTGCTGTTGTTAGATTAGATTATAGTCTTCGAATGATTGAGTAACCAATAGCAGCGAGCTAGGGAATGTTAAAGTTTTTTTTGTTTGTTTGAGAGGAAGTTGAGATTCCTTGAATCTGTTTTTAATTCAAATTTATGATTATGAAGAATGTGACTTTGATACATGAATAATTAATGTTATAGTAGCAATTTTTAGGGTTTTTATGAATTGAGGTGATCGTTGAGATGGCTACAATATCATTAGTAGCTGGAAGTTGTGGAAGAGGAAGAGGAGTGGAAGATGGAAGGTTTGAGTTCAGGTCAAACTCATATTTTGGGAAGGATTTTTTGGCTAGTGAATTGCTTAATAGTTCATTTAGAAGAGCGGTGTGGTATCGATTGAAAGCATTAAAAGGTTTCGGGAATGAAAATGGGAGGAGGTTTAGTGTTGTTGCGAAAATTAAGAAAGGGAAGAAGCATGATTACCCCTGGCCAGATAATATTGACCCGGATATCAAAGATGGATACTTAACTTACCTGTCTCACTTCAAGCCTTTGGATGAGAAACCGAAACCGGTGACTCTACCATTTGAGAAACCACTGGTTGATCTCGAGAAAAAGATTATTGAGGTGAGTTGCTTTTAATTTGTTTACTTATTCAGGGTATTTGAAGTTTTTTAATGTTTTTGTTCATGTTCTTTCAATACTCATTATTTTTGTAAAGCTACATGGTGAGGATTCATGAAGAGTGACACCAGAGACAAATTTTTAACTTTATCATGTTACGTCAATATTATGTTTGTTTCGTTTCTGATCTTTAAATGGAGCAATTTGATTTCCTTATGCCATGATGTTTTAGGTGTTCATAATCAAAAAATCAAGATATAGTCTGTAATTTCAAATAACTTTGTTATTTTGCTCAATACAATTTTGAGTAGGTATGCAGAATGGCCGATGATACTGGTCTGGATTTTACTGATCAAATTGGAGCTTTGGAAAACAAGTATCAACAGGTTAATCTTATGTTTTCTTTCCCCATTTTGTCAGTTTTAGGATTTTGTGAATGAGTTCCCGAAGGGGACACTTTAAGGCCCGTATATGAAATATCTTCACCCTAAGTATTGGGAATCATCAATAAAATTGTCATCTATTGCATTTAATACAAGGTTATGACTTAAAGGGTGCCCTAAGGATACTCACTAACAAAATCCTTGTTTAACATTGATGCACTGGTATAGTAACTTTTGCCATTCATTACGTGCGTATTTTTCTGAATTTTATGTTCTCGAGTAAAAATAAAGATTTCTGGTAGTTTTCAACTTCTATCAAAATGTAGGCATGGGTTCCATGATCCTAGGCTCCTAGTTTATCAGTTGTAACAGTGAGAAGTTCACTGATTCACTCCAAGTAAACATTGTGTAGGCCTTTGCTGGTTGCTTAAATATTGTACTGAAATTGCAATCCACATTTACTTCTCACTGACATGCTTATTGTCATCTGTAACCTTTTATCTGTTCTAAACATCAGGCTCTGAAAGACTTATACACACATTTGACACCTATTCAACGCCTGAGCATTGCCCGACATCCCAACAGACCCACAGCTCTTGATCATATATTAAATATCACAGAGAAGGTATTCCAATGGTACAAAACTTTTTTGTGATCATTCCCCAAAAGAATATGAAGTTATTTTATTATTTTACTCTTTACTATCATATAGTGGGTGGAACTCCATGGAGATCGTGCTGGCTATGATGATCCAGCTATGGTAACTGGTATTGGAACCATGGATGGTAAGAGCTACATGTTTATAGGCCAGCAGAAAGGTAGGAATACAAAGGAGAACATTTTTCGCAATTTTGCAATGCCAACTCCCCATGGGTACGTTTCAAGGATCTTTTATTTGAACAATTAACTTTAAGGCTCAGCTTGCATGAGACGTCATGTTTATTTTAAATTAGAATTGTCCTGGAATTTTATCATGTTATGTTACTTCGTGAAAGATGCATAGGTAACAGAGTAGTGATCAATCTCTAACATTTGAGAATGCCTACTGAAAATAGTTTTAAATCTTATCTGTTACATTCGATCTGTAAACAAGTACTCATATGAACGCTCCTTTAACAAACAGATATCGAAAGGCTTTGCGAATGATGAAGTATGCTGATCATCATGGTCTTCCTATTATAACATTGGTTGACACTCCTGGGGCCTACGCTGATCTCAAATCAGAGGAACTCGGTCAAGTGTGTCAAACTATCTTCTGACATTGGAAATTGTGATATTTCATACTTGGAATTCTGAAACACCCAGTTCATATAATAACATGACCCATTTTACGTTTTACCCTATACAGGGGGAAGCAATTGCCCACAATTTGAGGGCCATGTTTGGCCTTAAAGTGCCAATTGTAACGGTTGTTGTTGGAGAAGGTGGTTCTGGTGGGGCTCTGGCCATTGCTTGTCCCAATAAATTGCTTATGCTTGAAAACTCTGTTCTATACGTTGCAAGGTGGAATTAGTTCCTTCATTTCCCTCCTTATTCAGTAGCACCGCTTGGAATGTAAAAATTTAGCTGAAGATTATGATTCATAATGTTATTAAATCAGATACAAATATAACTAATCCTTCCAAGTTTTGAAAGGTGCTTTACATGTTAATTTGATTTTTAGTTTTTATTTGGTCAGTGATCTTTATATAGCACAGAAATATCAGCTTATTGCTAAACTACTCGTGCTTTTACCTCATTTTGTATAACTTCTGTTTCTCAAATTCAGCTTATCAGTCAATAGATATATTTACAGCTCTATTTTGTATACTTTCAATGCGATCTTTGTTTTTTCATGTATTGTTTCTATTTACACATGAACTCTGAGATACATGTTTCTTTTGACTCTGATTCTCTAATCAGTCCTGAAGCATGTGCAGCTATACTGTGGAAATCCTCTCAAGCAGCTCCGAAGGTAAGTGATTTCATTTGATGGTTGAAACAAGAACCCATTTTTTCCGGGAATAATGTTTCATGCTTGTATAGGCAGCTGAAAAACTGAGGATAACAGCCCAAGAACATTACAAACGCAAAATTGCTGATGGTATCATCCCTGTAAGCATCTAGTACACCGTTTTATCCTGTATCTTGAGCCTTCCAATCCTGTAAAATATCAATGGTTGTTTTTCACAACACTAGTTATTTTTTTGTCCACTTTTTCATTATTTGTTGTTTATAGGAACCTCTTGGAGGTGCACATGCTGATCCTGTATGGACTTCTGAACAAATTAAACTTGCAATCGCTGAGGCCATGGATGTAAGTAACATTAACAAATCTATGTACAAAAAGCAAGAATGAAAAATGGCCATGGATTTTAAAATGGATTATATCTTTATAAATCTTTGAGGTTGTAATAACTAAAGAAGAAAATGGCATTTAAGTATATCTGTGTGTATGTCTTATTATCAGAAGCGTCATTTCCACAATGAAAAATGGTTGTTTTCCTGGAATTTACTTTTTGGAGGATATTGTTTCCAACAAGCAGAATTTGTTGCATTTACTTCAAATAACATACATTTGAAATTCTTTTGTGCCGAATTAGGACTTACCCTTCCTATGTCTTTTCCTTTAGTTGATTTCCAAGTCATAGACAACTTAAAACGATGATCAAATGAATGTAGGAACTAACAAAAATGGATACGGAAGAGTTGCTTCACCATCGAATGCTTAAATTTCGATCAATAGGAGGTTTCCAAGAAGGCAAGCCGGTGGAACCTGAAAGAAAACGGAACATGAAGCCTTCAGATGCCATCATGCTGAATGCTGCTGATATAGAGTCGGATCTCGAGAAGTTGAAGAATAATATTTTGGAGGCTGAGGTACCTTCAGATCCTATCACAGAGCAAGCAATAGAAAAACTTAAGCAGGATGTTGACAAGGAGATTACCAGAGCATTTATTTCAATGGGATTGCAAGAGAAGCTTGAGTCACTTAAATTGGAGTTATCCAGGTCAACCGGTAATCAGACCCTTAACCATAATTTGAAGGTGAAGGCCGATAAACTTATGCAGGAATTTAAGCAAAATTTGTCAAGACCAGGGGCCTATCTTGGCTTAAAGCAGAAGCTTGAAAAGCTAAGCATGGTTAGCAGACTCATTGAGCTGAAAGAGAAAGGTGCAAAACTGAAAACTGAGATTAATCAGAAAATTCCACCTGAGATCAAAGCAAAGTTGGAACAATTGGTAAATTCCCAGGCAAACTTGTCGAAAGGAGATCCACTTGACAAAGATTTGGTGGCAGAGGCAGTAAAAGCTAAGAAAGAACTGATTGAAGTTTTGATGTCAGCAAACTTGGAAATTGTTGGAGTGGCAAAGAGAAAGGTTGCAGAAGCAGCTCCAGAACTACAAGAAAAGATTGTTAGTGTGAAGAAAGAGATTGATGGAGAAATTGAAAGGGTGATTAACGTAGCTGGTCTTCATGGCAAAATCGAAGAATTGAAGGCAGAGATGGCTAAAGACTCTAGTTCACCGAAGGTGGAACAATTACAAACAGAGATCAAGGAGGGGATCCGTGCTGCCTTGGATGACACGGCACTGAAACAGAAGGTTGAGAATCTAAAAGGAGAATTTGCATCATCCTCGGAAGCAGACATCGATGATAAAGTTACCACCGAAAGCGGCAGATGGTGAAAATACAACATTTTACCTAATATAGACTATAGAGAGCAAGGGTGTGATTTCATGATGCAAACCAGGATATACAATGACTTTGCTTTTACATCAAACATACTATCCTTCGGTATCTGTCTATCTATTTACTTTATTCTACGTTAATTGATTATTTTTGTATGTTGCAGAACTTGAACTCTGATGCCATCTAATAAGTACAAATGCTAGCCCCTTTTATTTAGTGCACTTTATAATTTGCATATAAAATCTAGAGAGAAAAAAACATGGAATTATTCAAATCATATATTACCAATTGATCATGCAGTTGTTTTTATCATCAAAATACATAAAGTATATCAATCAAATCCAAAAAAGAATATTCAAATCTTTGATGAGATGGTCTGCAACCCAATCAAACAGGTTCATTGCAGAAGCTCTCAAAACGCAGTGACGCTGGAATTTATAAAGAACTGATGGTTTGTTTAACTCTCGGATGCCTCGTTGGATTCATCTTCATCAGCAGCAGAAGTTTCCTCTCGTGTGGCTTGAGTTTCAGTAAGGTCGACAGATGATGACGAGCTGTTCCTTTTGTGTGCAGCTGCTTGAAGAACATGGTTGTAGTTTCCTTTCACCATGAAAAGCTGAGCAAAATGATGCTTGCAGTACAGGATACCATTGAGGGCAGCATAGGAAGAGTGTGTCAGAGGACAGCCTCCGTGGGCACACCTAAAACATGTCTTGTGGTAACATTCACCTTCCATGGTAACCTTCTCCAAGGGGTACACTGTTTTCTCGCAGGCTGCGCACTTGTCTTGGGTTCCAGAAAACATGGATGAAAGTTTACTGGGAGTCCTATTCTGTAACATATTGCAAACAACTGTGTAATAATAATATTCGATAGGAAAGATTAAACGCATCTCGATCTATTTAATTCAAACTACACACATATATCATAAAGGAAGAAAGACATACATGCTCCCCTCTATCAGTTTTTCCTGCAGAAGTGATCATCAAAGAAGATTATTGTTGTTAGCCATAGCCATACATGTTAAAGTTCAAAAAATAGGGGGAAATGGTTTTTTACCTGATTGAAAATTTTTACTGAAATTGCCAGATTCCTTGAATAGTTGCTCAAAATGAGGCTTGCAGTACAGCACTCCATCCATCCAGGAATAAGTGCTCATCTGTCAATGCCACAACAAAATTAATCCAAATCTAATGTGTATCACATTTAGAACTCGATTGAATCGTAAATACCTGTCGTATAGAACATCCTGTAAAAAAGCAGTTACATACCTGTAGGTTTCCCTTGCAATGGCTGCATTTGAAGCATGTTTTATGATACGGGACTCCTTCAAGGGTCATCAAGTCCACCACATAGACAGTCTTGTCACAAGCCTTGCACTTGTCCAAAGTACCTGTGAATGCCATTTTTATTTCTTGTAGTGAAACTCGGAGGAAGTGTTTTATTATTGAGGTACAGATCCGAGGAGCTGTGGGACAAGAGAAATAGAAGCTTGCCCCTTTTGTCGATTCACCTCTGACAAATGAAGGACAAATCCAAAGCCCCTGTTCTCTGTTTTATAGAAACTGGTATTTATTTATATGTTGTAGGATTTGGTGATTGAAGGACACGTGATTGGATGTCCAGAAAGTTTGGAATGTTGTTGATGTCCAAAATCTGGATGGATTTTGTTTGAACCAAGAGAAGAATGGTTCATGTGTTTTGAACTGTTCAATGGGGGAATTTTGGATCCACAAATAATGAAGATTGAAGGCCAACCAACTAAGAAGGAATAACCCAACACAATGGGATGGTTATTGACAAATATGTTAAAATTTTGTATTCAACTTCAGTCATCAAATGAAAACAGTAATTATGTTTTCGTTTTAAATTTAGATCAAAATAATTCTAAATAAGATTTAGATATAATAGAATATAAATCAGAAGGAGAAAATTGACATACACTTGTAAATAAGAGTGTTTATTGAGTTGCACAGTTCGTATATAACTCGAATTTTATTTGGTCAAAATTTAATTAATATTTGACTCGAAATTAAATTCGATTCAAGATCTTTATGATTTTGGTGGTTATCTCAAAAAATTATGTTCCAAAAAATTTAAATATTAATTTAAAACTCTGAAAAAGTTAAGTAAATTTCTAAGTAGTTTAAGTGGGGAAAAACCCGATTACCCGGTCTCAGTCTCTGATCCGGTAAGACCCGATGAATTTTTATCTGGTATTGGTTCCGGTGGGATCGGAACTGGATCCAAAATTTAGGTCCCGATCATAACCGGAACCGAGACTGGATCTTGATTTTTGCGACCCAATACCCGGTGGGTACCCAGTAGGACCAGGACCAATACCAAATATCCGGTATTGTTTTTTATTTTGTTTATTTTTCTTATCAAACTTTCTCTTTATATACGAATATTATGAGTATGATTAGTTTTAAAACTTCAATTTTTAAGTCTATAATATTCTATTTTTATTATTTAATATTATTATTGATGGTTGAATTATTTTTTCTCCAATTACTCAATTTTTTTTAAAGGATAAACTAATTGACCGGGTACCCGGTATTGAAACCGGTACCCACCAGTAACGGGACTGGTTCTTAAAATTTAAGATCCGGTATGACCAGGACCGAGACTAATTTCAATTTTTAAGAACCGATGGTTACTGAGACTGAGACCAATTTTATTTAATTTGGTCGGATATCCTATCTTGCTCACCCCTAATTTACCCATAAAATTTTGGTTTCAAATTTCAAAACGTTTTGTGTTTCCGAGAATAAAAAAGTTCATTCGAATTAATAAATATTAAATTATAATAATAAGTATTTTATTTTTTTTATGTAGTATTACGTTGTGTATAAAAATAGAAGAGAAGAAAAGTCTTCGGTTTTACTTCTCTATAAAAAATATGATTAAAAAATAGTCTCAAAATTCTTAAAACATTTTTTTTCATCGAAAATAATTAAAAAAAAATTACACTTGATTATCGATTTAATCTCTAACTCGATCATGACAAATTCATTTATTTATCTCCTCAGACTTTACATATTTTTTTCTGAATTTTTATGTTTATATTAAGCTCTAATAGTATCACTATGTCTTACTTATATTTAAAAAAAAGAAGGTAAAAATTTTAACGAGCCTATCGAGCAACGATATTTTTTAACGAGCATGAGTCAAGTAAAATTTTATCGAGCTTAACAAGTAACGAGTCAAGTCTTAACAACAAAAATTTTTAATGAGCACAAATCCAACATATAATCAATGAAAAATGGCCAAGAAGGAGTGAATTGACAATTTAAAAATTTGTGACATGAATGGAAAATCGAAAAAATAAAGAACACACGATTTATAGTGGTTCAAGCTTCGAACAAGCTCTACATCCACTACCTTAGCTCCCACTAAGGATTTTCAACCCAATTCACTAAAAATTCAACCTTTTTCTCGGTTTAAAGATAATCATTACAAAACGAATCAATCTTTCTACCCAAAGATTGATTCAACTCACAAGGTTACAAATAAGAAGAATGACAAATATTTGTTTCTCTCGTAGAATAATTTTATCCAATTACAAACAATAACACTCCCCAAACACAGAAAATAAAATTACAATGAAGCAACAAATAGTTGGGTGTATAAAGATATTCAATAAAGTGTTAGAGGTTTGATTTGATGCTTGAATATTAGCTTTTTTGAATCAATAGTTGTTATTGTTGCTTGAAATGTTTCATTTTATATTTTTTTCATTGAATTCTAACCGTTGAAGTGGTTGTGAACATAAATATGAACGTTAGACCTTCATCTTCCCACTATAAATGTACTTCTGTAATTACTCGTATCGAAATGCGGGATACGTGTATCGAAACGGTACTAAAATAGAAAGAGTCGTTGTGTGTATTTAATAAGGTATTGAAATGTTAGGTCAGCGTATCGAAACAATCTGTCTTTAAAACAAGGGGCGAAACAACTACAGAGTTGTATCGAAATATTTTAGGACCGTCAAATTGCATATCGAAACACCTCTAAAGGCGTATCGAAATGGGTCAACTAACTTTTAAAGTTTACCTGTCAAACAACAGTAAAAAAACATTTAAAGCTCAAAGAGCTGTTGAAAATTTGACCTGGTATCGAAACAAACATGTGGCGTTCGAAACGCCTTGAATTTTTCATTAATTTTATAATATACAGGACGGTATCGAAACAGTCATAGACTGTATCGAAACGCCTGTTTCGATACCAATTTTAAGAGTTTCAAAACAAAATTTTATAGTTTCAAAACGTATCGAAACGATCCAAGACCGTATTGTAATGCCTGGTAAAACTTTGAAGAACTTAGTTAAAAATATGCAGGCCGTATCGAAACGAGTTACAAGCATATCGAAACGCCTATAACAAAAACACAAATTTGGCTTTGAAAATCACTTCGAAATTGTTTTTGTATTTTTGGTTTGACTTAAAAATATTTGTTTGACTTTTCAATTTGATAAGGACTTAAAAATTTATTTCAAATTGATCCTTTAAATTCTTTATTATACCAAAATCAAATTTAGTTTTATATATAATAATTTAAAATATCGGATTATTGATAAAATTTTATGTTTAAGGTTAAAAAGTTAAAGTTTATATTTTAAAATCTAAATCCTTAATCATATTACTATAAAATTTAAAACTTATTCCTAACTCTTAGATTCTAACCTTAAACCCTAAATTTTAAAGTCATACGTTAAAATCTTTAAACCTTAAAGTTAAAACTAAAACACTCGTAAAAACAAAAAAGTTTTATCATGTCTATGAGATAATAATCCTAATATTATTTGTTAATCTAAATAGATATGATATTTCCTTAAAACGACCTATTCCAACGCATTAAACTGACTATTGTTTATCATATACAATGTTTTCTAAAAAATAATCAAATTATATAGAATTAAAGTACAAGACATTGATTTTAATTTTGAACATAATAGAAGGACCAAAATCATAATTTGACTTTTTTCAATGGTTCTGATGCCACTCGCCAAAAACAAGAATAGAGGGTAAAAGAATGCCTTCATAACATTAGTAGAGCAACGGCTTATTGATGCCATTTTTCAAAGGAAGAAACAGTATTTGTAAACAAATTTGTCTAAAACAATCTAAATGAACTGCAACAGAAAAGATATTCTCCAACGCCACATAATAACATCGAGATTCGGCTGACCGGAGAAAGACCATCGGAAATCATGTACACCAACCAGACCCTTTAGTTTCATTATCCGAGTTTCTCGAGTGCAGCTTCAGTATCCGATATATGTTTCTTCAACGAGAATATTCTCCGCTCGAGCTCTTCTTTCGTACCACGGGCAATGGCTGGCTCATGTGGTGTGAGGAAATGTGTTGAAAATGACTTCAGTGCTTCAATCCCAGTAACCTGCATGTAACCATCCAAAGGCGGATACATTGAAATGGCATAATGCCTACCAACATTTGCCTAGATACCATGTTCAGATTCAGACAACTCAAAGATTATTCTACAAATGCTGAAATGTTTCGTACGAAAACGATGATGGATACTCGGTAAAGGTGTGCATAAAGTCTACTTGAACGCACCTCTTCCGGCAGAAGTGGAAGCTTGATGATGTGAAAATCGTCATATAACATGTAATATTGGTCGAGATACTTTTGCTGCATCCGCACTCTTGCTTTTAATAGCTTGGACTCGACCTCTTAAAATTAAAACACAGGCAGATTGAATGGTAAGCATTTTGTTTGCAGAACAATTCCATTGGTGACATAGTAAGAAAGTATGTAACCGTACCGTCATCGTCGAAAATTACTTGGTTAATGATAACATTGTGTGTATCGATCTCGAACTTGGTGAGTTCCTGCACCAGTCTCTCTGTTTCATAGAGGGACAGGAACTCTGGTATGCAGACACAGACAAAGGTTGTCAAGTCCTGCCAAAATGAAAACAGCATTATACTAAACTTTCATTTAGACATATATATACACACACAAACACAAATGAGAAGTGATTTCAACACACTTCAGAAGCTCTAGTGGATCTGTAATGGCACCTGCAGCTCTTTTCCTTGTTACATTTTGCGACACATTGTTAGATTAAAACGTTCATGTATGGGAAATAGACTAGAGAATGGTACAACTTACTGGATCTTCAAACTGTTCATTAACTTGTTCAATCACCTCTTTCAAGCCTTCAAGCCTCCCCACAAGGGCATCCTCCCCGAACTCATCATCAATCCCGAAAAGACGGGTTATCTGCCACGATGAGTTTCAACTTTCGTGAGCTGAAAGAACTGATCAACGATACGGAACAAAGGTAATACAACAGTGACATATAACCTTTAGAAAGAACTGATTAATTGAAATAAGATATTCTAAATTGAATTCGAGTTTCATAGAAATGCCGGTAAAGGGTAACGACAAATCATCTCCACCGGTCACCCTAAGACTTGGCCGGCGATAAACGAAGAGCATGGGCGTCCGTAGAGAACTTTAAGCCTATCAGATTTTCATCTACAAGTCCATTGTTGAGAGAAATCTATTGAAAACTAGCTGAGTTATATCAGGTGGCAAGACATAATAGAATTTAATGTCATACCTGAGCCAATAAGCCACCGAATTTGCTTTTCAATGACATCAATTTTGCAAGTCCTTTCTCTAAGGTAGCTGGAAACTGTAACAGCCGAAGTGTATGTCCGGTCGGGGCAGTATCAAATACAATGCAAGAATAATCCATTGTTTGCACCAATCTGTAAGAAAGTATTACATTCAGACAACAATAGATTAAAAAACACAGCTAGAAAGTGACTAATAAGAGCATGCAAAACACATTAAAAAGACTGCATATTTTTCCTAGAATCAACCGCCATTGAAAACCATGAGTGAAGAAATATTCTTACTTAAGCATCTCTGCAAAGCTCATTGCCTCATCAATTCCTGGAATTGCATTTGCCAAATCTGCAAATAAACCATCCATTCCTTCACCTCCACTCACATCATCATCTTCTGATGTAGGATCCACCTCCTGTTATGCATCATATATAGAATGAACACAAGGAAAATATATATATATATATATAGAGAGAGAGAGAGTATATATATATATATATATATATATAGACCCCATGCATGCATGCATACATACATATATACCCAGAAAACAAAATGAAATGAAAATAAAAGAAGGGTACCATGGCATATAGATTGGTGAAGCCATTGACCAACGTGGGTGTCTTTATGAATCTTTGTTGGAAAACATCGCTGAGATTATGAGCAGGATCCGTAGAAATGATCAACACAGAGGGTCGGACACCGGCCAAGAGGATCGATATAATGGCGCTGCAGGTGGTCTTACCCACGCCTCCTTTGCCGCCAACAAAAACCCACTTCAGGCTCTTCTGGTCCAATATGTTTTGAACCGTCGGCACCGGTGCGTCGAGATTCTCCGCCATTCTCCTTCTAACAAAAAGTTTTTTTTCTTCGTTTTTTGTGTCACCCAAAAACCAATCGGAAGTACCCAGAAAATCTTACAACAAAATCGGAGTTATTTGAGGAAAGGCATTGTTTCTTAATAAAAACATAACGCATGCATGGAATGTGTATATTATACATGTAAGTATGTACATCTAAAATTATAAGTTTCATGAATTTAAGATTATTAGATGGTTAAAACAGATGTCTGAAATTATTTTTTATTTTTTTAAGTGATATTTTTTATATTTTATTATTAATCTCACTTATTCATTTCACTTATTTAAAAATATTATGCCTCTTTATCATGTCTCCGGTTAAAATTTCTAAAAAATTGAATTTTAAACTTTAACTCTTATTTTTTATATCCAAAACCATAAATCCTACACCCTAAAAAATACATTATATTTCTAATTCTCTAAACCCTAATCACAACCCTAACCTTAAACCCTAAACCCTCTAATTTAAAACAGAAGTATAGAAGGAGGCATAGTAGAGAGACAGACAATTTTCATCCGTAAAATTTAATAACTCTTATATTGTATAAACAGATCCTATCTCTTTCTATATATGTCTGTAATTTACACGATCTTTACATTCGAATAGTGAGCTCGTTTAGTTGCATTATTGTTTATATTATGTTTTTTCCTTTCTTTCTTAAAGCTGATTTTTTTTCGTTTCCTTAAAAATATTCAATTTATAAATATAAATTCTATTAAGAAACTATGTAATTGGGTTCGTTTCAGAATTATAACTGTTGCTGACTGCTTTGAATGTTTCAAAATAGCAACCATAAGAAAAGTTGAAGAAATTTGATCTAAATTTTCGTATATGTACCAAGTTTACATAATTTGTTCTTATGAGATTTATCTTTAGTTTTTCATTTTTTATCTAAGATCTTTCGGTGTTCGATAGTTACAAAAATTTTTATGATCAAAGTCAATCGAAATCTAAATTTAAAATTTATGTATAATATAAAATTTTTATTTTTATTTTATAATTTCACTTATAACATAAAAGTTTGAATTCGACCCTAAAAACATATATTAAAATGTAAATATTTTCCCAGCACACGTGATGAAGGAGGAGGCTGTTTCAGATCACGTTGTTTGGAAGTTTGATGGGAGTTTCGAGGTATTGATTCGAATCATATTAGATCTTATATAAAAATTATAAAATAAATAAAAATCAATAATTCTCTTAATCATGTTTCTTTTTATGTTTTTATTAAAAAAAATTAAAAATTAAATTTTAAATCATAACTTTAATTTTCACGCCTTAAACCCTACGTCTTAAAATGTATCGTATCTCTAATTTTTTAAATCTTAATCAAAATATTTAATATTAAATTCTAAATCTTAAATTTATTATTTTAAGATAAAAATTAATAAAAATATAATAAAAAATAAACGATTTACATTAGATTACACTAAACACGTGGAATTCAAAGTTATGCAAACACAACGGCACAACCACGAAACATAACAAAACGAAAGGGAAATTTATTTATTTTAAATATTAATTTGAAATATTGGTAGAATTATGATGCATGGCGTATCAACGTGTTACGTGTTATTGATTGAAAATAAAATAATAACGAAATGAAAGTATGAGTATTTATTTTGAAAATTGAAATTATACAAGAGATCAGTTATGTAATCTTTCACATATTAATAAATAATTAAAAAAGACTTAAATAGTTTAATATAATATATACTATATAGCATTTTTTCTTCTCAATCAACTAAATAAAAAAGGAACAAGATTATAGGTTAAGGAACAAAATTGATTTAATTTGATATTAATATATTTTATTTTTGATTTCACCCAACTTGACATGATAAAAACTATAAGTTAATCTCAATGCAATCATGATATTTTAATAAAAAAAGATTAAACTTGATCCAGTTTGAAAAAATTAATAAAAATATTAAATAGTATATATAATAAATATATATTGAGTCAAGTCGGGTCTAGGGATGACAATATAATCCGAATTCGATCCGAATTCGATTCGATCCAAAAAAAATTCGATCCAATCCAATTAGAAAAAGTTCGAATCCGAATCCAAAAATAATGTCCGAGTCCTAATAGGAGGTGGATCGGATATGGATATTGCAATGATCCGATCCGAATCCATATCTGATATGAATCCGATCCATATATAAACCCGAATAAAAATATTTAAAATTTTTATATTTAAAAAGTTTGAATTGTTACTTTAATTTGTTTTTTATTGGATTATAACATTTGTTGAGATTTGTTTGTGCTATAAATTTAAAAATTTTTGTTTGATAAAAAATATTTTTTTATTTAAAGATATTTGTTTGAGTTATTACTCTAAAAAATAATTGTATTTGGACTTTTGGATTTGGATTTTAGATATTTTATTGGATTGGATTTGGATTTATGTAAATGAACTTGGATTCGGACTTGAATTTTTTTGAAAATCCGATTATTAATTGGATTGGACTTGAACTTTATAAAGTCCGATCCATTATTATCCCTAGTCGGGTCAGGTAGAAGAATTTTTATCCTAAACTCGATATGACTTTATTTTTTCAGTGACCTGAACTAAACCTAGATTTTTTAATAATAAAAAATATGCTTTTATCGGGTCGGGTCAGATCGGAGTCCACTAATTTTAGGTTAAATTATCATCCTTATGCATTATTGATGCCTTAGCTTACAGATAAATTAATAGAAAGATACGAATTAATTATACCATGTCTCTAAATAATTACTTTCGTCTTAAAATGATCTAAACTATCTTTTATTCTAGTTGGTCCATGAATTTTGAATGTTTTGATTTAACCTAAAATTATGTCCCTCATTTTATATTAATCTCAAACTTTTAAACATTTTAATTCTATCCTTAAATTATTATTTATATCCCATTATATTTTTATATAATAAATATTATTGTTTTTATGACAACAGTGACGGAGACAAAACCAAATAGTGAAAGAGGCCAAAATTATTAAGTATTTTTAACTCAAGTTTGATTGACAATACATAATTTATATAATATTTAAATTTTGTAAGGACCTTAATTGTCGTTAGAAAAAATAATTGAAGGACCAAACTTGAGATTTCATTATGCGTAATTAATAATTTTTATAATGTTTTTATTAATTTAATAGTACATAATTAACATATATTGATAATTTAGAGAATAAAATTAAAATGTTTAAAATTTTAAGTATCAAATTAGAATAAGAATCACGGTATAAGAATAAAATCGGATGATTCAAAAGTTAGGATCAATTTAGAATGATGGTAATAGTTTAAAGATAAAATTATAAATTTTAAACGTTTAAAAATTAATTTAGACTAAATTTCATAAATTAAGAATGTATTGTGTAATTAACTCGAAAAGATACCAATAGTTTAAAGATTTATCGGAATTCATTGTGAATTTGAAGGACCAATTTAGAATTCGAGATATTGTTTTGGGATGTCCGAAGAATTAAGCATTTATCGTGTTAATAGTCTGAATTCTGTAGAATCTAAATCAAATAGAATTCGAATGAAATTGCCCAGGAATAAGAATTGTCCACAAAATAAAATTGCCCGCAGAATGAAATTGTTCAGGCAATTGACAAATACAATACTATTTCAAAATACTTTACTTCTTTCTCCAAACTCATCACAATCACACTTAATCACACTCATTCACCATGTTTTTCTCACTCACACTTGACCACACTTTAATTCACACATCACATTTTCTTACTCACTCTTAACCACTCACTCTCACACTCTAACTCACACATTACAAATCAATAAACAATGCCTTTATATAGTCATTAGACATTACTACCTAATAAAATCAATTAAATCCCATAATTTTTATAACTCTTATAATTCCTCTATTAAATTTCATAAATACTCCCATATTGACTTTAGATATTTCACATTTGTAACTCCCCAATTAACTCCTAAATTTTATCATTCACTAAACATCTCATTTAAGTTTATTTCCAACAAAACTCCCCCGTAAACTTAAATGTTTCTTCCATCCGTCATGCCAATCATCTTCTTGCATTTTTCGCAACTTAATCCTGACTCGCTTGTATCCTTTCACAACATGTCTCTTCTTGTACCGTTCAATCTCGCCTTGAACTTCCATCTATTTCTTGAACACCCACTTTACACCAACAGAGTGACTTCCTTTCAACAATTCCTTTCGGTAATAGACTAACTTCACATCAATTGCCTTATTCTCCTCGTCCATGGCAATTTGTCATTTCTTGTCTCGTGATGCCTCTTCAAAGCTAATATTTTCAGCATCTGCCAAAAAAAAAACAAGATGTATCTCACTTGTCGAATCATACAAATCTTGCAGACTTCGCATTTTAGGTTCTTGTGGTTCATCTTCATTATCGGTAGTTTCAAAACTTGTAGGTATGCTTGTTGGTGCCACAACTGATGATTCTCCAACTTCCATGACAATCTCTCTTGAATTATTTCAATCCCATTAGCTTGCTCCATTTACTCGCACACCACGACTCACCATCACCTTCTTGCTTATCGGATCGAGTAGCTTGTACCCTTTTGTCTTCTCATCATACCCAATAAAAATAAACTTTTTTACTTTTTTCTTCGAGTTTCGTTCTTTATTGATCCAGTACATGTGCATACGCCACACTACTAAAAACTTTCAGATGAGAAACTGTCGGCTTTTGTCCGCTCCATGCTTCTTGTGGTGTTTGATCATCTAACTTTACATGTGGACATCGATTTTGTATATAAACTACACATTGCACTACTTCTGCCCAGAATTGCTTCAACAATTTCTTGCTCTTCAGCATTGATCGAACCATGTCAAGAATGGTCTGGTTCTTCCTCTCAGCCACACCATTTTGTTGAGCAGAATATGGTGCGGTTAGAAATCTCCTTATCCCTTGTTCCTTGCAATACTCCATGAAAGTCTTCGACGTATACTCGTCACCTCTGTCTGATCGTACGACTTTGATATGTCTTCTCGTTGTCTTCTCCACCATCACTTTGAACTTTTTAAACACCACAAATGCATCAGATTTTTCTTTCAAAAAATACACCCATGTTTTTCGTGAGAAATCATCAATAAACGAAATGAAATATCTTTTACCGCTAAAAGATTCAGGAGTGATTGGTCCACATATATCGGTATGAATCAACTCGAGTGGATGTTTTGCTCGATATTCCACCTTCTTCTGAAACGATATCCTCGTTTGCTTGTCAATCACACATTCTTCACAAAATTTGCCATCGTAATCCATGTTCGGTAATCCGTGCACCATGTTCTTCTTTGCTAACTCCTTTAGACCACCATGATATAAGTGACCAAATCGAAGATGCCATAGCGATGCCTTGTCTTCTACATCGACATGCAAACATTTTTCTCGCACGCTTGTCAAATTCAATTTGTACATTCGATTTTTGCCCATTTTAACTCTGGCAATTAGACGCCCTTGCTTATCCTTCAAGAATAATACCCAATCTTTCAAAAATACCGAGTATCCTTTCTCCATGAGTTGCCCAATACTCAAAATATTTGTCTTAAGATCTGGAACATAATAAACATCTTGGATTGACCCTATCAAGCCATCCTTTTGTAAGAAGCAAATTGTACCTTGGCCTTTAACTTCAACTTTGGATGCATCATCAAACGACACATGACCACCTTCAATCTTTTGCATCTCTTTGAATAAATACTCATGACCACACATATAGTTGCTTGCGCCCGAATCGAGGTACCAAATGTCATTGTCGTTGTTGACTTCATTTTTAGCTATCAAGAGAACGCCTTCATTCGCTTCATCTTCCACGACAAAGTTGGTTGTCTCTTCCACCTTTTTATCAGCTCGGCAATCTTTTGCATAATGTCATATTTTTCCACAATTATAACATTTATCAGAGTTGCAGTCCTTCGCATAGTGACCATACTTGTAACACTTGTAGCACTCAATGTTGGAATAATTTGATATGTCGCCTCTTCCTCGATTGTGTCCTCTTCCACGCCAATTTGGTTGGCTCGTTTGTCCATTCTCCTTATAATATCTTTCATGACTATCTTTTTGACTACTGCGTCCATTTCCATGACCTCCACGGCCATATCCTCTACCTCAAAAGTTTTGAGAATAGAATACCTTCTCATCTTTGATTAACGCCTTAGTCTGAAGTGTTTGCTCGAGTGTCTCATCTTTCTTTTTCTTCTTACATTGTTCATGTGCCTCAAGAGAACCGGTGAGTTCATCAACTATGAGAGTTTCAAGGTCCTTGACTCTTCTATCGCACACACAACATTCTCAAAACTATCGGTTAATGATCTCAAGATCTTCTCCACAATTCTCGCATCAGTTAACGTTTCACCATTAAGAATGAGTTGGTTTGCCACGACTTGTACACGGGCAATGAAATCAGACACACTTTCTGATTCTTTCATCTTCATGCTCTCCAACTCGCCACGAAGAGTTTGGAGTCGTACTTGTTTGACTCGGTCGGCTCCTTTGAACACCTTTTTTAAAGTGTCTCACGCTTCTTTTGAAGTAATTGCCCCGACAATCTTCTCAAAGCTTGATTCGTCAACGGCTCTGAACATCATGTATAACGCCGCATTATCCTTCACTCGCACCTCTTTCAACGCCTTGGTTTGAGCCGCCGTGTCTCTCGTGGTAGTTGTTGGTTCTTCGAACCCTTCCTCGACAACTTTCCATGCATCTTGAGATCCAAGAAGAACTTTCATTTGAATGCTCCAGTTTTCATAATTCGATTTTGTCAGACGTGGTAACGACATCTGCCCATCACATTCGCCATAGGCTCTGATATCAATTTGTAGAATCTAAATCAAATAAAATTCGAATGAAATTGCCCAGGAATAAGAATTGTCCACAAAATAAAATTGCCCGCAGAATGAAATTGCTCAGGCAATTGACAAATGCAATACTATTTCAAAATACTTTAGTTCTTTCTCCAAACTCATCACAATCACACTTAATCACACTCATTCACCACGTTTTTCTTACTCACACTTAACCACATTTGACCACACTTTAATTCACACATCACATTTTCTTACTCACTCTTAACCACTCACTCTCACACTCTAACTCACACATTACAAATCAATAGACAACATCTTTATATAGCCATTAGACATTACTACCTAATAAAATCAATTAAATCCCATAATTTTTATAACTCTTATAATTCCTCTATTAAATTTCATAAATACTCCCATATTGACTTTTGATATTTCACATTTATAACTCCTCAATTAACTCCTAAATTTTATCACTCACTAAACATACATTTAAATTTATTTCCAACAAATTCGGTGTTAATATTCAAGGTTAACGTGAATCAACCTCTCTCTTTCTACCGTCTTTCTTATCAACTTCCTCTATGGCCTATGGGTATATAAAACTCTTCGTAGCGACTCGTTTATCTCATCAACCGTTAACAATCATTCTTTCATTCTGCTCTGCTCCTTACAATGGAGACCAAGCCTCGCACCCTGGAGATCACAATATTGTCGGCGGAAGACCTGAGGATCGACAACAGACCGGTCAAAAAGAACGCATTTGTCGTCGTTTCGATCGACGCTTTCAACACCAAGGTGGCCAAGATCGATAGAGAAGGAGGGAGCTACCCTTCGTGGAACGAAAAACTGGTGATGGAAATGCCGGTGAAAACACGCTTCATTACTTTACAAGTTAAATATTGCAAGGGCTCTTCTTCTGGAGGGGAAAAGCCCGTGGGGGTTGCGAGAATTCCGGTGACGGATTTCATTGGAGGGTACTCTCCGGAGACTTGTTTGCAGTATTTGAGTTATCGTTTAAGGGATCCCAAGGGGTTGAAGAATGGGATTATTAATGTTTGTTTGAGATTAAAAGAGTCTATACATGATTGTTCTTCCCAGGCTGCTGCTGCCGGCGGCGGAAGTATTGGTCTTGGAATTCCAATTGATGGACGACGAGATTTTGGAGTAGTTACCGGAATTCCAATATGCAGTGTTTTTCCCTCGAATGCTTTGTTGATGAACCAGCAGCCAGTATCCGCGGCTAAAATCCCCCGATTTCTGCCTACCAACGGCTGAGTCTCATCGCCCACCATATATGTATAGTCATAGATTCTTCTTTTTCTTTTTACCTTTTCACTTTCCATGCTTTGTTAATTATATGAATTTATATTTTTTATAAATTATTTAATTTAATTTCTTTATTTTTAAGCTTTTCTTTTAAGATTCTGTACAATCATTCTTGTCACGCCTGTCCGAAACTCTATTATCCGATTATAAACCCTTAATTACCATCTCATAAGAACAAAACTAATGAGGCTAATCTCCACCTACTACATTTTTAAACGGTCAAGCTTCCGTGCCGCTCACCAGTTTGTCGTATTAATAAATTTTAGAGATTATAGACGCTGCCCCTCCTTCTCTCTTCTTTCTCGTGAACTTCCTTTGTAAATATTTCAACATTTTAAAAAACCCAATCTTTTTCATCCATAAAAACATAGATATATAATTTTAAATAGCTCATGATTTTCAGTCAATATTATCGTTCATAATTAAGTATAAACTTTGATTCCGCTGTACACATGAATACAGTTCTGTTTGACCGAGCAACTGACCAGGATTTGTGTGTAACTCATGCATGGTCGGTAGGGTTGTAAAACAACCCGTATGTTTATGTTCGTTTGTTTAATTTTAACCGAATAAATGAATGAACACAAAATTTTTTGTTTGTGTTCATTCGTTAAAGATTATAGATTATTCATGTTCATAATTCGTTTAATTGATAAACGAACAATCATAAATAACATATATAATATCCTAGATATTTAATATTTTAAATTAATTCAGTTAATTAACTGATTTTAAATTGAATTAATTAATAACTAAGATTTAAAAAACTCTTAATTATTAGACGAAACCTAAAATTTAACTGATTAACCAATTTTGTTTTGGTTTGATCGGTTAGCTCGGTTTAACAGAACAATGAACACCCTAACTTATAACATGTTTTTAACGAGTCATACAATAAGACTTCTCAACTCGAGTAACTTACATTTTTTTACTAGATTTGACTTGATCTAATATTCATCCTTAGACATATATGAATATATTTAAACGAACATAAATGAACGAACGAACTTTTTGTTTGTGTTCGTTCGTTTAATTAAACGAACGAAAAATCTTATTCATGTTTATTTATTTAATAAATAAACGAACACAAACAAATTTTCTACCAAATTATTTACCGAACATTCGGTTCGTTTAGTCGGCAGTCGACAAGAGCATGAGTATGCATGTAAAACATGTACCTTTTGGTTTTTTAAGTTCAAGGGTTTATACCTGCCGGCTGTTCAGTTTGATGTGGTCGGCACAACACCTTTATTTTTTATTTTATTTCTACTTTACTGCGTAGTTGTAACCCACAAGGTTTTTAGTAATGTTTCTCACGTTTTCTTGTCTGAAAAATAATTAAGTCGTGATTTATGAGAAATTGTTTTGAAGTAATGTATGAAAAATGTTGAGAATGATAAATATGGATAATTATTTAGTATATTGGTGGTTTGATTGGTTTTTAAAAATTACGAATAAGGTTAAGAGATTGTCATAGCGTCTTCGATTAACGGTTATATTTTCATGTATGATTGATGTAATTTTTTATATAATTTTTATTTAAAATTTAAAACATTACCACCCTAAATTTTAGAGTATAAATTATATACTATAAACTCTAATTTTAAATATTAAATTATAAACTTTACAATTTAAGTCTCATAAACTTTAAAATAAATATCTAATCCCAAATTTAATGAATACGTGTAAACTTTAGATTATATTTTTAATACGCTCAACCCAGATGTTATATTAGGTCTTTGACCAAAAACTCGTATTACAAAATTTTACTTTAAAAGTTCATTTAATACATTCAAATACAATAAGAGCCCATCTATTTCAAAAGATATAAAATTCAACATAATTCAAAAGAGTATAAAGGAGCTCCAAATAAATACAACCATTTAAAAGTATTTGATACAATTGAAATACCAAATAGAGTTACAAAATTATAATACAAGGTCTGATAAGTACTAGCCCATTATATGAAATAATTGTACTCTGACACCAAGTCAATACTGAAAATTCAACCATGATGGTGTTCCTCTGGTCCGCGTTGCCACCTAAATTGCGGATGAAAACACGTTCTAAACGTTGAGCTATAAAAGCTCAGTGGATACACTGTCACTCGATCATGTATCGCATATATCATTAATAAAGCAATACATCACATGAGACATCGTGCATGGTATGATGGTGCTACCATAATCGGCTAAACACATGGCATCATGAATGTATACTATCACACACAGAAAAGACATAGCAAAATCAAACATAAAGTAGTGAGTCTCGCGTCCACACAATATCGAGATCCTACACTCATGGATTGAGTCTAGCGTCCATACAGCATCAGAAGCCTTCAAATTTCATGCTCGAAATATCACATCAAGCATCTTCGAATGAGGCCCATGTCCATACGACATCAGGATCCTCCATTCAAGATGTCTTCATGGTGTTGCAACACTAATTTCTTGGGTATCCTGATTCCCATCAAACAAGGGTTTAACTAGCTAAGGAACCTATCAGCACACAGTAAGGCCTTAGCTAAACACATAGCACCAAAATCCATCAAGGATTCCATGGTTTCTATCATCGATTAAAACCATCCAAGACTTATCGAGTCTTTAGTCATATTTCTTATATTCGGGTTTAAATTATCAATTTTAAAGTTTTAACATTTATTTTGCACTATAAGAGACTCCGAGAACCCATTATTTCAAATTATAAAGCCTCGAACTCAAACACTAACTTTTGGACAGATTGTTCAGCGAGTACTGATATGCCTATATGGGGTATCGGTACGCTACCCAGCATCGATATGCCTCCAACGCGTACCGATACACTATTACCTTCAAAGAGACCAAAGATAACTACCCGTACCGATACAGATAACCTCATATTAGTATCGAATCATACTCGTATCGATATGCGTACATGGTGTACCAATACGCCTGCCTATTGAAAATCAATACAATAGTGGTATCATTACTCCCTCGCGTACCGATACCCAAAAAAGTTATTGGAATTTGAATAATGCAAGGGGTATCGTTACACGGGTTATCGTACCGATACACTCACTATATTTGTCCCTCAAATCTATTCTAGAGTATCGATACGCTTTCAATCCGTATCGGTATGCCTACTTGAAAATACAGGTTTGAGACTAAAATTCACCAGGAGCCCTTGCCCAGACTACATGGTTGATCCCCAATTAATTCTTACACGTTATTGGAAGAGTTTAGAGTGTGTAGCTACCAATTTTAAGCCATTAACCGTCCAAACTCATTAAAGGGTATCCTAAGCTACCAAGCAAGCAAACAAGTATCAATCATGCAATGCAACTTATTTTCATGAGATGTATGATGCTATGGGAGTTAGTAGTATACTAACCTCGATGCAAACAATCTGGAAACAAGGATTTCTCAATCCTCAAGCCTTCTCTTTCCCCAATGTTCTTGAAGGCTCATCCACTTCTTTCTCTACAAGAAGAAGTTAAAACCAGTAATTAGATATTGTTAGGTAAGATTCTAAAAGCTAAAAACTTGAACAAAACTAAAAAGAACTCAACATCACCCCTATTTTTCATTTTTGCTTCTTCAACCTCACCCAAAATCTTACTCCACCAAAATATAACATTTTTACCTTGTCTTATAGATCCTCTTAAGCTCTAAAACTTCCCCTTAATGCTCAAAATAGGTTTTATGTCCCAAAACAACAAAGATGACACCTTGAACTCATATTGCTTTGATGGAAAGGAAGATGAAGAAGAAGGAAAACAATGGTGACTTCATCACATCTCTTTTATGTAAAGAAAAACAAGGGTGACTTCATTCTCTTAGAAGTAAATAAATAAATGGAACTCATGGTAATTTATTAAGCTCACTTGTGAGTTAAAAAGCACTCTATTTATAACTTTTTAAGAATAAAAGCTCTGTTAGTGTATCATAAATTAATCTAACTTGTGTAAAGTACTTCATCTGATCATTCGATCTTACGTTGTTTCAGTATATGAAGAGCATACATAAAAAATCTTTGGACAAGAAGTGTTCCCTTTTTATATTTACATATAGGGATAACAATTTACCCGCACTTAACCTGAATCGTATATTTTGGTGGGAATTTCGAGTATCAAGGTGAGGAGGGGATTTGAGATTAAAAAAAGGGATTATGAGGATTCTTTTTTAGAGTAAAAATCTTCGATCCTATTTGATATATTTTTAATTATATATTATTATTTGATTCAAGTCAGGTTTAGATATAAATTTTAATTTTTGGGATGGGTCGAGATTGAGTTTAAATTTTTAAATTTTCTGTGCTGGACAGTATATATAAATTTTTGAGAACATCTGTAGTAATTTAGTTTTTGAATTGATTTCTGCACAACTAAAAACCCTACTCAATCCGTTCCGTTGTCATTCCTGTACTACATTGCTCCTCAAGCTTTCAAGTACCAAGCCATTACGACTAAAAATGGGATATGTTGCCGGATTCAATGATTAAGATAGACTAAAATAATTATAGGGACCGAATTGATAAAAGATTATCAAATTTAATGACTTTTATTTATTTTATTCCTTAAAAACCTTTAGTAATTCGTTGGGGGTGAACATTGCTTTCTGGACCACACCTATGGTGTTAGGCCCGTCAATCCAGTTTAAGCAACATGGGTTGGTTCAACCAAGGCTCCAAGTCCAAAAATATTACCATGAAGCAACCCCAGAAAAGGCACAATTTGCTATCTACTAATAATTAGTCTAATAATTAAAAATATATATTTTATTTTATACATGTTTAAATTTTGATGTAGAAATATAATATTTTTTATTTAATAAAAAATATTATTTATCTCTAGCAATATGTATAGGATCTAATAATATTATATAAAACTTATTTAGTTTTACACTAATTTATAATTATTGGATGGATGAGATTAATACTTCATTTATTCTCCTTAAAATCTCTTTATTTTTGATATATAAATAAATAAATCAACGGAAATTAATTCAAGTGATAAATAATTTGATATCCTGAAAATTACAAGCTAAAAAAATAAAATAGATCTGCTTGTTATAAAATAACTCATAGATTCCACATGATTTGACTCATTTATTTTCAACTGGAACAGAACAATTAATGTGTCCTGGTGAAGTGCATCCCTCTTAGTATATTTAATGCCAATACCAACCCCTTTTCGTATTTATTATTTGTAGTGAATTTCAAAGGCCAAAGCTGTTGTAATCACAGCATTAAATGGGTTCATAAGAAATAAAATATAGAAATTGAGTCTAATGGTTCACACCAACAAGGAAAGGAAAATGGGATGACGAAGGGAATCAAAACCTAGGTAGGTTAGGAGAGAATTAAATATTTTGGTGCTATTATTGGTTATATATAAATTTAAATTTATTTTTTTAATATAAATTTTATCATTTTTTTATTAGAATCAATTATTAAATTTATGGGGGAAAAAAGATAAACCCCTTTTTCGGATCAGAATAAACACTGACTTATCTCGAGTCGAATATTATATAATGTGAATTTGATACGTAACGAGTGTTTGGAAAGGAGGATAGGGTGGAACCCACAACCACAAGCATGTGGAAAGGAAAGTCCAAAGATGCTGCTCCTCTCATAAGCCATAATGGCCAATCGCTTTATATTTCCTCAATCGAATCAGCCTTCTAAATTTTAAAAGCTACATAATTTTAAATTAATATATTTTTTATTATCATAAATAAGTAATTCTTGTAATTAAATAATAAAATATCAATTTAAAATCGCTATTTCAAACTGTATGTTTTTCGGGTGTCATTTCATTTTCTTGACTTTTCCCTTCGTCCTCTCCCACCTTACCTGTATACACGTAATGCTGATTCCCACTCCTGTACGTGCATGCATGGAAGTCGAACATTTCTATATCGTAAAGAGAAATAAGGAATCTATCTATATATATACATATAACTCGGTTGCAGTAAACAGAACAAAGGGTTAGAAACAAATATTACTAGAAATCTAACTTTTAATATAAAAAAATAAAAGTTTATTAAATATTTAAATTTAAATCGAGTTTTATTACAACCAACAAGACCATGCAAGATTTGACCCTGAGAACAGTTGTATTGGTTCAGTTACACCTAATCAAGAACCCGTTGAAATTTCTTCTGAAAGAGAAATGATGTTCTGTTTCAAGGCAATTGCTCAAATTCCAGAGAGAAAAATTACAAGGTATCTTTCGATGTAGTGAAACTCTACCTGTTTGTATTGTCCACAAACAACAACTTGGGTCTGGAAACAAGACAAAGCTGAGGCTGTTTCGGATTCCTGCAATGATATTATTACATCAAGACGAAGCATAATCATATCAACTACAATGTCCGAACCTCATATTCCTGGGTGACAACTTGAAAGGATTTAACGCTTAGCCTGTTCCACCCTACAAATTCATCACCATCAGAAAAGCGAGGATAAAGCTGGCAATCTAAACCAAACCATACATATCCCTTATCCTTTTTGAATCATTCATTATCCAAAAACGCCGTTTCTGTCCGGCCACTTTCTTGTCTGAGAAACATCCTCCAGAAACGTGGCTCCGTCTCATTGGCTGTCACCACGTATTCCTTGAGACACAGCCAAACCCTTTGCATTTAATGAAAGAAACAGTTTCTGCGCCCGCATTGAATGCCCCCTTGCAACTTTCAACCTATCCCCCACCCTCTCTGTCTAATATCATATCTAACTTGCATCGGTGGCGCGTTGGTTGTACTTGCTCAGCTGCCGCCATATGTACATTGACTCCAAAGTTCATAGAATTCATCGGACTTCATTTGATAGTTGGATGACAGGTCTAATTTTGGCATAACTCCCTGTATTATAACATTTCTCTCGAGGAAGTGAAGAAAAAACCATTATTCGATCAGAAATTTATTAGAATTATGACCTAAATTTTAATTTAAATTATTCGATTATTTATAAAAAAGGTAGCAACGAAAGGGAGGTATGCTAGAATATGTGTGGAAGAGTTTAAAATTCTATTAGAGAAATTATTTTTTATACAAACCAAATAACTTGTAGATTATCTTCAACAACTTTACTGTCTGGAGTAACATAGACTGAGGGCAGTTTTCTAACATTTTCTTAATTGTTACCTTGCATGTAGTCATGGATGTTTCTTCAGCAAAAGCTTGTAATTGATCTGTTCTGCTTCAGTCTGGATCTGTTTTGTTTAGTTGCCGAGTGTAACCATGATTTTGTAACGTGAGATGACAAAACCATAAAGAAAGTAACAACTCAAACACATGTTTCAGAACATTATGAGTACGACAGGAACATGCAATGCAAAAATCCAGGAGATGTTTCCAAAGAGTACTGGTTTTCGTCCAGACATCACATAGGGTGGAACTGAGTCAATACCCGAACCACAACCCTTGCATCCTCAGGTCGTCGGGACTGAAACGATCATCACCACGCGAGGTTCGTTCTTGACTCAACACCCTCCAACTCACTGACTCAACACCACAACTAAGACAAGAGACTTAAAGCACGAAAAGGAAAAGGAAAAGGAAACTAGTAGAGAAACTCTCGGGTCAGAATCACGTGAGAGTTTTGCCTTCTCAGCTTTCGCACTGAAGGGCAGCTTTGATCTTCTGGACAGTGCACGAGATCAGATTATTCACCGTCTCCACCGATTCTACTGTCAGCTTCGCCGTTGGTAAACTGTTCACCAATATCTGGAACGCCACCGTGAGAAGCGATCCACCCACTCTCGGCGACCCTCCATGGCTACCGCCGCTCCCGTTAACATGTCCGTTAGAGACGGGCGCACGAGAACCCGGACCGTCCGGGACGATTGCGAAACCCGAAGGTAGGAGTGCAACGTAAGAGGAATCACCACCGTTCATAACCACGTGCATGGCTGGAATGTCAACGGGCGCGTACACCACAAGCGACCCGGCCGCGTCTATGCACGTCTCCTGCAATATCAGCATGCTGCTCTGGTTGGCGTTCAAGGCCTGCAACCAAAAAACAAAAGGTTAAAATCGTCCTAATCTTTGACTTTTTACATATATCCTGCAAATAAACTGTAATCACAGATACTTCCAAATCCCAGACTCCCATCGTCCTTTCAATTTTACCTATTAAACCCCATAATATTCTTCGCAAGATATTTTAGTATTTTGAAATTCATTTAATTCGAAATTTTCGAATTAATTAAAATAAAATATTTATCGGTAGAAAAAATAATATACGTGAAAATGACAGGAAACTAGAGGGTATATTATTTACACTGGCACGGAGGAGGGAGACGCAGTTGCCATGATCTTGGCCTTTAGCGATGTGGGCCATTTCTTGCATGGGTCCACCGTTGGATAATATGTCCCACTCGCTTCTCAACCGTTCATCACGTAGAAAATCGAACAGTCTTTGAGGTGACACGGGCAACCAAACCGATGTGGCAGCGCTCAACACGATGCCCGGTGGTTCGCCGGGATCGTCGACGCTCTTCCTAGTCATAACTCTAACGTCTTCATCCACGTTCTCGGCGTTCAACTTGCTCCATTTATGAAACGTTGAGGCACAAACACCGGCACAGAAATTATCCGTCATCCGTTGAGCTAGCTTTAACATGCTACGTCTCCCACTTGCAGTTATAGCTACAAAGACATAAATAACCATCCATGTTTGTAAATTGCACCATAGAATAGTTAAATACGACTCCATTTACAGGTTAATTAGTTACCGGTGTGATCTCTGGTGAGAACAGTGGAGGACATAAGTATAGCAATGCATTCGCATTGGCGTTGAAGTGTGGCCACCCACCGTTGAGCACCGAAGCCCATACCAGAGCTCAGTAAAGGACGGTAGAGTTGGTGAACTTCAGTCTCCTCATATTCAGCATGTTCAACCCATGTAACCTGCAGATTTAGATTTATGTAATAGTAAAATACGAGGCAAAAATCATGAAAACGGCTGAAATATTGGCTCAAAAAATGTTATGACATCGAGATATGAACTAATGTCGCCACAAAATCACAGATACTCGAATACAAACAAAAGAGGAAGCCTATGGCATTTGACTAACAAAAATTAAGACATCAGCCGGGGCTGGAAACCAGGTCCACTCGCGGTTACATGCAGGGGTTAAAATTGGGAGACTCGAGGCAGAATCAAAGAAGACAATATATCTATGAAATTAATGTGTTCGAGCCTCGAAAAACTAGCTAAATTGTAGTAATAGAGGCTTCCATTGATATAAAAAACAGTGGGAGCAGCCTCGTTTTGCGGTGTTGCAGTCGGGGTTATTTATTTTATTTCGATGAAGCAAACCCAGATATTGAAACTTGAAATTTAAACAATATGTTGACATTAGAAGCATCAAAATCAATAAATTAGGACACTAGATTCTTTAGAGAGGGGAGTTTAATGGATTAAGTTGGAAGGAAACCAGGCACTGACAGTGTGGGTTTACCTCGAGTATTCGCTGGATAAAACAAAGTTCTTATATGCACAAACCTCTTAAAAGTTGGACTTGGGAATGCAAATGTCTAAGGACTAATTTGGTGTTAAAAAAGGTACCTTGGAGTATCCATTGGGCATATCCTGTACAACACAGCCAGAAGGAAGCCTCCTGCAACTCACAAACGTGGGTGCACCTGATGTACTTTCTCGGATGCTATCAATGGATACATCGACCACTGCCCAAACCCCTTCGGCATGTTGCTTGCAGAACCTTAAGAACCTCACCTCACGGACTGGAACCAAAGGAGAAACGACTTGGAGCTCGGCATGCATCTGAAAACAAAATTAAAATATGGAGAATTATTTATAAGGACTTTTGATATGAGGATTTAAGTTTTGCAGGAAATCAAGTTATATACCAGTTGAAGTGCACCATTTCTGGTTCCTCCCATGCCATTAGATATCACATCAGTAGTTGATGTTCTAGCAATCATACAAGGAAACATCTCCGCCCAACGATTCTATGGTGAAAAAGGGAGAAATGGGAATTAAATTGCACATCAAAATTAGTTCAAAGCACTTAAATTCAAGTGAAAACTGAATGATTGGAGGGATATATAGTTGGCTAACCGAGTCCATCAAAGTTTCAACGAGAGCCAAACTGTTGATAATCATCACACCAGTCTCTCTAGAAGCTTCAGACACAAAGCCCGTCGGTTTCAATCCGATGCAAGGAGTGAATGTCCTGAAGTACTCATCATAGTTTAACATTTCTCTTCCACCTTCCAAGCTCTTAGTCCAAAGTGGTTCATCAATTTGAGCCATCTTAACCAGTTCATCCATGGCAGCCAATGCGAGTTCCAAAAACATCGATCTCTCAACCGATCTATCGAGGTCGGTGACTCCGGTTGTCGGTCTATTAGGAGTAACCACTGGTGGCAAAGCATTTGTAGTCCCACCTCCAAAATCAGGCCCCAAAGGCAATGTTGTAGCGACCACGGTGCTTAATCCAGCAAAACCATTGTTACCAACTCCAAGCTCCAAACATGAGTCTGGCATTGGAGGTGCTGAAATTGGTCGGCCTAAAAACTTGCCAGCAAGTGCACAAACACGATCTAACTCGTCTTTTAAGCGAGCGTTCTCAATCCGAAGATGCTGCTCTTCAAGTGAAATATCACCAACAATAGCCGGACCCCCACAGTTTGTACAAATCGGGTTCCTCAATGCATCCCTAATAGACATGTTTTCAGCTCGAAGCTTATCGTTCTCTTGCCTCAACAAAGAGTTCTCGTGGCGTTCTAACTGAGTCTGGAAAATGATCAAAGTTTCAACATTTACTACACAATCAAAGACAAAAAAAAAAGTTGGTTCTTGCTTATACCTTCATTTGAGTACGGCGGTTTTGAAACCAGAACTTGACCTGTCTGGTTTCCAGGCAAAGCCTTCTGCTAAGCTCCAATCTCTGTTTTTCATCGGGATGAGGGCACTCCTTAAAGAGACTGAACCAAAAAGGTAAAACTTGTTAAGACGTTATTCCATAGGAGAGGAAAAAAAACAGAAGCAGCTGAAAAAAGGGACATGAAATCATACGCTTCAAGCTCTTGGATTTGCTGAGGAGTGTGTCGGTGATATCTCTTCTTCCTCGGAGGTTTGTCGGCAGCCACTTCTTGATCATCACCCGAAGCACCATCCATGTTATCACTACCAGATCTGCTCTCATGTTCCTCTTCTCTACTTCTCCTCCCAATACTTCCCTCAAAATTCTCACCTAGTCTGGTCCCATCTCCTTGGTTATTATCTATGTTAGGTTGTTGCTGCAAAACATGAGAGAAAAACAAAACAAAACAACCCAGATCAGTTTTTTCCAGGACAAAAGCTAGCAACAGTTCCAAAAACAAAAATAAAAACACTAGAGAAGTGTGCTAATTGTTTTATCCTTACAAGAGCAAGAGAGAGGCCTGGAGAGTTAAACATGTTCTTAGGAAGTGAAGGGGACACAAAGCGAGAAGGCTGAGCAAAAGCACCGGCGGCCATGCTGTTGTTGCTATAAGGGATGTCTGCAACTATTCTTGCACCCACAAGGCCTTCATTAGTATCAGAACTGTCATCTAGAAATCCCCCAAAACTCATCAAAGAAACCTTTTTTTATGCAACTCTCTTTGTTTTTCCTTCTTTTCTCTACAAATTTACAAAACTAAAACATGTACAAAAGAAAAACTGTGTTCCACTAAAACCAACCAAATGAAATAAATAGAGAGGATAGAGGAGACAAAAGGATGAACAAACTCCAAATGTCTCCAGCTCCCTCTCTACAAAAGATGTGATTCTGAATGGAGAGAAAGAAAGAGAAAGAAGGCAAGCAAAACCCCTTTTTGTGTTTGTTCAAAGCTGCTTAGCCCTTCGTTCTCAATCCCTCTCTCTCTAACAAAAAAAGACCCTTTTTTCCTTAGTTTTTAAGGTCTGGGAAAGTAAAGTAGAAAGCTTTAAAACCAGTTGGCTGGAGCCAGGAGCGTTTCAAAGAAGATAGTAAATGCGAACCCTAGTTTTGGCAAGGAGTTTGTGTGATATCATGTTTCGCTCGTTCTCTGCATGCTTCACTCTCACTCCTACTCTAAAAGCTTGAGAAAAACAAAACAAAACAAAAAATCAGAAATAGATTAATTAGAAAACAAAAATCCTTCTAAGGGAAATTGAAAAAAGCTGAAGATAAAATGTCATATGTGGAGTCTTGGAAGCCTTACATAGAGATACCAATTACCAACGAGACTAGGTCGGTTGAGTTGACTCTAAGACTCTGTGACTGACAGTGAAAATATTTTATACTTTGCCTCCTTTGGGGTCATTTTAACCTGATTTTCGGACACAGTAACTTTAAAGAAGGAAAGAAACAAAAGAGAGAAGTCTCAACCCAAGTTCTTACATCAACATTGGTGGGAGAGTTTCAGATTTGCTGCTCTCTCCACGTTAAAAAGTTTCATTCATTGGGATCTGTAAAACACCAAGTTTATGAACAAGATTACCTTGTCTTTTCTTCTTCAATTTCCTTATTTTGCTCTCATAAAATTGATTTTATATTATAGAAAAAAATTGCCCGCGCATTGCATCTGTCCTTTCTTATGTCTCTATTTATGTCTCACTTTAAATAGAGGTTTAGAGTTTTAGGTTAGGGTTTAGGGAATTAGAGGTATGATATATTTTTTAGGGTGTAGAATTTAGGATTTAGAATATAAAAAATAGGGGTCTAGGATTTAAAATTTAATTTTTTAAAAAAAATTAAAGAAAGTATAAAAAGAGATACATAAATGAGGCAGGGGATTTTTGTTATATTAATAGACGACATAATTGTTAAACATAAAAATCTAACCATACATAATATGTAAGAAATATTCTTAAAAAAATTAAGGGTGTAAGGTTCACATAATGAAGTGTTAGAATATTCTACTCTTAATAATTTTGTCTCGAATCTTTATTAATTAGAGAGATAATTATACTAAAGATAAATGTTAAGATTTAAATTCATACAAGCTAAAACAATATTAATATTTTTAAATTATTTTATAAATTAATAGATTTTTTGTTTTAATTTTTTAAAGAGCGCAAAAAACGCATATCATTTCTATAGAAGGTGATTCACACGAATATAAATATGATAATTAATACATATATCTTTTTAATTCAATTGATTTTATTTATAATTTCATAATTTAAAATTTTAAAGTTATTTAAAAAATATAATAACCCATCTTATTTAACCAAATAAATGTTGGTTTTGGATGAATATCTACCGCCAAGGATGAATCTAAAATTTTACATTAAAACTATGAACCTATAAATTTTAATAAAAAGGACCGTCCCGTCTAATTCTCGGGTCCATCCTTACCTATGTGTTGTATTGCCATTTGCCATTTGCCATTTTCCCCTAGGCTAATTGCTAAGGTTCAAGTAGAATTATTAATTTAATATCCCTGCACCTTGTACAGGAAAAATTAGGACTGCATTATGCACATGCTATGTTTTGCCGACACAAGGCAACCGTAAGTCTTAACCATCACTCTTGCACTGCACTGGGAAACACATCACTCTCCTCCACTTCAGAGTCCCATCTTCATACAAAATCATCTAAAAGGACACATTTCATCGCCCACTTTATTCATCAAAAATCAAACATTTTCTTTTTTCCCCCAACTAAAGTACTGTAATAATCTCTGTACTCTACAGTCAGACCAAAACTTTTTTCGTGTTTTGTTTTTGAATTTCACCTCTCTTCCTTGTAAGGACTGTCCGAGTAGGTAATGACTAGTAATTATGTACCAGGAAAAGAAATACAAAAACTAGCTGCCAATAATGCCATTGATGAAATCGAAGAATTAACTATAAAAAGGAGTATTTTACATTGAGAAATTGAAAAACATTAAATAAAAAACCAACTTGCTAGTTTGGAAGGGTCCAATTAGAGAGGGAGTGAATTTATGTAGGCAATGACAATGGAAAGGGTGGATACAAACGTATCCGAGGTGAGTCGGATTGAATTAGTTTTAAATCAAATCAAAATATTTTTAATTTAAATGATTATTTTAAATTCAAACCATTCGAGTAAAAAAATAAAGACATTGTATTTGAGGTAACATTTTGGTTCAATATTTTTTAGGTGATAGGGTCAGGCCCACTCCACCCACCCTCCCTCGGTGCCCTCTTTCTTTTGCCGTTGCATTGATGGCTTGTCCTACTATTTCCAGCCTATCCCCCTGCAGCTTACATTAAAAATGCCTATGTATCTTTTTTCTCATAAGAAAAATGAAAGAAAAGCAATACCCTTGCCTTGCTTTTCACGGTCCCCGCCACTTATCCTAAGTTGAAAAGGCCCCTCTCAAAGTTGAAAAACTCCATAAAGCATATGATCTTTTCAAAAGCTTTTGATCCATCCACCAGTTCTAACTACATATAGTATGCCTATGCTATATATGTACATGTTTTATGTTTAGGGTTTTGAATCTCATCATTAATGTCAATCACATGCACATATATATGCATGTATATGTACACTAGTTAAATTTTCCTTTGGGGGGTTAGGGGCAAGTAGTAGTAGAAGATGGGGTCTTAAAAGTTGGATGCTTGTGGAAGTAAGCACTGCCCAATACCTAACATACTGTTACTAAAATGTTGCAGGTACAACCTGATGCAGACAGCTTCCCCTAGCTTAGTTGTCTTTGTGTTATGGCAATGGTAGCTCAGCTTGGTATGGAAAATATTCACGACCTGAATTGGCACAAATGGACTATATCATATGCACGAATTAGGCACAAATTAGCTGGACCTGAGAATTTATCAACAGCAAATGAATTCATATGTAGAATTAAAAAGAAACGCTTTGCTTCAATAAGATTCTGCATTCGGATAGTATAGGTAAGTGTAATGGTAGTTTATTTAAAACAAAATAGAATAAAAGAACGCGGACCATGGTCGGAAATTAAAAAATGTAACTAGAAACAAATAATTGAAAACTCGTGAGAAAATTTTCGTGTATATACAAAACAATGCAGCTCAAAATCCATTAAATGGACTCTACGCCACCATGGATCCAATCTTTCCTTTGCATATCAGGAAGGGAAGCCAAACCTTATTACGAAATTCGGGGTCATGCTTCAGTCCATGGATCAGACTTTCCTGGAAGCCTTAAGATTGCAATCATGCTTGAGAAGATTTGCCCTCAGTAGCATTGCTCTGACTTCCTGGTCAAATTCATTTCCAGTTTGCAACACCCGCTGGAAAGTTGCATTTCTTTGATCTGCATGCCGTGCATAAAGAATTTTATTGTGCGAGTCGATCCGAGCCTGCAGAGACATCATTTAATCTTCATAAGAAATGATACCCCTTCTAGCTTTTTAATGCATGGGTCTACATTCAAAATGTTTAACTTTACTCAAAGAATTGAACACGTTAACAAGGACTGACTCTACTTCTGCCGCTGTTTTGGGAGGTTCTAATCGCTAGGTAGGTATTCACTTTATTCCTTGCCACTATCATACACAATTATATATATTATATCCAACCCAAAAGGTGAATGGCCATTTTCTGTCTAAATATGAAATTTATATTCACTGACCGATGAAGGGATGAATAATAATTAACAAATCAATCGAGTCTAATATTTGAAAAGCAGCACACATGTGTACCCATGCACTGATAAAACATATGCAAGCAATATATCAGTGCCAGAAGTACCTGTATTTGGTTGTCTGTAATCAAGGCTTCTAGTTCTTTCTCTAGCCCTGCAACACTTGTTTTAAAGGCATCGGCCATCATTCGCATATCAACAGAAACAAATGGGAGGGTATACTGGATGAGGGCTTTGTTGCGGATTTGATCATATAGGGTCTCAACATGGTCAAATAAATGGATGTCAAGCATCAGGTTTGGTTTGAGGTTTCCAAGATATTCCAAGCAAGAAGCATAATGGCTGCAATAAGGAAAAAAAAGAGTTACAATCTAAACCAACAGACAAAAATAAATGCTTCTCATCAGTTTGAGTAATAAGTTAATAACAAATAATGACTTGCTGTAAACCCGATTAATAAACAACAGATCATGTTATTCATCGTAGCTACCATCAATTGGAGTAATAATAATTAACAAATACGTGCTTCTCATTAGTAACCAAAGTAATTAAGTACATATCATGTATTTATGTTATTTATCATAGTTACCACTTACCTGCAACAAGAATGACAGCATAAAACACTTACCATCTTGCCTCCTTACAACATTTCCTCTTATTCTTTGCCTCAAGTAATAAGCTAGAACAAAAACCAAAAGAATTCTACAAGATTCTTTAATGTCCAAAATTACTCCTTTATGCCAATGCAGAGAAACTAAGGTCTAGGTTTTCATTGTGGTTGAAAAACGCTTTTGGCGCCAAAAGCAATGAAGAACAATGAGCTTTTGAGATGAAAAGAGCTTTTCAACCCATATTTTCAACCTAAACGCAAAAACAAAAAAAATAGAGTTTGGGTATAAAATTATCAAAACAGCCTCATTTAGTCTTCATGTACAATTAATTATACTTTCCAACATATGTTTAAAACAGAGATTTTAACTTCTGACAACACTTTTTGACAGCAATGTCAAACACTTAAATTAACAAACCACACTTCTACACAACACTTTTCTACAATATTTTTAAGAAACACTTTCAACCCAACAACAATGACAAACTAAGCCTAAAACATGAAGATGAAATACCTTGAGTAAAAATCATTAATAAGCTCCCTTACTTCAGGTACCAACTCCAAGAAATCCCGGAAGTTGATATTGTCTATAACTTTGTTCTGGAAAGCAAAAGCATTCAGTTACTAAGAAATTTATTAAATAACATAAGATGTGGATGGAAAATGGAGGAGCGGCAGGGGAAAGTAGAGACAGAATAGATGCCTTTAGCTCAGTTCGATCAAAGCTTGCAAGTGCGCAAAGCCCACCATAAGTAGCAACATCTTGAGGAACAATAACCTCACTATATGAATTCCCCAATTCTGGACCCACTTCCAAAAACTGCATTCACAGAAGCAATCCGACAATGAAATGATAATTGGTAAAAATACAACTAATCTCAGACCACCACCACCCCGGTTACAATATCAAAAGTATAACAATTATCAGTGCAAGCTGACTGATCGTATAAACCCTCAACCTTATAAAGCTGTCAAGAAACTTCAAATTAAACAGACCCTCAAGGTACACAACCTACTGCATTACCATCAAAACTATTATACTGTTTTTTCTCATATCACTCAGCTAAATGTCAAAAGTTTTCCGTCATAATCTACTGCATAAATATGAACTAAAAGACAATTTCAGGCTTCCTTCTAGAACCCAGTGTGCTGTGTAATACCTAGTAGGTTGTTTGAACTTGGTCAATAAAACTTACTAGGCTCAAGCTTCAGTCATGTTCATTTTCAGCTTATAGTACAAAAAAGCCTTTGAACACAAATACCAGCCACTAGACAAAGAGTTGGTAAGGGATGAAAAATGGAATACTATCAATTATATAATGTGAATAAGCAACCATTTTCAGGGATATATAATATGCCTATACAAAAGCAAAATGAATCATATATACTAATATTCTCTTGTAAAGATTCTGGCCAATTGGCCAGGTTAACTTCAATACGCCAGGCCAATAAAAGATTGCATGTAATATCAACCAACGGCAACCAGAAAAAGAATCAATGATGACAGGTTATAATTAGACAAACCTTACGAGCAGCAAGCTTGTACTTCTTAGCCTCCAAATGAGCCAACCCAGCAGCACAACATAGCTTAGCAACAGTGGGGGGGTCAAGTGCCTCGGGTGTTTGCTCAGCTTTACTAACGTAGCTAGTCACATTGCTAAATTGAGCCATCTCAATGCTGACAAGAATTGCATTCAAACACATCTGGATAATATGCTTTGACGTAGTGCAATAATCCCGAGTTCTAACATAGCTTTTATAAGCATCACCCAATGCACCATGAGCATAGTAAAAGTCTCCAAAATCATTGTATCCCATTCTTATACTTTCTTTAATTAAATTCGTCTGAAAATTAATAAATAAAGAACAAAGTTACTCTACCTAAACAATTTAAAAAAGAAAAAAAAGGTTCAGTATAAAAAAATGAATTACCCTGTAAGAATTGAGTTCGCTTTCGAGCTTTTCTTTCCTCTGCTCCGCTTTTAGTTCAATCTTATAGCACCATGCAGCATCCATGTCATAGTTGGGGCCCAATCGACCTTCGATCTTCTGAGCCACTTCATGGTAAAGTTGCGTGTTCTCTCCCTTCTTGATTTCGTCATAAGCCATCCTTAGGGCTTCCAACATCATCGCGGGATTATCGCAGTGTCTGGCAATGAATATGAGACGCTTGATCTTGGTTCGTCCAGTGTAAAGCCCAACGTAGGCCTCGATGTCCAGTGGTTCTCCGCTTACAATTAGCCGTTTCTTCCCTGTAGTTGTAGATGAAATCGTCGCTTCTTCGACTCCGCCGATTCCATTGGCCTCCATCATTCGATTTGAAGCGTCCTCTTTGCCATCCATTGTGAAGAAATATTGAAGGAAATGGGAATTGGATTCAGAGATTTTAGGGGTAGGGTTTGTCTATTTGTGATTTTTTTAAATTTCACATCGACAGTGAGCACGTGACGTCTGTTTGCCGACGTACCAGCTCCGTTTAAACCGCTAACAATTTTTGTTGTATAGTCAAAACTAGTTTTGAAGTCAAAAGTTTAGGTTAATAAGTATTTTTTAAATTTCAACCAAACGAGGAGTATCACTTAAAATATAGCGATGTTTTATTTTATGAGGAATAATCGAGCGAAAAATTATAAAAACGGGAGTTAAAATTTAGAGAAGGATGAAAATTGTTATATCAAAACTATGAAAATAATTAACTCATATACATATAAATTTCATAAAAATAATTTTAAAAATTGGTTTATATATCATTATAATATAATTTAGTTTGATTTTATTTAAATTATATGACGATCAATTTTGATATGTATTTTAAAAATTGTGAATATTTGAATGTTGAAAGATTATGAAAAAAATAGTAATAGATTTTTTAGAAAATAATTTTAATATTGGCTTTAAAAAATTATCAAAATATTTATAAAATAAATCAGGAAATGAGTCTTATATTTTTATAATTATATGAAAGTTTAGATCCATTTAAAAAAATAATCCTGATTTTAAGTTATATATTAAGCAGTGAGGATTCTGGACAAGCGCAATAGGAGCGACCGCACAGGGCCCCCGAAAAAGAGGGGGCCCAAATTTTGATAAACTACATTCATTAGATGATGTTAATCTCGAAATTCATTGAAAAATTTTGAAAATATTATTAAGAAATATGAGTTATAATTGTTAAAACGTTATAATTATTTCTTAAATACGACAATTGATTATAGAATCTTATTGATTATTACTATTATTATTGCTTCATTAGAACTAGTGAGGTTTTGGACAGACACAATAGAAACGATCGCACAGGGGGGCCTATAAAGGATATTTGCTTCTAAGGACTATAATTTTATAAATTTTATAACTAGTGGAGGTTATGGACAATTACTTTTCAGAACTATATTTTAATAAATTGCACAGGGCCCCCAAAATCTTTGAACCGCCCCTGATATTAAGAATTGGATTTTTGAGTGAAGAGAGGTCAACGAGAACAAGGCAATAAATTATTTTTAAAAACAATGGCAATGATTTCAGAAATTCATCATAAAACATATGAGTAAAATTAGAATAGATAATTTATATGGTTGAAAATTTTATTGAATTTAGTTTCTTTTATAACAAATAGATCATGATTTAGAATTATAGATTATTAGTTACATATTTTCTTTTAAAGATAGTAGAGATTGTCGTGTTTTAATAGTTTATATTTTAATATATTTTATAATTTTAAAATAGTTTATTTGTTGTTAGTAAAACTAAATTTATTATTTATGTTTATAATTTAGAGAAGTAATGTTAAATATTTATTTTAATGTATTAAATTTTATTTATTATATGAGATTAACCGAAATCATAGGGATCCGTAAAAGATAAGTATTTAGACAAAAATCTTTAAAATCTTTAATAATTTTAATTATTAAACTTATTAATGAATCTCGATTTAAATATTATTTTAGAGATAAGTATGTAGATAAAAAAAAATTTAATATATTTAATGATTTTAATTATTAAACCGAGAATCTCAATTTAAATATTAATTTAAACTTTAAACAAATTTTACCTATTTAATTTTATATAAAATTACATATCATAGTTATGTCGAAAGATTGCAATTTATCAGAGCTGTTCTTTTTAATATGATAAACTTTTGGTGCATACAGGTTGTTCTATCTAAAGGAGTTATTCGTGAAATTGAGTCTTTGTACTGTAGGTTCTTTTGAAAGGGAAAAAAAATGTTGCAACTACTGGTGTTAGAGTAAGCTGAAAACTAATTTGTTTGCCAAAAAGTGAGAGGGGCTTGAGTTAAAAGATTTGTTTGAATGAAATCAAGCTTGCATGGTTTGACTGATTTAAAAGCTTTTGTCTGGTAGTGTGTCTCTCTGGATTGCTAGGCTCAAAGCGTATGTTATTAAGAATGTTGATTTTTGACAAATGAAGAATAAGATTCATTATGGTTAATCTTTCAAGAAGCTATTGAAAATTAGAGGAATTGCTTCATCTATGTTGGTAGAAGGTAAAACACATAGTGTAAGGAAAATCTAGGCTAGTACTCGAATAGAAGGGGAGAAAGCTCATTAGCATAAAATCATTTGGTTTCTCATGCATATTCCTAAACATGGAGTGGTTCTCTGGATGATCATTGTTGATAGGTTGCCTACTAAAGATTGACTGCTGCGAATGGAGATAAGAAATGATGGTGTGTGCTTGATATGTGGAGATTCGGTTGAGTCTTGTGATCACATTTTCTTTGTATGTTCCTATTATTGAGAGATGAGAAAAAATTCTTAGATGCAGTGGGATTCAGAGAGGAATTATAAATTCGAGTGAAAAGTTAAATTGAAAAAAACAAAGTTGAAGGGAAGGTCTTCTGTAACACTTATTTTGAAGGTGGTTTTGTTTATTCCATTCGGGAAAAAAGAAATCAAAGATTTTTTCATGATACGCAAAGAGATAGTATTAGTCTTTTTGAACATATAAAATATATTGTTTGCATTCATTTGAATCATAGAGAGTCTGTGTCAAAAGATATACATAATAATATACTAACTGCATGGGAAATTTTCTAAAAAGATAGTACCCTTTGAATCTTTCGTTTTTTATTGTAGTAGTAATTTCTGCTTTCTTTAGATAAATAAAATTCTTGTTTATTAAAAAAAATACATACCATATTTAAAATTACTAAAAAAGTTAAACTATCAAATTAACCTTGAAAGACAACTTCTTGTGTTTTTTATCCGTTTCGAACAATCTAGATATTATAGGTCTAATGGGCTTCGTTATTTTTGGGACTTTAGGAACATAGTAGTGGACTATAACTGACTTGTTCAGTAGCCTAGTAAAACATGTCTATGTTCTAGACTTGTGTCCTAACCATTAAGCTCAAACATTTGTTTGAGTAGAGTTAAAATATTTTAGATTTATTAAATTTATAAATTTTATTTTATAAGTCAAAACTATTTTAAATTAGTTAAGTTTACGAGTTATAATAATTTAAAATTTTTAATATATTAATTAATTTAAATTTAATTGATATTCCATAATATAATATATTTATACACTAAATCAAATTAAATAATTTAATTCAAATTTAAAAATTAATTTATTATTAAAAATTCTAAAACTTTTAAATTAAAAAAATATTTTTCTAATCGAATTTTATTTACCTTTAATCAATCCCGTAATCATTAGGTTGTGTTGAAAGGTCAATGAAAGCAGGCAAAGACTATAATTATTAAACTTAAAAGAAAAAGTGGATAATAATTGGGGATTAAATATGAAACTATCAAGGAAATCACAGACCCTAATCAAGTGAAAGAAATAAGGTAAAAATACACAAACAGTCCTTAAACTGTCAAAAATTAATTATTTTAACCATTGATCTTTTAAAAATTACAAATTAATTATTAATTGGGAAAGTGTTTTCGCTTTCAAGCGCCCAAGCCGAACCATATATGTCGATAAAAGACAGTGGCGAGCCAAGAAGTGGAATTTGGAAAGCCTACCCATATCAGTATGATATCAAACCGTTATAAAATGGTTATTAAATTTTATTGCATTATTATAAAATAATCATTAAATTAATTAAATAATTACTCGGATTCTCAATGGTCAATGATTATTTTATAAAATTTTTAAAAGTTTAATAATTATTTTATTATTTGTGAAAGGTCATTGATCAGAATAAATATTTTTATTAGCTAAGGGACTAAGACTGTACTTAAGCCCAAATATTTTTTGGTTGTTGCTTTGGTCTAGAAAGGAATGAAAATATAATCCGAATTCAATCCGAAGAAAAAAATTTGATCCAAATCCGATTAAAAAAAGTCTGAATCCAAATCCAAAAATAATGTTCGAGTCCTAATAGGAGGTGGATCGGATATGGATATTGCCATGATTCGATCCGAATTCAATCTGAATCCATATCCGATATGAATCTGATCCATATATAAACCCAAATAAAAATATTTAAAATTTTTATATTTAAAAAATTTGAGTTGTTACTTTATTTTGTTTTATATTGGATTTTAATATTTGTTGAGATTTGTTTGTGGTATAAATTTAAAATTTTATTTAAAGATATTTATTGAGTTGTTACTTTAAAAAATAATTGGATTTGAACTTTTGGATTTAGATTTTAGATATTTTATTGGATTAAATTTGGATTTATATAAATAGACTTGGATTTTTTTGAAAGTCCGATTATTAATTAGATTTAACTTGAACTTTATAAAGTCTGATCTAAATCCGATCTATTATCATCCCTAGTTTTAGACAGAAACATTTGTCTCCGAAGGAAATTCAAGTCTACCTCTTTTGTGTAAAAAAAAGGAAGTTCCGAAACTGTTCAAATGGATAAGGTTAAGTACATAATAAATTAGACAAAATGTCACATCAATATTTGGAATTTAAAATGAATTAAAATTAAGTTTCACTAATATTGTTAAAGAATTATATTTTAATCTCCGAATCCTTAATTTTAACAACAACTTTTAAATTTAATTAAAATAGATAAGAGAAAATAATTCTTTTTTTTTAAATCAAAGTATTTGACTTTTCTCTAAGAAAATTTAAACTTTTTCAGTATCGTTTTTTATCAGTTATTATTATCAGTAGTCAAGCATGATCTTTTTCAACCAAATGTTTCAACCATTAATAAAAGATCGTATAATTTCTTTCGATGATGTTATTTCTGATCATTTTTTTTATTTTTTTAATGTTTTTTGTCGATTAGTTGTTTTCTTCTCAATTTATTAATTATATTCTTCTCCAATTCTCATATATTTTTATTATTTGTATGCATATTTTTGTTATGAATACCCATAATAATCTTTGTAAAAAAATAAATTATAAATTATTAAATTTGAAAATTAAAATACTTATAAACACTTTATATTTTTACCATCCTAAATTTTAAAAATAAAACTTCAATATTAATTTCCCATCCAGTTGCCGTTACTGCAAGTATCTGTAGCCAGACATCAGTACAAGTACATAACCTGGATCTATCAAATCAAGTGAAACAACTCTCACTTTAACTGTTCATAAAGTGGATAAGATTCCCTCTGATCCACTCCCCTTCAGATCAGAAGCTTCCTAACCCAAAACAACGAAAAATTATATCATGAGTCAATCTTATCACGTATTTATGAGATTAACTATTAAAAATTATCCAACTCATCAATCTTTTTATGTCATATTTTTTTCCCTTTAAATTTTCACTTAAAAAATTAAAAAATGATAAGGTAGATAATTTTTAGTGGTTGATCCATGAATGACGTGGTAGGATTGACCCATGATATAATTTCTCCAAAAGAACACTTCTACACATATTTCAGATGAATTTTCACTCAGTCCCACCACATCAACCACTAAAAATTACCCAACTCATCAATTTTTTCATATCATATTTTTTTTCCTATTGAATTTTCACATAAAAAATTATAAGGTAAATAATTTTTAGTGGTTGATTTCATAAATGACGTGGTGGGACTGACCCATGTATAATTTCTCCAAAACAACACTTCTCCACATATTTCAGACAAATTTCCACTCAGATTTGAAAAAAAAAAACTTTGTTCCATATTTCACTTCATATCTCTACTTTTCCAGATTCTCTTAGTTTGATCTCTCTGGTTCGAGAACAACTCTGGGGTTTGACCTTTCGTATTAAAGGAAGGTACTTTAATGGGGGCCAATTTATCTGGCACTGCTGTTGAAGGGGATGGAGGCGGTCCTCTGTCGAGGCCAAGACTCGATGACATACCTGAGAGCTGCGCTGCTTTGATCTTAGCACGGTTAAACCCGCCTGAGATTTGCAAATTGGCCCGGTTGAATCGATCGTTTTGCAGTGCTTCGTCGGCTGATTTCATATGGGAATCGAAATTACCCTCGGTTTATAAGTTCATTACGGAGAAAGTACTGCAAGCGGATACAAGTTTGAAAAATCTGCAGAAGAAAGAACTTTATGCCAGGTTGTGCAGGCCTAATCCCTTTGATGGTGGCACCAAGGTTGAACATTGTTTATTTTCTCTTTTCTCCTTTTTAGTGGTTTATTTAAGTTAATGATCTAACAATGTTGCCTTTTGGCTATATGCAGGAGATATGGTTACATAAGAACACAGGTGGGGTTTGTTTGTCGATTTCATCCAAGGCATTGACGATTACCGGGATCGATGATCGGAGATATTGGAGTCATATTTCCACCGAGGAATCTAGGTGATCCAGATTCTAAATTTGTCAATTTATATGTTTAGTTTAAGTTTGGACATGGTGTATAACATATTTGAAGCATTTTTCCTTTGTTTTGGTCTTTGCTGAAGATATCCTACAGTAGCATACCTTCAACAGACATGGTGGTTTGAAGTAGGTGGAGAGCTTGAGTTTCAATTCCCTGCAGGCACATATAGCCTATTCTTCAGACTCCAGCTGGGGAAATCAGTGAAGAGACTCGGTCGCTGGGTTTGCAACTCCGAGCACATCCATGGGTGGGACATAAAACCAGTCCAATTCTGTTTAACAACTTCGGATGGTCAACACGTCGTATCTCAATGTCATTTAGACAGTCCAGGGAACTGGGTTCTTTACCATGTCGGAGATTTTGTTGTTGAGAACTATAGTGCATTGATGAAAATCAAATTTTCATCGACTCAAATCGATTGCACTCATACCAAAGGAGGCCTGTGTGTCGATGCAGCATTAGTATACCCCAGTAGTGTAGGGAAAGAGGTTAAAGCATGTTCGTGAGAAAATTAAGTGTTACTGACCATATGTAAAATCAAGGCTGGTTTGGTAGTTGTCATAGGGTTGTACTATGCTTGAAATAGTGTCTGTGATTTTGTCAAACAGATTTTGCAGCAATGGTGCTTTGTTTTGCAATGGAGCTTGAGCCCAGGTTGTTAACTGCTGGTGTTTGAATGTACTCATTGGATTGTTTTCTCCCCATGTATCAATATATGGCATGATGAACCGGAAAGAAGATAGGCATTTGGCCTGATTGAATCTTTAATAGTAGCCTCATGTTAGACAATCTAGATAATGTGTTGCATTTAGACTAGCTCCCTGCTGCCAGTGCCATTCCTAACTTCCGTTACGTAGCTCCGGTGGAGACGAGGAGTTGAGGCAGATGGGGCTTATTTCCTGGATGTGTGCTTATTTCCTTGTCTAATATTGACTCCAACCGTGAAAGAACAAACTTCGTGGCAGATGGGGCTTGATAGGGCTTGAGTAGCTACCTCTCTCGCACTGTTTGATTTGGCCTCAAGCATTCTAACGAGAAGAGCGGTGCAACATTCTAACTCGGCAGATGGCCGATGCAGCGGCCTGTTGTGCGCCCAACCATTTGGGTTTAAGCACGTGAACTAATCGAGGGAGGAAATCGAGTGACATCAGGACTTCTGTTGAAATTGAGGCAACCAAATTTCTCAAGACTGCAACAGGAGATTCTTGGGGCAATGGACCATCGAGGTATACCAATAGACTTCGAATTCCACCTTCTAAGATGACAGACCTCAGGTTCTCATTGCTGTCTGTTAGACTCTGCAAGCACTCTGCTGCATATTCTTTGGAACCCAACAAAATTCCGGAATTGAGGAGATTGATCATGACTTTTATTATTCCTGACTCGGCTAGTATTTGTCAAACCTTAGGAACAGCTGATATGTTCTTTAATGTACAAGCAATTGCAGCCTGTGAAACGGAATCTCCAATCTAGCAAATTTCGATTAGTGGTCGAATCCCACCGTGACCAACAATTGCTCGGACTGTTTCTTCAGTCATTGATAATCCGCAGTGAAATCGTTGCCTTCTCTCTACTGACCATGCTGCCAGATTCAACGAGCAGTCGAGCCTTATGAGAGGTGGTAAAACACCTTCTGAAACAAGCCAGCTCTCGCAACTCCCAGATTCCGCGAGCGACGTTACACCATCAAACTCAGCAACAAGATCCAATTCTGATCAAATTTCCCCACAATGCCTCAAGATCACTTTGCATCTTTTGGTTCCCTCAAACCTCTACTTTAGACATAAATCTGCTAATTCAATTGCTTCTTCCAATGTTTCTGATACAGCCTGTAATTGCTCCTTACAAAGAGCATTCTTCGAAAAGAAAGGATGGGTCAACAAGTCCGATAAGAGGGATGGGATCTGTTCCAATTTGGAATTTATCATCTTCCACCTACCTGGGAACCCCTTCACCCCCCTTGCCTTAACAAGTGCCTTCGGAACAAGCTCTTTAGCACAGGATAACAATTCCTCAGCCGATCGAGTATTGGCTGAAATCCCATTTCCAGTATCTTCTCTCATGATTCGATGTGATTTTAGATATTACTAGAGCTGTTTCATAGAAAAGAGCTAGATGAGAAAAAAAGGGTGGAACTTGTCGCCGCCATTGTTTGCATATATTGAGACAAAACATGATGAGATGTAGTATGTTCTACGGTGGAACTTGTGGCTAGTCATGTTCCTTGTTGACACAAGTAACTCATATTTATCCATATCAGGCAGGCAAGCTTCTGATAGGAAGTTCGATTTCATATTCTCCACCACGTCCACGTACTATGCAAAATGCATCAGTTGCTCGTTTTGCAGTAATTATTTGATGATATGTCCTAGATTCCTTGTGTTACAAAAGATGTTGAGAAATAAATATCTTGGTTTCCACCTCTTTTGTCTTTTCTCTCTGTTTATATTTTATTCTTTTTGAATCTTGTTTTACTCCAAAGCCATAGCTTTTCCCACCCTGTACATTAACCATCATCTCCTTCCTGGCATGGAAGAAGAAGCTACCTCTCTGTTTCTTCATTCACTTCCCCTTTCATATATTTATACATTCTTTCACGTCTACACCACTTCACTCTTCAGTGTTCCAGCTATGGCTTCTTCAACCATTCTCTGTCCTAAACAAGGAAAGCATTTACTAAAAGATTTCCTCCTCCATGATTACCATTCAAACGAGTTCAATCCATTTCCCAGAAAAGCCTCGAAAACAATCTCAGCTTTCCAGGCAATGATCAACATTGTCAAAAACATCCATTTCATTACCACAATTAAATCTCCTTCGGTTCTGCCTAGAAACCTTTCACGTAAACTGTCAAAAAGGAATTCACAGGTCGAGAGTGAAATCAAGATGACAACGGTGAGAGTTAAAGATATCATGCGCTGGAAATCATTTCGTGATTTGGTTGACAAAGAATTCCAAGTCCAACAGTCGGATTTTGCTTCTTCTTCTTGTAGCAGCAATGGTTCAAGCTGGTGCGACAGATATTTTACCTCGGAGTATTCTCCAACGCATGTGCTCGAGGATCCTACGGAGACAAAAACGGAGGTCGCAGCGGCCAACGCAGGAATGAGACACAAAGTAAGCAAATATAATTGTTTAGTGAAACTTTTTGTTGACTTTGATGGCTCATATGCATGTGTATGTTGACACCTTGTTTTGTTTAATGGTTTGGATTTGTCTGTTTTGAAGACATACTTAAAGCTAACACAAGACAAAACCTAACATATGTTAGAACATGGAAACTTCCTCACTTGAGTTTTATTATTTGATACTGTTGGGTTATTTACAAATCATTGATCCAATGAATGTTAACCCTTTCCTTTGTGATGATTTTAGTCGCAGGGGAGAAACTATGCAAGTGAAGAGAAAGAACAACAGAGTCCACTTTCAGTGCTGGGTTTCCGACGTGAAGAAGATGATGATCAAGACTCATTCTCAACAAACTACAAGCATTTCCAGAGTTCTGTGGACCTGGGAAAATGGATGTCCTTGGAAGAAGACGAAGAAAGGTCGCTGAAACTTTTGAATCATGTCAAAGAAACAACTTTATTAACAAAGTGTGACAATATCTGTACCGACAAGCTGGTTTTTGATCTGTTCATAGAAGAACTAAATCAGACAAAGGACACAGAGGTTGAGAATGAGATGGTTAGGGTATCAAAAGCATGGATCAATGGTGAGACATCAAAATGGGGTTTTGTTGACAACAGAGAATCTTTTGTTATAGAAATGGAGAGGGAAGGAAGGTGGGGCAAGTTCGTTGAAGAACAAAAAGAGTTGGCTTGGGAAATTGAACGTGAGTTAAAGAATATTTTGGCAGATGAATTATTAGTTGATTTCCTATGGCGAATTGTTGGCGTCAGGGACGAAGCTATCTATATTGTGAGAGAAGCCTCTGTCCTTCACAATTTAATTTTTTTAGTATAATTACATTTCAGGTCTCTATTAGTTTATAGAGTAGTAAAGTAAGGTTTTTGTTCTTCCTAATTTTTAGATTTAAAAACGTAATAAACCTTTGTTCAACTTTTGTCCCTCCCAATGTTTAATTCTAATGTATTAATTGTACAACTAAAGAAAAAGAATATGATACGTCTGGACGATAAGGTGTTTTTAATGTGTATTAGTTTTAGAGGGTGTTTTTTATATGTTTTTTGATCCATTTTATTTTTGCTATATTTCATTAAATCGAAACTCTTCTCCCACTAAGTTATTAATTGGAGTACGTGAAAACAGAGAGACAAAACAACAATGAACAACGAAGAACAAGCACGTTCTTTGTTTTGGATTTCACTCTCTGATAAACTCACATGGTAACAATTTCTTATCTGTTCTTCTGGGTTCTTCTTTGTCTACCTTGTCAATGGCGTCTGTGAGTATTTGTTTTTGCTTTCATCAATTCAGTTTTAGAAGGTCCTTTTCCAATTCTATTAAATTAAAAAAAAAAATTAGATCGTTTTACGAGATATTCATTTCTTTGATTACCTTTTTATTTTTTATATTTTTATTTATATTATCTAAATAAATTAATTGTTTTACGAGGTGTTTTCCCAAAACAAAATACATAGAATTTAAACTCAACCAATCCACAAAACAAAATAATTCAAACTAATTAAATCATTTCATGATATACAGAGAATATTCTCAATTCTACTCTCTTCTTCGACGAGAAATTATATTATAGGTAAGTCCACCACGTGTCTATGGGACCAACCACTAAAAATCACTCATATCATCAATTTTTTTCATGTCATATATTTTTACCAAGTGAATCTTCACTTGAAAAAAATGTTTTTAAAATGAATTAACGATAAATATGAGCGAAGATTCACTTAAGAAAATATGACATGGAAAAAAATGATGAGATGAATGATTTTTAGTGGTTGGTCTCATGGATGACGTGGTTGGACTTACCCATTATATAATTTCTCCTTCTTCAACTCCTTAATTCAATTCATTTTGTTTTGACGCCATAACTTCCTTTTTATATGGTCTTGCTTGGTACAATTATATGATTAGAAAGAATTTGATTTGGAAATAAATATTAAAGAGATAATTATCCCTTTAGAAAATTTCTTTCAAACTTAATTCAAATCTTTATTTGTCATCTTTAATCTAATCTTTTAGAATCTTTACTTGCATTTTGAAGTCAACTTGATTTACTTGAGATTCCTTCCAAATTGGCATCCTATCTCTAAGAAATTAAATCCTACAAATAAGGAAACACACAAAAGTAATATCTCTTTCTACGAATTTAATCAAAATATGAATTAAATACGACAATTAAAAAAATTATGTGAAAATACATGAAAAATTAACAATACAATTAATAATTTGCTTAATTCTAATAATAATATAAGTAAAAAGATAATAAAAATAATAATACTTTTGAACATCACCCTGACTCACGTTCAAATCCACCAAGGTAAACACATTATATTCATCAAAATCGATATTCTATCGTACTTTTCAAAAGCAATTTTAATTGATCATCGTCACAAGTTCTGCCTGTGATGGTGATAGGCGCCTTCAACCCGGGTTTATGTCGAAAATATCCGGCACATGAATATGCTTCTGCAATTCTTTTAGTGGTGGGGTTGATTCTCTTCACCTTAGCTGATGCACAAACTTCCCCAAGCTTCAGTGTGATGATGATTACCGGTGCTCTAGAGATGGACTCGTTTCTTGGTAACTTGCAAGAAGCTATCTTTACCTTGAATCCGGAAACAACACAGGTGATTTATGCTTTGATGCTTGTCAAACAAGGCTCTTCATGGACACATTGTGACTTTACATTTAATGCTTCTTTGCTCCATAGATGGAAATGCTTTTCTGCTCGAGGGTGGTCGGTTTACCGTTCTTAATCCCGCCAATGCTTTTAACCGGAGAACTATTCAAAGCATGGAGTTCATGTTCACATATGGATTATGTTTTTTTCTTATGATCTCTTGGATTTTGACGATTAGCTTGTTTTGAGCAGCATTTATATGTGTATGGCGTGTTGGTGTTCGAAGCAATGGCAACGTTCATCGGACAAATATCTGTCCTTTCCCTGGTTGCCATTTTCGGTGCAGCCACCGCAACAATGATAGAGTCATTGAAACCAATGTTTTATCAATGTCTGTTTTTTTGTTCACACATTGAACTTGAATTGCAGGTGACAACCGCAAGAAAGGCGGTAACTTTACTACTGTCATACTTGATATTCACCAAGCCATTGACGGACCAGCATGGGATCGGGCTTCTTCTGATAGCCATGGGAATCACTTTGAAGCTCTTGCCGTCGCAGTGCGATGGCAGCAAACCGGTTTACAAAAGTGATGAATCTGTAGTTGATGATAAAACTTGTCTGGTTTAATAGTTTTGTTACGACTACTTTTGCTACATTGTAAGTTTAATTTAATTTATTTTATTTTTAATGTAGATAAAATAATTTGAACTATTATATTTTAAGATTATAATTTCGGTATTAATTATGAAATTATTTTGTAAATTACGTGTAATTTTAGCTTTAATCCTCCTATTATGCTGAAATATGGGATTTAGGAAAAATTATATCATATGCCCAGTCTATCACGTCAGTCGTGGTCTAATCCAATAATAACCACTCACTTCATCACTAATTGTCAACTCATTTTTTTTTCAACTAATAAATCATCACTTATAATTTACATGTCATTTTAAAAATATAATTTTTGAAAATTATATTAATTACATGGTTGATTAATGGCGAAATGTGTGATTTTTATTGGTTAGGGACCACGGCTGACGTGATAGGTCGGGCCTATCATATAATCTCTTTGGGATTTAGGGTATGTTTACAAAGTTATTCATTAATTAAATTTAGTTCGAGAATTGGGGTAATTACTTGCGAATCTTGCCATAATGTTTTTTTAAAACTTTTCTCTTTTTTTAATGAGTTAATTGACCATATGTCCCAAAATAATTTTTATTCTAAATTGATTTATTTAATTTTTGAATATTAAAATTTTTATCTTTAACTATAAATCTTATTTTAAATTGGTCTCTAAATTTATAAATGTTTTAATCTCATCCTCAGATTATAATTCTCATTTTAAATTGATCTCCAAACTTTGAATATTTTAATTTCATTCCCAAATTATCGGTATATATAATATTAATTATTGTTTGTGTCGCATCATGTCTGTAACCCCTTCGACCCAATCTAGACAAAACCAAACTCGAACGAGCTACACAACGAATACTGAGGTTAATCCGAAAACTTGACCTGATAAATAATCCTAGATTTTTTTCTTTTATCTTATCTAGATGCCTTATTTATTTCCTACATTTACATGCATAACTTGTATTTAATTACAGCGGATACAGATGTGAAACAAGTCCTAATTTGATCAAACATGTTTTAGAGGTTAAAATGTAAATTTTCATAAATTCAGGGACCAATCGTAAAATTAAAGTTACCAACCTTTAATTAAGTTTCACATGATTGTATCTCAAATTTCAGCTCTAAATAAGATCTACAACTCAATTAATTGCATTCACAAGATTTAGGGACTAAAATATAAAGAATCTAAACTCACATTTCAACCTTCAACGACTATAACTAACAAGGCTATCGGAATGGCCAAGTTCTATTTCGATACGATTTGCTACTTGAGAAATTAGTACCGAAACCTGTGGCCAATATTTCGATACGTATGTTTGTTTTATGCCTACTCGTTTCGAAACAGAGAATTAGTGTTTCGATACCTAGCCCATTTTTTAGACGATGGCCTCTATTGCAAGTCTCTGTACCAAAACAAGGGATGTTTCAATACCAGCAACATAGAACAATAGATTTTCAAGGCTAATTTCATCCCAAATAGCTTCCATATCAACACTACTTAAACCGTTAATTACATTCTTAAACACACTTAAACATCAAGTTTCATGCCTCAAATCCAAGTTTTAAATATACACTTCTAGATGCTTATCATCCTAGGATTCACTATCAAAATACAAAGCACCCAAATTATCCAACATGCTTCAAATCACATCAATCCATAACAACACAAAACTTTAACGATTTTATTAATAATGGACATGGTTAGAATATATTGATAGTTTGGGATGAAATAAGAATGTTTAAAAATCGAGGATAAATTTAGAATGAGAATTATAATTTGAGGATGAAATTAAAATACTCAAAAATTTAAAAATCAATTTAGAATGAGAGTTACACTTCATCACCTAAACATGTATAAAGTTGAGATTCTTTTAAAAAAGAAAATAAAATTCTAAAAAAATATTTTTAAAAAATATAAAAATTAAAAAATATAGTCAACTAAACTAATAAGTGTACTTGCTCAGTTAATAAGAGATTTAAATTGCTAAAGCATTAATCAATGTCATTATTGAAGAGGAATAGTCAATGTCGTTAAAAAACAGTTAATCAAATGATACCAAAAAACAATAATAAAAAATATAAACAACTAACACAAATATCAATTTAGATTTACTAATGATATTATTAAAATAAAAATTCTAATTATAATAGATTAAAATAATAATTAATTAGTTTAATAAAATAAAATATATATTTTATAAATAAAATTATATATTTATATTATAAAAAAATAGGTTAAGAGGGTGTTCTTTTATTAGGTTTTTATAGAACCCGATCTGTATGAATTTGAAAACCATAATTAAACAAAAAAAAGTAAAGAGATGAAACTCTATATTTTTGTATAATAGAGAGACTAAAATCACAATTAACCCATTAAGTTTAATTTTAAAATAAGGGGAAAAAAAGGAGAGTATTTGAAATGCAAGCAAGCAATTTGGATCTGACGACGTGCCGAAGTGAAATGAACACCTCATCTCTCCTTCTCGCGATCCCTCTTCCTCCTCTTTAATTCCGTTCATAGATCTGTCAATGCCGTTCATCAAACACGCCGTTTCAATCCAGATATTCGGTAACTCTTTCCGTTTCCCTTCTTCTCATTCCGGATCTGATACTCCAGCTTGGTTCTAATTCTATTACTAGTTTCGTCTTAACTCCAAGTATTGTTTATGGTGGAAAAATTAAGATCCAATCTACTGTTTCAGGATATAAATAAATTCATCATGTTTGAAAGTCCCCATCTTAGGAAAACTGGCGGCAAATCTGTTTCTACTGACATGGGTAAGTTCAAATTTAAGCTTTTTTCGGTTCATTTCTTTAATTTGTTGAACATGTGCTTTTAATTTTAAACACATCTACCGAACTTATTATATTTTTAGGGGCTGGTGAACCTGGAAATAGCGTTCCAGAAAATAACGTGTTTCCGATGGTGCTGGGTGACTTAAAAGTTGCTGATTCAATCATGCACACCACAGCAGCGATAATGCCTTCTCCCATTTTTATATGGAGATTTCAGGTTTGTTTGTTTCCTTCTGTTGTGAAAATTGAATCAGATTTTTAATTTACGTGTATTTTTTTTTAAATCATGCTTGGATGAACTTCTATGGGCATTGATTTTGCAGGTTTTGTTGTTTTTGGCATGGGGCTTCACTTGTTGCAAGGTTTGTATTTAAGTATTTTACAATTATCTACAATTCTGTTGTTGCAAGTGAGGATTTGTCTTGTAAATTCTTGATTGTTATGTTAAAAAAGTTCCTTTTATTGAAATAGATTGGATGGGATTCAGTCATGAGAATGAATGCAGACCTGCGGGACTTGTTCTTGTACGAGGCATTCTTATATTATAACCCTCTTCTTCTTGCGGTTAGTTAACAACTTTTTGATTTTACTGAAGATTGCTCTTTGATTTGAGATGTTTCTATAATCTTACTTCTTTATCTTGCAATTGCAGACAATGATGGTTTGGTTGTGGGGAGTGTGTTTATGGGTTTTCTCACAGAGTACTGTTAATTATGCTAGAAAATTCGATCTTGATCAAAACCACCTTACTCACAGGGAAATATGGAAGGTATCTATTCTAACAGCAATTTGTTTGTCTGAACTCCTTACCTTCTGTATACTATTGAGAAATTGTTCCTTAGTTGTGGTGAAACTATGACCAATTAAATATTTTGCTTTTGTAATTTCTGTTTCTATTTTGATATATGCAGTGTAGCGTATGGATGACAATTATAGTACCAACTAGCATGACAGCATACCTTTATCTGTACTCCCATGGAGAAGTATCATTGGCTGCATCACAACCAGTGTATTATCTACCCTTTTTCTTGGCATTATGTTCTTTCTATGTCCCTCAATTTGAACTGCATATATGCAACACACTAGCCTTTTGTTTTTGTTTCAGCTTTCAACCATTACAGTTATGGGTTATCTTATGGCCTTTCTATTTGATTATTTACTTGTTAATTTCTCACCACCTATGATGTGAAAATAACGATTTTGTGCATGTATGTATGAATAGATATAAAAATGTGACTGCTAGTCATCTCTTATTCTCTTGTACACATGTAAAATGCATTTTCTAGGCTTGCCAGGTTATCATCAAACCATGGGTTATTTAACATTTATTGATGGTTCTGACTTTTTTTATACAAATTGTAGGTAATCCTGTATATTGGTTTTGCTTTGGTTTTGCTATTCCCCTTTGATATTTTTTATTTGTCTTCTCGATACTTCTTTCTCAGAACACTCTGGCGGATAGCTCTCCCACTGCAGGCAAGTCTCTAGTGTGCTTTATTTCCTTTTTACTTGAGCTAGCAAGCTGCATTTGCTGATTACTTTTTCTTCATTTGGATGTATTTTCTCTTAACTCTTTGAATTTTCCTTTAAAGTAACATTTACTCAGAGGTTCTCTATGGCCGACAAGCTATCACATTTTTTACTTGTTTACTTTTTTGGATGACAGCCCATTTCATTTCCTGACTTCTTCTTGGCTGACATTCTAACATCCATGGCCAAGGTATGAACCTATATCCCCACTTATTTCATTTCTGTTAATTATTAGATTGTACCATTTAGCAGAACAATCCTGTAAAACTATTTTTAACGTATTTTACTATTGGAGAAATGTTTGTTTCCTGGTGTTTAGATACAAATATATCACATGTCATATTTCCTGTTTTCTTGATTTCTCATCCGTACTCATCCTCCTGGACCTATTCAAGGTTATTTTATTAGAATTTGGTTCCATAAGTGGACCTGGATTTATTACCTAATTGCTTTAATTTTTTTTTTCATGTGAAGGTATTTTCAGATTTGGAGCGTTCTGTCTGTAGAATGGTTCATTCCCAGGTAATTCAATTAAAACTAATTCAACTGTTGGCTTAATATTGTGTCTGTAATGCCTTGGAATAATGCTATTGAATTACTTGGATGAGGTGTCATTAAACCCATGCTTGTTGCTGCCTGCAAATCTGTTTATTCTATCATTTAGTGGTTATGTAAAGAAAGAAACAGTGAGGGGTATAATCTGCCTTATGAAGTACTAAGTATGTTTATGCTTAGATATGGAGTTGGCTAATTCCCACCACTAACTTTGAACTGGGAAAGCTTTTTGTATTGATACAAGGTCAATCTTCTTAGATGAATAAATGTGGTTTCTCGTCTTGTAGGTTGCAACAATTGCATGGTTTGAAGCTGACTCAGTTTGTGGTAGTCACTCGGTTGCAATTCCAGTAGTGCTTGTTATTCCTTATATTTGGCGGCTAATGCAATGTCTGCGGCAGTACAAGGACACAAAAGAAAAGACGACCCTTTTTAATGGTAATGCATTTGAGTCTCTTTTCTCATTAATTTACATGTAGTCAATCTGTATAATGTTAGGACACCCTTGTACTTTTCAGTTCTTTGATTTGTTTGTTCACACTTGGTTTATCTCATATGGACTATCTGACCGGATTAATCTTATATCTATTTACCTTTAGCTGCTGTATTTATTTTAACATTATTTGCATGTGGTTTTCAGCTTTAAAATATTCGACCGCAGTCCCTGTGATTTTTCTTTCAGCCCTTAAATATCATGTCTTACCTGATAGGTGGACGTATGTTTATCGTCCCCTATGGCTTTTCTCAAGTTTTGTTAACTCGCTCTACTCATTTTACTGGGATGTAACTCGTGATTGGGACATTAGGTATGGTAACAGATCCTTTTCCTGACATTGACACTGATGTATAGCTTTTCTTACACTTGGTTAAGTTCATTTCAAATTTAGTATCTGGAGCTGAACCTATATTGGGAAGCATAACTATTGAATAAATGAATATTAAATACCTGGTTCACTTAATACTATTAACTAAAAGTTGCTTTTGCTTCACTTTGTACTTTGTACTATGTACTTTCAGCTCAATTTACCTTATTTGAACCATAAAATGCTACAAATGCTTTAATGATTGATTTATATCATGCACACATATTGATGTTTTCTTCGCCATATTTTCTCAGTGTCTTCACTAGGATTTTCAAGTTCAACAAACCAAATTGTTGTTCCAATCTGTTTTATGGACGTAAATGGGTAAGGTTCTTAGATGCTCTTAATTATTCATGCAATTTCATTACTCAAGATGCTTAGACCACATCAATAGTTACCTTGCATGCTTAATTGTCTTTTCGTTCACTTGGTAGGTGTATTTTTGGGTTATTGGAAGCAACTTGGTTTTGCGATGCACATGGACTTACAAACTGTCTGCTCATCTTCGCCACAACTACTTAACAGTGTTTACCATTACAGCCTTGGAGATGCTCAGAAGGTTTCAATGGATATTCTTTCGAGTAGAAAACGAGTGGAATAAAATTATCAAGTCTAGCACTCAGCTTCCCATGGTCGACATCCCAAGGGAGGACGAAAAGTTAATAGCCTCTACTAATCACAGCGTATAGATAACTCACGTCTCTGGCAATATGAACATCAAATTGAATTCATTCTTTAATCTGACATATCACACATATCGTTTCAACCCTGTGTTTCGGTTGCCCCTTCGACATTGGTTACTGAAACATAACTCTATTTGTACCGGAGATTTAGAAGTTAGTTTAGGGTTAAACTTGTTTTCATTCTTGTCGTCTCTGGTAGTAAAGAGAATCAAAGTTGCCAGACTGTGTTATAGTTCCATCTGCAGTCACTCCAGCTAGTGTTCCAGCTTCCATTGAAAGAAGCCCTCCCTTGTAAGTTCCACAGGGAAGCCTCGTCGACATTACCCAGGCAAGAGCCGCAAGTTTCACTATCTTCTCTCGACTTAAAACATCAAAGAATGTATTTCTTAAATGAACTCCTAACCATGCTTAAATAAACTCAGTATAAAATAAAATCAACTTAAATGAAAAATCAAAGTATAGGGTTTTATTTACCATTGCGAAAGTGATGTTTCACTTGATGATTGGCCTAGTATGGAGCAATGGGTGCAATTACATGGTAAAGAAAAAAACCTTTTTAGCTGTTATTATTCGATTAACTTGGTGCTGCTATATTTATACTATATGACAGGAGTGCAATGGGAAACGACCTAGACAAGTGGATGTTATTGTTTCATGGATTAAGATGAATGTGCGATTACATTTATCAGGAGAAATGTTATGGTTTGACTCGTCAAATCTAGCTATAAACTGGGGATTTGTATAGGTTTTATTTTATTTGTACAGAATGTTGGTTCATTTGGATGAATAAAATTTTTATTTATCCCCCCCAAAAAAAAACAAGTTCAAGGGTTTCTTTTATGATTAAGCCTAATTATACATAAATAAAATGAGGTGTTTTATTATATTAGATTTAGTTGAAATTACGTCGCTTTATTATATATGAATTTATTGCACCAAAGGCATCAGAACAATCTATCCTGACCTATTCGTTTTCAAATGGAATCTGAATTCAATGTGATAGCAAGACGATTGGAAGAAAAATTCGATCAAACTCTTATTGAGAAAGTTCAAGATATCCAAGTGAAAGTCAATGGTGTTCACTCTGGTTCGTGAAATGAAGGTTTTCATAGAGAAATTATTTGATCAGGTGGTATCTTCAAAAAGGTATTATGGATGCGACACCAACAAAGAGTTTGACTTTTAAGCAGGTTGAACGGGTTTAATGAGATTTAACTGTAACAATATCGACAAAGGCTACTGCATCGAATCTTGATTTGAAAATGAACGACATGTGTGCAACAAGAATGTTCGATGAAATGTCTATGATAACAGATAAAGAAGTTACAAATCAAAGGATCTTATTCCTAAACTGATATTTGTATGATCAAACCACTATTATTGGTTCCCATGATTAATGAAAAACTCAATAAAAATAATCAAGAATCCAAAGTATTTGATCATGTCTCTAAGAAAATAAAAAAGGTGGCAACAATGAAAGAAGTCAAGAAAGATGTGAAAATAGACTCTGGTGGTATTCGAGGTAACAATTTGTATGATTTTTTTTATATTCTTTCGCCATTGCACTACGAATTAAATTTTTTGAATGATGATGAATATAAAACATCTATTGGGGTTGATCTTTGGTATGTATCACTATATACAACTCAAGAATAAGACAGCAAAAATAGACAGCAAAATAGAATCATTTGAGTGGCAGAGCTTGTTGGAACGCCTTCTGGAAACATTGGAACAATGATATAGACAGCAAATCTCTCGTGTGCAGCAATTTTAATGGCAATATGGAGAGCAATTTCCATTGGAATTAAGTTGTTGGCTCCTGCAGAAAGACTAGATTGTTATAATTCTGATCAAAACTACAATAACAAAAAATATGAAAGTCTGTCCCCCTTAAAAAAATAAATTTATTCTCTCACATTTCAAACGTTAACTGTTTGTCTTCTAATCTCCAACTCTAAGTTTGTCCCCAATAAGCACAGCAAAAATATGAAATATAAGAAGAAACTAATATTTTATTGATGGTTGACACAATCAATTATCATTCTTTTTAACAACTTTTGTTAAAGAACAGCTCCTAGGAACTTGAATGATTAGAAAGCATCTAAATTCCATTTCAATGGCTTCTACTCCCCTTCTTTTTCCATGTTGAGACCTAATAATTCAACATTAATATCTATGTCCAAGTCACTGCAATGGAGCTTCTGACATGGTACGCATCAGAGTAAACCCATGCTACAGAACCAAAGGAGGAGTCTTGGACTGTTGATCCTTTGTTCTGTGTGAAAGTGATCTTGTAACTAAGCTTCTGGCCTGGCTTTTCGAACTTCAAAATCTGTGGCTCGACCACCATCGACACTCCAGTTGGTTCATTCTTTTGTACTACGTATGTAACACCGGGGATCCCGACATGTGTGACGGTCCTTTTGAAGGTTACGCTGTTTGTTTTGCTGTTTTGTTTGAAATTCACTGCAAATGAAGGGTAGTTTAGGTCGCCAGGCTGCAGGGTTGAAGTTTTGGGACAAGCAAAACCCTTCCCTGCAAATAAGGCTATCTGGGAAGCTGAATAATTTAGGGTGCATAGATAGTTTTGGTAATCTTCTGGGGTGATGTCGTAGATCAATCCCGGGTCTGAAGCCTTTTCTGGGTCGACATGACCTGAACCGAATGTGAAAGGTGTAGCCATAGTTGTGTTACTAAAAGCGACATCGGTGATTTGTCTGTTCATGTTGTCGTGGATGTATGCTGTAGTCATGAGAGCAGACTTGATGGCTGCAGGGGACCAATCTTTGTGCACTGATTTGAGGAGTGCTGCTAGGCCACTTACATGTGGGCAAGACATTGAAGTGCCGGAAACAACATTGAAAAGAACACTCCTCTTGTCACTCTTTAGCTGAGTTGGGCTAGTTAAGGGTGGCCATGCTGCCAATATGTTCATCCCCGGCGCAGTTACGTCTGGTTTTATCAAGTCCGGTCCGACTGCATTCGGTCCTCGTGAAGAAAATGCTGCCATCAATGGTGCAGGCTTTCCATAAACTGTTCCTTTGAATGCAATTGCAGCAGTTGGTTTTTTGGTTGAGTTGAGGTACTTTTTGATGGCTATGCCTGCAGTGGCTCCTAATGAAGTTGCTAGTAAAATGTGTGCATCTGCGAAAAGCTCTTCGCCTTCTCTTTCAGCGTTTATCATTATCATTCCGGCTCCTCCAGCCAATTTTACTTGCTCTCCCTTGGCAGCTCGGCCATTTATTCCTCTTTTGCATACCACAATTTTGCGTTTGACAATCTTTTTCTTAAGTGAGCCATCAATACAATATGAAGCTAATACATCACCTGCTGAGTTTGCATAAACAAGGGGTAATTTCTTGGTTGCCTTGCCAACATACAGAGATGAACCCTTGAATGTTTGACCATCCCCGAGCTTGACAGTAGTTTCAAAGCTCCGATCAAGGTAGCTTGCAGCCACGGTCATGATCCAGGGTGCGGTATTGGAAACGGTTGAGCTTGATGGGCCTGAATTGCCAGCAGAGCATGAAACGAAAACCCCATTTTTGATTGCATGAAATGCGCCTATTGCGATGTTATCACCATAATAAGGCTTAGCGGAGCCTCCTAAAGAGAGTGACAACACATCAACACCATCAGAAATGGCTTGGTCTATGGCTGCTAGTATATCAGAACTAACACAACCTTGAGACCAGCACGCTTTATATGCTGCGATTCTTGAGGTGTACCTCAGTCCACCGGCTAAGCCCTTGGCCAAACCAAAAATGTTTGCGTTCTCCACAAGGTTACCAGCTGCAGTGGATGCTGTATGTGTTCCATGCCCTTCGACATCTCTCGCGGACCTATAATCTTTCGTTTCGTTGATTCTGCCAACAACAGCCTCGTAGCCTTGGAAGAAGGCTCTGGCACCAATGAGTTTCCTGTTGCAATTTGATTTCGAGAACTTTGTGCCTTCTTCACATGCACCTTTCCATCTTGTTGGCACCGGAGGCATGCCTTCATCGTCAAAACTGACATGTTCTGGCCAGATTCCGGAATCCACCACGCCTATGATCACATCAGATTTCAAATTCGAAGCACTCCAGAGTCCTTTTCCCGGTTCTAGTCCGAGGAATTGGGGCGAACGTGTAGTGTGTAAAGACAGCATTTCATCAGGACTGGCAGAGAGGAAACCATCGAGTCTTTTCAGTGATTCTAGTTGCTTAGTTGAAAGCTTTGCAGCGAAACCAGACATAGCTCGTTCGTAGACATAAACTAGCTGAGATACATGTTCAGACTCACATTCCTCTTCATCCGAGAGTTCTGTTAAAGATTCGTTCACCGATTCATACCATTCTTTGAAGTTGCCTGGAGAATGACCAGAGGCTGTAATCTTGGTCTTGTCCATGTGAACTATATAAGTCTGCATATCCGTCGATGCATTCGAAGCTGTTGCCACGAAGACCAACAACAGCAAGGCTGTTTTACACACCATGGCTGCTGTAAGTATGAAGAACCAAAACAACATATAAGTCATGTGATGGATAAAAATGAAAAAATCATACATGCTACATCTTTTTACACATCATGGAAGCTGAAAATGACCTATACATACATATATGAAGTGGTATATCAATAACTTCAGCAGAATTATTCAAAAATAGACCTGATCTGTCATGATTCATAAGCTATATTAAGTAGTATATCAGCTATTCACTCATTGAAAGACAAGAAATATGAGAAATGAGAATCACCTGTCTCCATTGCTCAAAAGTGACTTGAGAATGAATGTAAACATAGAATAACCAACCAAGAGAGCATATATATAGGCAAAAGAGTGGGGACAGGGATGGACAGATGCACTTGTACTCTCTCGAAATTTCAAATTCTCATATAATTTTACCAAATATAAAAATTCGTATCTTTAACATAAATTCATGCGTCCGTCCATCCCTATATGGATAACTAGGTGCTTAAGGCACTCAAGTGTGGTGGGTTGCCTCCCACCTAGTTATCCAATGGAGCAATAACGTCGATGGCCATCATCAGTAATAATTATACGCAACAAAAGTGTGTTCCCATTGCTTTGATTAAACGGTGCACGCTTACAAAATGGACGGGGAAGAAAGATCAAAGCTTTCTTCAACATTCCTCTTCCATTACAACTGATGAGTAAAGAGATGGAGAGTGGGACCAATACGTCAAGATTTCATCATATATTAATATTATAAACAACTTCAAGGCTTGTTAATGGTTTCTTTCAAGTTCAAAAGATGGGTTTGGACTCGAAGGAGCCCCCTCTGTAAGAAAAAGGCATTTTATCCCGTGGTGCTGAATTCTTTAATCATTATGGTAAGGAAATGGAGCATTAACACCAAAAAGCTCGTTAATGGAGAATCTCGTTTGCATGCTACTACTATTATATTACAGATTTCATAGTTTTGCCAATTGCCATGCTGGGATGTCTAGTATATTATTGCAGGTGACTGGTGAGTGCAGTGTGTGCAATGTGAAATAGTTATTTAGATATGGGATCTTAAAATGATATTATTGTAAGCAGAATATCAACTATCAAGAGAAGGTTGGTGCCAGAAGCTCATTATCTCCATTGGTGGGGTGGAAACCGGAAAACAGAAACGGTGGTTTTTGTGATTGGAAAAAAAAATAAAAGGGTCTTTTTTTTTCACTTCCGAATTTTGGATTTGTCCGATTAATTTAGATTAATCCGTATTGTTATGAATAAATATAGGGGTGTTAGGACAGTTAAATAATCTACTTTTGTACCGTTAAATTATTATAATTTTATACATATTCATTTTTTTATTGTTTTTCTAGTTTTAGAGTCTAGCTCTGATTAATTCAGTCTGACCCGCGTCGCACACCTAACTTTGGTGAGTGAGTCTCCCAGTAAGAATTTTCTGCGTACACAACGTCTCGAACCTAAACTTGCTTAAGTAAAACCAAACTACTTATAATTTTATAAATATAATTTTATCTCTTACAATTTTTTTTTTATAATTTGTTCTTTTGCATAAAATTTAGGTCCGTTCTTGATATGATGTATTATAAATATTTTATTGATAAATTTAATAATTATACAATTAAAATATTAGCCATAGAAAATATTATATAAAAATATATATTTATTTTAATTTTATTATAGTGTTTTTTGTCCACTCAATTTTATTATAATATATGTGAACCACATCTCTTACATGGACACGCATGCATGCACCTTAATTAATAAGCAGTCGTGGGGATGATGTATTTTTTCTTCATATAATTAAAACCCTAGAAATGCTAATATTCTACGATATCTTTTGAAGTGATCCTATTAAGAAGGAAAATAATTTTAATTTTTAAATAGCTGAAAAATGAAAACCATCCTTCGGACAAAGCCTTTGTTCGAACGAAACGTTTTTTTTTTTCTAAAAAATCGCCAGGTGAAAAATAGTTGTATTAATTTTTTTATAAAAAAATATAAAAATTTTGATATTAATTTATAATATATATAGAATTTTTATAAAATTTTTGATATATATTAAAAAAATTATTTTTTATAAAATATTTGATATATCAAAAAATTAATATTAAAATTTTTATAATTTTTATAAAAGAATCGACACAATAATTTTTAACTGTTTTTTAAATTTAGCGTTCCCTAAATTACTCTTGATTAAGATAAAAGAGAAAACAATAAGGGAGGGATACTATATAGTTTTTTTTTTTTGAAATTGATATGTTTTGTAGTTTTCTTATGTGTTTTTTTTGGATGAATAAAATTCTAATTATTTATTCAAAAAATAAAATAAAACTAAAATGAAACGATATTGAGATCGTTATAAAATTTTTAAAAATTTTGATATTAATTTTTTGATATATCGAACTTTTTACAAAAATATAAAAATTTTAGTATATACCAAATTTCTTATAAAATTTTAAAAATTTTAAAAGCGTAAAAACTATGAATTTTAAGTATAAAAATTTTGATTATACAAAAAACTAATATTAATAATTTTATAATTTTTATACTCCACATGCAAATCACGTGGCATCAAAAATGTAAGAACCGACGCACGTCTCCAGTTTTTGGTCGGAAATCAAACAAATTCACCTCCGCCATACAAAAAAGGAAGAACACAACTTTTCTTTTTCCTTAAATCACTCATACCCTATTTTTTTTCAGTCTCACGTTTCTAATCCCAGAAAAGGAAATCAAAAGAGAGAAAAAAAAAACTCTTTTTTCCGCTGAAAATGGCGGAACACGATTTGACTTCACCACTACTCTCTCCTCGATCGTCCGATCAACCCCAAACTGTCCTCACCATTCGCGATGATGAAGATTCCGAATCATCCGATCATTCGCCGTTCAATCGGAAATCTTCCCTCCCAGTCAACACTCGTCAACGGAACCACAATCAAAGCCGAGTTAACAACGAAAAACTCACCGTCAACTCTAGGAACCCGTACGATTTTCTCGGATCGGGCGAGTACTTGGTTCCTGCACCGACCACCGTTGACCCATTTCGTAACGGGACGCCGTTTATTTCGGGGGTTTACGAGGTAATAAAGATCATACTGTGTTTGCCGATTGCGTTAGCTAGATTGGTCTTGTTTGGGGCGTGTTTGGCTGTCGGTTATGTTGCTACGAGGATAGCATTGGAAGGGTGGAAGGATAAGCTAAACCCAATGCCCAAATGGAGGTCAAGAATCATGTGGATCACCAGATTTTGCGCTCGCTTTATTCTTTTCTCCTTTGGGTAAGCTTAAAAATCAAAACTTTGCTTTCTCGAGTGGGAAAATTTCTATTTACTTTACTATAAGGTAAGTTCTTATTCTTTAATATTTCCTTGTAGCTATCAGTGGATTAGAAGAAAAGGAAAACCAGCCCCAAGGGAGATTGCTCCAATTATTGTATCTAATCATATATCATATATTGAACCCATATTTTATTTCTATGAATTATTTCCGACAATTGTTGCATCGGAGTCCCATGATTCAATGCCCTTTGTAGGAACTATTATTAGAGCAATGCAGGTAATCTTCAATCTTAATGTTAATTATCTTCTTACAAAGTTGCTGTTGGCTTTCTTCATGCACTAACTCTTCCTTTTTATCTATTTTAGGTGATATATGTCAATAGATTCTCGCCAGCATCAAGAAAGAATGCTGTCAATGAAATAAAGGTAGAAACTTTCTATGACATCTGCGTTTTGATTTGTTTGATATTGTTGTTTCAAAACTTGGGGAAATGAAACCATAGAAATGTTTAATGGCTAGGAGTCTAATTGTGTTTGATAAACTAAAAAATTAAGTACTAAATTTCTAGTATTGAATCTTGAATTCTGAAAAATCCTTATTTCATAAATTGAATCTTATTAATATAGTCTATACTATTCTGAATAGTTTTGGACAAAAGTTAAATATAATAATTTGAATATTTTATTTTTGTTCAAAAGATGAGATAATATATTTAAAATATAAGTCTTTTAAACATAAAATTAACTTTGATATTTTCAGCATTAAGTTATTGTAGCTGTCTATCTACTTATCTTACTCAACACTTTTTTTCTTGAAACTTTTGTATTAAGTAAAAGTTTAGTACCGTTTTCAAACACAATTTAAAATTAAAGACTTTTCCTTTTGAAATGCGATGAAAATTTTTAATGCTTTATCAATCACACCCTTGGTTAAGTGTAATAAAGTAAATTTATAGGTTTCTTTATCAATTTATAAGCTATTTGATACAGAAATGTGCTTTCAAGGATTTGAATACAGAGAAGGGCTGCATGTGATAAATTTCCTCGAGTGCTACTATTTCCAGAGGGAACCACAACAAATGGGAAGGTCCTTATGTCATTTCAACTTGGTGCATTCATCCCGGGTCATCCAGTGCAACCCATCGTTGTTCGTTATCCCCATGTACACTTTGATCAATCTTGGTAGTAATCGATTTCTTTGGTATCCATTTTTTTTTTAATTTTATTTTCTCCTTGCACGTGCTAATTACTTTTGGTCTTGTTTGTTTAGGGGGCTTATTTCTTTGGCTAAGCTCATGTTTAGAATGTTTACTCAGTTTCATAATTTTATGGAGGTTCGTCATCTATTTTATTCAATTCAAATTTACAATGTTGTATTCCAAAGTCCAGCAAAGTTCACTTTTTGTTCTATTTCATGTTTTTCTTAATTGGCAGGTAGAATATCTCCCTGTTGTTATGCCCCCCGATCATAAAATACAAAGTCCTGTCCACTTTGCTGAGAGGGTGAGTCTATGCTTGTTATTTATCGTTGTTACTTTCTTTTACTGTTAGTGTTTGTATTTGTAGCTTTTAAGGAGCTGAAACCCAATGTACATATTTGTTATAATAGTCTTTAATGTATGTTTTTTCTGTTTAGTATTGTGATTTTTAGATTACTGATTAGTTCATATGTGTGTTGGCAGACTGGTCAAGCTATGGCAAGTGCTCTCAATGTTGTACAAACATCTCATTCCTATGGGGATTTAATGCTCCTCATGAAAGCTGCTGAACTACAACAAGTGTGTGCTTCTCAGTGTTTTTTTATGAACTTTTTAATTCATAAAAGTTAACTTTGTGGTTTTTTATAATATGGATTGAAATGGTTTTTTAACATAAATTTTGCAGGAAAGGCCCTGGAGTTATATGGTTGAAATGGCCAGGATTGAATCAGTGAGTCGGGCATTGAAACTCTTCTCGGTTGAAACATACATCATTCTTTTTGTCCTCCATGAAATACATTTGTTTTTGAATTTGATTTAACCTTGTCTACATTGGCTTCTCTGAAGTTGTTTGCTCCCTACATTTTTCATCAATTACTTTCCGACTCGGTAAACAATATATATCATTTTGCAGTTGTTTCAGATAAGCAGCATAGATGCTGTGGATTTTTTGGATAAATTTCTTTCTATGAATCCAGACTCCAGGTATTCTAAAGTATTTGTCTTCTTTTCTTGTTATTCAGCCAATCTAGAGTGCCAGATCTAGACTTGTAGAACCACTCCACCTCTAGTTCAGAAATAGAAAGATGTTTATTCCTTTATTTTCTAATCGTTGTTATGTTTCATATCATCTCTTCTGCAGTGGTTGTGTTAAACTTCATGGTTTTTTGAGGGTTCTACGACTAAAGGCTTGTAAACTTTCTGAAGAGGTCAGTTGCCCTTTCCTTGTCTATTGATATTCGATCATGGTTAACTCTAAATACTTTCTTCTTGTTTGCTTAGTTTCATGATACTTTTTCCTTTTTCTTTTGTTGTGATTATTTTCTCATGCAGATTTTTGGGTTCCTTGATGTGGCGAAGAATGGATCGATTACATTTAAGCAGGTAAGTACAACTGTCGGTTTATTTGCGTCTTCATGTTAGCATCATGCTATAGTTTGTGGCTACCTGAGCATAGCCATGACAACATATTTACAGAAAATGATGCCGCTCTCATCTCCTATGAAGTTGTGAATGTGTCTTTGGACTCACTATTGTTCCCCTGCAAGTTATGGTTGGACTTTTAACATCTTTCTGTCATTGCCAATACTGCGAGGGCAGCTACTATATTGCATTTAGAGATAAACTTTTAGTGTTCTGCTGTACTAAAGCAAAAATTTAGGAGAAGATGTATAGATGACAATATGTAGAGATTTACTATACGATTTTCTTTTCTTTGTGGCAGTTCCTATTTGGAGTAGCTCATGTTATGAAACAACCACTATTCAAGCAAGCCTGCGAACTAGCATTTGCCGAATGTGATGTAAGGGGAGATAACTACTGTACGAAGGAGGAAGTATGTGGCTCTTTCTTGCCTTTGAAACTCCAGTCATTTTTCATCAATTTAACGTTTTTCCTTTTATGCTTAGAACATTAACCTAAAAACTCCTGTTTCTGATTTCTTTTGGAACAGTTGGCAGACATCCTTAGACAGGCAATTGCTGACCTGGATGAAGATGAGGTAATGTATATACATGTATATATTGGTTACGCTTATAAGTAAAATTTTTGGGGGTCATTATGTGGTTGATCGAAACCTATATATGCACCGATGGCTACATGTAGGTCCATGGGCTATTCGACCTGTTTGATACGGACAATGATGGGAGAATCAGCAGAGATGATTTTCTTTCCTGCCTGAGAAAGAACCCTTTGCTAATAGCACTGTTCTCACCCAGATTGCTGCAAAAGGACTTCCCAATAGCCGGTGATAGAATGCTGGAGGAGATCGTTTGATGGGCTGTTTGTCTTCTGCAACAGATTATATGAGGAGAAATCGACTTATAACGATATAAAACTAAATCACAATCGTACCATTTCATATGATTCAAATAGGAGAGATTCACAGTAGTGTAAAACTAAATTAGCTTTACTCTGTAAGAACAGGGTTGCGTACCTTTCTGTCTTTTCCAGCATGCTTCATAACTTTTTCCCCTTTTAATAGAATGCCAAAACTACGAGTTTGTGATCAAACTGTCTCTTACAAAGTTACATGGGCTTGGTTAGGACATATATCCTTGCAAGTTGCATCCACCACGAAGGGGGGGGGGACCAAAACATACCGTAGAGGAGTCTACAACAGGACCACCGATCCTTAAAAAACATACATCTGGGAATTTTCTTAGAAGTTGGGTTCTTTAAGGTTCTCTCTACAGATATTATAAAGCAGATCTGTTCTCAGCATCAGAGAGCAAGGTTGGATGAAGGGTCGAGATGTTGTGCCACGCCCACACATCCCAAAACTAGAACATGGTGCCTTGGATTGAAAAGAGGAAAAGGCCTGATGACACGCGTTTGTGGTCCCCCTTGTTAGCGACCGTAGACTTGCTTGTCAAGTAATGAAGGCAACAGAAGGAGGGGGGACAACCTCAGCCAATGCCCATAAACGGCATAAGTGAGAGAACCAGACCTACTCTCAAATTTCAAAACCTTTTTGGCCTTTGCACAACCACACATGTGCGTGGTAAGGAGTAAACTAATGACAATTGCTTTCATTTTCTTTTCTTAAGAGTAGTAAATTTCAAATTGCCTTATCATAATAATTTAATTTAATGTTATTTTTTAAAAAATAATTTTGTTTAGTCTGTAAAGGAGGAAAAAATTTACATATTCTATATTCTTGAATTTTTAGATTATGATATGGAAATACGAAGAGTTTAGAGTCACAAACTCATGAAGTGGACTTTTCTATTCTTTCCACCCACATTTGCACTTACATTTTCACCAGTATCATTATTCCAATTTCCTTAAGTATTAGTGCGGATATGGATATATATTGACATATATCAAATTTCTGCTGAAAAAAAATCACTGATCGATTTTAGTGGTAAATAGTTGTTAGGGTGAACATTCGATTAAGTTGAGTTGAATCGATAAAAAATTTTGAGTTACTCAAGTTGATGAATCATATTTTTTAATTTGAATTGTTTTAGATTCAAGTCGAGTTTGAGTTTTTGAGTTCTTATACAAATTTTATTATAATTATTTATCACGTTATAGTACGTTTAATTTTAATTTAGATGGCTTTTTCTAATCATATAGGATATGCATATAGTTCTTTAAAATCTAAACCTTAAACATAAGTCTTAAATCCTAAATTAAGATATTAAAAAAACTAAAATTAACAAGTTTGAGTTTACACAACTTGTGTATCAAAGTTTTTTCTCCATTAGGCTTTAAATGAGACGTGAGAGATAAGAGTTACTCGAGTCTAATGCAGTCAAAGATCGATCAATACTTGGCTCGAATAGGCTAAAAAAACTCGAATTCGACTCGAGTTCTTAACAAGACGAACCAAGCCAGATATTTCAGGTTCATTTAAAATTACTCAAATTCAAATTCAATTCAAAATTTTAACGAGCCGAACTGAGTTTAGCACTACTCGAACTCGATTCGTTTACACCATCTAAAAGTCACCATCAAACAATTTCAACAATGGCCAATTAAGTTAGAAATGAAAAAGTTGTCTAAAAAAAACTGAGTACCAAATCCAAAGCCCAATCTCTACATTTTTTTTCTTATAGTTTTTTGACAAAAAAGTGGTTATCATCTCTTAGTGAGCTTTCGAAACCTAATTGGCTGGGCGTGTACGGAACTGTACGGGCCATGTTGTCGTGTTTCTACCTTTGTCTCTTGCTCCCACTTAGCATTTTTTCACTTGAAATAAAACTGGTTGCTTGAAAAAAATGTTTTAAAGAAGATAATTTACTGTCCAAAAAATATCAAAACAAACAAACATTTTTTGTTTATAAATTTCGTTAAACTTTTTTCACCAAGTTGGGTTCTCTTTGAACCACCACTAGGCACTAGGTCTTGTTTTTAGTAAAGAATTGTTTTTGCCTTTTCCATCTAAGTTTAGTCCTTTGGATTTGCATTATGAGTTTACCATAAGAAGCAAAAGGAAGAGGTTTCAAATAAAAAAACACCCTTATCATATGCTCTTTGCTTTACACCTGTGTTGAAACTTGAAAATGGAGAATTTTGCCGTTCCTTTACATTGGTGGGTGGGTGGGTTTGAAGCAACAAAGAGAAAGGTAAAGGGAGGATAGATAAAAAAGGAAAGGATGTTGTTTGTGGGGTTTAGAGATTTTTTATTTTTTATTTTTGGTTTTTTCTTCTTCACCTTTAGTGTGTGACTAATAATAAAAGGACAGCTCAAGCAAATCAACCACAATAAAAATTTCTAATCTTGGCTGTTCTATTCTTCACTACCATCAGATTCTCTTCATTTCCTGGTTTTTTTCTAGAGGGGTAAGTTAAGCTAGGTTTGATGATCGCCTTTTCAAGTTTAGTTCTTGTTTGAAGTTTGAACCTTTGTTTTTAAGGTCTCAGATCACAGAAAATACACAATTTAGGTGTTCATTTGATTTCCTAAAGCTTGTTCTCAGGTGTCTAAATCTCCTTTTTTTTTCATCACACTTGTATTGTGTCTTGTTTTCATTGAAACAATCAAACTACAAAATACCCTTTAGTTTCCTCTTACAGATCCATATTATATCTCAATTGTCTAAGCTCCTCCTCTAACATCAATAGAATCAGACAAAAGAACAAAAGGGTTCCTGGGTTTTGCTCAGCTTCGTTTATTTTTACCTTCAAAGTCTTGCTTATTCTGTGTGTCTGTTATATTCCATGTTTTGTTAGTGCTTGGTTTCTGCTTTGTAACATGATAACTTCATATCCCTTTGTGCTTGAAGGTAGGGAGATCATGGTGAGGGGAAAGACTCAAATGAGGCGCATAGAGAACGCCACAAGCAGACAAGTCACATTCTCAAAGCGACGCAATGGGTTGCTAAAGAAGGCTTTTGAACTATCAGTTCTTTGTGATGCTGAAGTTGCCCTCATAATCTTCTCTCCCAGGGGCAAGCTCTTTGAATTTGCAAGTTCTAGGTATCAGTTTAACATTTCTTCTCATATATGATCATATGCCAGTTTTGATTAATTACTATTAATTTTCCTATTCTTTTCTTTATTATATTTTGTATATAGTATTTGCAACCTAGGGTTGTTTGATTCTGGCATAAACTATCTTTCATACATACAGTTAAAAAAATACTAAAATTAGTACTATATACCAGTTAAGTAAGCTATAATATCTTAGTTTAAAGCTGATTTTTTTGTCTTGAAATTGTTTAAAGTGTCCTTCAGTGTTCCATACAACCTAATACTATAATCTAAAAGTAAATCTTTGGAGTATTAAATACAACAAAGAACTGCTTAGTGACTAAATTCTGCAGGCTTATCGTGGCTAAACCTAAGTAACATGTACCTTGTCACAGAAGAAAACTATAATGTCCTTGAAAACTGGTGTGCAAAATAATGGTTATTGAAGAAAAGGGTACAATTCCTGCTACTATTTTATGAAGGGTAGCGTACCATCCCTTTCATCAATGTACTGATATCAACCCTTGGGAAATCTAAGAGAGATTCTTTGATTATTGCATTGTTTTTCCCCTCTTTTTAGAATGTTGATTGTTGTGTAATGTTTTTTTTAAGTTTCCAAGGTACTATAGATTTGTAAACCTAAGACAATTTAGCCTTTCTTTTTTCTTTCTAAAAATAGATTTGCTTGTTTGATTTGTTTAGGACATTGGAGTCACACAGAAATTAACGCATTATTCAATGTTAGGGACAAACTTATAAAATTTTATACGGATTTCAAATTTTTAGGGGAGGCTATTGCCCCTTTTGACTTCTCGGTCTATCTCTGGTCACATCTCCCAACTCTTGTGATATTTATGTCCATGTTTGTGTCTTTATTGTCTTTTTATAATTATATTTAGGCTTTTAAGGAAATATATCTAAATAAAGTTTGATGTGTTAATAATTTATACTGTACTTATTTTGATATATTCATTTTGTACTATAGTATTATTTTACTGTTACTATAAGCTTTACTATATATAGTACTTAGAATAAAAAAAAGTTAATCATTGCAAACTATATAGTTAAGCTTTGTCTCTTACATGTATTACTGTTTTGATTCAAAATTTGGGGTATGATTTACTAAAGAAAAAAGATAAATCTCCCATAGTTCTGACAAAGACGTCCAATGTAATGTAATACTAGTTCAGTGGCCAACTTATTCACCTTGTTTCTTAAAGATCTACAGATGAATTCAGACAGCTATGGTTGTGGTTAGAAATGTTATATGTCAGCTTTATTAACATATATATATATATATATATGTATGTATGTATGTATAATTTTATCTTTCGAAATTCATTGTGGGAATGGTTAATGATTGTTTGGTTAAAAGCATGAAGAACAAATTTATGCCTGCCTTAACCGGATAAAATAAGGGAAAAGATTCATTAACCAAACCATGATGTTTTTTGGAGCTGTTGGCCTGGTTTTTTTATTGCATTTATGCCTATAAACGTGTTAACTTCCTTTTGAATGTTTGGTTTCTGATTATATATAAGCTTCAATGCATTGATTGTATTGCTATTGGATGCCATTGTTTAGCATGCAGGCGACTATAGAACGTTACAAGCGGCATACAAAGGATAATAATCGAACCAAGCCAACTGAACCGAACCTGCAGGTTAGGATGTCTTTTGTTTTGCATATGTCTTATGTCGTATAAAAGGTGAAAGCCCTAACCTTTCTTTGCCATGCATTTTGTACTGTTTAATTCCATGCATTATAAGTAAATCGGATTATAATACAAAGTATTTTGTGTTTCATTGTTTCTTACTATGCATGTTGACTGAAATTGCAGCAGATGAAGAGTGAAGCAGCAACCATGGTGAAGAAGATAGAGGATCTTGAAGTTTCAAGACGGTATTGGGACTAGTTTAACATTCATTTTTCCTATTAAAAAAGCCCTACTGGTTAGTAATTTCTAGACAAGGATTTTGAAATTTGATTCTGCAATGCCTCAGGAAACTACTTGGAGAGGGTTTGGGTTCATGCACACTTGAAGAACTGCAACAGATAGAGCAGCAGCTAGAAAAGAGTGTGAGCATCATCAGAGCAAGAAAGGTTAATCATGAAAAGCTATGTAGCTCGATTTTTATGTTTATTTTTGAAAGTTTTCGTATTCGAGGCTCTTATCTGATACATGAAAATGAAGATATAACTTTCTGCAATCCAAATGCATGAGAAAACATAGAAAATTTTTATTACACACATATTAATCCTTACTGTCTATTCTTCAGAATCAGGTTTTCAAGGAACAGATTGAACACTTGAGACAGAAGGTGAGGCCTTTGGGTTTGAACAATATTCTGAATCCTTTCCTTGAGTTGCTAATTGCTAACAACTGTCGTTATTTTTCGACCAAAACTCAGGAGAAAGCCCTAACTGCTGAAAATGAAAAGCTTTGTGAAAAGGTAAGCCTTTCCTTTCACTAATATGCATGGCAAGGAGGTTGGAATTTGGATTAGACTTCAAGGTACCCTTTGAGAGTTTAATTTCAAATTTAAGATCTAACTCATGTGTCTAAATTTGAGATAATTAATGAACGACATTAATTAAGAAGGTAATGAGATGAAAACCATCTCTTGTCTTCGTTTTGACATTATCTCATTGATTCCTTAGGTACAACTGACTTACCATTGTCTTCTCAATTGTTCCTTCAGTTTGGAACGAAGCCATGGAAAGGCTCCAACGAGCAGGAAGAGCATGTACCCTATGATGAAAGCAGTCCGAGGTCGGACGTCGAGACCGAACTGTTTATCGGACTACCGGAAGGGAGAACAAGACGAATCCTGCCACCCAACTGATTGTCGAGAACAAGTTATCCCACTCCACCTCAAATGCAAATACAGAGGCAGAAGTTTACGTATTAAGCATGCATCCAGTTTGTTGCGTTTTTAAATAAAATTTGCTGGTATCACTAAGTATAAAAGCTGCTGATCCAAGAAATTATCATCTAAGATTTGGTACATAAATGCCCTTATAATTTGGAGTCCGGCTACTGTCATTGAAATGCTATAATTTGGAGTACGGTAACCAAATGTATGATTGTTTTAATATTACTATTAAACTTTTAGTTTTATTTTAATTTGGTCACCGACTTATTAACCGTCGTTAAAAGTGTAACATGATAATTAAAATATTTTATATAATTGTATATTTAGTCTTTCATGTTTGTACATTCAAATAATTAAATCTTAATTCCAAAAATTAATAAATTTAATCTTATTTACAGATTATTTAAATTTAACCCTATTTTTATTAAAAATAATTTAATTTGAAACTTTAAACCTTAAACCCTTGTTAATATTTCTTGAAATCCATCTCTGCAATCTCTTCGCTCTTCACTGACTTTCCGTGGTTTGTTCTTTATACCTTTAGCTTTCTTTCTTTTTCTTTACAACATGGGAAGCCCTTGTTCTCAATGGACGGCTTCATCTATCCCAGATATTTCTTGTTAATGTCTGGTCTGATCAAGGAAATCAACAAAAAAAATACACGAATGTTTGTGAGGCGACATTAGGAATGAGTGATGGAGTACACAAGCATAGTTCAATGTACTATGAGAAATAGAATGTCAGTACTTCTCTGCAGTTTGTTCCAGGATAAGGCAAAGTGTTGTCAACTGAATCTGAAATTTGATGAAGTCGGTTTCTTGATTATTAAACCTAGAACACTTCAGCTTACTGGGTACTATATGTTCTCTTCTTTCGTTCAACATCATTCGTATCCTTTGGATTTTTAATTGGGTAAATTACACGGATAACCATAATACTATGGGGTTGGTATCAAAATGGTCGCAATACTTTAAAAAGCGTTAAATACATCGATCAACTATTAAAATGGTATTGAAATAGCCACTGACTGTTAAAAAGATTAACGGACGAATGATGTGATAGTTAAAAATAAAATGGAATAATTATACATTTACTCCAATGTCATTCATACATTTTTTTAATTTAGTTCTAATTTTATTTTTAACAGGGTATGAATAACATGGAGTAAATATGTAATTATTCTATTTTATTTTTAACTACCACGTTATCCGTCCGTTAATTTTTAATGGTTGGTGGCTATTTCAATACCATTTTAATAGTTGATCGATGTATTTAACGTTTTTTAAAGTATTGTAGTCATTTCGATACCAACCCCATAATATTGTAGCTATCTTTATAATTTACCCTTTTAGTTTTGAAGTATTGGGGGAAGTCCTATTCTTTCCATTAATTTTGTAAAGATATTTAGGTAAACTTCACATACGGTCACTAAAAGTTTAGGGTTCAAAATTTCAAGTTAAATTATTTTAAATTAAAAATAGGGCTAAATTAAAATAATATATAAATTATAAGGATTAAAATAATATACAAATATGAAGGACTAGATGTGTTTCCATACAAAATATTTTAATAGATAACGAGTCAGTAGCCAAATTGAAATAAAATAAAAAAATTAATAATGACACTAAAACAATTAAAAATTTAATTACTAAATTAAATAATTAATCAAAATTTAATGACCAGAGAACTTTACCAAGAAAAACAAAGAAAAGTTTCATAGGCCTGATGATTCTTTACATCTATGGGAATGACATAATACATACTCTAAACCCAACTCAAAATTGTCTAACTATGAACATAAGGTTCAAAGAGTTTCACACAAGGATTTGGATCATACTGCATGATATCTGCAGCTCGTTCGAACTCTTCTCTTACAACTCGAATGCTGAACTTGTCAACCACACGACCAAGGTCATGAGAAATCTCAAAAGGATCCTCGATGCAGATGAGATGACGATCATTTCCAACTCTTCTGGTCCAATCTTTTTCTTGCTTACTGTACAAACACATGTCAGAAATGAGATTCAAATCCATCAAAATAAAAATAAAAGCATTATCCTAGGCTATTATTCCACCTCCCTTACTCATTCATCAATCAAGGCAAACAAATGTATTGAAGTAGTCCTTGATGATTAGAAACATGTTTCTTCCTGCACAAATATTGTAAAACAGTGTGGAATTTCTAGTCCTAAGAGAACCAGAACGGTGTGTAAGAGGGGACATTCACCAGTCCCAAGGAAGGTGCTTAAAACTAAAACTAGATTCATGCAAGTTACTTGCACTTGCATATTCACCAATCGTCAAGACAATTTATGTCTCACCTGATCATACTTCCTGTTCGCACAGATATTACTGAATTGGCATAATCATGACCATATGCCCAATAGTTAAAGAATCCCCACACCAGTTGAGCAACAGTTTCCTTGTTAGGAGAGCCAAAGTTGCGAAGTTGTTCAACTTTATCAAAGTAAGCACACTGGATATTATCCACAGTGACATTGTACGTTTTATCCATTCCCTGAAAGAGAATTAGTAAAAGCAAAATCCAAATGTTAACCCAACATCATTCAGTCACAGTATTTGGCAAGTAAAAAGAAAAGAAAATCTTCAAAAAAAAAAAAAATGCAAAGCTTCTAATTAAATATTTCATGCAAAAGAATAAAGGCTGTGAATAGAACAAGCATAAAATTAACCACATGCTAATTAAAAACCATAAGATTTATAGTAGGAAACATAATCAACAATCATACATGAGTCAGGCAGGTAAAATATGACTACAACACTGCCTAACTAATTGAAAAAAAAAAAACTATTAAAAATCCACTCATTTCAGACAGGTTTTTTCATTAGTTACATTATATAACTCCTGTTGTCTGCCATACTTCCATTATTTCATGCAACTAAAAATGATAAAGTACAATATAGATATCATGTTACTATTACCGTTACCATTTAGGAGAATACTTTCTATTAACAAAGCAGTAAAGGTAGAACAAAATTCAAATTATTAAGTAACATAAGTTTTTGCACCGTAGAAATAACATAAAAGAACCATATCAAATAGCAGACATATGAAGCAACTAGCAAGAAGGCCTATGAACCTGCAAGCACGGAAGGATGGCAGGTCTGCGTTGCTGTAAGAAATGAATGCACATCAAAACATACCTGCAAAGAAAATCTTAATTAAAGACAAAGCTTGAGAACAAGAAAAAATGTTTCCTACTCTTTTCTAGATGCACAAATCCTAACTACATTGTCCATCATTAGCTTATAGTTTTATCTATGCTTACACAATACACCCAAAGCAAGCTAAACAGCCTAACCACTAGCACCAATTGGAATTACATTTCTTATTGTTGGAATAGAATTATAGTTGCAAATAACTTACGCATAGCTGGATAAAGTTCCTCGATAAGTTTCATTCACTCCTCTAGACTTGGCCCAATGTTTCACAATAAACACCAACTGACGTAATCTTGCATCTATCTTTGCATAATCCCGTAGAAGCTTAGTATTTACTACAGCCAAAACATTGTTTATGCATATGTCGCACGAAATTCCAGTTGCTGGATCAACAAGCTTTACTATGGGGACTCTGGCACGAGTCAATGCCTGCACAGGAGGCAAACAGTAAGTTATACTCGGTGTAAGTTTTAGTCTACACTTGAAGAGCAAAGTTATGTATACAGATTATGGAAGTAGATTCCCAATGTGTCTTTGTTGTCGTGCAGATGAAAACAGGAACCGTCTTTTCTTTGCATGCAATTGGGGAAAGCAAGTTTAGAAGGTGGTGCTTTGAATGTGTCGACTTAAACAGAGAGGTAATGGCATGGAAGTATGAAATAGAAAGAAATGCTAGATTATATCAAAAGATAAAAAGTGAAGAAGATAGTATATAGGATATTATAAATACTTTACAAACAAGGTTTTTAGGTAAAAACATTAATATGAGACTAGTTACGTGAATTCTTAGCATTATACTAATTAGGGGATAGTTCAATGATTATGTCAGATGGAGTTCCATTATCTTTGGATAATGAAAATTCAGCATTTATCCAAAAAAAGGCTCTGTATAAACTTCATGGAAGTATAGTAGCAGGAAGGACTGCAAAATGGAAGAAGTTTAAGGAAAATAAAATACAAAGATAACAGGAATTCTGAACCTATCTTCACAAAATAATCTACATTGGATAATGAATCTTAAGGGGCATAAATTAAAGACTTCTTAGGGTGCATGTACTAGTTCAAATTGAGATTAATATTCTAAAATTATAATATCATCCACCTAGAAAGACAGACAAGTAATAAAATAATCAAATTCACTAAAACAGAGCTATAAGTAGCAGCTATTAATAAAATAAGTTAGACAACGAATCAGTTAAATAAAACCAAATTAGCAAATTGTGATCAATAATAGAACATACCAAAAATCTCGGCAACTAATTTAGTACCAATTTAAAAGGTAAGATCACACTTATAGTTGATTGCGTTGGATTTTAAAGGAATTGGCAATATAACCAACCTGCACATTCTGAAGTTTATCCGACTGCAAAATATCTGCCAACTTCAACAAGATTTCAGATTTGTCGTTAATGTCCTCATTAAATGCAAGGCAAACATCAATATCACTTTTCGAAACCCCAAAAGAGTTGGCACATGATCCATAAAGAAATAATTGTGCTTTTGGCCATTCTTTGCAAACTAGTTTCTCAAGTAATGCCAATAACTGTTTTTGCTTTATTCTTTCCTCCTCAGGTGGTATAAGTGACTCATAAATTGCCAGTAAAGGTGCATTTAGCCTGTGAATGTCACCACGACAAGCCATCTGCCTTTTCACCATTCTAACTCTCTGGCTAAGTAACCTTTGGCCTCTGTTATCTATTCTGGATTCCTGATATGAAAATCACAAGTCAACTCTAAATTTAAAAAAGAGTTCATTTGGACGCCATTTGAACTTACAATGCAAAACATTGGAAACTAATGTTACAAACTAAATAAATGATCTATTAAGCATATAGTACCAAAATTAATTTTGTCCTGTTGAATATCAATCCAAAATTCAGACCTACAGTCCTACACGACTACAACTTAATCTTTAACTCTATCAGAGACTCATGAATCATTGTGATGACTTCATGGTAAAAAAGTGACATTACTCATTAGTGAAAAAAAGTTTACCTTCTCATGACGATGCTGCTTCTTATCGTCAGATATTTCCTCAATCAACAAAGACTCAACAAGCTTTTCCCCAATTTCATCCACTTGGCCACTATCTTCCCCCTTAAACTTATCATACTTTGAAAACCCGTCTCTATAACCAACGTTCCTCGATTCCAGAAGAGACACTTCAATATCAGTAGCTGAAACAGACTGCAAATTACTACCTGCCGTCGGCCCAGGGTGATCAAGCTGTCCACGAAGTCCCATCTCCCTGTCACTACTCAAATGACTGTATTCAGCTTTTAATTCATCTACATTGTGCTCAACAAGCTTTTTCCTTCCGAAATCCTGTCTCCCTCCTCCTCTAGGCTTCCCTGAAAACCCTGGAGGCGCTCTTATAGTTTCCCTAGATGGTGAAGGCCTATAATTCCCAACATTCTGCTGTTGCTTTCCTCTTTCACCAGAATTTTGATGTTGAAAGGCGTATGGACTCAAATTCAGATTGGAATTATGCTTCGACACCGATTGCTGTTCCGGTAGATCTAATTTTGATTTCTCAAGCAATTTCCTATTAAGTAAACCCTCAGGATTCTGCAGGATTTGAATATCACTAGGCAAAGAACCAAAGATGAGCTGTTGTTCATTATGCTTTTGCTTCTGGATCTGGTTCTGAATCACGTGACTGTTGTTATTATCTACACTGGGAAACCCTAACCTTCTCAAGTCATCGTTTAAAGCTCCGTGATTACCGACGAATTGGTTTCCCGGTGAAGACCAAGGGTTTTGGGGAAACCCTAGAAAATTAGGCGGTAAAGGCGGAGGGTTTGTTTGCGACCATTGAGTTTGGAGATCCCGTCCGTTAGATGGCCAAGACGGCGGCAAAGGGAGCGCACGCCCAACTGCAGCAACGGCAGGATCTAAGGGCAGCGGCTGTTGCTGTTGCGGTTGAGGTATGAGCATGGCAGTAACACTAGACAGTAACGAAGATTGTTGTTGTTGTTGATTTGATTGGGGCTTTTGGAGTAAAGAAAGAAGGAATTCTCCACCGTTGGAGGTGTGTGTCAGTGGCGCGTCGCCGCCACCTCCGTCCATCGCAGCTAGTTTCTCTAACACTTTCGGGGTGGAATCGATTGACAAAGGGCGAGAAGTGGGAACCTGTCAGATTATCTGATTGGGTTAAAAGGTAAACCTTTTTGTGATTGTTTAAATAAGCGTATCTAAAATCTTAAATTTGGGGGAACAGACAGTTGGATCGACGTCCGACAACCGTTGGATCTTTTAGATCTAAGGATGTCGGATATTGCGAAACGAGTGTTTGACTCAAACTCGAACTCAGGAATTCGGACTTTAGGCGCGTGTTTGTCACCAACTACGATACCTTAGCTAGCAAGTTTAGGGTACAATTGTCTTTTCTTTTCGTTTTCTTTCACTTTTGTGGATTAATAAAATAAATAATTTTTAATGGTTGATTTCGTTTTAAAACTTTCGTTTTAAAACAATTCTCATGACCCAATCAGAATGTGTCAAATATTATTTTATTAATAAAAATAAATTGATTTATATTAAAGGGGAGACTTGCATATTAATTTTATTTTTGTTCATTTTAGTCCTTTCTATAAATGGTTCATCTTCTTCCTTCCTCTGTTTATGCTAGTAATTTCTCCGCTTACTTTGGCAACCAGAAATTGAGATAACTCTGAGATTTATGGCAGACAACTCAATTTCTTTGAAGCAAACGACTCAACAGATTGATCTCCTGAAGATGAGTGACCTTCACAAGCTTACATAATATATAATTTGGCAGGATAAACTCTTTTTATTGAAAAGGGACTAAAATGAACAAAAGAAAAATCTAGTATACCTAATATGCAATTGACCCCTTTTATTTAACTCAACTTGATTCTTTCGAATAAAATGACATGCGATTGACTCGTGATAACAAAATTTAAAGGAGGGGGCATATAAGATTTACTTTAAAGATGAACCCAGACAAAAATATATAATTTACGAGGATTTTAATGTTATATTCAAATTATTTGTATAGTGAGTACACATTTTTTAATTTAATCTATAAATTCAAATATAGTTCATGTCATATTCAAATTAGCCTTTTTAATGCAGACATGGAAACTTTTAGTCACTTGATTGATGAATTTGATAATTCAGTGATTAAAATAAATATATTAATATAATTTAATAATCATCAGAGTTTATCCTTTTTAGATAGTAGTGTTATCAAAGTAGTTAAACAGATATATCGACAGTTAGGGGTATTCAAAATTATCCGACCAGACGAGTCGAAATAAAAATATCAGGTAATTTTTAAAAAAATTATTTGACCGGATCAGGTACTCGACCAGAGAATTATTGGGCCAAAAAATTTCAATTCCCGTATACTTGATCCGACCCAATTAATTTTATTATATATTTTTTAGTTTTAAATTATATTTTTACTTTTGATTTCTTTAATATTTATACTTAAATTTAAATCTTTAAATTAATTTTATATTTATATTATATACTTTTAAATTTTAGAAATTTTAAACATATTTTTATTAATTTATTAATACCGAAAGAAAAAACGAGATTAATATTTTTAACGCTATTTTAGTGATAAAATTTAATAAGTATAGATGTATATATAAATCTAAATATTCTAAAATTAACTTTAAATCACTTATTTTTATGTTTAGTCATATATTATAAAATTTATATATTTAATACGTAATTTTTTTAATTTAAAAATAACAAAATAAAAAATAATAATTATAAATCGAATATCTGTTATTCGTTAGTCTAGTCGAATATTCAATAACAAATACTTAATTTAAATGGGTTGAGATACGGTTTTTTTTATGACCTAAAAAAACAAGTACCCAGTTTTCAGATACCCGGTGACGAACAGCCATACGACAGTGTTGATGTGATGACGGCTGACGTCGGTGGGTCCCTGATATGCCCAAAATTCACATTCCTAGAATCTAATCGAACGGTCAGGAAACTCCCAAGAGCAAAAACACGAGTCTTCCAAGACAAGTTTCTCTCTAACGCAAAAACAAGGTCAGCAGTTAGGGTTTCAAAATCCCCGCCATTTTTAATTTACTTATCTGCCTCAGTCACTCCAAACACCCATCAATGGCGACTCATGAAGAAGATAAACCGGAGAACTCCAACTCTTCAAAGCACAGTCAAAGCCCCAAACACAATGTGCCCCAATCAGCGTCGGCGAAGCCCAAGCAAGCCGGCAACTCTCCGCCTTCGAAGCGGCCCTTGAGTTCCAAGCAGTTCATAGTCTCAGTCGCTGCCAACATCTCATCTCAGCCTCTCCCAACCTATGATCGCAGCGTTTGGGGAGTTCTCACAGCTATCTCTAACAATGCCCGCAAACGCCCTCAGGTTTGTTGAAATTTCCCCTCAAATTTATTTTGGTAGTAAATTTTCAACCTTTTGAGTTGCATCATACGGAAAGCCGTAGCTTGTAAGTTATATTCACGCTTGATCTGCTTGAATGATCAACCCGAAATGAAAATTTGTTAAAATTGTATTATACAAGTGAAAGACTGATGAAGAGACTATTTTTTTAGGGTATGAATATGCTTTTAACTGCGGATGAACACTGCATTGGCCGATTAGTAGAGGATATGAGTTTTCGAATTGAATCAAATTCAATTAGCGCGAAACATTGCAGAATCTATAGGAAGAGAGTGACCAATCAAGACACGGAGCAGTTGTCCAACTGTTCTTTGTCTGTTTTCTTAAAAGATATGAGGTACAAATGGGTTATAAATTTGGTTAATTTGCTGTTATTCAACGATTATTTCCTTTATGGGTTCTAAATTCTGATTGCTTATGCGTCTTCGTAGTACCAATGGAACATATCTTAATTGGGAGAGGTTGAAAAAGAATAGTCCTGAATTGAAAGTTAAACATGTCGACATCATTTCATTTTCTTCTCCCCCACAACATGGTAATACTAATGCATGCATCTTTTATTTCAGATAATAAACATGCAATTTTTTTTTACTTCTTTCATTTCAATTGAGGTTTGAAGCTTGGAATGTCTTTCAGAGTAACCGATTACCTTTCTGGTTACAGAACTTGCTTTTGCATTTGTATATAGAGATGCTCTTAGTTCTGCTCACTCAGCAGAACGTGCCTGTGTGAAAAGAAAAAGTGGTATAACTTTTAAATCCGTGCCCTTTTCAGAATTTTCATGTATTTTGGTAGTTCATCTTATTGAGGAATGAATTATTAAGCTACTACTATGTGAACTATTTCCCCATATTGTTTAGATGAACTTGCATGTGAAAACAAGAGACTAAAAGGTATTGGCATTGGTGCTCCAGAGGGCCCCATATCTCTTGATGATTTTAGGAGCCTTCAGCGATCAAACAAGGTATACTGTTTTTGATTCATGAGTCTTCTGATTGCTCAAACGGCCAAACCCCTGAGTTCTGTTGCACAATAAATAATAATGAAATTGATCATGCAGGAATTGAGGAAGCAATTGGAAGATCAAGTGCTTACAATAGATAAATTGCGTGATGAGAATCGTGCTACCATTGAGCATCATGAGAGTGTATGCTCTTCTGATGGACTATAAACCTTTCTTTTCTCTCTGATTTATGTTTATGTTTGGGGTCTTTGAGTTGGTATTGCTGAGTGCCTATGTTACTGGATACTGTGGTTCTGTTAATGGTAAATTCAATTGATGCGGCCGTTAACTTTGATTTCATGCTGTTATGATTAATGGTGGTTAAAACTTCTTACAACTTGAAATTATAATAGTAATTTTTTGCTTTTTAATATTCAGTCCACAATTTTTAAGTTCACCTGGCCATTATCCTTAATGTGTAACAGCAGACCTCTTTCTGATTTTATGCTATATGTTCAATTGTATGTTGTTTGTTGTTGATGAATTGGCTTTTTTGTTCTTTGTGATCCTCGCTGATTTTTATATATTCTCATCTGTTTCTTCAGGAAATCAAAGAGATGAAAGAATCACTTGCAAGTTCATACCTTGATCGACTCAAAGAATTGGAAATTTTGCTAGATGTTAAACAAAAGGAGCTTGTGGAGGTCAAAAGGACATCAGCTGAACAAAGGCATTCTATAGAAGACCTTAATGAAAGACTCAGTGCTTCCATACAGTCTTGTACAGAAGCACATGAAAGAATAAGGAGGTAACTAATGAGTTTATGCTGGCTTTATTAATTTTGGTCAATTTATAGCACCAAAGAGAATAGAAGATATGATGGTTCGGTTTCATACTTTTAGTCAGAAGGCTTCTATAGCTGAACTCAAGGTTCAGTTAGAGGAGGAGAGAGATCAGAAACAAGAAGAACGGGAAAAGGCTGCTGTTGATTTAAAAGCAGCAGTGCAACGAGTGCAGTCAGAGGCTCAAGAGGAAATGCAAAGACTCTCAGATGTTGCTTTAAAACGAGAAAAAGAGCTAGAAGAATCAATTAATAAGCTCGAGGTCAGAATGATTTTCTTCTTTTGTTTGCTTGAATTTCCTTCACGTGTAATATATCAAAAGAACTGAGATGAAATGTTATGCGTCTCAATTCTTAGGACTCACTGGGAAAGAGCTCGACACAAGTGGAAGGTCTGGTGTCCAAACTGGTAGTGTCTACATTGCAATCTGATTTGAAGTTTAAACACATGATACCACCTTTTCATCTGAATTCTGAAGTTTCTTAATTCCTTTATCTACTGCAGGAAGACACTAGGCAGAAGTTGGTCAACTCTGATAATAAAGTTCGCCAACTAGAAGCTCAGGTTGCTGAAGCAAAACAGGCCTTAGCAAATGCAACAAAAGTAAACATTTTTTGGGTGCATATGGACAAATGTATACAAATAAATTCTAAACCTGACATTTAATGTGCTTTTGAGCAGAAAGTGGAAGAACTTGAACAGGAAATTAAAGGATTGAGGAAACAGCTTGAGACCGAAAAGGTATAAATTTATATTATATTCTTTTTTACATAATTCAAATTAGTATATTTTATATGATATAAATGGTCTGACACTCTCTGCTGCGGAATATTTGAGGTTGTCTACTAATATGTTGATAACGTGTTATCTCTTTCTTAAATTGGCATGTAAATCTTGTTTGTGCCTGCAGCTTTTGAAGGCATAACAAAAGTAAATGAATGTCATGAAAACTATTTATCTGTACACACTACGATCGATTTCTTTAATTCTATCAAGATACACCTTTATCAACTAAACAAGTAAATCAATCTGGGTATTGTAGACCTCGGTATGGTCATGTTTACCAAGTAACTATATGTCAAGCTGAGGTTTCCTTCGCTGTTGGTAGCAGGCAGCCCAAGTAGAAGCATGGACTAAAGTTTCTGCCCTTGAGCTTGAAATAAATTCCGCAATGCGGGATCTTGATTATGAGAGGCGGCGGCTGAAAGGTGCCAGAGAAAGAATTATGCTTCGGTATGATTTCTGTGTCAATTATTGTTTGATCTTTAGTTGCACTATTGATCTAGTATTTTGCTGATCAAGGTTTGATCCATTTGTATATTGTGGGTGTAAATATGGATGCTATTCAATCATATATATATATATATATATATATATATATATTATTGTGAATTTTCTTGATTGAGCATGGGACATTAATGTGGTTGAACTGCAGAGAAACTCAGGTACGAGCATTCTATTCCACAACCGAGGAAATCTCTGTACTGTTTGCAAAGCAGCAGGAACAACTGAAGGCAATGCAGAGAACTCTGGAAGATGAGGAAAATTATGAGAATACCTCTGTTGATGTTGACCTAAATATACCTTATGTGAACAATTATGGAACCAATGGAAGAGAAAAGACATACACCGGTTATCATGGGAAAGGTGCCACTAAGGCAGGCTCAAGTACTTCAGCTCAGAGGGTTAACATTTCTAGTGATGAAGCCAGTGTTACCGAGAGGCATGAGTGTGGTATAAGAAGTCAAGAAGTTGGCGAAAACACACAGGAGGCAGAATTTGCTAGTGCTAATCATGTTAAATGTGGCTTTGGTTCCGACATAGATGGTACCGGTGCAGCACCTGTTCACGAAGGAGATACCATTGGAAGTGAGCGTGTTCTTGAAACTGAAAGCTTGGGGATCGAGGTTGAATGTAATTTTGATTTGAACAGATCTGGAACTCTAGGCAAAGATATACTGCAGATTGATTATGAGACCAATGCACATGAAAGCAATAATCAAATTCATACAGCTTGCCCAGATACTTCCATGCATTCTCAGTCAAATAAACCTAATGATACTCAAAATTCTGCGGAAGAGACAGAAGCTGGAGGCACAATCAGGACAGCTGATCTTTTAGCTTCTGAAGTTTTGGGGAGTTGGGCATACAGTACCAATCCCTCTGTCCATGGAGAAAGCGGATCTCCTAAAGTTGGGGACAATGATGAGGATCATCCCATGGCTATTCATGATTCTGCTGGTGTGGTAGGTGAGAGTCAAAGCACCCCATCTTCTGCTGCCGCTGCTGCTTCCAGGCGTAATGTTGAGCGTCAAGCATTGAGTGAGATGATAGGAATCGTGGCTCCTGATTTGAAGGAGCAATTTGTGGTTGCCGCTGACAATGATTTTGATCAACAGAATAAAAAACAGAGTTCTACTTCTGACTCGGATACCAAGGACTGTGCTGATAGTAGCGAAGAAACTGCTGAAAGTGGTTCAATATCGGATACAGAGAGGAGGTAGGAAGTAAGGCTAACGAGGATCAAAAGCGTGGAGGAAACTTCTAGGGATGATTCTATTTCTAATCTCGTTCGTCATGAACGTTCCCCGTTCATTGTTTATTTGGCGGGAGCCTAGACTGTTATTGTATATTAGTATTATCTTTTATCCTCTGCATCTTTTATTTTCTTGTTTATTGTCTCCTTCCCAGTTTCCAGTTCATACATATCCATCACTAATTAAACCACCTTGGTTTAATCTGGTTTTCCAAATTAAATGATCATGGGTTTAAGGGTAATTATATGGAAGAATTAAGGACAAAAGAACCTAACCACATTGAAACTACTCACCAATCCCCTTATGGCCTCTCTTTCCCCCCCTCCAACCCTACACTCATTTGATTTTGGCTTTTCTCCACCCTTGATTTGCCATGTACCTTCCACACTTCAATTTACAAGTGATTGACATGGAACTGGTCTTAGAAAAACACAATCATGATCCAGCAGACATGATTAAGTACACAGACACAAAATCCGACACAAGGCAAATCAGTCGAAATAGGCAAATACACTTAATATCACATCACTACCATATGTTTTCTTTTTTCTAAGTAACCTGGTCGATTTAATCTGCAGTTTTATACACCAAAATGTCAAATTGCAATGTCGAACAAGAAACTAATATCGCCCAACCAAGACGAATTCTTCATCATCAAGTACCTTAACGTCTTTTTCTCCGATAAAGTTCTCCCGCCCAATTTCCTTGACCAGGTTAACAAATTCTACTCTCTTTGCCAGTGGAAGAGGTGCATATGGTAACCTGAAAACTGGCCTCACAACCCCCAACTGGGCAAGGGCTGTGTTAAGGCCAATGGGGTTAGGCTCCTCAAAGAGCCACTCAATCAGAGGTAAGAGCTTCGTGTTAAGTGTAGGGTTTTTCCCACCGAACATGAGTTCACACATCAAGCAGGGAACCAGATTGCTTGTAACAGAAATTACCCCAGTAGCCCCATGGCTCCACCTAGCATCATGGCACTGATCGTCGTTCCCACTCCACACTACAATTCCATTACCTGTATATTGCTCAATGCGATCATTTCCAACACATTCCTTGATACCAGCCAAGTTACGACTCTGTGCTACAGTGTTGATGACATGCGGAGGAATATCTTGGCCAGTTCGTGATGGCACATTGTATATGATGGTAGGCCCCATTGGCAGGACGCTATCAAAGTGAGAAACCAAGCCCTTTAGAGAAGTTTTTCCGTAGTAAGGATTGATGTGGAGAGCAGCATGCATTCCAACAGCAAAACCTTGTTCGGTAGCATGAATCGCTTCCCTGGTTGAGTTGCTTCCTGTATTACCAATTACCTTAACAGAGCCGCCAAAACAGTTGACAGTATGACCAATAAGCATTATGTGTTCATCCCAGCTCATCAGCTGACCCTCACCGGTTGTGCCGCCAACAATTACCCCTTCAACACCATTTTCAATCTGCATATTTACCAAGTCATCATATGCTTCAAGATCAAACCTTCCATCAGGTAGATATGGGGTTTTGATGGCTGTTATCAGTCTAAGAGCTTTTATATCTTCTGCTGATGTCCTGCAAAGCAGAAAGCAGCCAAAATCATCAACAGCAGTGATTCTTACCAAAGAAAGCTACAAACAAACCATCTCTCCATCAATTAGGACACCAGAACATTAACATTCACCACAACTTTATCACACAGTGAATATACAAAATTACATACACCATAGCACCATCATCAGTCATCACAGAACCAATAGATCTTGGGTATTCTTCAGGTATGAACTATGGAGCATTACACAAATACCAACTCCAAACATAAGTCTATAATAAGCATGAAAAGATTCTTCTAACTGAAATTAGACAGGGATGAATACCAAGTAGTTCGGTTATTTAAAGGTTTAAGAAAAGACAACAAACTGATAAAAAACATTGATATGTCAATAAGGAACAGCGGTATAAACGTTGTACTTAAAAATGGGGAAACTATAGGAAATTAACAACAAATTCCACCCAGTGAAAAACAGAAACAAGATTCAAACAGTGAAAGTTTATTAGTTACCTATTTTTAACCTCAAGGCTACGCATAGGGAGATGGAAATTAGGTATCACTGCTGCTTGTGGGGATCTCCATTTTATATTTCTCCTGCTACACAAAGCAAGCAAACAAGATGATAAGCAGTATAAAATTCCAACTGAGACTAACCTTGCTTCTCGATAACACCCATCAAGCACTAAATCAAATAAACCAAAATCTTTTGAACAAGCCTTAACAATTGAAAACAAAAAACAACCTCTTGTAGTCATCGGTGCGACTGGAACGCGGACACTGGAACGTAGAGTCTCTGAAGCAAGCGCCATAGCTCTTCAAAATGGCCATTTCTCACCAAACAAACAGCTAAACAGAACCCAAAGTCTAGACAATCTGGAATTTGTCTTGGGTAGGAAACTTTAAACTTGGAAATAAAAAATGTACGAAAATCTGACGGTGGGGTGGGAGGTCGATTCAATGAATGGTAATGGTGGTGGCAGTAATGGTGAAGGGAAACGAGTGAGAGGTGAAGGGATTAGTGGAAGGCGGGTATAAATGCTGTGGATTATAGGGTTGGGAACGCTGCGGTTCCCATTGCGTACTTTTGTGCGTATTTCTCCGTGCAAATTTCGCAACAGGTTCCTTTGACTCGTTATGCTTTGTTGCTGAAAGTGTGTTGTGAAAGACACAGCTACACCATGCGTTGGATTGTTACTATTTAAAACAATGAAAACTTCAACTTTAAACTAGGGTAGTAAACGAACCCAACATTTAGCAAACCATTTATGAATTATTCGGTAAAAAGTTCGTATATGTTTCTTTGTTTATTAAACGAATTAACATGAACGAAGGGTTCTTTCGTTCATTTATGTTCGTAAACGTTCAGTAATTCGTTCGTTTGTGTTTGTTCATTTATGTTTGTGAACACTCGGTAATCTGTTCGTTTATGTTCGTTCATTTATGTTCATGAACGCTTGATAATTTGTCCATTTATGTTCGTTTAAATTTATTCACATGTCTAAAGGTGAACATTAGATCCAGTCAAGTCGAGTCAAAAAAATTTGAGTTAATCAAATTGAGAAATCTTATATTATGACTCGTTGAAAACTTCTTTGTTATAAGTTAGGGGTGTTCATTATTCTGTTAAACTGAATTAACTGATCGAACCAAAACAAAATTGGTTAATCAGTTAAATTTTAGGTTTCATCTAATAATTAAAGAGATTTTTTTTAATTTTAATTATCGATTAATTCGGTTTAAAATCAGTTAATTAATTGAATTAATCGAATTAATCCAAAATATTAAATATTTAGCATATTTATTTATGTTTGTTCGTTTACGTTCATTTATGTTCGTTTATCATTTAAACGAACGAACATAAACGAACACGAACAAGTTACAATCCTTAACGAACAAATACGAATAAGTTATTATCGTTTGTGTTCATTTATGTATGTATTCGTTCATTTATTCGGTTAAAATTAAACAAATGAACATAAACACACCCTTACTCATATTCGTTGGTTTCGTTTACCAACCTACTTTAAACCGTTTGGGGTTGTCCGAAGCTAAGAGTGTTTATAAGCGTGTCTATAACACACTGACCTAAACTAACCTTATTTAAACATGATTACATGTGATAAAGAGTTAATATGATTTCACACCCAAGAAACGATTCTTATTTGATCACTCATGTTTTTAAACATAAGTGGGGTTTATACATGTATAAGAAAATAAATTAACTCATTTAAAGCTCTATATTAACCGTAATTAAGGTATCTATTTATGAACTGAATTAAAGTTTAACCTAAGTAACTAATTTATTATGGGATTACATTAATTTGACTTGATAAATTTTGTTATTAATTCTATGAATCCTTATTCCTTACCAGGGATATAATTATTGAATCTAAGAGATCCTAATGAAAAGGCTTTAATCCTAAATTTATCAATAAAAGTAACAAAGAAAAAAAAAGACACATTTTGGCTCAGACAGAAACAGCAACGAGCAAGGGTCGGATGCAGAGTCGAGGTTTAGGGTTTACACTAACACTTTTTTCAACCCCACTGAGGATCTTGTGGGAAAGGATGTGGCCTTTCGTAATCTGTTCCTTTTAGCCGACAAAATTGGCCACACGTTCCATGTTTTGCTGGTGAATGTAAGCTGGAAAACACACACAGCAAAACACGAGGGCTATTGAAGTATTAAATGACAAGACAGTGCAAAAAGAATGAATCCTTAATCGAGTTACATAACATTGTTTAATATCACGTCTTCATGACACGGACCAAACACCAAGTACTCACTCATTATAAATAGAAAAACAAGTTATCTAGGAAGAAATCATAATGAACTCGAGTTGCCGATGTGGAATTATCAGGGATGACAGCAAACACAGGGTTCAACTGCTTTCAGCCTATGCTCTTCTTTTATTCTATAGTATAACAGAGTAAAAGAGACACTCAATGCTTTGTAACCCTCTCCAGAACTTCAAAGTAGTCGGGGAAGGTTTTCCGGGTACAACCGGGATCCTTGATGGTAACTGGAACATCTGCACAGGCGGCAAGCGAGAATGCCATGGCCATTCGGTGATCATCATAAGTATCAATAGCTGTCACGTTTAATTTCTCTGGTGGAGTGATCACACAATAATCTTCCCCTTCTTCAACTGTTGCCCCAAGCTGCGATATAGAACCGAAAAAATGTTAGGGGGGGAGAAGTCAAACAAGCATCATCTACCAGAAATTTTATTAAGCATACAACTAGATCGAACGTACCTTCCTGAGTTCAGTGCATATAGCAATCATCCTTTCAGTCTCTTTCACCCTCCAACTTGCCACTGAAGAAAACCAAAGAAGTTATTACATAAAATAATATTACCAAGGATATACCGATAGTCTTTAGTTGAGACGAGGAAAGAAACAAATTTCAAAAAGGTATATATGAATTTTAATTCAAAGGCATTTCGGGAACAAGTTTCACATTGATGCCATTCATGCATACTAAAACATGTTGAGGAACAAGAAAGCAATATAATACCATCTCTTATGGCAGTGGGACCATCAGCAAAAAGGGAAACAACAGCGAGCGTCATGGCAACATCTGGCATTTTGTTCATGTTAACGTCAATAGCACGCAAATGCCTCCTCCCAGAGGAATTTCTCGGGGGTCCAGTAACAGTTACACTGTTCTCAGTCCAGGTGACTTTGGCACCCATCATTTCAAGAACCTCAGCAAATTTTACATCACCCTTGACAGAAAAAGCATGAATTTATATTCAGATGCAGCATAAGATCCAAGGAAGTATGATAGCTCTAGTAGAAAAACTAACTTGAATAATCAACATAAAGGAATTTGAGATCATCATTAAAGACGGTCATACAATTCAACAACACTTTCAGAAGACAGAAAACAATGTTGTAAGAAACAAAACCTAATACTACATTGATTCTAGAAAAATATATTTAATTTGGTAGGGAACTTAATAAAAAAACTACCTGTAAACTACTTGTACCACATCCTTCTACTGTGACAGTCCCACCAGTGACAGCTGCACCAGCAAGGAAGTAACTAGCACTAGAAGCATCACCTTCAACATAAGCATTTCCAGGAGACCTGAAAAATATATCAAATTTATGACTTCTGTCGAAACAGAGTACAGAACTGCGTGGTGATATTTGGGAGTGCAAGTTCAGAAACCTACCTGTACTTTTGACCTCCTCGGATAAAGAATCGATCCCAGCTATTTGTGTGCTCCACAGTGACCCCAAATCTTTCCATCAATTTTATAGTCATTTCAACATATGGGATTGAAATCAGTTTATCAATTATCTCAATTTCCACATCCCCAAGAGCCAATGGAGCTGCCATGAGCAAAGCAGTCAAGTATTGACTACTGATAGATCCGGAGAGTTTCACCTGCAAGCGTACACCAAAACAGAAGTTATATCATGAATACCCAAAACATAAGAACTCATAGTCATAAAACAGTTCATCAAACAATATAAAACCACTAGAGCATAACAAAGATAATTTAAGCTGTACCTTTCCCCCAGGAAGACCACCCTTTCCATTTATACTGACAGGGGGACAATTCGTGCCAAGAGAACAATCAACATCTGCACCTAGCTGCTTAAGACCATTAACTAAGTCCCCGATTGGCCTCTCTCTCATTCGGGGTACGCCATCAAGTATGTAGCTAAAGAGACATGTAACATATATGCATTAGCTAAAAATTTGATAATGATACACCAAAACAAGGAGGGTAAGAATATAAGCATATGGTTCCATGAATATGCAAATTTTCTTCACTAAACTATGAAAATCAAGGGACAGACCTTGAATTGCCACCTGCCGCGGTAATAGCGGCGGTAAGAGGTCGCATTGCAGTTCCAGCATTCCCAAGGAAAAGCTCAATTTCTTGACCTTCCCCTTTCCCTACTGGAAATTGACCACCGCAACCTTCAACAATGGCTCGTTTCTTTTCACTGTCATGTTCCACGCGCAGCCCAAGCTTTCCCAAGGCGACAAGCATGTGATGAACATCATCACTGTTCAACAAATTGTCTACGACGGTAGTTCCCTACATATCAAACAAACAGTAAAACAATAAATAATGAAAGGATATAAAATACCAAGTTTTCATTTGATCAGGAAAATCAACATACCTCGGATAGAGCAGCTAGGAGCAGAATCCGGTTGGACAGAGATTTGGACCCGGGTAACTTAACGGTACCCGAAATTTCACTAATTGGTTGAAGCACGAGTTCAGATGCGCTGGATGGCTTCTCCGCTGTTGCTGTGGAAGCAGAAACCTTTAAAGACCGAACCTTGATTGTTTCCAATTTGCCATTGTTCTTCACAACCAAACCCCAGGAATTTGAAAAACCTCCTTTGAGATTTGATCTGAATGAAACTGAAGGAACAGTTTTGCGCTTCTGGGGTTTCGAGACATTGGGCAGAACACATGTTTTTTGTGTTCCATTGTAGATTTTGCTCGCTTGTGCCATCTCTCTCAAACTCTCAACTTTTCTGAAACAAAGATTACAGGAAAGTTAGTACCTTTGTGTCTCTAAATTGAGATTGGAGTTGTGGGATTAAAGAAACCTTTTTGATGTGGTGGTTGTAGGATTGATTCAAGTGGAAGGGTTCACCAACAACCAATCTCCAAAGGTTACCATTAAACGGGGTTGGTGTTAAAACAAAAAAATTAAAAAACAAAACGAGGTTGGTGTGGTGAACTGTTCTAACCAAACATTGCCTAACTGGGTCCACACCACAGGCAACCATTGACGGATAATCAGGTAGCTCCTTTTTACTTTAGGGCCATTTTTTGTGAGCCCAGGCAGAAAAGTATAGTAGGTATAGTTTAACACCATCCAGACACCATGTCCACATGTTTCGTAAGGCTTCGGCTTATGGATTGCAATTCGGCTGGGTGGGTAGGTGAGCTTGCTTCATAATTCTGGGATTTTGGATGCATTTTTTTTCATTTTACATTTCCCCAGTGTCCAGCAAGTGAACAGGTCTCCTTTGCAACACCCTCCATTTGACAACCATCTCCTAAAATACAATATCTGCAAAAACAAAGGCCAATATATCAATATAAGATTGTACGTGCAAACGACTGGAAAAATAGAAAAGTGTGGAGTTATCATAGGTGTAGTGGTCAATGATCTCACTGTCTGGCTTGTTGAATCTAGCAGGCAGGTGCTTCTCGGCAAGAGCCAATCAGACAACATTTGCAATACCCTGACCAAGAGGACCTACTTGTTAAATTTTTTCTACTTTGAATTAATGTAAAATAAACAAGATATCTTAAAAGTAAGATTCTAAATTTAAACCAAATCTTAAAAAAATAGTAGATCGATCACAACTCTAATATTATTTATATAGCAAAATCAAGTAAAGTCAGTGGCAATAAAACTGAAGCAACAAGTTTCGGAGATAGATTAACAGTGATTTTTATATATCTTTGATTAAGTAAAATGGTAACTTAACTAATATTCATTACCGAGACCGAAAATGTTGAGAAAACATGTTAACAAGAGGATTGAAGTGTGGAAGATATTTGTCATTTGACAAGGTATGAACAAGGGCCTGCGTTGCCAGGTATGGGAATATGGTAAATGATCGGTGCAAATAAGGCTTATATTTGTCTCGTTGCTTGGGCCACCGATAGCTGATAAAAAGGACAAAGATACGGGACGACTTAATACCAGAACGCAAGATGCCACTTATGCAGGCCAGAGATGCACAATTGGTAAAAGTTGGGTTTGGAAGGTCCAAGCTTGTTGGATTATGCCGATGATCAAGATCAAGCATGCTAGTTTCGATGAGGATGGAATCAATGATTCATTGCACATGCCCATATTGAGTATTGCCTATAGGCTAAACGATGGACCACAGGGACATGGTCCAGCCAGGGAGCTGTACGTAGCAACTGGCTTGGGTCATTGAACATCTAAGTAAGTTTAAAGGAGTTGCATTAGGATAACTATACTCTATAATGTACACCTGAAAATCCATTGCATGGTAAGCAAAATCTAAATAACCGAAAATTACAGAAACGTCATTATCGAAAAATTATATTATGGGTCAGTCCCACCACGTTATCCATTAGACCGACCAATAAAAACTATCTACCTCGTTATTTTCTAATTTTTTAAGTGAAAAATCACTTAAAAACATAAAAAAATGAATAGTTTTTATTGGTCGGTTCCATAGACACGTGGTGGGATTGAACCATGATATAATTATCACAGTCATTGATCAGAATGAATTATCGTCATCGTCACTTTTTTTACCAGCAACCTGTCTATTGTGGCGCTTCCAAACGGCTTTCCTTCCACCGGTTCCCGCAGCGATCCGGGTCTGGATCCTCTCAAACTCTGAGAACCTGCAGGGAAGGGTGATTCCACCTGGGTGGCTAAAGCCATACTCCTTTTCGGCATCTCTCAAGAGCTCGCCGAACAAAGGGTGGTTAAAGTAAATGACTGGCACCAACACTCTATGAAAGTCGCCATTGTTTTGGCCGACGTAGACAGCCGAATGTCCTTTCGGAACTTCAGTCGGGTTTTCCCTGATCGGAATGTAACCCGACCTGGATTGAGCGGAGCAAGTGGATTTGGCTCCGTTTGTCAAGCGGCAACCCCAACTAATGAGCTTTGATAAAGTCTTGGACCTGAAAAATGATCCCGCTCGTCTCAGGCGGCGGTAACTACATGGGTTCCGATCTTTGCACGAGAACCATCTGGAAAACCGGACTAGCCGTTTACCGATCTTGAATCCTCCTGTCTTTCGCATGGATCGTGTCTACTAACAGATATAATATTCCAAGAAAAAAGAGGTACTAAACTTGAATCTTAGAAGAATCAGAGTAGAAGGGTTTTTTTATGGGGAGAAGACGACTAGGAAAATGGCCATGGATCAGCGATGGACACAATAAGGCGCGCGAGAGAGAAAGGCACACTTCAGACAGAGATACATGTATGTTGGACATTTTTATACCTGTCTTCAGCAGAGTATTTCATTCGAAACCCTGATAAAGTAGCCGCCTTTTGTTTTGTTTTTCTCTATCTTTTCAGACAACCACGAGAACAACACTGAAATCTTAGGTAGCCGTAGAACAGGGAGATGAATAACCTATGTATAAATATACAAGGAACCGAGGGGAACTGAAAAGAAAAAAACAAATGGAAATTAGTGGTGGAGGCTGGAGCTATCAAGTATCCACTACGGCAGGAATGGGTCAAGAATTAGCTGAACTTGGGTCTGAGATGGGCGGCACTAGAAAGTTGAAACTTTATTGGTTTAAATATGGTGAGAGTGATATTACAGAAAGGGTTAGCCACTTGACTGGGTGTGAGTTAGAAGTTAAATTATGTACTTTTAAAGGAATCAACATATTCGTATTTTTACATTGCTGGTCAACAAATTTTAGATATGTCCTACACTTCAAAACCAGTAGGATAAGAATGAAAATTTTAATCATTCAAATTTAATTTTTAGACGTCAATAACTGAAATTATTCGTCTTTTTATTAGTGGTAGTACTTGAAACAATGGATTCCAAGTTGTTGTGTGACATGTTTCCTTATTCATTTTAATGAGAACAGAACATAAAGTGAAAGTGGTACAACCGTATAGGCTGGTTGTAGCATTAGGACAGCAACAGAAGAACATATGCAACTTGCAATAGAAAAGACAGGAGCAATCCAAAGTGCAAATTGTTTACTTTTTGTTCTGTTAGGACACACTCTATATCCTATCTTTACCATGTTTTTGTTTGAATGAAATTTGTCGGTCAATGATGGCGTTTCATTAGTATCTACTTCCGTTTGTTTGTTTGTTTGTTTGTTTGTTTTTCAAAACATCCACACCTAACCCTACACCGACGACAGCTCTCCTTCCCCAACTCCTTGACTCTTCTGATACACAATCATAAAGCAGCCTTCTTGCTGTTGTCCCAAATTCTTTGGGCCTATTTTTGTCCCTTCTTCCAACCTAATTCTCATGATTCATGTGTTTGGGCCATGCTGGTGCCACTATGTACGGATTTGTTTGAAACTGTCTCCATATATCCCATCCTTGACAAATACAATGATGAGGTGTTGCTGGATTGGTGAAGGAGGTTTGCAAGGTTGTAATAAACTACGGTCTAAGCGTCTTAAAAATAAACAACTTAAGTAGGATGAAATCCACAGTTACAGAGATAGTATAACTAAAATTCTGTACGTCTGGTTAAATATCAACTTTGTGAATCCTGGGTTTAAAGTATTTTATCTGTGAAAAGAGTTTAATCAGCAAATACCACTTTATAACTAAGGTGCCTCGAGGCTCGAGGTGGAGTAAAGTAAGAGGAGACTGGAGAGGCCCTCTCTAGTCTCTGCTTTGAAGCTACAGCCTACAGGTGCAGTACGTACCGCGTACTTTGTTGTCACTGTGAAGCGGTTCACTGCTTTATAGCTTAAAGTCTTGAAAATGAGTAAGACTTTCACACCCTTGATGAATAGTAAACAATATATACTACAGTTTATACTTTATATCGACTCGAAATTACTTTTTAATATTTTAACTCCAACACTATTTTTTCCCTTAAAAATACCATGTCTCTAAGTTTGATTGAGCTTCTAGGATTTTCCAAATGCCGTCACGTGTTGGTCATGTCTACAGCTTCAATTGATCACGTAAGTCTAACAAGCAATACAATTACAATACATCAGAGGTGGAACACTGAAAGAGATTCGACAGAAATTTTGAAGAAAAAAAAAACACAAAAAATTCTTTTACATATAACAGTGGATCATGAAAAAAAATAAAAATTCTGTGATGATTGTAAACAAAATAAATGGTTTCGGTCACATCAGATTTAATTTCAAAAGACATTCTTTCAATGGATCATATACTGTTTTTCTATATAAAATGTCTTATTTAAGGAATATATAGTTTCTTATCCAATAGCTACAGATGCCTCAGAAAAGTAGTAATTAATTAGCTTCGGAAAGTTATATGTACATGTAGCATTACGACAATAATATTACTCGATTCGTTTCAGATGAGAGTTTTAGTATTATAATTGAATTTTGAGATGAGATAAAATAATTAAGTATTTAAAATTTTTGAAGTCAGATTTAGGATTTAAAATATTTGACGTAATTCGATATATCTATAATACTTTTATTATTTTTTCTCAAATTGGGTAGATTTTGATCGAGTTTTTTTTTATTAAAAAAACAGAGACGATTTAAGGTCGAATTATATCTTTTATTATATCAGACCGGGTCAAGACAAGATATATTAAAAATCAGGGTGGGACGATATGAATTTAGGTACTAATTTATTTTTCAGGATTGAGTCAGATGAACAAAAACTAGCCCCACCCCGTTGTCATCTCTATAACCGATAGTTGTATTCGGTGTCTAACTTTTTTTTTCATTTCCAGTACAATCCTTCGGCTGGAGTTAAATATAAATAAAAAAAAATTGTGCTTATATTTATGCCTTACACAAAAAATTTAAGGTTAAAATTTAAAACAAAGATTATAATTTAGAAAATTTAGAGTATGATGTATATTTTAAGGTTTTAATTTATAATTAAGAATTAGAGTTTAGATTTTTTTTTTAATATTTTAAGGTTTATAGAGACTTTTAATAAAACTTAATTACAATGTATAAGAGTCTGATTAAAACTTTAATAAATAATCATATTCGTTGAGAAAACAAAAGAAACATAGAATTTTTCCCCTTAAGTATTCTTACCACATATTTGTTCCTATGACGAGACAAATCCTCAATCTCGTGAAAGCATTGAATGCGACATACCTGCCAATAAAACCACGATATCAATACATTATATAGAGCATTTAATTCACAGATCATGTTTGTCTTATCGTAAATGTCAGGCAGATAAATTTTCAAACGATTATCCGCCTCATCAAAGCTGTGAATACGATGAGAAGTGGGGTATCAACTTAGCACAAAAACCCTAAAGATTAAAACAAGTTGATGTACTTTCATAAAAAAAAAAAAGCAGGGTCATTGCTCTCATATGGTTTTGATATTAGATGTTGTCTTTTTTTTTTTTTTTCTAATTGGAAGTCAATTATATGTCTGAATCAGATTTCTATAAATATACGAAGAAGCTGATAAGTCGAGTGTTATGTCTCATATCTTTTTTTGTCTCCGAAACCCTAACCATTTTATACTAATCAATATGAATATGCTGTGAACTAGTAGCACATTTTTTTTTGATTTAGTGAACTAGTAGCACATCCATGTATGAAAAAGGTAGATCTATTGTCTCCTATATCCAGAGTTTTCATTTGTAAGGAGTTTTTTAGAGAGAGAAAATATATGCACCTTAATACTAAAAAAAATTCTAAGCTTTAATCATAAATTTTAAATCTTAAACTTTAAAAATATATTATACCTTTAATTTCTTAAACTTAACCAACAATCCTAATTATAAACTTTAATTTTAAACCTTAAAGATGAATTAAGGTGGTGTAATGGGAAATTATCAAGGGAGAAAAAAGTGTAATTGATGGGTGCAAATCATCTGCCCCTTTTTATGCCTATATTTATGCCCCACTTCAAATTAGAGGTTTAGGGTTTAGGGTTTAGGGTTTTAGATTAGTGGTTTTGGTTAGGGTTTAGGGAATTAGTTGTACTCCTTAAAAACAATTTAAGTTTTTTATTTTTTATATTTTTTAATAATTTAATTCTACACAACCTAAATTCTTATAATTTTATATCTTTGTATTTTTAATATATAATTTTATATCTTTATATTTTTAATATATCTTTTTGATAATTTACTCTCTTATTTCGGAGTCCGTCTCTGCCACCGAGGGGTCAGGGTTCATGGGGAGCTATGCAGATTGCAAGGCAGCTATGCCCTAACTCTACAGTGATGCAGTGAAAGCTGTCCAAAGGAATCTATGAAGGACCCACAGTCACTTTGAGCTAAGTGACTTCAAATTTTACCTGTAAGGGCAATTCTGGGGCGATAAACAAAAGAAACCCTTTTGCACGCATGGGGGATGGATGGATGGTGATAGTTTTCAAATATGTTAGAGAAATTGGCACCCATCTTTTTCAGCAAAGTTTAGTGTTACTTGGCAACAAAAAGTAAAACCCACCATATCCGTTGAGATAGATAGCAGTTGCAGGCAGCAGTGCAGGTTAGAGGGAGACTTAATGAAATCAGATCCAAAGAGAAAAAAACAGACCCCCTCCATCTCTAAGCAATGCAAGGACAAAGTAAAGTAAATTCGATTAAAGGATCTGTGTCTGCTGTTATCACTGACAACTACGTATCCCTGTACATTATAACAGAGAAGATTATAACGTGAGTAGTCAAATCGATATTTCGAAAGCTTTATTGTAATACTTCTTGTTTTTTTTAGCAAAGCTTTTTACTTTCTTCTTATTATGTTGTAATAATTGGGCGGTGAATTCCTCCACGGAGGCTCTATATATCAGAGCATCTGAAAAACGAGTCTCCGGCTCTAGCTATTACCGGCTCCATTATTTGGCAAGCTAGGCTTACCTAATCTTAAAGCTGTCTCGTTACCGACGTTTATACCGCTATCTATTCTGTTTGAAGTGCATTGCAACATAAATCAGATACCATTGATTGATTCTAGTAATAATATAGTATTTGATATATATATATATATGTGTGTGTGTGTGTGTGTGTGATGTTCAGCTATATGTTTTGCCTATGCAGTGAAGTGGTAACTGTGGGAATAGAACTTCTTTGCCCTCTTTGGATGTATGTCCCATGTCAAAAAATAGGGTTTAAAGTTTAAGAAAGGTTTTAGTGTTTGTGGCTATAATTTAATTTTTAGAGTTCAAAATTTAGAATTTGTGATTTAAAAATTAATATTAAAGTCTAGGTTTTAGATTTCCAATGTTAATGCATAGAAAAAGACACCAAAAAGAGATTAAAGGACTGTTGTTTGTAATTGAGGTATATAGAAAGTTCTGGTCGCTCTTTATACCTAAATTTATTCATCTGCTTCACTTAAGGGAACGGTTAATGTATGTGAATGTTCGGTACCATGAACGAAATTAAATGATAAGTTCTGTATTTTTTAGATAAGATTAAGGCTTTAGTTAGTTTTAGAAAATTTATTTTTTTTTAAAATTCTAATTATAAAATCTTAATCTTATCTAGAGGGGACTCTATAAGAAGGAACAGGATATTCCTAGTGAATTTAAAACTCATGATTTAAGAGAATACGAGGGAATGACAAATGAAAAATAAAGAGAGCCTCAATGTGGAGAGATTATTACTGTTTACGACGTCATCTATGGTCCAATTAATCATGATTGTTGATCTTTAAATAATCACCTAATAATTATCCACCCATTAAGTACATGTAGGAAAGAGGTGATGATTCACTTGAAAAAAGTTTTAATCAACGATCTTGATTAATTGAGACCATAGATAACGTGGTGAACATGGTTCACCTAATAATTTTTTCTCAAACAGTAAATCGGTAAAACTGGAGTCTATAGGTCGGAATAGCATCAAGTTTAGAAAAGCTAAAAGTTCAAATCTAATTACGTTAGGTGCAGGGAAGTTAGGGTTTTATTTAACGGAGAATGCATAGAGAACTACGATCTATTTGGAATTGTAGAGAACCGAGAAAAGCTTGGAACAGCCCCTCCCTCCCTCTTCTTAACTGTGAAAACAATAGGTGAATGAGCCGAAAGCTAATTACTCCCATGCACACGTCCCTTTCTTGCTCCCGCTCCCCCACATCTACCGTCACTGCTCTGCTCTCATACAAAGCACCAACATCCATTGGGAATGCCGACCATTCATTTTTCTTTTGCCCCCACTGTTTTTATTAAATTTCTTTCTTTCTTTGTTTTTTACTACTGGGACCTGTTTATGAGACATCAACAACTTGTACAATACTATTGAAAGTTGAAACCCACACAACCATGTACATATGAGCTATATTTACAATACAAAAGGGAAAAGAGAGAGAAAAAGAAAACACATTTTCCATCACCTAGTATATTAGTTGCTTCTTTTGTTCACTTTCCTATATCCCCCGTCCATCTTCTTTCTAATATTTTGCACAAACTCCACAATCAAGAAGATCAGATCAAGGTGTGTGTTAGGGTCCTATCAACACCCACCGATCAGTCAAGCTATCAATCAATCAAATCAAAAACCTAAACAAGAAACCGAAGATGTCGTCCTCGTCAGATGCTTTTTCACCGGACCACCTCTCTCCTTCCGACCAGCTCTGTTACGTCCATTGCAACTTTTGCGACACTGTTCTCGTTGTATCACTTTCTCTCCCATTTCTTTTGTCCCCATTGTGTTCTATATTACGGTTTTCTCTCCAGATTTAATTTCCATTGCGTTTTTGTATCGTTGTCATTTCAGGTGAGTGTTCCTTGCACTAGCTTGTTCAAGACCGTCACGGTTCGATGCGGCCACTGCACCAATCTTCTGTCTGTCAACATGCGCGGCTTGCTTCTTCCCGCAGCTAATCAGCTTCACCTTGGCAATTCATTTTTGACTCCTCAGAATCTCATGGTATATATAAAAATTAGGTTTTTAAAATTTTTCAACACAGATAACTTAGAGTAGCTATTGGGATTGGGAGTAACATTGACATATTTATATGCCAGGAGGAAATCCGAAGTACTACCCCACCGAATACGCTAATGAATCAGCCCAACCCAAATGACCCGATTATGCCTGCTATTCGAGGAGGAGCTGAGGAGATCCCGAAACCACCAATGGTCAACAGACGTGAGATTGTTTCATACTTTATTGTTCTTCTTGATCTAGGTCATTTGTTGAGAAATCTCTAAGAGACTAGGAAAAGTACCTGTCTACGTGCTTTCTTCTTTCTTCCTCATTTACACCCTTTTTTCTTCCCTTTAAACACTTTCAGTTCCATGCTTTTGTATCTATAAAAGATTAAGTCTTCTAAAGATTCATCAAATCCAGAACTTTTTCCCTTCATGGTATGGAAAAATACTTTTTCTTTGTTTTTTCTCCCCCGAAAATATAGATCTACATGTGTAGAGATGATGATGAGGTGATGATGAGGGTGAAAAGAGAGAAGATAAAGAAAGCCGATATTTCCCAAAAGAGTCAGCGATGTGATATTAATGCTTCTGTCTCTTTGTTTGTCTGTGCTAATTTGTTTTTTATATGTCCAGTGCGGGAGAAGAGACAGAGAGTCCCATCTGCCTACAACCGCTTCATCAAGTAGGCGACATTTAAATCATGGTTTATATACACTTTAAATCTTTATTATTTGTTAACTTTAACGATTTACATGCACATGCATGGTCATGTCTGTAGGGACGAAATCCAACGTATCAAAGCTGGGAACCCTGATATTAGTCACAGAGAAGCCTTTAGTGCTGCTGCCAAGAATGTGAGATCCAAGATTCTAGAATGTTTTTCAAATCTAGGGTTTGGTCATGTTGATGTGCTAATTTTCTTTTGTTTTTATCTTCTTCTAGTGGGCTCACTTCCCTCACATACATTTTGGACTCATGCCTGATCAACCCGTGAAGAAAACTAACGTACGCCAACATGTATTGTAAACCCTAAGACCAAACAGTCTATGATGTCCTAACCCTAAACAACAAACTCCATTTTTATTTCCATTTTGGGATATTCTGTGTTGTAGGAAGGAGAGGATCTGACGATGAAAGATGGGTTCTTTGCTCCAACCAACATGGGTGTGGCTCCCTACTAATAAACAAGTGGAAACTACTGCTAGGGTTTCTTTGTTTCTTCTCTATTTCCTACTGTTGTTTAAGCTTTTATTAAGCGTCGTATCATTTTTTAAGTTATGTTCTCCTCGAAAGACATGAATCACTTAGAACGGACTTTAATGTTTGTGAAACCTAATTAACATCTGATTGACGTGCCTGAATTTTAAGAACTCTTATGAAGATGAAGGCTTTTATGCTGATGAATTTTTAGTTCTCAGACATTAGCCTTATGTCATAATAGTTCGATGTTTGTTACTCCTATTTCTTTTACTTTGAAGCCTTCCCACCCAAAGAACTCATCCGACACGCATGCAATAAAGTCTCACAAATCTGTAATGCCTATTTATGTTATCGATCGATAACATATGAGTAAGGGTGTGCAAAAATATCTGGTTTGATTGATCTAATTCATTTATCTATTGATATGATTAAAAAAATTTGATATCCAATTTAGTTTTTATTTTAGGATTGAGTATTTGATCTAATTTTTTATTTTTCGAATCATATACAGATCATAATGTTTAAAGTTTTGAAAAACATATGGATCACAATATTTTAAGTTTCTTGGATATAAATCTTGTTATATGTAGCAGTTAGATATTTGTTATATTCGAAAAACAAAATTCACAAATGTGAATATTGTTATATTTGATATTTTATTGTTTTACATTCGAAAATCCAAAAAAATTATAGATGTGACCGTCAAATTTGAAAAATACTTAAATCAAATTATAGATTCAGATAATCGGATATCTAAGTATCATATATCCGATTCAAATATCTGAATATACAATTTTTCCGATAAGATATAAATTTCTATTTTATATATCTAAAGCTTTGAATATTTGATTTTTGGATCAAATCCAATTTGATGTTCGAAAATATACACCCTAATCTTAAGAGAAATTCAATGGCTCTAATATAGACACCTATGAGGATAAACATAAGATTTTATGTTAGGATAAACATAAGATTTTATGTTAGGATAAACAAACATATAAAATTTTATGGGATGGAAATAATTTGTTATTAAAAAATGCATAAAAAATTTTAAAAAAAATCTAAATCATATATAAATTTTAAATTTTTACGGGATTCGACGTTCTTTCAATTCCCTCGATCCATCCCGACTCGCACCCATTAGAGATCATTCCCATTGCCTGTATAAGGCATGTGCCGTGACAACTGAGTCCAAATCTAACCGAAATTAACAAAGATAAGGCATGCTCACGTAGAGATTATATCATAAGCCCAGCCTATCACGTCAACCGTGGTCCCTAGCCAATTAAAACTATCCATTCCGCCACTAATCAACCATGTAATTAATGTAATTTCCAGAAATCATATTTTTAAAATGACATTGAAATTCTGAATGAAGATTCATTGGTTGGAAAAAAATAAGGTAGAGATTAACGGTGAAGTGGGTGGTTATTATTAGATGAGACCACGACCGACGTAGTAGGCCGGGCCCATGATATAATTTCTCATGCTCACCGGTGTGTTTTATAAATAAATATGATAAAAAATTGAGCACTAAAACAATGACATTGAATGTTGGTAGTTTTTTTTTCTTTTTTTCTTCTATGGTTGTTTGAAGAGGTCTTTTAAATCTTTTATGATCGCTAGCTGTTGAGAAAAATTTAAAACCGTTAAAGACTTTAATTTCAGTTATAGATATAATTATAGGCTTGTTGGTATCGATATGCGACCACTGATATTTGTACATATATTTGAAATAAAAAAATTATTGATTATTTATTATATTGAGTATCAATACTCGATGCATTCATATAGGTACGCACCCTTGAATATCAATGTAGTCTTTATCGTATCGTTACTCAGTTTAGCTATTGAAATTTGTTAAAACTCAAAGGCGAAAAGGTGTATTGATACACAAACAATCGTATCAATACAATCTTTTCTGAGTATCAATCATGTATATCTATACTAGTATTTAAAGATTATTTTTGACTTTTGACTTATTTTGAGTCAAAAAACTCCTTTAAGAAATTTTAAAATAAATTTTAAGTTAATAAATTGATAAAATATTTTTCAAATTAGTTTGTCTATTTTTTTATTATTTAAGTTATATAAAAATTAAGATTAAATTAAAATAATAAATAAATTAAAAGGAATAAATATATAATTTTGTTTTTGTTATTTAAGTTATTTTTCAAATTAGTTTAAGTCTATTTTATTATTTAAGTTATTTTTTTCATTAAGATTTTAACCGCAATGATTAAAATCGGCCAATTTAATAAGTTTAGTAACCTGATTGATGAGTTTAATAATTTAGTGAACCAAATAGGTATCTCTAATTAACTGAGTGGCCACTGGTCTAGTTTACCCTAAAATAAATCAAACCGCTTTGTTTCGTTTCGTACTTCCTTTCTTTCTTTCCGATCTCGCAGATTCCAGTATTTCATTTCCCCTCGATTTCTTCTCTTCACGATTTTATTTTTCCGAAAGAAAAATCAATTAGAAGAAATTTATAAATTTTTGATCTGGATCCATGAGTATGGGAGATTTTATCAGTATTCATCCTTCAGAACTTAAATTCCCATGTAAGTTACGCCTTCAAACTTCTGTTTTTCTTGTTTTTGTTGTGAATTTTTAATCTGATCCGAGAAATCATTAAATAAGAAAATAATCAAGTTCTGATATCTAGAAGAAAATAATTGAAAAGTATTTAGGTTTTATTTGTATTATTTCCATTTACGTTTTCTTTTCCGTTTGATTTTAATCTGTGTAAGGACAAACGATTAGATGTTTTAATTTTGTGATATGGAATTTCATAGTTGAATTGAGGAGACAAAGTTCATGTTCTATGCAATTGAGCAACAAGACAGAACAATATGTTGCTTTCAAGGTAATTTTAATGTTCATGAAATGTTATCTATGATTAGATTTGATATTGATACACCGATTTCGCTACTACGTAATTTCTTTTTAATGCTATTCATAGGTTAAAACAACCAACCCTAAGAAATATTGCGTCCGTCCTAACTCTGGTGTTGTTTTGCCTGGAAGTTCATGCAATGTCTCTAGTAAGTATTGTGTAATTTATTGGTTTTTATCTAGAGTTTTTTGTTGATGCTTTTGATCTCTGTGGCAGCTAAGTCATTGCCGTTTACTTGCTTCATTGTTCTTTTTTCCCCCTTAGTACTGTTTATTGACGTGAGTTTTTCTGGCAGTTACCATGCAAGCTCAAAAGGAGGCACCTCCTGACCAATGCAGGGACAAGTTCCTCGTCCAGAGTGTTATTGCTCCTGATGGTTCAACCAACAAAGACATAACCCCAGAAACGGTAGGATGACTATGAGACTGTTGTTTGTTTGGTCAACTTATTAGTTTCTGCTCTGTGTTGCATGAATGTGTGATTTTGGATGCAGTTTAACAAAGAGTATGGTCGGGTCGTAAAGGAATTCAAATTGCGAGTCATATACATTCCTGCTAATCCCCCCTCTCCTGTTCCTGAAGAATCTGAAGAGGGGACCCCTCCCAGAGCATCTTCAATGGAAAACGGGAATCAAAATTTTGAAGAGGTATCTTCCATTTTTGCTGGCTGACAAGAAAATCTTGTCTTTTTTTAAATGTTATTGTTCCCCTTTTATCAACTATTACTGGAGAAGCTATTACTCACTAGTGGTATACTTTGTGTATCACTTGTTGCTCAACCTAATACGAAATTAGGTATCAAGATCTTTAGAGGATACTAAAGAGAAGTCCTCAGAGGTATGTCGTCTCTCTGTGGCTTAGTTAATATTTCAAACTTTTTTTGTTAGAAAGAGCATTTCATCTTAATACCTACTGTAGTGGCATTTTCCCTGTCAGTACCTTACTGGTTGACGCCTTTAGTATGTAGGTTCTTTAACATTTCCTTCCTATCCAATCTCCTTGTTTTAGAATATGAAATATGCATTTCAACTACGTGGGTGTAATTGTTGTTTTTTACGATTTGGTTTGTGCGAAATGCATGTTTTTATAATCTTAGTCATAGACTCCTCTGGGATTTTCTTGGATTAAGTATTTGGTTTGTGCAAAATGCATTATGTAGTGTAGCTAAAGGAACTCCTGGTCCAGGGTATGCTCATGTTTAGTATGAATAATGATAAATATCTTGCAGAAAGCTTGTGAAGGATTGTAATTAAAAAAAATCTGTAATTGCTTGGAATTAAAGTTTCTCTACTGCTCTTAACTTTGCTTTTTAAGGATAATTGATACTTATGCTTTACCATAATACTTAATTCATAATTGATGCAATGTGGAGAGATAGAAGCATATGAAATTGTATGTCGTTAATGTTTTATATACTTCTAATGCATGAGATGTACCTAGAAATGGGGAAGTAGCTCTATGTAGGGATGGCATCAAACTCTTGTCCATATAACAAAAACTATATCTAGATGGTATATTGCCCTATTTGTTAATAATATTCCTCTGTTTCATATCTATCATGTTAGATATGATTTTAATAGTATTGTGGTCTTATACTTTCCATTTTCTTAAAAACATTTGTGTTTAAATGTATGTTTATCTCCAGGCATGGTCTGCAATTTCGAAGTTGACAGATGAGAAAGCTTCTGCTTTGGAACAAAATCAGAGGCTACGTCAAGAACTGGTATGTGATTGTGCAGCAGATATCTTTGTCTTGAGTATCTTGTGCATAAGAGAATATCAATCCTTGCTCCATTTCATAGTTTCTTATGCATCATGTTCATCTTTTCTAAACATCTTAGAGCACTATTAGTTCCATTCATGCCTACTTGTCTTATTTCAACTCTTAAGTTAAAAGGGGTGAAATTTAAATTGAGAATTGGCTTAAGCAAAATTTCAGTGCTATCATAGGCATGGTGCTTTTTTCCTATGTAATCCCTTACTATGACAACCATAGTTTTCAAATGCAGCACCACAGAATTTTTTATTCTCATTATTTGTTTGTTTCATGCTCATTATGGCTCCACCATAACACCTTGCGCAGGAAATGATGAGAAAAGATATTAGCAAAAGTCGTACTGGTACCTTCTCTCTAATGTTTGTGTTACTAATTGGTCTTCTTGGGGTCCTGATTGGCTATCTTGTTAAGAGCGCTTAGGAAGAACCCGACTTGAATTGAAAAATGCCAGAGCAAGCAGCTGTTAGTCGCTGTCCTTAAAATTTTGTTTTCAAATGAATTGTTTCCATGGAGGTTAGATAGTCTCATGCTTATTATGTAATCTAAGATATTGCTAATGATTGATCAAGTGGTTGAGTTCATGAATAGTTTCTGTAGGGTGAGTTTTGCACGTTCCGGATTTATATGGAGCTCAAGTATTTTGTTTTCAAGTTTATATATTTTTATAAACAGAATTCCTTGGATTAAGTTTCTTCACGAAATTATAACCATCGGTAATCCCCAATCCTGTCCGCTCCAAATCAAGGGTATAGTCATGTGGGAACAGCTTGGAAAATTCTTGTTGGAGAGATTACAAACTTTTAAGTCATATGTAAGTTTATAATCTTGTTATTCATCGATTTCATATCACAACTCCTAAATATTAAAAAAAAAAAAAAGTTGAAGTTTGAATCACATTCCTAGAGACCATCCTAGTAAGCTTCACCGATACTCACAGCTGAAGGGTCTTCCCGCACACTTAAACATCCAAATCACCAAAATACACGATGTTATTCAGCGGACAATTCATTGAGGCTTTAAAAGAATGATCACACGGTGATGCCCTATCCGAGTCTCACTGATGCGACCAAGGTGACGTAGGACCTGTCAAACAGCAATGATAGTATCCTTAATAAAATCCCAACATTTACAGTACATGTATATTACAAATGTCGCATCAACAAGCGAGGGGTTTCAATGTTTTGCTACATAAAACATGCATGCCGGCAGTCAATGACATTGTGTAATTCATTTCACATAAGAATAACCGAACTCTATTAATAAATGTGAACTATATATCTTAACAATTAAAAAAACTTCGCACTTTGAATAAAAGAACATAAATCAACCCTATGAATCAATAAAACATTGAATACTAATTAACTTGCTACTTGGCAAGCCAAAGGAAAAGAAAGAGACTCACTGTCAGAATGGCTTTTCCAGTATTGTCAAGCTTCAATGATGGTCCTTTCATGTCGGTTTCAAGGAAAAAGTGCTTCCCCTTTACAGAATCCGTCATTGCAATATCTCTCAGTTCCTGCAGATGGTAACTTAGAAAATCACTTGCAAATTCAGAGCAGTTAATTACCATGTTCACCACCAATGTGTTACAATACAAGCCAATCGTTTGAAACAGAAATAATATCTGCTATTGTAGGAGATTAAGGACAATATTTCTTATCCACGTAGCTAATACATACTCCGAATATGAGATGTCATGGTTCTCTAACTTCAAAAAACAACGGTAGTTCTAAAAAAAATGTTTGCAATAGACAACAAAGAAGCATTGGCTAGTTAAGTTGGGATTCACTTACCAGGGCTCTCTCCCATTGATTTTCTGCCAGCTTCATATAGGAAGGAAAATTATTAGCAAGGATCTCGAGACTATAGCCTATAGATACACAATGACACAAATAAACACCACAAAGCTTTGAATTTACCTTCTTTTTAGGAGCAGCAACAAGTTGAGCATTTGCCTCAGCATATGTTGCCATGTCACTAATAGCTGCATTGACCTTCTCAAGAGTGAGCCTTCCTCTCATGTACCTGCACAACATATGAGTTGGTGGTAGACAACAATAAGCCATTGTTCAGCCACTGTAAAAGAAGAGAGTGCAGCAAAGAACTTATAGCATTGGTTTAAAAAGGCTTACTTACGAGGACAATGAATCCAGTTCACCAGCAGTTATGTACCATAGTGGTGGAGAGCCACGGCTCTTCTTCTCCTACCAGTATATGAAATAATTGAATAAACCCAAGTTCATATCCATTCATTGAACTGCTAATAGTACCATTACAAACCTTTGGCAAAGCAGCAGGCTCTTCAACCATTGTTCCCTGATTAGGCTGCTGCAGTTGCTGTTGTTTAAGGGCTTCTGGAACCAAACTGAGACAAACATATGATCATTATCTCTACATGCGAAAAACTGGAATTAAAGCACATCAGTAGATAGAAAAGACACCTGAATACAAAATGATAAAAAAATCTACGAATTTAATCACCTTCTATCAGAATCCAAGTTCAATGTTGTTGTCCTTTCAGGCAAATATGAGGGTGCATAAGCAGACATACTCTGCAGTTTCTTCTTCTGCTGCAGCGACTTGGCAATCAATTTCTGAAATCGTCACAACAATCTCAGCTCAGCCAAAATTTTCCCAACAATATTCGAAATAACTTAAAAATTTATTTTGAACCGTAATTCTAAAAATCAAACCCCTAAACAAGAGAAAGAAATGAATATTTATAAATAACGAACTTTGGCTTTGGGAATGGCCTCGGATTCCTCACGCAATCGGTCTTTGATCGCCTTTACCTGCATCTCCATTCCCTTTAATGCCGCATCAATTGCCGACAAATCCGTCACACTACTCGCTGGGTACACTGTAAAAAAGGCAGAATATATAAGCTGACAAGCCGCTTATCTAAAACAAAACTGAACATGGATGCAGCAGTAAAACAACAAAAAATGGGAGAGGGTTAAGTGAACTTAATTTCGAGTTCACTCACTGTTCCTTGCAATTACGAGTTCTTGTAGCTCAGCGATTCGAGTGTTAAACGAAGCTATCAGAGAATCTAGAGATGCAGCAGCTTGTTTAGGCTCCATCTCAATTCTCCCCGGTACGACTGGGACGATTGGTTCCGATATGAATGATTTTAGGGATTGGATTGTTTGGCGGGAAACAGACATGTGTATAGAATTTATAATTTGAAAACTCTTCGGCCCAAAGAAATTGAAATCTGCGAGAGACCCAATAACAAATGGACAGGCCACCATGCAACGGTCCAAACAATATCAAGATTAGCTTAGCCCCAGGCCCCAGCACCGAGGAAAATTGGTTTACAATTTCGAATGAAGAAGACGTCTTCCATGCATTCTCGGTGTGTATAATTTTACGACATGTCAATATAATATTTATTTAAAATGAAATTATTTTTTTAAAAAATTAAATGACATGTCATATTTATGGTTAGAGTGTAATAAGTACTTCGGATGTCTAATAAACCCAATATAAATATCATATTAGTATTATATTTTATTTTTTAACTTACGTTATAAGTTTATTGAACTTATAAGTACCCATTAAATCGGTTAACTCAAGCCTGTTTTAATATTCATATGGTTTCTATTTACAGAGTAGTATGTTTATATGACTATTTACTTGATTTGTTTTTCATATATTTCCTAAGGGTAGTAAAGTATTTCCCATGGTTAGTTTTTGAATCATACATACCTAGTACCTAGTAACTGTGATATCCTTACCTGTGGGACATGGAATGGATTGGTGGCTCATGAACATGATTTCTACTGGATGGTAATCTACGGTAGACAAGGGAACATTCGTCAATCAATCTAGAAAAGGAAGTTGAGAAAAGAAGTAGATTATTGTTATTAGGGACGGATGCACTTTGGTGCAAGGACCTACCATTAAAAATAGGGTAAATTATATTAGTAGTAATTAAAGTTTTAAGATATTTTTATTTTAGTCATTGAAATCGAATTATTTTATTATAGTCATTAAATTTGTGATATTCTTTTATTAGGTTAGCTTTACTTAACCTGTTAAGAAATATTGTTGTGACACGTAAAGTCTTCTTCTCAAAAAATAATCCTAACTTTTCAAATTATAATTACTATCAAGGTCAAAATTTTGATGGACGAAACGGTGCCGATCAAATACCCCAACAATGAAAAACATTCACTTTGTTAGAAATTTAATATAATTTAGTTTTAAATTGATCTATTTGTTAGAAATTAACATAATTTAGTTTCAAATTGATCTAATGGTTAACAGTGGTGAACCACACCCCTAAAATCTAACATCAAAATATTAGCTCTAAAAAATTATGCACATGACCCTAAAATAACCACACTTTATGTGATGAGGTTCTATCCTTAACTTGAAGAGTAATCACTTTATTGATGATTCTTCGATCATCATAATTTTTTATAAAAGATATAATCCTAGAAATATACTATAACAAAGACTTTAATTCTAATGGTATTAATCTTATTTATACTTTTAATATAAAATAATATTAAACAATTAATTTTAAATATTATCAAACATATACATATATAATTTATTATTGATCGGTGAATTACTAAATTAAAATTTCTAGATCCGTCCCTGGCTGCGTGTCCGGATTATTTGGGGATCATCTCAGTTGTGAGAAGGAGGATGCGCCTTTGGTGGTGAGTAATCGAGGTGAAAACCAGGATGTTTTTCGACATGTTTCCTATGAGGAACCCGCCAAGAAACGGAAACAACAGCCTTACTTGTTCCAATTGCACCAGAAGTTGACCCTTTCTCCTGTTCATCTGTCTTATACTTGACCTGATCAGCATCTTCCAGCTTTGGGTTTGGAGTATCGTCATTGTTCTGCAAAAACACAAGGAAACTTGAACATCACGAATGTAAGAAGTAGTTGAAGACTGCTTAAGATGGTTTTATATATTGAAGACAAACCTTGGTCGACACGTGAAGTTCATTTTCATGGTTATGAACTGCAGCAAGGGGACGAGCAGTACATGCATGCAGAGAAAGACAAAGAAGGAAAACAAGTTTACAAGATGTGATTGACATGTTGAGGGTAAAATTGTTTGCAGTGTGGAGATATGGTGTAATGGTATTTGTAGCAACAGAATTAAATGCTGGATTAGACGGTAGATTCTTAGAACATGCGGATGGTATGTGTAGCGAACTCTTTTTTTTCCTTTTTAAGTGTAAAAAGTCCGAAATTAAGTTTTAAAAATGGGAAAGGTTTTAAAACCAATTTAAAAAAATATTAAAATTTGGAAAATGATTTAGAAAACATTTGGAGTCACTTTGGTAGACCGGATATCGTAAAAATTAAAGATTTGAAGTGATTTGGGTTCGAGAGTCGGTTACGATTTAAAACGGTATTAACGTTAAAAACCGTCCAAAATTAACACCTTTACAAAATACCGCTTAATTTATTTTGGGGCTTTCTGATTTAAAGTGACATTTAAATTATTGTTTGTTTAAATATCCATATTCAATTTTATTTTTACTGTGTCTTTATCCGAAGGTAAACGCATACACCGCCACCACTACGTTTGATGACGGGCCCGTTACGACCAAATAAAGACGTAATTGTTAGGTTCATTAATTAAAGAGGTATGATAAATGTTGAATAAATGAATCGAATATACAAATATTCACAAGTATAAATAAATACAAAGAAATTAAAGGCGCATGAATTTAAATTACAACAATTATGTACGAAAAATTAAATGCGAGAAAATAAATACGATAAATTAAAGTGCGATAAAATAAATTGCAAGAAAGTAAATACGAGAAATTAAAAACGGTAAATTAAATGTTAGATGTTAGATACGAGAAAATTAAATTGCAAGAAAATAAAATACGGAAAATTAAATACAAGAAATAAAATGTGATAAATTAAAAGTTAGATGTTAGTTATTTACACTAAACGGGTTATAAATAATACGGATCATGCACCGTTGCGGGTTATCGTAAAGACGATCGAACGAATAAATTAAATAAAGAAAAAAAAGAGTAAACAACAACAATATATATAAACAAATAAATATATATTAATAATAGCATGTATATATATATATGTATAGTACTATACTATAATATAAATAATGTAACTATGATATACAGATTATATACGTAACATATGTATGTATAATAAATATAATAGATGACAGATAAAATGTAAAGAATATAATAATAATAAATTTTCAAATCTTTAAATATATGCACAGGAATTAAAAAGATGAAATAAAAGATGATATAAAAAATTAATTAAATAATAAATAAAATAAATCCTAATGGATATTAGACTAAAAGCCAATACAGATTGTCATATGCATAATAAAAGGCAAGGTTTCCCACAAAATTAAAGGAATAAAAGAGTAATTAAATAAAAAAAACTAATGGAAATACAAGTATATGATTGGAAAATTAACCTAAATTTAATATATTTAAAACGGTAATTAAATGAAAACGGTAATTAAATGAAATATAAAAAGAAAGAAAATTAAAAAGGTTTGAATTTACTAAACTTAATTGATAAACAAAGGTTCCCAAAGTCAAGGAAAAAAAATTATAATATTAATAAAAAAACCACATTTATTGGAATAATAAAACGTGTAAAAAAAGGAAAGAGTACAAAAACGGTCAAAATTTTTTATGGGAACCAAATGTCATGATAATCAAGGCAAAACAAATTTAACAAACATTTAAATAAAGTAATAAAAAAGGAAAATAAAATAAAAATCAGGGCCAAATTAAAAGAAAAACAATATGAAAAAGGACAAAGTTGAAATAGAAAGGCAAGTTCGGGGGACTAAAAGCGCTATTAAACCATGAATGAAACGAAATGGTTCGAAACTTTAGGGACTAGATATGTAATCAGCCCATTGACAAAAATACGCGGATCCTCTCCCGGATACGGGTCACACGCGGGTCAAGAGCCTTGAAACGGCGTAGTTTTATGAACCGCTTATATACCAAAAACATAAGGCCAAAAGGCCTGAACTTTCATTTTCTTCTTCATTTGTTTAAAACCCAGAAGAAAGAGAGTTAAACTCTCTGAAAACAAAGAACCGTAGCCTTCATTTCCAGAATCCGGCGAGGGTTCTATCGGTGGTCGGCGACGACGGAGACATTAAAAAATTCTTCCTTCTTCGTTTTAAAACCCAAATCTAAACCCAAAATTGAAAACAAAACCCTTCCTTTAGTTTGAAATCCCAAAACCGAAACCCCTTTTCTTTGAAAATCAGAGTTAAAGCAAGAAAACAGTGGAGGTGATGACGAAGAAGGTGCCGGCGACGGAAACCGGTGTAACCTTCAAAGGTAAAACCATTTTTCCTATTTCTATTCGAAAACAATGAAAATGCTTTGAAAATTGCGCTTGTATTCATTTTCCATTAAAAACCCGTCTAGGGTTTACAATCGATTGTTGTGGCTTTTATAGCCATTTTACATTGATAAAAAGGAAATAGAAATTCTGAGATTGGATTTGAAATACTGATTTTCCCTCTGTTTTGTCTGTTTCTGGTGATGCTGGCATGTACTATCGAGGGAGCAACGTTGTCCTCATCTGGATTTGCAGAGGATGTTGGGGACCATCCGAGGTGGCCGGATTCTAAGGGGGCAGAGGTCTACGTCGGCGTGGCGCTGAGGTGGTGCTTGTGTGGCGTCGGCGTGGCTGCATCCGTGGAGGGCTGCTGGGAATTGAAAGGTCTTAATTCCAAAGGCTTCTGGAATTCGAACGGTTGGGGGGAAGTCGAGAGGCCTTCGGGTCGATATCCGGATCAGACATGTTAAACCGGGTTCTGGGTTTGGGTTAAGAATTAACCGATTATGGTTCTGGGCTAGGAGTTATTTGTTTGGTTTAGCTGTTGGGTAAGGGTGATTGGGTTAGTATATGGGCCGACAGTTTTGGGTTAATAGTTGTGGGTTATGGGTGTATTGGGCTATTGGACTGGTTGCAAGGGAAATGGGTTTATGTTTGTAATGGTTGTGGGCTGGTTGGATATGTATATGGTTAATGTATTTTGGACTTTAATTATTTAATTTGGTTTGGGTTTATCTTAATAATATTTTTTGAATTTAAGAGTATAATAATTTTTTGGTTATGATTTATTTATTATAAATATTAAATAATAATATGGTTTAGGGTTTGTATTAATCCCGGACAAAAATGGTTATTACCCTTATGTCGTTATTCCGATCAAGCACCCCTCACCAGGGAAAAAGGAGGAACAACACACAACTTTATTTGGAAAATTAATGTGGGGATTCACAAGAATGTCCAAAACAAAGTCTCAGGTTAAATAAACGGGAAGTGAGAAATGATAAAGACAAAAGAAATTCAAAGTAAGAAAGCTAATGCTGTGCCTTACTAGCTTAGCTTAGCTATCGAATCGAGGTTGATGGGCTGCAATTAAGCCATGTCCCTCGTGTTCTACCTCATGTTGCCTTTTGCCCACCATCCGAGATGAATGCAGTAAAATCTCAGAACCCATCATCCGAAACACTAACTAAAGATAAAAAAAATCATTAGATCAGACTGGGTGTTCCTGGTTCATTGTTGACCTTGAAGCATTTTCAAGCAGTAGGTGGATCCAAAAAACATTGTGAGTGGATATACAAGGGGAACCTATAGGAAAAACATCATGCAGGACCGACCTTAGGTAGAATAGAAGAAAAGAGACAACGAGACGTGAAACACAGGTTCATTTGTTCATGTTGTGAAGCACAAAAGGGGTCCCTCTTAACCGTCAATACCGGTTATAGTGACACGTGTCACCCAAGCCATGTGATCCATTAAATTGCTATCCGGCCCCATTTCATGGCCGTGGAAACCCGTTGCTTCCTTGGGTTTAAACTCTCTTTCTCTCGTAAACATCAATTACTACAGATAAACATTCTCCTGCGGAGAGCATGCATGGCATTAGGCTTTTGGTGTTTTGTTTGTATGCCCTTCGGAGTTGAAGCTTGGCGATCTTCATGGGTGGATGTTTATGTTTGTTGGGTTTAGAAGGGAGTGAGGGCTGGACAGGCTCCACTGGGGATTCGAGCTACCAGGGCGTTGACAAATCACCTCCAATCGATATGTCTAGTAAAAGTCGAGCATTCTCGGTTGGTTCACACTCCGTTGTCTCCACGCCCATTTTAGCTCATTGCTTTTTCTCATTTCGCGTATCCCTTGGCTTTATATTACAGAAAATGAATCCATGATTCCAAGTTCTAATCCATTACTTGCTATTACCAACACATATTCACATACGTGTTGGATTCATCAGATATGAATTAATACAAACTTGTAGTGGTGAATGCATGGAGGAAGGGTTGTTGTCCCTTCTAAACTTTTTGACAAATATTCAAATGGTTAGCTTTTGTTATTTCATATCATCTACCAGGGGAACTGCAGGAAGACGATGAATTTTGAATGTATAGGGAACATGCAGCTTAATCATAGATTAGCACTGGGTTTGAGCCATTGATATAAATTGTTTTGGGCTGATAAGCTACACAAGAAAGCTGACATAGGCTGAGTAGACCTAGAGTGGAAAAAGGTACAGCACATGGGCTTGCAATGTGAATCAAAGTAAAAAAGGTGTCCATATTTAGGCCTTTCCAAAACCAGTCATCTTTGTTGAACATAGAACAACAGAACAGCTAAAGGACAAATGAAACACTCCCCACCGTTGCCTAGTTTTATTTGTTGAATCTTCCTGTGGTCATACGGACAGGAGAGGCTGGACAATCTTTGTCGTAAAAGAAGAAGCAGATATACAGTCTTACACTCTTTATTTGCACCCTTGTAAAGTTATAACAAGTTGAGAAATCTGAAAGAGGCATGCATTTATAACACGCTGTAGAAATTATTACCACATTATCTTCCTTTTCAAGATTCGATCAAAATTAATTTAAACTCAAACTTAAAATATTATTCAACATATAACTGTTAAATTATATATATATGCACTAAAATTATGTTGGTTTGGTTTGTCCTTCCCGGATTCACCTTACCAGAGTCAAATTCATCAGACACAGACTATTTAATGTTTGTCTTCGCAACCTATATAATTAATGTAGTATTTTCTTCCAGAGTCTCGGTTTCGTGCAGGAGTTTAGAAGCAGCAAGTGTCTTATTTACTGAAGATATTATTACTTCCCCACCGACCCTACTGCTCCAAACAACAAATGCCAAAACCTATAGTTGTCTATTTACAGGAGTAATGTTTGTGTTGGGTCACTTTACACTTGATATATAAGAGAGGGAGGAGTTGTTAACAATCACATGGGGGAGGGTGGTAGACGAAGCCATCTCCCTGACATGTCCAAATCATGACAAAACGAAGCAGGTCTCAATCTTTTTCCAGACAACCAAAAATCATCTTCCCCCCATCCCCTTGAAGTTGAAAATCAATGACTCTTTCAAGTATATTAATAAAAAAGTTCCTGGTTTCCACATGAAGTCGATTACTAATTCTACCCCGTTTTCATGGGTTCCAGAAAAATTGGTGGTGAAATCAGTTGGGGAAAAGGAAACGTTTTACCATATCTTTTCAGTTTCATGATTATGGGTTCTGAGGGAAGTACATGAAAGGGATGGAGGGGAGGGAAAATGACACCAATTGTATCTTCTTTAAGGGTAACACCAAAAGAGATTGAAACATACCTGCAGGGAATAATTATTAATATTTATTTAAGGAATTGTTATTTTTAATACCAAAGAAATGAACAAAACATGTTTTTTTTTATATATATTTTATTTTAAAAGAATTTTTCTTACAAGCGAGAGGAAGAAGAGATTGTTCAAATATCTGAGAGTTAAAGAATATATTTTAGTATTTGTATATTTATTTAAGATTCAATTTAATATTTGTCCTAACATCCTTGATTCGGTGTCACATTAGGCCTTCAACCCAAAGTCTGTAGTTCAAAATTTCCGATTTAAAAGCTCATTAAAGTTATTCAAAACAAAGGTCCGAAACATAATTCACCACTTAAACGACGAAAGCCCAAATGATTTAAAACAATAAAAGGAGTTCCATTAAACAGACCCTTAAAACATTCAACTGGAATCCAAAAAAAATAAGTGTTACAAAATATTACATATGGTTCGACAAATACTAGCCCATTACATCAATTAATTGTACTCTAAAACTAAGTCGATACTGAAATTCCAACCTCGATGGTGCTCATCCGGTCCTCGACTTCACCTAACCTACACACGAAAACACATTTCGAAACGCGAGCTACAGAAGCTCAGTGGGTACATCGTCACTCGACCAACATCGCACATAACATGAATAAAGCAATGCAACACATGTAATATCTTGCATGATATGATAGTGCTACCAAAATCGCCTAAACACATGACATTTGTAACACCCTGATCCCGATCCGGATCCGAAGTGCCACATTCGGGTCACCCAAAACCCGACCCTTCAAAATTCTTTTAAAAGCACGTGTCCAAATACTTGAAATATCACGTTCCATAAATTCACGTAGATCAAAATAAAATAAAATAAAATAAGTGTTACAAAACAGGAGCTCCTTTCAAAATACACTATCCGATTCAAAATAAAATCCAAAGTAAAGATATAGACTTGATATGTGGTTGTCACGACCTGAGTTTCGGAACTCGGAGTCGGGTTAACCTGAGAGTGTGGGCCTCGTTGTTGGGCTTTTGGGGCCTTGTTGGGTCAAAGGCTTATTGTTGGACTTGGGTTTGAAGGATGGCTTGGGGGTAGTTTGGTAAATGACTAATTGGATGATGGAAAAGAGAAAAGAGGTGTTTAATTTTTTGCATTTTACAGAGAATGATATCACCTTCTCTTTAACTCCTTCTTCATCCTTTCTCCACCCATTTCTTTCCCCAAGCACCATCATCAAAGGTTGGTTTTTGATAGTCAAGCTTGCGAAATCCCGTTTTAAGGTAAGAGAGGTTTTTGTTCATCTCAAAAGGATTTATCTTTCAAGGTAGAAGTTGTTTTAAATGGTGGAGGTAAAGTTTTAATGGGGTTTTTGTGGAAGAACGAGGATGGTTTTGTAGGAGAGTTTTACGATGTTTTTAAGGTTGTTTTAGCTTCCTTAAATCATCTAGATAGAGTGATAATAGTTTGGTCATCTTCTTTGTAGTTGGAGAGCAAGGAGAGCCTTTAAGAAGCTTGGGAAAGGAGAAGAGTTGAGGGCTGGTTGTGGAGCTTCTTCAGCTCGTTTTTGAGGTTGGTACACTCCCAAATCCTTTGCATTTCACGTGCATCATCATTTTAGCATGCTTATTTGATTGTGTGATGGTTTGGCTAGGATAGAGCCTTTGCATGCTTTAATGGTGTCTTGATCTAGAGTTGATGATAATGAGTAAAATGGGTTAGAAACTCACTTAAACTACTTCATAAATGAGTAAGAATGATTTGGGATCGATTGGACTAGTTTGGATTAAGGTTCTTAAAATTTTAAAGCTTCAAACCTGCATTTCGTGCAGGGGGTATCGATACACGGGCTACCGGTATCGATACCCCTGAAAGGAAAGTGAACATTTGGTTAAGGGTATCGAACCATGATTCGATACCGGATCCTTCAGTGGCATAATGGCATCGATACCAGTATCGAATATGGAGGGTCCCTTTCGTTGACTTTAAATTTGATCAAAGGGTATCGATGCCAGTATCGATACCCATGTTTCAATGCCTTCTTTGGGTGGGCATCGATACAGGGTGTTTCGATACCCCATATAGGAGTATCGATACCCCTATGAATTTTTGTCAAGATAAGTAGTAGATGAGGTTTGATAGGGATAATTAAAGGTAAATATAAATCATAGATCGATGAAATGAATCGTAAATCACAATTGATGGGTTTACCTCAAAGGTTAAGTTAGTAAGTCGTGACAAAAGTCTTAATATGAGAATTATGCTTGCATGCTCGGTTTTGGCTTGGTTGAATAGTATTTGGTGTAAGATCCTAGGTAGATCATCTTGTGTGGTTGGAGTCATTGTTTGGTGGGATCCGAATACCCAGTGAGTGATAGTGTTGCAACACAACGAAGACCATCCGAGGTGAGATTCCGGATGATGTATCGAAGGCCATCCGATGTGAGATTCCGGGTGATGACTTTGCTCGATGAGAGATTTCGATCCCCACTCGATGTGAGATTCCGAGTGAAGACTCGATGTGAGATTCCGAGTAACCCGATGTGAGATTCCGGGCTGGGTGAGTTCCCCAGTGTCGGGTTGGCAGTGGGCCTCACTCTTGATTTGTTTACTTTATTCGTTGGTTGCATTTGACATGTCATATCATCATGTTATCTTATCTCGCATGTTATAGTTACGATTCACTTAAAAGCACAATCGATAGGTTGTGTACCCACTAAGCTTTCGTAGCTCAGCGTTTTGGAATTTGTTTCCATGTGTAGGTAAGTAGACAGACGTTCGGGCGGACGTGGCAGAGCACCATCATTTCGGGACTTCAGCATTGACCGGTTGGTAGAGTACGGTTACTAGATTAATTGGGCTATCTATTCGTAGGACCATTGTTGTAATTGTAACTCTATTTATTTAGTTGTAAGGTCAAATGTTTTATCAATCTTGTATTTTGGAGCCCCGATGTTATTTTGGGTTGTTAAACTACCTTAGATTTTAAATATCGTTTTAAATTATGTCCTATTTAATGGTTTGACTTGAGTTTGAATTTGGAATTTTATGGACACGGGTTTGGGCTTATGGCCCAAATGTGGCACCGGGTTGGGGTGTTACAGTGGTAAGGTCCTATGAATACATTAAGTCCTACTAAAGATCAAGTATTGTACTCTTAAAACGGCTCTGATGTTGGGGAAATCCTCCTCGATGTGCTCCACCAAAGCATCGGATGACCTTCTTTGTGTTGTAACAATAATTGAATATCTGGATTTCAAATAACAAGACATAAGTAAAACATGTTTCCCGAGCATCCACACACAAATATACATATAACGGGTACAAGTTAAACCATTTACAAAGTTCAAGGCATGCTTATAATATTCCAAGTCATCTCTCATAATTAAGATTTAATACCCAAACCACTAGGTTATTCACACGATCCTCTTTAGATTATTTTATTAACCATAGTCCCCTAAATTATATTGGTATCCTACCATCACACAACAAGTAACCTAACCATCACGCGTTATTTTTCGATCTACCTTGGATTCTTAGGGAACATAATAATAATTAAGTCATCTATCTTTTATTGAGTTATTAGTTATAATCTGTCATGTCGGGACATTACACTCGTTGCATTTGTTTCATAGTTCATTTTATAGTTTAAACGACCCATAGGATCCCTAGGGTAACATTATGAGACTTTCCAAGTTTTCCCTTTAAGAACTTGTGCAAATTACTCAGGGGTATCGATACTCCTACCTGGGGGTATCGAAACACCTTGTATCGATACGGGTATCGATATGCTTTAACCAACTCTAAGGTCAACCGAAGAGAGCTTATCTGATTCGATATGGGTATCGAATCGAAAATGCCACTCTAAAAATCTGTATCGAAACACAGACATGGCGTATCGATACGCCTGCCTTTCTCATCTAAGTTTTGCCTACAGGGTATCGATAAACCTTCCCCGTGTATCGATACACCTGCACGAACTTGCACTTCTAAGGCTGTAAAACTCCAAGAACTCTCATCCAGCCGATATGGTTAAATCCCAACTTGATTCTACAAGTTAAATAAGGCTTAAGGGGTGATTTCCCCACAATTTTTTCATAAATTCAACATCTAATACGAATTTTACCATTTCTAGGGTTCTAAGGTTTCCAAACACCTATCTTAAGCAATCTAGAACTACCAATCAAGCAAAACAACATTTTATGAGACATTTGAAGGGTAAAAGTTAGAGATGTACTGACCTTAAGCAATAAATCAAGATTCAAGCTTCTTCCTAGCTTTTTTCACTTTCAAACTTTGATTTTAAGCTCTCCAACCTTTCCCACCAAAGCTAGAGATGTAACCCTTGGTTGATAGATCTATTCGAGCTGAACATAACTTCCTTGATGGCCAAAACGTGATTCCTCCTCCTCAACAACAAGTTCTCATCTTTCTCTTGAGTTGGGGAAGGAAAGAAGAAGAGGATTAAGGAGATGATGAAAAGAATGATTCTTTTAACTTAGGGTAGTTGGTCATTAAGTGAATGGGCAGGGAAGTTACTCTTTTACCCTTCACTAACATCTCCTCATCCAACCCAAATCCAAAAGCCAAGTCTAACAAGCAAAGTCGAGGCCCATCACGATCTAACACGATCCCACAAGCTCAAACACGTGTGCGATATAATATACACACAACACCAAGTCAACACCACCTTTATACGAGCCTCACTACTTCATCATGTTAACATGAAAGGGAAAAAAACCATCCACCTTTCATCATCTTCATCACGTTAACATGAAAGGGAAAAGAAACCATCCACCTTTCAGCATCGAGAGAAACCCCACTTCCGCCACTTTCCACTGAACTCATTGATGAGGATCAAAACTAAAATAAAAACATTATTGTTCTTTGTCTAAATTTAGTGATAACCGTTGATCTTTTTTTTTAAACCACTAACATTGTAATCTATCCACAATAGTTCTGTAACACATCACTGTCTCTTTCCATGCTATAAAACTCATTGCCACCCACAATGGATCTCATCAAATAGAAAAAAAAGAAATTAGCAAAGATGTCAACGAAAGCGCTCGTTGCTGGGATTTCAATCCTTCTTTTTGCCTCGATCATCATGGGTGTCGTTACTACCGTTCGTCGATCTCACGATAATAAGAACAATTTGTCTCTGATTTTGAAGTTAGTGTCTAAGTTTTGTTCATCTATTGATTACCAGGAATCTTGTTACAAGACTCTCTGCTCCGCTAATAGCACTGATCCTAAAATGCTCATTGCCAAGGCTATCTTGGCAGTCAAAGAAGTGGTAAAGAAGTTAATACACTACTCCAATTCGCTGATTGTTCGTGTTGATAACAATAGCCTTACAAACATGGCCTTGGATGATTGTAAGGATATGATGAACTACTCAGTCGATTCACTTCAGGCATCGTACTTTGATGTCAACAACAGTAAAATATACAACATTTATGAACGCGTAAATGATCTCAGAACCTGGTTGAGTGTTGTTATATCGTACCAACAATCATGCTTGGATGGTTTCGAACACGACAGCAGCATGAAAGAAACCCTGCAGACCGGTCACAACAGAGAGCAAAGCATAAGCACAGCTGATTGGCGTTAGCGCCAGATCCCATATTTATTTTTATAGAATAAAATCCAGTTTGTTGGTTCTTCAACGAAAAATAAGCTAAATTAGTTTTTTGGTGCTGAAAGCGAAGGTGGTAAAAGTGGGATTTTTCTCAGAACTTTCATCAAACACTTGGAGCATAAAACTCATTTTATGTTGTGTCTCGTGGAGGGTGCTAAAAGTGGAGGGTAGTCGTGACGGCAACATGGTAAACCGGTGGTTGTGTTGTTGAAAGGTGAGGGTGGTTTCCTTCCCTTTTCATGTTGAAATGAAGAAGATGATGAGGAATGGAGCCATGTAAGCAGCCTACGTGGAAAAAAATATTTTTTAATTTACCAGATCATCTTTCCGTTATCCATTAACGGTCTCTAACGTTGGAGTGACCAAATATTTACACTCCGAAAATGTATATAACTTTATTGATTCATTTTCAAAATGGGTGATTAACTTTGTACTGAGCTCAAACATAAGTGACTTCCGCAGTAATTAACCATTGGGTCAAAGATAACCAAAACCAAGGCCCAAAACTAGCCTAACACTCAAACCCGAGGCCCAAACGGGGCCCAAATATCGAAGCTCAACGCTTCGGGTTAACTCAACACTCGGATCCGAAATCTAGGTCGTTACATTTATATTTTTGGATATTTTTTTTAAAAAAAATTTGATCTCAGTATTCAATTTTCTACAAATTTTTAGTTTATTAGGTATTTTAATTTACCTTTCTTGAATAACTTGATACATGATCAACTTGATTGTTTTTTTTCAAATTTATTAAAAATTGTAGTTGTTAATTTAAATAAAAAGTCAAGTTTATTTATATATTTAAAAATTCTTATACATCAAATTCGATAAAATTAAAAGTAGATATCAAATTAAATTTTAAAAAGACATTTTGTTGTATAATTAAACAAATATGTTACGCCTTTGGAGTACATTGTCTCCAAGGAAAATGTCCTTCCCCTCTGTGCTACCCTTCAACATCGAGGCTTACGAGACCTCTTCACATTCGAAATCTTCTTTCGAACAACTCTCTATACTCGATAACTACACCTTGACAAGCCTCTGTTGCGACTCCTTCGAAGCTTCTCTCACGAACACTTTTATACGTCTAAATTCACCAACTTTAGAGACTACTACCTTGAAAAAAGACATCCATCAAATGTAATTGAACTCGCAGCCTAACAATCGAGCTAGCGTCTAGCAAATTATCAATAGTTATTACTAGACTTAACACGATTTTATTAAGCATCATTGTCTCCATAATAATAAAAGGATATAAAAACACCTAAGACCGAACGTAAAGGGGAAGTCCATTTGGCATTCAACCTCTCTCTTCTTTATATGACTTCGATCTCCCATTCTATACTATTTATGACTTTTGACCTCAAGTCAATCAAAAGTCAAACATTCAATTCTATAGTTAATCATTGTTTTTTTTTTGACTTTTCATCCATCTCATGGCAGGTGAACCACCAAATTTTATCCCCAAAATTTTCTTCGATTGTTGTTTCTACCTTTTCATTTAGTATCTTCCAAAGTTTATATAACAATATAAATGAAAAGATACAATAAAGGTATGTTCAATTCATTTATGTTTTACGAACAAACTCGTTTATAGACTCATTTACAAGTTTATTTATAAGCTCGTTTATAGACTTGTTTATAGTCTCATTTAGAGGATGAAAATATGATAAATGCGCAATAGTTGTATATTTTATATCCTATTTAACTCAATTATTGCTTGTAATTAATAAAATTAGATGGTAAAATAAACAAACCTGCATATTTTTTATATTTCAGCATCTATACAATTAAATATTGATTTTATACAATATTTGATAGAAAACAAGTACGGTTATAATTTTCTTTCTTAGACATGAATTACGCCGCCTAAATACCAGGTAATACTCAGAGATGTTAAATGAAAGAAGATACATATCAGACGAGATGTAGAGTAGTACCCGCAAAGGAAACAACTTGGTAGCCACAGTAGAACTGCAACGAAGACATATGAAATGAGATAGAAAGAGAATAAAAAACTGAAGCTGTTGAGACAAGCGAAAGAAAAAAACGTAGAAAAGGAAAGCAATGTGAGCCATGGTCAAACCTACAAGATTAAGGGTCCAATAGGAGTAAAACTAGGAAATAAAATAAAGGTCTTGTATTTTATTCCAAGTAGTATTCCTATTTTTGGGAGGTTTTGACATAAGCATAGTCTATATATACTGAACCCTAGGCATAAGAAATGTATCACGTAGAATTCAAGAGGCTTTCTTCCTTTATCCTACCCGTCATCTCTATACATTATGTTCTAATTCTTCCATAAGGATTAGATTACTTTGTATAGTAGTTGTGGAAGAAGATTATATTTTATTACTCTTATTAATGCAAATTCTTGATTCATAGTTTATTCATTCTTGGTTCATACTCTTTTTTGTATACGAGTTCGGAAGATAAGTTTGCGAGTAAAAATATATTTGTCTAGACTCGGGAGAGTTAGGCTCATGAAACGAGTGAATATGATCTTCACTCTTGGGTCTAATTTGGCTTAGGGATAAGTTCAGGTTCGAGCGACTTAAAGGAACATATCATCCATTGTTGTTCATCCTTGATTCACGTCGAGGGTATTATCAAGGCTTGCCGTCGAACTATGAGTTGTTGACTTGCCGTCAAAGCATAACCCCGTCGAAGTAGCTAAGGCAACCCTTCAACGACCCGTCGAGGCGGCAATCTCAACTGTTACATTAATAAGACGAGAATAATCTGCAATCGGAATCCATATTACGAAACAATTTAACTTGGCTTTCCTCTCATCTCTTGAATTTCAACTATTTATTTTATCGCATTAGTTAAATTTAGTTGTGTAAGTAATCAGTTCATGTGAGATCGATATCTTAAATACTATAACTTGACAAAGTGTGCGCTTACACCATAAAGGTGTAAGACATCCTGCGCACTATAAAATACTTGATGTATCTAAATACCATTTTTTGTTATCGAAACATAAGTTTGAGAATATTAAACAAACATTAATATCAAAAAAAAAATGCAAATATAATATAATTTTTTTAAAAATTAAATTTAAATATAATTATTTTTAAAATAAACAAATAAATATAAATATAATCTTATTCGTTAGAGTTAAATTCATTTACGTCACTCCTTAGGCCTATAACAAAGGCAACTCCTCTCATCTCGTGTCATCAGATTTAGTTTCGAAAAACAATTGAAAGGGTATACTAAGTATTGAATCAATTACTTGTGAGCCACTTCTCCCTTGGTCTCGGTTAGGGGTGAGTATTCAATTGAGTCGAGTCGAGTCAAAAAATTTCGAGTTATTCGAGTTGACGAGTCATATTTTATAATTTAAACTTTATTTGAAAATTTTTCGATTCGATTCGAGTTTAAAAAATTCGAGTCGAGTTTTCGAGTTCCTATAAATATTTAATTATAATTATTTATCAATGATTTGATTCCAATTTAAACGACTTTCTCTAATCATATAAGATATACATATATATATATTTTCATATGTAGCAATATTTCTTTATATTTTTATATATCAATATATATATATATATATATCATAAAAAATTGAGAGATTCGTCTCAAACTAAAAAATTAATCCTTTAATTACTAAAAATTTCGAGTTTTTCGAGTTTTTCGAATTTTCATTTTACAACTCAAACTTTATTTGAATTTTTTTCGAATTGAGTCGAGTCTAAAAATTTTGATTCGAGTCAAAACGAGTCGAGTATTTTTACCTCGAGTCGAGTCGAGTTATTTAACTTTTTTGAGTCGAGTCGAGTTTTGCTCACCCCTATTCTCCGTAAAACAAAAAATAGTAGCAGTAAATAAACTATACAAGATAAGAAATTGACGTGAATATAAAGACTACACAAAGCTAGGAAATTAAATGAGATAAAAGATAAATCACGGATTAAGTAAATCTAATTTAATTAAAGTTTAATTAATATTTAATTTGATAAAATTTTGTAAAATCGAGTTTTTAATAAGTTAAATTGAATCATTGACTCAAAAAATCATGAATTATTCAAAATATAATATATTAATAATTATTTTATTTTTTAAATTAAAATAAAATATATGTTATTAGACAAAGATGTTGTTATTATTATTATTATTATTATTATTATTATTATTATTATTATTATTATTATTGTTTTAAATGAGACGAGTTATATTGTGTGTTACTCAAGTCTAAGTTAAATTTTAGTCAACCACTTACTCGTGCCCGGACTCGATTTGAGTTTTTAATGAGTCGATCAAACTTAACATTATTCATGCTCGATTTGAATTTTTAATGAGTTAACTGAAATTCAATACTATTCATACTTAACTCGACTTGTTTACACTACTACCCGTAACTCCATAGGTTAATAACCACATATTACAGTAAATTATTATAAAATAAAATAGTTAAAATATTTGATACAATAATGTAAACTTTAATTTATATCTCTAAATATATTTTAGAGATGATAAAATTATTTTAAAATTTTAAATTATAAAGATCTAAATTTTTAGCGTTTTGAATTAAAATTTTAAGATTTAAATTAAATAAATATGTTGGTGATAAAATTTATACTGCAGATAAATCGAATATTTGTTCGATAAAAGAAAAGTAAGGGTCGAGGGGATGAAGGGCACTTTACCACATTTATATATTGCACGCATCCGTAGCAGTAAACAAAAGGAAGACATACTACAACAAAGTCTCAAGAAGAAGCAAAAAAAGAATGGGTAAAGGAAGAGAACAAACAACAATAAGAAAAATATGGCATCAAAAATGGGTGTTGGGGTGCCAGCAGGCAGTAACATCCATGGACTGAAAGCAAGGAAGATCAAGAAGGAGCTAAGTCTGGCATGGTAGGAGTATTATTTCCACTTCTTTTTTGATCTTTAAGAAAGGGTGTCATACAAAATTCAAGTTGGTTTCCCTGTTGAAATTTGAGACTTATTTAACTTCGTTGCTATTCACTTTTGTTTTCTTTTTTATATAAATAGTGGGTGGGGGGTTACAGTTGACTGAATATCGGAAACTGGAGAGTTTTGGGTACTTTTGTTTTTGAGTTTTGTAGATGAAGGTCATTCCCCTATCCTTTGAACAGTTTCAAGGGGAGGGAGCGTTAAAATTTTCTTCTACTACTTCTTCTTGCTCAGATTCATCACTGTTACTTCAAAACCATCATCCTCATCATCAACAAGGGAAGTGGCACAACAACAAGGGAGGTTGCTGCTATGTGGGCAGTGAGACCACATCTATTAATACTAGAACAAGTCCAAGTCCTCCAACATCTTCCTCAACACTGTCTTCCTCTATCGGTGGGAACTGCGGCGGTGCCTACACGGTCACAACCGGCGTGGTGGAAACGAAGGCTGTCTCTGGCAACAACAACAACAGCAACAATTGTTATTCCTTAGATATTGGAACGGAAAAATGTGGTTTAGGCATGGAGGATTGGGAGAGTGTTTTGCCCGGGTCTCCTAGTCAAGACCAATCCATTTTGAGGCTAATTATGGGTGATGTCGACGAACCTTGTATGGGACTGAACAAAATTCTTCAGTCAGGTGTCGGGTCGCATGATATGGAGTTCAATGCAGGTTTTGGTGTGGTGGATCAGGGTTTCACCTTTGAGTCCTTTAGTAGTGGTGTCAACTTGGTAAGCAACATTGACCCTCCCATGGCTGGAAGTTGCTCTGATTTTCCTGGCGTTGGTACGGTTTCGGCACCCACAAACCTTGCATTTACATCTTCATACACCCCTGCTGTCTTTTCAAAGCAGCCACTTGAAGGTTTTGATGAAAAGCCTCAGATTTTCAATCCGCAGATGATGATAAACCAAAATCAAACTCGGTTTACTCAAAACCCGACTATGTTCTTGCCACTTTCATATACTCAATTGCAACAAAATAATCTTTTATCACCACCGCCGCCAAAGAGGTTTAACTCTGGCTCAAGTGGACCAAACTACCAGGGCCCTAAGGTTCCGTTTTCGGATTCAAGGCAGGAGCTTTATCCAAGGCGCCAACAGCATCAGATCCAAATGCTTCAGCAAAGGCCAACCACAATTGCAATGGCAGACACTGTGAAGCCAAAAATCATTAGCGATGAACTGACTAACCAACAGCTTCAGCTTCAGCAGGCAATAATCGATCAACTAATCCAGGCCGCAGAACTGATAGAAACCGGGGATCCGGTACTCGCGCAAGGGATATTGGCGCGGCTCAATCACCAGCTCTCCCCTGTAGGTAAACCTTTTATCAGAGCTGCTTTCTACTTCAAGGAGGCCTTACAGTTACTACTTTCTTTGAACGCTACCAACTCACCGGCTTTGTCCAATTATAACATGATTTTCAAGATTGGAGCTTACAAGTCATTCTCTGATATTTCTCCGGTCGTTCCGTTTGCGAATTTTACTTGCAATCAAGCACTTCTTGAGTCTTTTGAAGGATGTAGTAGAGTTCACATATTTGATTTCGATGTTGGGTATGGTGGGCAATGGGCTTCTTTGATGCAGGAACTTGTTCTAAGAAGTGGTGGTTCCCCTTGTATGAAAATCACTGCCTTTGCCTCTCCATCCACCCATGATGAGATAGAACTTGGCTTCACTCGCGATAATCTCAAGCACTTTGCTACTGAAATCAACATGGATTTCGACATTGAAATTGTGAGCCTCGAGACCTTGAATTCTGGTTCTTGGCCGTTGCCTCTGCAATTGGTTGAAAATGAAGCAATTGCTGTTAATCTTCCAATTGGTTCATTTTCTAGTTATCCTTCAATCCTGCCTCTGGCCCTCCGTTTTGTAAAGCAGTTGTCACCTAAAATTGTAGTTTCTTTTGACATGGGTTGTGACAGAACCGATGTCCCGTTTCCTCACCATATAATTCATGCACTCCAATCCTGTTCTGGTCTCCTTGAGTCCCTTGATGCTGTGAATATGAATCTCGATGCCTTGGAAAAGATTGAGAGGTTCTTTCTTCAACCTAGCATCGAAAAGATTGTGTTGGGCCGACATCGGTCCCTGGAAAGAATCCCTCCTTGGAGGAGTCTGTTTATACAATCTGGATTCTCTCCATTACCATTCAGTAACTTCACCGAGTCCCAGGCTGAGTGTTTGATTCAACGAACTCTGATTCGAGGTTTTCATGTCGAGAAGAGGCAGTCTTCACTAGTTCTTTGCTGGCAGAGAAGAGATCTGATTGCTGCTTCAGCTTGGAGGTGCTGAACATATTGGTGATTCTAATTTCTCTCAATTGTGTATGTACCACCGTAGTCCTATTGTTTCCTATCACAACCATTTTAGCAACTGTATGACTATGTACAGCTTACATCGGATGTGTGTATAAGTTTTAACTCTGTCTTGCTTCTTTATTCCCTGCTAAGACAAATTCTGTGTACTGAAGAATCTTCCCATCTTTTGCTTGCTTGATTATGTTCTATAGCTCAATTGAATGAATCCTTGTTAATTTCTGCAGTTTCATGTCAATTTGTGTTGAATGCATTATCTTTCTGTAAATTGATATAAAACATTTTGGTTAGGAAACCCACAAATGAAAAGGAAAGCTTGCCTTGACATCTTTCTGTTAGCTGTTCCCATCAGATAAGCACAATTATTAAAGTGATAATATATGTTGATCGGGATTTTATTTATTTATAATATACGTTTCGTAATTATTTGAATTTTGATTATACTAAAAGATAAATTGAGGAATATTGTTTTATTATTTTGACATAAATTTAAAGAATTTTATTCTTAATAGTTTTGAATTTATAATCTAGAAAATCAATAAAAATTTTCATTATTTCTTCTAAAACTTATTAACTAGGTTTCTTGTTAAATGAGTTTGATTTGAGTGTGTTGGTCTTACTGATGATAGATTTCTGCACCGAAATCCTAAATTCCCTCAGGTTCATGCATTAACCAAAGCTTATTAAATAATTCCTTCTTTGTTGAAGAATGTGTCCATTAAGGACGGTTGGAATACATAATTCATTTCGTTCTGTCATCTTGCAGGCTGCAGCTAATCATAATTTCCAGTTTATGATATTTTCTGAATGACAACACTTTGTATAGTTCAATACCTTCATTTTTTATTGTATGAATTTTTAAATGTGGGTCACATGGGTGGTGTACCCCACATAAGTAGTTTACAACTCTTGTTGCTTTTGTTTTCTTAAACATTTTTTTAATTAAGGATAAAGGTCATGTTGCATGTGACATAAGAGAGAGACAATGAAATGTTGTGGCTCAGTGGTAGTATAGATCAACCTCAACCATAAAATAATTCATTGTCCAACAGATTAGTATTAAAATTGTTAAATCTTTAATTAATGCTAATTTGTTTCAAGAGTTTACAAGAAATGGGGTTTTGGGTCAATGTTGGAGATAACGACAAGCCGAGAGACAGAGGGGATCGTTTAGTTAGTGAGTCTGATCAAATACATAAGCTTAGTTGAGCAAATGATTAAGAAGACATGGGGTTCAACTCTGTCCAAAAACTGCCCAATAGTTCGGCCTTGTTGCGATGATCAACCATGGGGTTGATGAAACACCTACTAGGCTACTACTTTATATTTACCTACATTTTAGTTTTCAACTTGAAATTACATAGGACCCAAGCCGAACCAAACCTTAGGACTTCCCTGGAACCCTTGAAGCCCAATTGGCTTTCATGGAGGAAGGTGGTTGATAATAAAAAGCACAAGGCAATATGAGGTGGGGATAGCTGAGATATGGATGTGTGCTTCTGCAATAAACTTTAGAGTTTGTCAGCAGACAATTATCTTTTGTTCTCATTCATGTTGTTATTTTTAAAGCTCGTCGTAGCCAATGGCTTGAGGATGTCGGAATTGAATTTCAAACATGTTTAATTATACATCTGAGATATAATTAAGTGAACAATGTCCATTAAATCAAATAGTTCGTAAATAAAATCTTTGAGCAGACTATTGTTTAAATCCCAACACTTGTATATAAATGAAGCCTACCAATGAACATGTCTAATTATGGTGATGTCGATGACCCTTCTATGGGATTGAACAAAATTCTTCAGTCAGGTGGTGCCGGTTCCCAAGACACGGAGTTCAATGCTAGTTTTGGTTTGGAGGATCAAGGTTTCAGCTTTCAGTCCATTATTGGCGCCTGGCGGTGGCAACTCGGTAAGCTACATCAACCCTTCCATTGATATGGTTTCAGCCCCATCAAATCCTGTATTTGCATCATCACCTTACAATCTCTTGCCTACTTCGCTCCCTCCTGGTGTCGTTGCACAACAGTAAACCCTTGAAGCTTTGGATGGAAAACCTCAGCTTTCAATTCACAGATGATGAACCAAAATCTAGCGCAGTTTACTCAAAAACCGGTATGTTCTTCCCACTTTCTTATGCTCATTTGCAAGAACATAATCTTTTGATCGATTACCATATACATGTCAATATATTTATGCTAAAATTTCAATCTATTCATTTAATTACATTTAAAAGAATACAATAAACTTGAAAATGTGGGATCAAACATACTTGAATGCTTTAGAAATTAGAACGCAACTCCTAAATATATGAAAATATGGGATCGAACAGTCTGGATCATATATACATTACATTTGAAACAAAAGAATGCTATCCCGGTAGTAGAAGGAGAGGAGGGGAGTCAGACATTGGCATTTCCATCTTCAAAAGCAACTCCATGCGAAGGTGATTGCCATTAAGATAGATGTAGAGCTAGCTTTAGAAATTAGAACGCAGTAAGATTCTCTTTAACTATGAGTGCAGAGCATGCAATGATGTAGCTCATGAGCTCAGCAAATTGGATAGTATATGAATTCTCATGTTGTTTGGGCAAGTTCTATGTAGCTGATTTGAGTTAAAGGATATTATATTTTTCATTAAAAACGTTGAAGCAGAATCTGGGATGCCAACGGCAATTGTAAAGCACTCCAACTGCACTTTTAGATTCATATTTTCTCAACTCTACATTAAAGCACTAGAATCAATACAGTTCCAAATCTACTTGTCTACAGCAGAAAACAAGGGTTTCTCTTGTTAATCAACAAATTCTTCTGATGAAAAATCAATGTCCAATGGCGCACCTCTTCTAAGTTTTTCTTGCAAATCCGTATGTTTGGGCAAAACAAGTTCACTGCCCTCGCCAGACATGGCAAAATATCTCTCTAGTAATATCTACAGGAAGCAAAACAAGAAAAGAAATGACCTCAAATTTGAAATCCATGGTCTACTTCACATAATGAAAGAAAGAAGAAATACAGTATTATAATACACTATGTTCTTCAATCATATAAATCTAAAAATGAGAAACCGTTAAGGAGGAGGCTTATTGCATACCACAGCAGCATAAGCATCAGAGCTTTTTTGGCGAGCAGATTGGTTGAGACCCCTGAAACACAAGTGAAATAATCATGTTCCAGTCCAGTGCAAGATAGAGGAATATAAAATTTGGATAAACTTGTTAGTAGGAGTACAAGTTAATCATCCTGTATCCAGCTTCGGATGATGTTCCATGTTCATCCTGTAGATACACTCTCCAACCCCTGAATTTCAGTGAAAGCAATGACACATAAAAATGCAGAAAGAAGAGATTTTTAAGGCAAATTATTATCCACCCAAATGACCAGTGACAAAATAGAGGCAAATACACAAACAGTTACGAGCGTAAGAGGATACATAAGACATTACCTATCGGCAGCTCGAACAGCTAGCCTTCCGGCAATACTGCGAACTTTGTTGGATTGGGGAGTCTCTTTTCCATCCCAAGATTTAGGAAGCCCAATTATAAATTCATCAACCTCCTGCAATATTCATCTCCCATTACACCAACATTTTCATGGAAAGCTTTCAATTACAAGGGCAAGTAATTTTTAACCTCTCTTTCAGCCATGTCAAGCAGCTGTAGCTCAAGTTTTTGACCTCTCAATTTCAAAACCTAGAAAGGTATGCAAACGTTGGAATGGCAAGAAAATAAACTAACTTTAAACAAGTTTGAAAAAGGATCATACCGTGAGGGGACGAACAGAGAAACCTTTGCTAAGTGCAAGGCCGGTGCGGGACAAACCCAAATCCACGCCTAGACTGAACCCTCCCCTCCATTTCGGATCGGTCTTACGGCGAAGGGCGTTGGGAGGAAAGTCTTGGAGAGACGATGAGAAGGCCCTGGCTTTTAGCTTGTAGATAATACGGGGTGGAGTTGAGAAACAGGGCATAGAATCTGGGCATTTTGAGAAGATTTGAGATTGATTGAAAACTGCATGTGATTGCGATTGCAATTGCAATTGCAGTTGCAGTGAACCCATTATAGATGGAGTTCCGCAGTCCAAGTCCCTGGCTATTCTGTTTTGGTTTTCATTTTTTGGATAAAATTCTACTGATCGATGATGAAGATGACATTTGAGATGAAACTGGGTTTCTGGCCGTCAATGGGAGGACTACATATAACACATGGGCTACGGTAGAGTGTGCCTATCGATAGCTGTTGGGCCTTGGCCTCAAACGCCACCGTTGCAATATGGTTGTATTTACTAACACCATTGAAGCAATACACATTTTTTTTAAATTTCAATACTAATACATTATACATTCATATGGTTTCTAACAAACCAGCTTAAAATAAGCAAAACATAAATATTTAGAGATAGGGTATAAATTAAAAAATAAACTATTTTTTAAAAATAGTTTATAAGGATAAAATTTAAAATATATATATATATATATATATATATATATAAATTTCTCAGGTGAGGAGCCTCTTCACTATCTCTAATGTATCTCATTTAGATGAATCGACCCATAGATAAATACCGCTAAATATTAAAAAAACTAAACTTGTTTCTTTGTCCACAAGTGCTTCCCCTTGTGGAATTATGATAAGTTATGGGAACTACTTGTTGTGCGGAGCTTTTCAAAGTTTCACAGTAAGTAAAAGAACCCCACTAAACCCACCATTTCATCCCACTACTTAGTGCATTCGACCCTTTTAAAGCAGCAAGTTTGTCATTTTGAAAAAAGTATTCGATATTTGGTTTATACCACCAGTTGTCTGAAAGTGCAAAATAAGTTTGATCTTACTTGCCCTTCGCCTACAAGCTACTTGGATATTATATGTCAACAATTCCAATGGACTCTCCCTTACCACTGTGCTATGGTCAACCCTTGTTAAAAGGTTCTAATCACAGCTTCATTACAAGAAATTATACTAAGCCTTTTTGTTTCTGAACAAGAGGAAACAGACAAGATCAGCCTCAGTTGTCAAAGGATTTTCTTCCAAAGTAAAGTCAAATTTCCAATCAATTTCAAGGGTAGTGAATAGTGATACTGATATGTGGTTGATCTGCAGCCGACGTATTAATAGGGATGAAGAAAAAGTAAAAGCAAGCGTTAAGGTAAGTAAAAAGGTTGAGTCAAGAGTTTGCTATGTAATTCAACCTAACGTGCAGGAAAAGGCTTCTCCATCTCCATAATTTTGTGGTAAATAATCGCTCTTTAATTTTCATTTGTGGTCCAGAAAAACTCTTTTCCCTCTTTCTTTGGTTCATTGAAAATGTATGCTTCACCAGTTTTCTTTGGTATCTTAACGTAGTCCCGGGAAACAAGCAGAAATTTATAATCATCAAATGTCTAATGAAGTACCAACAGTGAAACTTGAAACCAGCAGCAAAAAAGGCAGATCCCAAGGCCAAGAGACTCTTAGCTTAGACAGCAACATAACCACGTACTGCTCACAGGTTTCCCATTTTCTCCTGCTGCATGAGCTAATACGTGCCTTTGCTTGATCCAGGGTTAATGAATATGATGGAAGTGAAGGAAAAAGAAAGGCAAAATTTTGCTGAAAGTAAGCATCTTCTCAAATGGGTTTCTGTTGGATAGATAGATGGTCACATGTGAGACATACAGGCACTGCCTTTGAGTGTATATGACTTATAGGAAGGGGCAAGAAATGATGGTGTTTGTAGCGTGAACCAAAGACAATTGTCCAAAAAGGAAGAATTCTTCTGTTTGTAACAAATAAAATATAGCAGGTAACTCTAACGTATATAGCAGCTTACAAATATTAAAGATAACTCGAAAGGAGAGGTAAAGGGAACATAAATTTTTTTATTGATAAAGTGTACAAGGGTCGAAGATGACGGTTTGTCATAAATTTTTTTGCGTGTAAACATGTGATCACTAGATATCGTTCGCTTCGCCACATTCACAAGCACAAATTCGTAGCGTCAATTTGTTTTTATTCGTTTATGGTGTGTTCTTGACTCGTGGTGATGGATGTTTGCAGTTACTAACAAAAAATATGTAGAAAATTGAATCCCACAAAAAAAATTAAAAGGGTTGGAACTTGGAAGATAATCTGTCGTTATTCGGATGATATTCGAATGAGAAGCCATTGTCGGTTTACATCACAGGCCAGGCATCGTAATGAAAACACTAAAGAAGAGATTTTTCACCGCAAGTCCCAACGAAAAAAAGGCATAATAATTTGGCAGGTGGGTTGTGGTTGTCGAAATGTGGCTTTCGTTTGGTTTGGCAGTTAAGTTACTGATACAAAATGTTCGTTCCAAAACCAAAACATTAAGGCATTGTTAGGAGACATACAAATGTTAGTGAATCTGTCTTACTTTTTTGCTTGTTTATTGTAACGACCCGGATTCGGATCCGATGGTCGGGTTAACCCAAGAGTGTGGGCCCTTGTTGATGGGCTTTTGGGGGCCTTGTTGGGTCTAAGTGTTGTTGTTGGGCTTGAGTTTAAATTAAGGTTTAGGGTAGAATGGTAAAAGGCTAAATGGGATGTTAGAAAGAGAGGAGAGGGGTTTAATTTTCTGCATCTTTTGCAGAAACATGATCTCACCTCTTCACTCCTTTCTTCATCTTTTCTCTACCCATTTTCTTCCCCAACACCATCATCAAAGGTTGGTTTTTGATAGTCAAGCTTGTAGAATCCCGTTTTAAGGTAAGAGAAGTTTTTGTTCAACTTTATGTGATCTTTCTAATAAGGTAAGTTTGGTTTGAAGTGGTGGAGGTAAGGTTTTAGAGGGGGGGTTTGAGGATGAATGAGATTGGTTTTGTAGGAGAGTTTTAGGATGTTTTTAAGGTTGTTTTAGCTTTCTTAAATCATCTAGATAGAGTGGTAATGGTTTGGTTATCTTCTTTGTAGTTGGAGAGCAAGGAGAGCCTTCAAGAAGCTTAGGAAAGGAGAAAGCTTAAGTGGGAAGAAGGAATTCGTTTTTGTTGTTTGTCTGCAAGAGGTTGGTACTCCCAACTTGTTCTTTTCATCTTGCATACCATGGTAGATTGCATAGCATATGGAATCATGTATGTATGCTTGATTTTGCTTGATTTGAGCTTGACATGCTTTAATGGTGGATTTTGATTTTGGATGTTAAATAAGTTGGAACTGATATTAAAATGCCTTAATCACCTCTAGAAATGTTTAGAAACACTTTAAAACTGATTTGATCAAGTTCGGAATGAATCCTAGAAATTTTCTAAGTGCAGACCTGCCTTTCGTGCAGGGGGTATCGATACTCGGGCTACCGGTATCGATACCCATGAGTGAAATTTGGCTCTGTGGACAGGGGTATCGAACCATGGTTCGATACCGGGACCTCCAGTGACATAATGACATCGATGCCAGCATCAATGCTTGAGGGTCCCCCTTTGTTGACTTTGAATTTGGTCAAAGGGTATCGATACTGGTATCGATACCCATGGTTCGATGCCTTCTTTGGGTGGGTATCGAGGCAGGGTGGTTCGATACCCTACATAAGGGTATCGATACCCCTGCAAGAACTTGACAAGATAAGCTTCGTTTGAGGTCCGATAAGTGAATTAAAGGGTATATTAAATCTTATAAATAATGAAATGAATTGTTAACATGAATTTGATGATTATAATCCCGAAAGACTAAGTTATGTTAAGTCTTGATATGTTGGTTGTGAGGATCCTAGGTGGATTGTTTGTGTTGTCTGAGTCATTGTTTGATGGAAATCCGGATATCCATAAGTGTTGCAACACGTTGAAGGCCATCCGATGTAACATGCCAGATGATGTTTGAAGACTTTTATTCCGAGTGTTGGGCGGCCTCACTCGAAGATGTTCGATGTAACATTCCGAGCATGGGGTTGGTTGGGCGGCCTCACTCGAAGATGTTCGATGTAACATTCCGAGCATGGGGTTGGTTGGACGACCTCCACCCCTTTCCGAACGTTGGGCGGCCTCGTTCGAAGATGTCCGATGTAACATTCCGGGCATAGGATTTGAGGGCAGCCTCAATCCTGAGTATAGGATCCCGATGCTGTGTAGACGCGGGCCTTACTCTTGTGTGTTATTTTGTGTGATGTGACATGTATATGCTGTGTGCGATATTATACATTGTTTATGCCATGTGGTAGCCAAGCATGCTAGATCATCATACCATGCACGATATTTTATATGTTATGTTTTACTGCTTATGATATGCATGATGTTGGCCGAGTTCGGCGTATCCACTGAGCTTTCGTAGCTCAACGTTCGAAATATGTTTTCGTGCGTAGGTTAGGTGAAGCCGGTTCGTGGAGCACCATCAAGGTTCGGATTTCAGCATCGACCGTGTTGTCAGAGTACATATATTAGATTTAGTGGGCTTGTACTATGTCGAACCCTATGTAATGTAACTCTGTTTATTTTAATTTGGGTCGAATGTTTTAATGGCTTGTAATATTTTGGAGCTCCGTTTACTTTATACTATTTGGGCTTGTGTTTTTAATTTAAATGGATTTTATGAAATCGCCTTTGGACTTATAATTGATTTTACTTGATGGGCTTTGAAAAGAAATTTTGGAATACAGGTTTGGACCGGAGGCCGAATGTGACATCCGGGTTGGGTGTTACATCTATCGTGTGATGTTGGTAGCCAAAAACAATTAAGACAAGACGATGAGTCTCCTAAATTATTGATGCCAGCCTCATCTTACCTGTAATAGAAATGCAGTAGCCTGCCTGTTTTAACTTTGAACCTTCAAGTTCATGCACTCGGTGTCTTTCAATACCTAAATGATCAACAACATAAGAGAAACAGAGGTAGACTCGCAACACCAAAGTCGAGACATGAATAAAACACGCACGCCAAGTTGAGCATTGTTGACTTGGTTTGGAAGCTTTTTCCATTCATCGCCCGGCTTCTCCGTCTCTTTAATTTATATTCAAACTTGGTCAACCCAGAGTTACAACCAAATTCGACTAATTGAATTTAAAGCAGACAAAATCAGTGAGTGAAACAAACTACTTGATCGTTAAGACACCCAACATCTTTCAACCAATGTTGTTCGTACAGCGTTGTGATGTGTTTACTGCTGGATTAGGTCAGCAATATCATACAATAGTTGAAGAATATATTGTCGAGAACCAAGTTTTAAGCACGGATGGTTGTGAACTTGTGATGGGAAAAAGGAGCCAAATCCACTTTTTTAGGTTGGCCTAATGAAGGTAGCAACAATTAATTAAACCCACTTGCCTTGTAGCAACTAATGTCTATTTACGATGTAAAGAGCTAAAAAAAGGGAAGAGAATGAAAATAATGCATGCGAATATTCCAATAATAAAAAGACAATATATTCCTTTTTTACTTCATTTGATTTTGCATGCAATTTAAACAATGTAGCCGCAAAGATGCTGATTATGCTTGGAATCGAATATATGATCGAACCTTTTTGAAAGGATAAGTTGTTTCGTTATTAGTTGGTGAAGTGATCAAAGATATTATCTTATTTTATATGAATTTAAATCTCGAACTCTATCTTAAAAATATAATAATTTTAATAGAAAAGATATCAAATCTTTTATCATTTAACACGTCGTATGAATTGTGCGGGCGTAAGTATACAAATATTAAGTGGCATCACTTAGTGTGAAAGTATTGACTTTTTTTATAATTTATTTTGACTTTGATGGGTATATATTTTCCCTTTCATTTGATTCTGTTTCCCACTTGTCCGTTATCTTAAGCCTGCCTTATCTTTTGTTATCTTTCATTCCTGTACTTACCGTTTTGTTATTTCTACTTTTATTTTAATATAAATTATACTCATTAATCTTCCAAAATATAAGCGTTCCTCTTTTCACTCCACTCTTCGTCTTGATATGTTTTGTTTTTATTTGATCTAGTGATTTCCTGATCATGGTAGAGACCATGCAAATACGAGTTCATTGAATGCGTAAAAACACACTCTCGATCCCTTCCATCTTAGCATTGCAGCTGCAGCCCAAATCCGAATCCTTTTCAGGGTTGAATTCAAAGGATCTTTTAGTATGTCTCCAGGCTGCAACTGGGACAGGCGAGGAGGAGGAGGAGGAGTTGACAAGGGTTACTCATCAATCATCAAAATATAAGCTCTTTCATATTATATCGTTGGATCCTTAAACATCATGTACGATAAAGATATCAATCAATAAGTATGAAAATAAAAAATAAAACTTTTCAACATGCAAATATTAGCGGATAATTTATTTTATAAAATTTTAAGATGAACATAAATTTTATACTAATATTTTGCAAGTATGAACCTTATTATTTAAAAAAAAAAAAACAAGATTGAAGGTGTCGGACCTGGTACCCTTGCATGCCTATTGCCTACCTCTTCCTACTTGTACATAAAATAACCTAAACGCATTTATCAACTGTGACAAAAGTATCCCTCTTGAAGTGAATAAAAATCAAAGGACATTTTCTGTTAAAAAATTAAAGTGTGAAGCTGTCCTGGTATTACATTTATGACAAATTTATATATATATATATATTTTCCATTGATCCAATGATCTCCAACTACGAAGAGGAAGAGACTCTGCTTTCATCAACCTAAACCACTCAATAAAAACAGGGGACGAGGACGAAACTTTTTTTATATCACATCTTCTTTTCTTATCTTACGTATGGAAATGTATTTACGGTAAATAGAAAAGAAAGAAAGAAAGATTAAAATTCAAGGATGTAAAAGTATTAAATATAGTCTCTCTACAACTCGACTGGTTTAGCGGATTTGTAGGGAAAGCAGGAAACAGTTTTAGACAGAAAGAAGAAGAAGAAGAAGGCATCAGAATACTGATATGTGAACGGAAAGATTTTTTTACAAAAAAGATAATACTAATGATTATGAAATTACACAGAATGCAGAGAATTCTTTATGAAGAAGCCTACCTTTAGTTTTAAATTTGAAAAAAAAACAAACATGATTTGCTTTCTGAGAAATGACATTTCGGCATTGAGAGAGAAGAACTACCGGTTAACAACAGTGCTAAAATCACAGAACCCAGAAAAAACAATCCAGCAGTAAAATAAACGCAAGCTTGCTTCATATTTGGTCTGTGCTGGGGTTCTAAAGGATCAGTTGTTACAGACACAACTTAAGAAGACAAATTAGTGTAGAACAAAGTGGCAAAAAATCGTACATCTCAAAGATAGATAGTAAGCAAGCAAAATTTATTTACCTTTGGATTAAACACTGAATTCCAAAGACGATGTAGATTTGTTTTCACTGTTCATCACTTGACGTGGTTCACAAATTCAGCATCAGACACGGCGGAAAGCTCAATCTGGCTTGTATCATCGTCATCGATTGGAGCAGGAAGGTTGAGATCTATCAAACCACCTCCCGATTTTTTGGAACTTTTAAGAGTTGTTTTGGCTGTTGCTACTACTTGACCAGTTACATGAGATCTTTTATGTCCCCCCAGAGCTTGTCCGGACGAGAAGACTCTAAAACAAACAGGGCATTCATGGATTTTCTTTTCTGTCATGGAACAAGGAGCCACATTTTCTGGTTTCAACTCTGTTTCATGAGTTGATACCTGTGAGTAGGCTTTGATCTTTTTGTGACTCGCTCTGTGTCCACCCAGTGCTTGGTACGATTTGAAAACCTTGTTGCACGTTTCGCATCTGTACTTAGCCCGACCTGTTCTGTTATTAACCTTTATTAATTTGAAGCACCCTTCTGATTCATCCGTTTCATCATCTTCATCATCATCTTCCTCATCGTCGGAATCTTGATGTACTTTGCTTTTCCATTGGTCTCTTGAAAGCATCATAAGACAGAAAGCGACATCTTCTTCAGTTGTAGTATCAGAGATGGAACTCACCGGTTCAGGTTCAGCATAAGACTCGTTCTTACTCAGTTGGTTGATATTAACTTTAAGCAGCTTCGTTTCCTCGTCATCTTGTTTTTGTTGTTGGTCTAGTATTTTCCGAGTCCGTTTAGATCGTCTCCGAGTTGGGTTCTTAGACGATTCGGTCTCACTTTCTCTGTCTTGAAGAACAACCGAGGCAGCATCCACAAACTCAGGATCTACCATGCGAACACTTGTCTTTGGATTCTCTGTAAGCCCATACAACTGACTGCTTTTCTCCCCTTCTTCATCATCCGATGAATACGAAGCTGAAGCTGCCTCGGACTGAGTCGGTTGATTCGTTGTTTCTTCTACTTTGGAATGAATTGGAACATTCAACATATGAGACCTCATGTGACCACCCAAAGCTCTTCCATTTACAAAGCCTTTGAAGCATAACTTGCACCTATGGCTATGCTTCTCCATTACAAGAAATCAGAAACGGAGGTTAATGTCTGAAACTTTTACGAATTCTGGACTGTTGTCCCAGGGAGAGAGAGTTTTAGAGAAGCATGGAAAGAGAGTGCAAAAACTAAAATAAAGGAGTAGGTGACAACTGACAAGCATTCCTCCACCAGGAGATATATACAAAGAAACTACAATTTTTTCTTGCTTTCGATTCAATGGGTAAGTTCATTTTGTTTTAAAACGGAAAAAAGACCAATAAATAAAAATTTAATAAAGGACTAGGCATGAAGAGCGACATGTAACATGCGAGACTTTGCCCGTTTCCCCCGTATTTATTCCCCTTCAAATCCTTATTGTTTAGATTCCCTAAACCACCCTTGCTTACCAGCAGAAAATATAAATCGGTTGCTCATTAGTTTTGTAACCTAAAGGGTATGTTAGGAATTAAAAGGACCAGAGTAAACCGGTGGGTTTGCTTTGTACATGGTCAAGAAAACTGCTGGGGTTGGTTGCAAAACCCAACCCTTTGCTGTGACAGCCAACTAAATGACAAGCAAATCATATCGTTCCAGCACTATTTCTTATGATTCTACCAATGAATCTGTATACTTTTTTTCCATTTTATTTTTAAATTTGTTACACCTTCTAGCGGGTGAGATTTTGGCCACCTGTCATTGTATGTAGCTTTATCATGCCGGCTGGTCCGGTTATGTATATTATACTAGGGGTCTGAATCAAATGAAAAATAGTAAATGAGTGTCAAAATGGTTTGGGTAAAGTCCCCTTTAATTTTGGATCTATTGCTTGAAATGAAGGGTGGGGAAATGGCGGAGGAAACTAACAACCTCCCATTGAGGAAGGAGTTTTGTATGGGGAGTAAAGGCTGTTGAGCTAGGGTTCGGTAGACCCAATCCTAGTCTTTCACGTGGACAAAAACTAGATCATTTAAAAGAAAATCTATGCCCTAGTAATTAAGTGAAGTTCTAGTGGTGTGATTCAGCCAAACTCAAAAACAACTATTTAATGGTGGATGAAGTTCAATCAATGGACTTTAAATTTTAACAGACTCTTTACCTCTCATACCCCAGTTCTCAGCTTCAAAGATTTGTAATTTAAGACTTACCTCTACTGGAAAGTTTAACTAACATCGACAACAATAAAAAAATCTTTTATATCCAAATCTGAAATAGAGTATGTTTAAAACACGTAGGTCAGATCATAAGCTCAAATAGTTAACCTTTATTTACATGTTAAGCTAATAGAAGGATCAAATTGGTAAGTGTTGAATACTAAATTACAAGGTCTTTAAAGTTTAAGAAGTGATTTAAAATATGGATCACAGTAGGGGTGTTGAATACTAAACTTTAGAAAAGGAAAGGAAGTGGTCACCTTTCTTACACTATCATAGATGATATATGTAAAGGAAAAGCATTTGGGGCACATTCAGATCGTGTCCTTTTCATTATAGTTAGACCCATTCAAAAGGCAAAGAAATTAGAGCTGACATGAAACACAGCACAATGTATAAAGCATGTTCATGTTCAGTGCCGAGGAGGACAATACTGGCTTCAATGAACACTTTTTTTTCCTCCAAGTACTGTTTCGATTTGCTGTCCGTACATCTTCATCCTATGTGTGTGGGTTGGCCCCAACACAAGAGGATTCAACATGGCGGACAGACGAGCCTGCTTTCTTCTCTAGCAATCTTGAAGCAGACTCCTTTATGTAGGCTAGGTGCATGAATAGGCACCATGTGGATCGACATCTGGCTCCGTCACCTTCTTACAACTGTTCTGTTGTATGTCATGTCGGATCAATATCAGATATGAGTAAATTGTTCTGTATCTACATGTCCTGTGTGTTGGTTTTATAATGGACACTACCAAGACGGTTGTGTAAATTGTTGTGTTGTCAGTTCAAGTATTCTTTTTACAGACAAGAGTAGCTTCCATTCTTGTTCGGACTTGCGACAAATCGGAAAGGCATCGGCTAAAATGAGAATAAAATTGCTACCAACTTATTCTCTGCAGTCTGCACTACGTACGCTGGAAGTTGTTTGAATTGAAGCTAACCAACGTATTCGATGCCCCACTGAAAATTTTGACACCAAATTATAAATTACAATACTCACTGGACTCATTCTTGCTGCTGAAAGTCTGGGGAAGTTTCGTCCATGGTATTTGAGCAACATTCCTAGTCTGCTTGGTCACGTGAAATGATGAGTTGGAACAGTAGTAATTATACTAAAGTAAAAGGTGTTGGAGTAAGAATTTTAGAATCCTGATGATCAAAAGGATGATATTTTGTCGGTGACGAGGAAGGGCGAAGGGGTCTGGGTTTCATACGCAATAGCCAATAGGTGCACGAATTATCACCCGTCGTCGGTTAAGTCTCACTCCATGGGCCCGGCCACAGGCCAATCCCAAACCCTTGCTTGCTCCGGTTCCACCCGTACAGCTCACTCCTACTTTAATGTATCAAAGTAAACTTGGTTTGAACATGTTTCGTTATCTTCATGATGTAATGATTTTACCTGTCTAGATTGGCTGTCATGAGTTGCAGGCAATTATATTTCCAAACACTAGACTAGAAACAACCCAAACCCAATTAACTAATTACTAATTTTTTATTTTCATTGCTACTTGATTTAAGTGGGCAACTTCCAAAGTCAAACAGGTGATGGCATTGGCAGGCGCCTTTTGTAGGAAGATTCCACTTGAAACCTTTTTCCCTTGCAAGCGTCCACAGAGATGGAAAGCTACCATTCACTACTCGTAACCTACCTCGTGATTTAGGGGTAATTATGTACAGGGACGAACGATAAAAACGATTATTTACATCAGCATATATATACTAATTTCGTTACATAATCAATACCATATAGCCTTATTAATGGACAATTATGTTCTTTCATTACAAAATTATCAGTTGTTGCTATATAGACTGTCCCATTGGTCCAGTCTTTTGTCTTGAAGCTCAATCTATCTTTGCACCAACTTTTTGTATCATTTTTTTATTATACCGTTTGTATCATTTTTTTTCAATCTCATCCTTAAAATTTCACTTGAGGTCCCGACAATTTTGTAAAAATCGAAAAGAATGATAACAATAAAAAGATGTTTCAAGAGTTTATTTCAAAAAGAAAATAAGATCATAAAATTATTTGAAATATCTCGAAAGATGATGAACCAAAAAATAACTAAATTATTATTTTTTTTCTTCAAAATGTTACATTTTATACTAATCATCTGACAAAATAAAAAATTATCATTTTTTTCTTCTTGTGAACCCTGATGAAGGAATTTGATAAAAAAAAATAGGCATCATAGTATTATTCTATTATTCTAAGAATATTTGACCTAATAAGAATTGTCATGCCTTGTGTGGCATGGTAGTATTATTCTACTCAACCATATAAGATTTCAGAAATATATCAGATCGTTAATTATAAGTATTGTATTATAGTAAGTCACCATATATGGTATATAAGGTTTAATTATACCTGAGATCTTATTAGATCATTTAGGCAAAAAACACAAAATAGAATAAAAAATTTGAAGTGAGACCTATGACCACACAACATCAGAAATATACATTATAAGCGAGACCCGAGAGTGTAAAGTATCGAGAACATATACTTTAAAGTAAAACTTGAGGCCACATAATATCTATAACATATACTCTATACTTAAAATCCCTTCAAATATCTTTGAATGAGATTTGATATCACCCGTGAATTGAAAAAATTCTCTAGTTCTGGCTCAACCGCTAAAAGGATCCTAGCTACACGTTGATTACCTCCCTCACCAAAGTACCAAGCTTTCATACAAGGAGGAACATTCGTGAAGGATCTCCCTTTAAGCGAATTAAAATCCACGTTATCTGAACCGTTTAGGCTGTTCTCTTTTAAGCAATGCATTATGCACCCATACACTCCTCATGCTGCACACCTCTAGGATTCCTTCAATTCCAAGCCAACAAACCTATAACACCCATGCATTGTTTTCTCCTTCTCTGTCGGTTGGTTTAATCGGCTTTTCCACACACCTCTCTCTCGCTCCTTATTATTACATTTACCTATTATTATCTTTTCTTTCGCTAACCATGTTTCTTTGTTGTTTTAAACATGCATATATTGTTTTTCGCTCTGATATTGTTTATGTATCTATACATATACACGTATAAATAAATTTGTTTACATTTGGATACAAGTATACTAGTGGTCAACCCATAACCAATGAAGTGGCAAAGAGTCCAACCCTTTCCCTTATTCCTTACAGGACTAAAGGGTAGTGGGGATTTAGTCTTCCTAATCATTCATAAGTTACTGCCCTTGAGACTGCGTTGATCTAAAGCCATGTAGCTTAGCCAATAGCTAGGCAATTGAGTAGGGATAGTGATTAAACATATTTCCTGCCGCGTAGATGCACTTTTTCATTAAAAAAAAAAAAAGAGTTGTTATTGAATATGATACTCTTGTAATGGACTGGACCATAATGAAGTAGCCTATTCGATTCAGACTGTCCAAAACTCCAAAGCCCAAGTACGATAAGTCTTGCTGTAGCACCGCAGACCAAATTACGTTAAAAAATAGCTAAAACAGAATTGTAACAATATTTTATTTTATTAATAATAGTTCTACCACAGAAATATATAATCAAACAATTACAATTTATTAGAATATATGATGCTGACATGAAATTCGTCACATAATACGTGTGTATGTGTATCACAAATGTATACTTAACTGATTTATATATGCATATATAGTTATATAGTTATAATCAGGTGTTAAAGTTAACAAGTGATCTATAGGTTTTCCCAGGCTGCCAACCGGCAGGAATGACATCAGTTGCCACAACGGTCTGGTGAGAGTTGAGCGATGTTAGCCTGAAGGAGAAGGGAGCGCGCAAGGTGGAACCAGAGTTGAGTTTCCAGACTGCACCCCAAGATTGTGTCATGGGTTGCCAAGAGTCAGAATCAAGCGCCTGTTTAAGGTCAACTGAGTTAAGGTCACCATCTCCATCTGCATATTCAATTAAGGTTGCAAAATAGTTTGGGTTGGAGCCTGAGTCTACGCGAAATGTAATGGTGGTTCCAGGATAGTTACAAGCAACTCTGAAACCCGTTAATAAAGTGAATCAAATCCCAAAAATACACGTTAATTTTTCCATTGCAAGGATAGAAAAGTAGCAGAAATGTGTGAGTTCTTACTCCCTATATTGAGCCTGCAAGAATCCGACGTTACGGAGTTGGTCAGCTAGGCCAGGCTTTGCCATGGCACCAAAAGCAGTACCACTTAAATCGAAATGAACCGGCTCCGAAATGCAGCCAGGGCATTCATCAGCGATTACGACGGTCACAGGATTTCCCGAGCAGGCTACATTTGTCCAGCATTTTACCTGGATCCAATTCAACCAAACAACGCTTAAAACCTTAATTTACAAGTGAAATATGCAAATTGTATCATATATGGGTATAGCACCTCATAACAGGCTCCACATCCTTTGCCAGACATGAAAAGAGAAGGCCCTCCGGCCGACACCATTGATGAAAACGGGGGTTTCCCCACACTGTCCCCATATCCGCAAGCTCCACCTAGATGAACATAAAAGGTATAGAATATCAATAAATGGGTAATTTACACTGTCATTAGAGGGGGAAATAGTCTCAAATACCTTCACTGCCAGCTCCAGTGGGACTGCCATACCACGTTGCTCCGGCTGGGGACCAACCAGGCTGATCAGATTCAGCCAATGAGGCATTAATGAGGAGCTTAGGGTAGAAGCCGTAACAGGAGGTAAATAAGACAGAGGCTGTGGCTGCAAAAGCCAAAAAATAGATCATGTTTTGGTTGAAAGCCATGAGCAACTTAAACAATCAAACATGAGAAAGCAATAGGGGATGCAAAGCTAGCTATATATAATGTAATCTCTGCAGTCTGCAGTTTAAGCTCAGTTTGGACGTTGGCTTTATCGTATCCAGTATTTATAGAGCAGACGAGAGTGCATGGTTTCTAATGCAACCAGTTGCAAGATGACACGTGTAAATGATTGAAGGAATTGGGCATGACTCCTATTCTTCTTCATGAACAAGTCAACGGAAGAGATATCTTTGAGATACGGAATAAGTATTTCATGTATGCCAACTTTATTAGACTTTTATAAGAAACTTGAAAAATCAGAGTTTCTAATTGTAGTGGTACTTCTAATTGTATTGGTACTTCTTTCTCATGCATTTTTTTTCACGTTTTCATTTTAAATCAGAAGATTTGGGGTTGAAGGTTAGGGATTATGATTGGGGTTTAGAAAATTAGAGTTAGGGTGTATTTTGTAGGGTATAGAGTTTATGATATAAAAAATAAAAGTTAGGGTTTAAAATTTAATTTTTTAGAAAATTTCAACGAGATGCATAGAAGGAGACATGATAAAGAGGCAAAGAATTTTTGCTCTCAAAGTATACCATATTCCTAAACCAACCAGACGAGAAATTATTATATGAACTCGTTCCACCACCTAGGATATGGTCCCAACCAATTAAATTAAGACACATCATATATTTTTCCATATCATATTTACACATAAGTATTGTTCAAATCATTCAATTTAATGTCTTTGATTTAAAAAAGAAAAAAATATTACCAAAGATTTCTTGTGCCATTTTCTCTTTGTTCTTTAAAATTTTTCTCAATTAATTTTTTATAAATTTAGGGTTTAGGGTTTAAAGTTTAGGGTTAGGGGTTATGTTTAGGGTTTAGGGTTTATAGTTTATGGTTTAGGGTTAGGGTTAGTGTTTTTGGTTAGGGTTAGGGTTAGGGTTATGGGTTAGGGTTTAAGGTTTAGTGTTATAGTTAAGGTTTAGGGTTAGGAGTTATGGTTTATGGTGTATGGTTTAATGTTTAGTGTTAGAGTTAAGGTTTAGGGTTAGGGGTCATGGTTTAGGGTTTAGGGTTTAAGTTTAAGGGTTAGGGTTAAGGATTAGGGGTTAGAAAAAAATAATTAAAAAAATTGAATAATAAAGAGGAAGACAACATAAAAAAATATTTGATAATATTTTTTTCCTTTTTTAAATCAAAGGCATTAATGTCGATAATTTGGATGATGCTTACGTGTGAATATGATATGGAAAAAATATATGATGTGTCTTAATTTAATTGGTTGGGAACATATCTTAAGTGTTAAAACGAGTTCATGTAATAATTTCTCAAATCAGACATATATGTAATGGTTGAAACTTAAATCAGTGACATAATTAGGGGAGAGAATTTTGATGATTGACTAATTTTTTTAACAATTTTAAGAAATTTAATAAAAATATTTTAAAAAATTAATTAAAATGTTTAAAATTTTTATGTTAAATATAAATTTTAAAAATTTTAAAGGTAAATCTTAAAATTATAAGTAGAATTTTTTGCGTGTCCTACGATAAAAAAAATTAAATTTATGATTTAGAGTTAAAATTTTAGATTATATTTTATGAAATTTAGATCATAGTATAACTTTTAGGATTTACCTTAATAGGGATGGATGTCCAAGTGTACTTATAAGTTTGTTTTCTTTGTCTTGGATAATAATATAACATAATTTATAAAAAAAAATAATATTTAAAGTTTAAGATTGATAACTTAGAATTAAAATATTTATTTTTAGAAAATAACAAGGTAGACTTTTTGTTCCTGCAAGGCTACAACTATGTATTCCGGTAACTGGTAAGTGCTTTCTTTAGTTAATATAATCACATGCATGTCTAAATGAACCCTAATCAATTTAGACTAGTTTGATTTAAAATGTGAACCCCAAGTCATTAAAATTACAAGACGAAAGTAGTATTTACTCCTATTTCGTAGCCATTGCGAAAACCCACATGGGAAATTCTTAATGGAGACAGGGACAGGGTTAGGGTTCTGTACGACCTCAGTCTAACCTTAAACTCCTCATAAACAAATAGACCACTATTGGATGACAGTCACAGAGCCATTCATATATAGCAAGTGGAAATTTTGACGCAAAGTAGTACATTATAGATAATAAAAAAATGGCACTTTATTAAAAACTCACCTTCATGCAATTTTAGAAGGAGTCTTTAAAACCCTAGGGTTAATTATACGTGTACTTTTTAAAATACTAACTCAGATATTAATAAACTAGGGTTCATTTGATTCAGATATTACGGCACGTTAGTTTTAAAATCCTTTTTAGTACACTAATCAACAAGTTTGGATTATTTTGAATAGACATTGTTGCCATAACAACACATAATAAAATGGTCGCGTTTCCAGGGGAAAATGGCTTAGAATAGACTGTTTTTTATCGTAGTATTCACTAATAGATAAAGCTTGTCATTTTTGATCATTTTTCGGTTGACGAAACAGAAGACTGCATGAAGCATCATCCCAGATGATAATTACACGTTTTTCATAATTATATGCTCATAATCTAAAGCAGCCTTGTTATCAGGTATAGTATAATTACGACTTACGAGGGAGTTGCCCAAGAAATAACAGGTTACCATGGAACTTGATGCTTAGTTCATCACAACTGCCAAAGGGCGAGACATATGTTAGGTGCATGCTGATGAACACGATACCATCATTTGGATAGGAAATAGGATCCATCCTTATCACTAATCCACGACAATTTGATTAATAAATAGGAATCTTCATGATACTTTCATCATCAATCTTTAGTCCTTCTCAGCCTCAGGAGGTCCACATAAAGCTCAACACTATGATTGTAATGAGCTAAAAACTTTTTTCATTTTTTAATCATTCAAGGGTGTTCCCATAGGAGCAAAATCAGGAAAAAGAAATGAAGAATCGAATTTCATCATTTCACATTATACCAGTAGATTATGATACTAACATTACATCTGTTGAAAACACAAACATGAAACATACACCACTCCTCTGTAGTCTGTACTGACACTAACTTCAAACAGACCAGGACAGAACAGTTTGTATACACCAAATATGTACACACAACATGGCGAAATGCAAAAGCAAAATCTGGACACAGAAATGTCCCCTCAGTAATTGATCAAGTAAATGCGAGCCATATTCTTTCTGCTTCGTTTCGTGTTGATTTGAATTTTTCAGCACATCTTATAGTCCTCTCGATGTGGTATCCTCCTCCAATGCTCACTTCCCTCTCCAAGTGACTGCAATAGCTCTGGAACACACTCACATTCACATGCAACTTGAAACCCAGCATAAATAATAACTCAACCTCCAACTTATTCAATTCTTTGGTCGACAAGCCTCCCACTTTTGCAAAGTAGGAGTTCCTGTATGTCCTGCTCAACACAAAACACAAACTCCATTATAATCTCCCTCACCAATTTTCAACTAATGGAAGTAAAGTTGAGAGAAACAGGACTCACATGTCTTCCACATACTTGGAAGCCAACATCATTGTTGTAATGAGAAGCCGATGTACGTTTCTGGGACTCATCCTAAACCCAGGATTTGCCTGGCAAAATCGATCAATATAAATATATGCAACCACGTAAATGGATGGTCCGGCTTTGGTATACCGAAAGATTCTCTCTAGGTAGGATTGAATTGTCAAGTCTGGTGCTTCATGGGAGTCGAAAACTTTGCTTCTGCTCAAATCCCCTCCACATTTGTTGACAATCCTTTCATTTCTGGCCATTGTCCGCTCCACGATAGAAGCAACGACTGATATCACCAGTGGGGTGTTTGCGTCACTCTGATATGAATAAGAGTACAGATCGGATCGGAGCCTTCTTGGGGAGATTGCCATGGAAGATGCAGCCATTTTGAATGATTTACACAGAAAGATGCCACAGAGAGAGAGAATGAAAAAGAAATGTGAGGTTTAATGAGGATTTATAATGTGAGATTTAAGATTGAATTAGCTGTGGAAGTAAATAAATAAGATTTGGAAGGTTGGTGGAAGGCGTCCAAACGAGACTCTCCTCCACAGTACACTCATCATCCCGAGCCAAGCTTCATATATTTGCATGTTGCACACAATCAAAGTGCATTTCATAAAAAAAGGCATTATGATTAACAATTAGATCCTATTTAAGGATTTATTTTAATCTAGTGGTACCCCTTGGTCATGGTTTTGTAATTATTCAAGTGGCCAAACCCTCATCCTGAACTGTAATGAAACAAAATGATTACAGAAAATCTCTTTGTTCCAGCCTCCAGCCTTGCACTTGCGATGTGGGTCAGGTCAACCTTGTTTATGAAATTGCCAATACTAAATATTTGAAGGGAATCATGGGAATATGACCAACCAGTCTAGTTTACCATGTGAGCTACTGAATGGATTTGTATTTGTTGTGAAAAAAATAATTTATTTGTTCACGACATATCTTTTTAATAGAAAGACTCTCCCCAAACTTTGAAAATTTTACATAATGGTTCCTAGAAAAAATCTATAATAGCCGTAAAAACATGAAGTTTTACTTAATCACTCCCAAAAGTTTTGACTTTTTATATTGTCTTATGCTTGATTTCGTGAATCCATAACCATCTGGGAAAACGATTTATTATTTACTAAAGAGGCGACGGTTTAACTCCAAATGAATCAAAACTATGAGAATGAAAGAAAAAAAACAGTGACCAAAAATTCTAAGCTTTTTGGAGGCTGCTTCTTGTCCGATAGAGAATGGTTCATGAAATATTATTAATTATAGTTGAAGTCTTTGAGATTTTAAATAATTATTTAAAAATTAATGATATTAAATAATATATTGAGTTAATGATATTCAACGGTTCTATACTCCAAAATTAAAAAGCTAGTTCTCAATTAATAATATTCAACAATTACTACTATATTTTTAGTAATTGTCCAAGTAAGTTAGTTCTCAATTAACACGACATGAAATCACCAATACCCTAATATAAGTAAATATTCGAATTTGATTTCAATGATATTACCACTTTTCATAAATCATTATAAATCCATTTGGATGGACTCACTTTATGTTCTACCCCTAGTTCTACATAGAAAGATGAAGGGTCAACCTATACCATAGAAAGCCTTTAAGCAATGTGGACTAGTATTTGGGAATTGATTAGGATGATACTATGAAATTTGTTTTAGGGCAGAAACTGCTTGAATTGGGCTCTAAGGGGTGAGTATTCGATCGAGTCGAGTCAAAAAATTTCGAGTTATTCAAGTTGACGAGTCATATTTTACAACTCAAACTTTATTTGAAATTTATTCAGTTCAAGTCAAGTTAAATTTGAGTCGAGTCGAGTTTTCAAATTTTTATAAATATTTAATTGTAATTATTTATATAATTTGATTCCAATTTAAACGACTTTCTCTAATCATATAAAATATGTATATGTATATGTATATATATGTATTTTTTTCATATGTAACGATATTTTTTATATTTTTATATATCAATGTATATATATAATAAAAAATTAAGAGACTCGTCTCAAACTTAAAAATAAATCCTTTAATTACTAAAAATTTCGAGTTATTCTAATTTTCATTTTACAACTTGAACTTTATTTGAATTTTTCGAGTCGAGTCAAAATGAGTCGAGTATTTTTTAATTGAATCCCCTATGTGATCCTCAATTTGTGGCAAAAATAAGTGTTAGAAAAATGAGGTTATTCCAAGAATAAATAATAATAATAATAAAATAAAAATTATTATTTATACGAACATAATAAAATAATAAAATGATATAAAATAAATAAATATTTTAGATTAAATCGATTTTAGAAATGTGTTAAGGCCTGCACAAATGCAATTTATTGCAGATATCCCGAGGTTTTCTTGCCTTCGCCAATCACTAGAAGAAAACGAGAGAAGAAAACGATTTGAGAGTATATTTTGAAACTAGAAATTTCATTCTTATTTATAGGGAAAAAATTAGGTCAAAACAAGTAAGAGTTCTAATCAGAATTAAATTCAAATTTACTATGAATAATTAATTTTATCTTAACTAATATTCTTAATTTGTATTTAAGTAAAATACAAACTCTTCTTGAATATTTTAAAAAAATAAACAATTTTATAAAAAATTTAATCACAATAAGTAAAATATCCACAAGCCCACAACCAATTTAAACATTTCAATCGCCCACGTCATACATCCCAACCCGAAAATCAAGTCTTTCAATAACAACTATGTGGGTTATGTATAAATATTTCCTACTTTATTTATCCCATCCATATAAGATTATGGGGATTTCATTCCTTACTCTATTCACGATCTTCTTACTTTGAACATTAATTTTTCATTCATCACTCAACTATTTTGAGCATATAAAATACCATTGTAAAGATCTTATGGAGTAAAATAAAAAACAATAAATTTCTTATTCGAATCTCCATTTTTATTATTCTAAAACATAACTCAAAATTAGTCACATCTCACTGTTTTTCGAATAATAAGATGCTAATACAAAGTGATTGGACCTTTCAATCATGTTTAACGATACTAGTTTTTTAAACCTTTTACCCTTCTGTCATTGAAGTCGAATGGAAAATGTTAAAACATATTTTTAATGCCATTTTATACAATAAAACTCATCTCGAGTAAAATGCTATTCTTTCTTCTAGAACATGGAATAAAGTGGTCTATTTAATAGTGTAGGGGTTAATTAATTTGAACCAATTTCTATAACACAAGGATTTGACAGGTCATTTTAGAATATGATCTTCCAATCATGAGATTCCTTTGGGATGAAGTAACAAGAGGCATGAAAAAAACAATTTCAACAAGGCTATTTTGATAATGACCTACTCTGCTGTGATAGGAGCTATACAAAATGGTCCAATGGCATCTGCTGAGACCTAACAACCTTTCAATCGGTTCAGGGTCGGTTCCAGCCCTCGACTTTATACGCCCAATTTGCTCTATGAAAAAGTTGAAAAATGCACATCAAGATCTAGGACTGGAGATCCAATAGGTATGGCCTTACCACCAGTATTCCTCAAGTTGTTATGGAAGAGCCATGGGATTGAAAAGGCAAATCATAGCAGCTAAAAAGCGAGAGCATATGATGAAAAATACAGGCACTTGAGAGCATAAGGTCATCAAGTGGAAGAGTGAAGACGATGGTATCACTTGGACCTTAGTACGGTAATGAACTGATATTTGATTCATGTCTTGCGTTATCAACGACATAGTTTCTAAATAATGTTATCCTTCTTTAATGGTTTTGCGAGATTTTAAAAAGTCTTTTTCTAGATTCTTTTCAAAGTAGAACAAAACTTTAAGAGCATTGATTCTTCTACTCTATTGAAAGAGAATAATACCTAATTCGTGTAATGTTTCGAAAATCAAATGTGTGCCTAAGATTAGAAAGGAACATTCAGAGAATGAGTAATGGATGTTCTTTTGCTTTCAAATCGCAATATGATTCTCCGTTCAGATATAGAAACTTTAAGGGCTACCGACTCTGCAAATGTAGTAAAAACTTTGTGGTTTCAGTACGTCCACAAGGTTCAAGAAGATCGATCTTTAGGGAAGGCAAACGAGATGGATACAGATGTCCCCTTACATTCTTATACCTACCTAAAATTTTTATATTCATCACCTATCTATCATCTATCATGATAGATATAATTTTCAAATTCACACTCACCTATACGGTTATATTTTCAAATCTATCCTCACACTCATCATTCAAACCGTATCAGCTTGTATAAACCTACAAATAACTACAAATATCAAATTATGTAAAAATAAATCATAATTTTTTATAAAGAAGAGTAAAACTTTGTATACTTTTGTAAAGAAATATATATACATGGAGTAATATATTTACATCAATATAAATTTAACTACATCTAACTAACTAACGATAGTTAATTTAACTAAAACACATTTTTATCAGTATAAATTTCACTTAACTACAACTAACTAATTATATATAACTAATTTAGTTAAAGCATATTTACATTTTTATAAATTTTACTTATGCACACATCACAAATTTATAACCTGATTAATTTAATTTAGATCATAATTCATTATTTTTTAAACTAAATTAATTGAGTTCAAAGTCTACAAGTTTAAGCATTAACGTAGATTTTAAAACAAATTAATATCTTAGTATATAAAATACCATAATAAAAGTCTAAAAATACAAATGGTTCAAAATTCATATAGTGGACAGATGCGGAGCGAGTGAATACGATATGGGTAAGGTCTTAAACCAGTCACCTATCCACTACCCACGATTGGTATGGCTTTTTACATTCACACCTACCCACTATTCATCAAACTTATATCTATCCTCGCTCCAACGGAGTGGTGCGATGCAAATCCAAAAAGTTGTACCCATCTTCCATGCCTATCTATCTTTAACATTTACTCATTTAGACCTCTAAGTTTAGTTTATTTTGATTTTGCCCCTTATTTTATTATTATTATTATTATTATTATTATTATTATTATTATTATTATTATTTATACTTTGTCATGATTCCAGCCAGAACGGCCACAATCATAAAAAGAGGCAGTGCGGAACCCATTATCCTAAACATGGGATAAATCCTAACTAAGAGTTGACAAGTGAGAATTCAGTAACCATTTGTACCTTCTTCCTTCTTCCTTCTTATGAACAATGTCACAGCAGTTTGCCTTCCTAAACCACTGGAAATTTAGACACTAATAATTCAGATATATACCCTCCAGTTTATGCATTCATTTTAAAATTAATTTATTGAAACCCTGAAAAGTCATATTTTACAAGTTTGAGCCTTGAGGAAAGGGGAAGAAGAGAAGATGTTGGACAATGATCTTGCAAATTCAAAGAGAATACTTTGTAGCCAGTAGCCACACAACTTGATCTCGATCATACGAAAACCCTGTGCTAGTGAAAGAATTATAACCCAAGTTCAAGGTTTTGTGTGTGTGTATAGAAACGCAGCTAATAGTAAGGCACGACACTTTAACTCTTAGAACTAGAAGCCGGAGGTTGTTGCATCTGCTGATACATGGCGGCCATTCGACTGTAAGCATCCATGGTCATCGGCTGTAACAAACAAATCAAATATCATTATAACAGGCAAAATGTCCATGAATCTACTACTGTAGAGGCTAAATGTGTTACCTGTGATTGCCAGGCAAGGAATGTGGAAAGAGGGTCCGCCGCTACAGCGGCTGAGGCAGGTTGTAGGCGATCACTAGGGCCATCCCAAGAAGCCATGGCCATGAAAGGATTAGGCAGAACAGGAGAGATGCCCATGATGTTTGGTCGACCCAGGTTGCTCATGTCCATGGCACCCATCCCCATCCCCATCTGAGACATCATTGACATTTGGAGTTGCTGTTGCATTGCCATCGGCAACAGCATTGGTGGCAAGTTCATCCTACTCATCATTTGAACTTGTGCTTGCAATTGTTTAAGATATTCAATCACCTCGTCTAACATCGAAGCTTTGTCGGTCTGTAATGGAAATAAAGTCTATATATTAATAATGCATTTGCATGCAGCAAAACTACTTCTCCATGCCATTAAGATTAAAATCAAGGTAATGAAATCTTTCAGACATGCCCAGGACCAACAAGGGCCTATCATGAAACTGCATTTATGTGGTAGCAGGTGACTGTCTCCACACCTATCAACCGCCTGTCAAGCCGTCCCCATGGCAATGTGGTTATGTGGCTAGGATCATTGCAACAGTCTCGAAATTCCCACAGCCAATATGAAGGTAAAAATATTGGTTTGGGACCACATTTAAATACTATATGTGTTGTATGTTACAACAAATAGCTAATCATGTGGAGTAAAGGTTGGATATTTTGATTCATGGACTGTCTTTCATTGGTATGCCTAAAAGAGTATCTACGGATATATACGATTTAAAGATTCTCATCCCATGGACAATACAACTGGTTGCTTATGCTTATCTCTTTTAGGAAGATTTTTTCTTCTTAAACGACTTGTTTGTAGCTAGACCACAAAAATATAAAATATGATTTTTATAAATACTCCATATAAAAGGTCCCCACAAAATTATTGGGTGACAGTGAAGGGATAAGTTGAATAGTAGTAATACTATGGTCTATGGTAGTTTACTATTGATTGGTCAGCTTTTTTTGTGTGGGTCCTTCCTACTGGGTGATCTTATGAGGATAAGCCTTCAAAATAGTTACAAATATTTCTTCTCGTGGCCAGTGTTTGCAGAGATTTAGAATATAGTACAAACATGTATGTAATAAGAAACAAAAAACTGATATATCATACCTTGCTTGAATTAGGAACCAGTTTCTGTAATGTTTTCATCCTTTGATTTATCTTATCTCTTCTTTTCTGGGAAAGACCAAGAAAAAAAATCATTATAAAATAAGTGTAATAACTATATCTTTATTCAGCATATTTAGAAAAGTGGAGCTACTTTCTTTTGCCTTTTGATGGTCTAAAGTTGGAATCCAACATTCACTTCCGCAACTAGCCTAAAAGCGAATCCAATCATTGACTGTGGTGAATGGTGATCAGATCATTGTTGAAAACAATTATTACCATTTTCTTAATTAAGTTTTATGTATAAAGGATATTCAATCACGATTTAACTCAACAATAATTAAGTAGTGTTTTTTTTCAAGAGAGAGCTTACTCGTTCAGACTGGTTATGGATGGCAGCAGCTCTGCTTCTTTTTGTTGAAACGGAAGACTTTCCAGTTTCTTTCTTGTCTTCCTTACTTGCTTCCTCCTTTAACACAGCAAAAGAAAAATTACCTAAATGAAATGTTTTGTAAATGAAAAGGGGGAATAAATGATTAAAAGTAGATGCATCATGCACATGCAAATGCAATTCTAATAAGTAACTGAAGAGAAGAGCTTTGCCTGGGTTTTACTAGGAGAGGCAGAATCATGGTCATGGTCATCGACTGTTGTGGGCTTGGTATTATTATAGGGTCTTGCAGGGCTTGTGTTTTCAGGGGAACCATGGGAAATCGAAGTGAAATCCACTCCAAGTCCAAAGTCTTTCTCATATGCATCCACGATTACCTGCTGCCTATCTCTTCCAAAACTGGCACTGGCGCTTACGCTTTGCTCCTTGCTGCTCCACTCGGGTGCTAAGGGGACACGCGCCACCCTCGAACGTTTTCCCATGAGGAGTAGTACCTCGTCGTCTTGGGTATTCACCGTCCCACTGCAGGATCCCACCCTAGTGGAGCATCCCACCATGCCTGTTCCACCAAGCCTCGGCATAGATTCCATCACGTACGTGGTTCGGTCCTCTGACTTGTTTGAGTAAGGGACCAAAGCATCCATAGTCATGGTGGCCGATGAAGCCGCGCCATGGTGGTGGTCCAAGTCCAACAAGGGTACGAGTTCTTCCGCTTCACTATCTAGAGAAGGTTTACGATACGGAAAGCAAGTGGCCTGATTCACTATGGACTCCAAAGTGCCACCAGCGGGCAGTTTATCCCAAGTGATGGAGTTTAGTGGCTTGGTCATCAGGCGTGGCGGACCTAAGCTGTGCATGGCTAGTTGCCCATTCTCCCATGTTAACTCTGCCACTTCATGATCTAACCTGCAAAGCAAACCATGCACCAACAGGCAACAACATCAACCAAAACTAAAATGGGTAAACTTACACGTTGTCTAGACAAAGTAGAGGGATTTCAGAATATTTTACATGGGAACATCGGGTGAAGTGGAATTTGAGTTTAAATGAAAGGAGTGTCGTGCGGTGATCGGATTCTTCTCCAGATCCCAACTCGGAACACACTGACTCATTTTAACAACTAAAAGTGAGCACTCCGTTTTTGTTGAAACTGTTGATGTTTTAGAGAAAGGGCTATATCCTATATATTTGGGGTTTTATAGGCCTAGGGGGACGGGGGTGTTGGTTACTGGAGTCTGGAGTCATAATGGGAATTGAAGCCTACCCTTGTCCCTTTATTATTATGGAGATAAGAATACAAGAGAGAGAAAGGGAAGGATTCTGGTCCATAGGCAAAAGGAGAAAGTGTTGTACAAAACAACACTATGATGAGTTTATATTTGATGTATAAAACAAAAAGTATTCGATGTTTGAATAAATATTAAAGTATAATCCGAATTTATATTTTATTCGATGTTGTTTTGAAGAGGGCTATTAATTCTATGGGCTCAGCCATATAACAGTTTGATGATTAAAATCTTACCCTCGTCAAGGAAAAACCGACTGATGCAATGACTTTATGGTTGGGTTCATAATCCATGAAAGGGAACCATATTTTTTTTTCGTGGTGTCTTGTCCAGTGTCCAACACTATTGGATTGGACCTACAGAACACTTCCCTTGTGAAATTTAAAATTATGTAACCTACGACCCCATTCTTGTAGGAATGGAAGATCGGTATAATTTTATACCACAATTATTCTAAGAAGTATGAATTTAATGAATAGTAGGTGAATGTGACCGTAAATAATCATATTTTGCCTATAATTTTAAAATCTTACCCGCATTGTGTCTGACCTATTCCTCATTCCTCATTCCTCATTCCTACACCCCCTCACCCTCTTGCTTCTGTTGTTATTGATAAATGATGACATGCTCGTTGCTACACTATAAGCAATCCCTTTCAACGTTTGCTTTGCTACTGATGAATCAGTCATTTCTTTTTTCATTGAATTGTACTTATTCAAATGATTGAGTTTCCTATTTCCATGACCAGGAGTAGGTGATTTTTTTTTATTTTTTTTTAATTTCAAACTTGTACAACACCCCACCTTCAAAGGAAAGTGAACCCCTGTTCAACAAAGTCAGAAACTCAGTCTTATCCAGTATCCACCACTACAGGGCACAGGCTCAAGGGAAAGACAACGTTTCCAAGATTGTAAATCACACCCACAGACCACAGTAGTGTAGTGGTAGGAATTGGAAAGGAAAAAGAAAGCAGAGGGAGAGAACAGAAATACAAAAACTTTGGAATCAATCAGTAATCACAGACACAGTTAGTCAGTTCGAGTGGAAATCCTACTTGCTAAAAAAATAACTGCAGATCAGTCTGAACCCTTGGTTGGTGAAGTCCAGTTGTAGATACTAAGTAACCCTTTGGAGTTTGATTTGGATTTATTTTAGGAAAAACATAATGTTTTGAGGCGAACTTCCTCCATAAACTAATGAACTAACATGCTTTTTGGATTCCATGCTTTCTTTAAAAAAGACAAAAAAAATAGGAGTACAAAATCAAAATGTCACAATCACTCGAGACAAACCCCAACCCTAACCCTAACCCTAGACCTTACCTCAACCTCAAACTTTCCCCCAATTCGGACTTGGATTACCCCAAATTGAAACCACCGCCATCACTAAAATCCAAGTGGAGCACGGAGGCTCTAAGCGTACCGGACATTTGCTTCAAACAACAAAGCCTAAAGCATGCTATTTACAAGATGCAGCAACAATACTTCAACAACCCTCTTAGCCGCACGCCGTCAGCTTCACCGCCGTCGGAGCCTGATTTAACACCCTTTCAATCACTTCCGTTAGACATTATTGAAACGGATTGCACGGCCCTCCTCTCAGACACACTTCTCATTAAGATACTCTCGAAGCTTCCCGTCTCTCAACATGTTTCCAATTCTTTGGTGTGCAAGCGTTGGTTGTACCTCAACGGCCGGTTGGTGCAATCCCTTAAAGTTAAGGATTGGTCCTTTGTTTCTTCGGGTCGGATTTTTAGTCGGTTCCCCAATCTCACCGATTTAGACCTCGTTCATGCCTGTATTCGGATGCCGAGAAACTCTGGCATATTAGTGACCCGCAAAACGATGACGATTCATGCCGATACTAACTATACCCTCGATGGATTTATCGGAAAAACAGCATTCTTGTCGTCAAATGAGGTTGACCAAGGGCTTACAATGATTGCCAAAATGTACCCGAATTTACAGAGATTAGTAGCGACTGGGGCAAGCGAACAAGGGTTGATAAAAATTGCAGCGGAGTGTTGTACGTTACAGGAACTGGAGCTACATTGTTGTGGTGATTTGGCTTTGAAGGGCCTTTCAGGGATTAAGAACTTACAAGTAGTGAAATTGATTGGTTTTATTGATGGATTTTACAATTCAGTAATTTCAGATATTGGGTTGACTCTATTAGCTCAAGGGTGTAAGAGGTTAGTTAAGCTTGAGCTTTGTGGATGTGAAGGGAGCTACGATGGGATTAAGGCGATAGGGCAATGCTGTCAAATGCTTGAAGAATTGACCTTTTATGATCATAGGATGGATGGGGGTTGGTTAGCTGGGCTTTCGTTCTGTGTGAATTTGAAGACTTTGAAGCTCAAGTCTTGTAAAAGTATTGATGAGAGTCCAGGGGCGGACGAGCATTTGGGGTCCTGTTTGACTCTTGAGGAGCTGCAGTTGGAACGCTGTCAAATTCGGGATAAGCAAAGTGTTAAAGCTTTGTTTTTGGTTTGCGAGAATGTTAGGGCTATTGCTTTTCAGAATTGTTGGGGTTTGGATGATGATGTGTTTAGCCTAGCCAGTATTTGTAGGTACGAGGCTTTTATCACTGATACGCATCATCTCTGTTTATTTTACTCGATTGTGCATCTATGTTCCAGCTCATGTATCAACACATTTGGGTCAGTTGGAGTTGGAGAGTGGGGGAAACTAGCTGATACTACTAGGTGCCAAAACCTTGATAGTACAATTTCCCTGTTATAGATTATTTGCATCTTTTTATTCCTAGAAAGTGCTTCTTTTTTTTTTCTTTCATAAATGCATTGCTATTCAAGATGTAGGTTGTTAGGAAATTGATGATCTTACTATAGAGTGGTGTAGGTATTGGCCTAGTTGAGACTTGAGAGGTAAAAATAGTGATTATTCTTGCAATAAGAAGAGAAAATTTAAGCCTCTGACAGCTGAATTAGTTTCTCCACTTCTAAAGCAATGAATTTATGGATTGTTCACGTGTGGACTCCAGTTAAAGAAGTGGGCATTATCTTGCTTTTGATTCTTAATATGTTGAAATATCTACTGATATGCTCATGGTGTGCCTTTAAAACTTGTTACTCAAACATGGATGGGAGTGGTGTATGTCGGTCAATTTTTTTTCCAAGTTTTTTCATGCATTCAAACGGCTCTTCAGAGGGCCATGATATGCATTGAACACAATTACTTAAAGAAAAAATGAAGAGCTGGAGCAACATAGTTTACAATCCCAATTCTGATTCTTCCTGTTTTCTATGTAATTTATCAATATTGAAATAGTTACTAGGAATGTATGTATTGATGATATAGTGACTCATTTTCCAATTGTCTAGTTTCTTTCAGTCACTATTCTATGAGTATTCAGTTTGCAACAATAACACCATTTTCATCCCCTTGCTTGAATTCTGACTTCCTATCTCTATTTTTCTTTTCCCAACTCTGTAGGAGAGTGAAGCTTCTTTCTCTGGAAGGATGCTCATTACTGACGGTAAAAGGATTGGAGTCGGCAGTGCTTTCTTGGAAAGGGCTTCAACAATTAAGGGTCGTGTCATGTAATAGCATTAAGGATAGTGAAATCACACCTGAACTGGCAACTTTGTTTTCCATGCTTAAAGAGTTGAAATGGAGACCTGATTCCAGGTCTCTGCTATCATCAAATCTGACGGGGACTGGAATGGGAAACAAAGGTGGTAGATTCTTCAAGAGGTCCAGAGACTGATTCTTCTGCCTCATGCTCCAGCTCATATAGTTTACATACAAACAATGTAAGATTCTGTGATTAACAGAGGAGTAACATTGATGAAGCCAGGCTGTGCAGAGTTGTGGCATGAATTATTTTGCTGCCTTTCCTTTATAGAATTACTTAACCCATTTATTTAGTTTCAGACTTAGAAAATGGATTTTTTTTTTCATTTCTTTCTAAATAAAAATAAAATTAAAACAATTATTTACACGATGGGTGGAATTAGAATGTCATCTCCAATTCGTGTCCGAATCGATTGGATCCATCTGCATTCTGCTGGATTGGTTGAAAATAGATTTGATCTTTGATTGTTTGAGCAGGTATGGATTTCGAATTGAGTTGATTTATCCAAAATGGCTTTGGTTTACATACAAGTAAATAATCAAATTCAGCATCATAAGGTCAGCAATAAATTTCTGAAGTCATTTGATTGTTCTAACAATGATAACAATAGAGAACCCCTCTACCATTCCATTAAAACAGACCCTTAGTGCGCATTTTCAGATACCCAACCAGAAACCATACTCTCATCCACAGGTTTGAGACCTCCACATGATCTTGCAACGGATTCAAACAGTTTCTCAATCTCTGGTGCACACCTTATGAAGGATCGATTCCAAAAGTTGTATCTTGGATTCTGAAGTTGAATAAACAGAAGCATTAATACATATTCAGAACATAACCTTATAGGTCCAAATAGTTGTACCTTTATGAGCTCGATGAAAGTAATGAGCAGACCCCAGGGATGTGGTTTATTAGCAATGAGCCGTTCCAACAGAACTCTCGTGATTTGCTCTTGGATAATTTCCTGCGCAAACTAGACACTTATTCTCTCGTCCAATTTCAACTCGGCAGATACAGTGGTAATATCATCAAACAGAAATTTTCACCTGATTTGCTTCGGCAAAGGAGTATAGTAAGATGAAGGAGAAGTAATGTGTATGGCTGTTTGGATATCGCAATTGGTTAGCAATTGCATTTAGAAAAAGATAACGCCCCTCCGTATCAAGGTCTCCTATTAAGCTCTGGAAGATGTCCAAGGCAGCACTCACCAAGAACACAGACATTGGGACGGTGTTTGCTGTTGCCTGTGCATGAGGTACTCTTGACTGCAGTTGTTGGATGGCCTAATTGCAGTTTACCACAAGAAATCAGTAAATGCCAGATGATGTATTCCTACTAGAAACATGTTTATTTTATTCTCCGTAATCTTATAAAAGGATTCCATAAGAAAATCCTTATTCCAGTTAATAAAAGATTAACAAAATAAACTAAAAATCAAAAACCAAAAACCAAAAGCTACGAAAGTAATATACATACAATTATTAGAAAAAGATGCACCAGAACATCCAGAAAAGTAGAGGAAACAATAGAATACCTGAATTCCAACATAAAGAACCAGTGAGTTGATTAATGGTACATTATAACGGGTACCAGCAGATGCGGCCTCACTTGGTGAAAGGAGCAGTCTTTGTTTGAATTCAGTTAGAAATGAAGATACTCCTTGTGGCCTTGTCTGCAAAAAAATTTAAGAGGGTTTCATTAATGGATTACAGGCAAGAATATTAAATTTCCAGAGAAACGTAACATGGAAATAAACTCAATTCTCATATCCGAAAATGTTTGATTAAAAGTAGGTTGAAGTAAATAATGAATTTGAGTACCTTGAGGTACTCATCGACATCAGCCTTCATCTGTTTAGCTTTAAGAGCAGTATCAACCTCAGAGAGAATTCGAGGGGATTCCCTGATTTCTGGAAGCAAATCAATCTGCAGAACAAATTATAAAAGAAGTAATTTTCAAGAATAAACAATCTGGAGATGAACAATCAAAGATAAACTGATACCTTTAAGTTCGGAGTGGATGGATCCGGCAGCCTCATATTGCGTGGAAAAGCACTAAGGATGATATTTCGCATTTGTATGCAGCTCGGAGGAATCACATCACAAAAGGTAAAATGATAATCACACAGGAACTCGGGAAAATCGTGAAGCAGAACTAGCAGCACCCTGAGTGTGCCTTTATACAGAAAATGAACCTATACAGATATAACACAAGTAAATATGCGGTACCAGAGAATTGTTCGGAAACAAATAATGAAATCAGTCTTTAGGTAGAGACAAACCGGCACTCCAAGCTCAGCATTCCTCAAAAATGGCTCCAGAAACTGAAGCAAGTCTACCAGCAAACGTTGGATATAGGGCCAACCCTTCTGAGAATTCCCAGTGAGCAATTTTGGCATGAAAGTCCTGTGACTGACAAGCTCTAACCATGCAAAGCTATAAAAGCACAGCAAGCAACGAACATAAGTAGTAACAAAAGGGTAAATTATTACATCTTCAAAGATTGTAAATGTGCATTCCGGATATTGATGCCCAACAAGTTAATGCTTTTCCAACTTTATCTTACTGGATGCAATATTCTCTAGGAAACTTAGCTGACAATTCTTACCAGAAGGGAGGAACTTTAAGGGGCTGAAGAGCATGCAATGCATTGGCAAAGGCTGTCAAAATCTGTGCAACAAGCTCAGCAAGAATTAGCTATTTGATGGCCAACATCTCAGCAAAGCATATCCAAACATACCTGAAAATTTGCACCATCAGTGACAGGGTCCAAGGAACCAAGATCTAACAGCCAGTTGATAAACAATCTGAAATATGGTCTCGGATTAAAAGAAGTTTTCTTATCCTCGGCATCTTTTTGAATAAACCTCACAGTCACGGTCAAAATCTGTTAATCCACCGTAAATATGGTTATACATTCTTGGAAAACAAGACTCAAACAAAGTGAAATGGAAGATAAATAATAGTCACCTTGGACATAAGAAAGAGTCTACTTGATCCCTGTTCCACTGGGCAATACTAAAAGAGTTGTCCAAAACAGATGTTAAGCATTTACAAGGTTAGATTTAGAAATATTGATATAATGAACAAAGGAAATAAGGAAACCTTTAGGATTGACAGCACAAGTTTTGCATAAATATCAATGGCAAGGAAAGAGAGAGTCTGTCCTTGTTGTGGTGATTGCAATGTCCCAGAACTCATTACCTGAGAAGATAGGCAATGCGCAACAGATAGTTCCTGAATATAAAGGGGGGAAATGAGTTAAGTCTCCTGATTTTTTCGGGTGAATTTAAATGTAAGAACAGGAGAAAGGGGGGGGGGGGGGGAGTTTCACCGTGATAATACGGAAAAAGCGTTCCGTCACATCATCCCCTTTAAGCAGTCCATTTTGATACAATTGTAGGATGTAATGATTACAGGGTCCATCATTTGCACCAGGAAGCTCACATATCTGATACCATTCAGCAAACAGCATGGAAACCTACAAAATTTTTTGAAACAAAATTAACGTAATAGAATTATTTAACATTCCCACTTTTCCTAATCATGCAGGAGAAAAGGGGATATGAGGGGAAGATAGAAGACAGAAAAAAAGAGCACTAAGGGGGGGGGGGGGGAGAGAGAGAGAAGATGCATTATTATAAATGTAATATCAGACCATACTTCGGGCAAGAATAATATATAATATATTATATACACCGCCACTCATAGAGGCAGAATATGGGAAAAAGAATGCTTGCTTTAGCTTTTGAGATAGTTATCTGGGAAAAGATACAACAGACTACTATGCAGAGAATCCAAGTATATCAGTGTTTTAATAGGCATTATGTTCAAAGAAATGACCCCCACAAGTTTATATTAATGAAAGGACACCAGTTTTAAGAATATCCTTATCATCCTAAACTTTTCAATTCAGCCAATACCATATTTTTAACTCCATAGTAGATCCGCAGAAAAACCTATAACATACACAGAACATTCTAACAATGCTTTTTTAGATCTTAAAATAAACAGTCACCTGCTCCTTGAAGCCAGCAGGATCTGGTTCTGGAGCCTCTATACTACCATCTTCCCTGTTAGCTGGTGCATGGCCAGGTGCCTGCTTCAAGTGAAAGATCTCAGGTCAGAAGTCAATAGGATACATAAAGATGAAGCAATAATATAGATGAGCAATTGACCTTTTTTTCTCTAGATTGTCTAGACTTATCCTCCTTCGCAACAGTGGCACTGGATAAAGCAGACATATTAGTAGATGGATTTCTTATCATCTCAATCAACTGTTGCAATGATTCAGGAGATCCAGGTTTTGAAGCAACCTGCACGTTCATGACAGTTAAGAGTCCACACCCACAAAATCAAGAGGAGAAGAAGGGGGGGGGGGGGGGGGGCAACCTTAGCCAAAGCATCAACAAGATTATGGAGTTCTGAGATGACTCTGGATTCATCAGAGAACAAAGTTTGAAGAAGTGACACCGCAAATTCAGTTGCAGCTTCTGAAATTTAATTTAACTTAATTAGGCTTGTTTACTGAATGCATAATTAGCTGTAAAACAGTAATTTCTATATACATACTATTTCTACCCCCGTCTATATATTTTGCCATATGAACATTGTACTCTGCAAGGTTCAGCAATTCACTTCGAATAAGGCCAACAGTGATATCTTTGTTGAACTTTCGGTCGTCATCAGAATATATCACCTGTAAGAGAAGAATAACAATCACCACAGATGATGATATTTCCAGAAATACACAATGTTGAACAGAACATACCCAACTAGTTAGCTCCTTAACAGCAAGCTTGCAAACATCACGGACAGCAGCAAGAATAGCAAGGTGAGCACTGACATGAAGACTGTTCGATGCATTCTCATATAAGCCTTTGAAAACCTATGTAAAAATTGAGAAACAGAATCTATGATTAGAACCAATTGAGAACAGGAAAAACAACAACAAATAAAAGTTAAACCCCATAATTGGTAAAACACCTTTTGAGCCACAGCCAGGGCAGCCTCATCCCGACTTACACATCTGAGTATGATTTCAGGTACCTCAGAGATCACTCCCTAATATAGAAAAATGGCAAGAATCAAACAAATAGATTTCTGTTCAAATAATTAACCGAACAAAAACGAAATTCCATTTTCTGGAAAGGAGGTGCCAAGAGGGGTTAATAGGAGATTTATAGGTCTGAAATATCAATAATACAATACAGGATGCAGTAAACAAAAGTAGGTCAAAATTACCTGAATGCCAGATTCTCTACCCTCACTTGTCACCAAATTTTCCAACTGAAAACATTTGACGAAAAGAGTGTAAACATGTTTTCACAAGATTGCAGTGTTTAAAAGATAAAATTAAATCTCAGGTAGTAAGAATACAAGAAAGTGGAATCAAAGGCCCTATATATGAGGGATCTCCTCCCTACTCCATGGTGAAAAACTACATTTTCTGTTTTTCCGGTCTTTTCCTTGAGAAGAGATCCAATAGTTGCAAAATTACAACAGTTAACATCATTTTTATAATGTTATGCATCTCACCACAATTGTGTAGTGGCATGTTAAAAAATAGTGAAGGGTTATAAATAAGCACAACCATTAGGAAGTGGCAACAACTACATTAGATATATACAACACACTTTGTTTGGTTCAGAGACCAGACTCGTACAATGATCAGACTATATTCTCTCAAACACCAACAGGCAACAGATAAACAGTTAAGAAGCGAAGCAGAAGAGGAGTTATAGTCAACCTTCTGAGCGACAATCTGATATTTATCCAATGCATCTCTTGTGCTCAGTGAAGTCTCTGAGATGCTACTTCCATGACGCTCAGTGGCAGTAGGAGAAGGTAATGGCTGTGATGTAGACCCAAATTCCTAGAAACAAGTTGGCAGCATGTGTCAGTAAAAAGGCACAAAACAAGAAGTACAGAAATTCGTCCATGCAAAGATTCTTACTTTTACAGCATCAGTTGTTTCCACAGAAAGTAACTCGGGGGTTGAAGTTGTTGAAGGAAATGAAGACTTAAGAGGGTCATTTTCAGTTGTCTGATGTGCAATAGAAGTATCTGAGCCAATATGAACAGGGGAAACGCTACAAAAAAAGTTTTTCAGATAAATCAGAGCAAGGAATCAGCGGAAAAAAATCAGAGAGAGATGCATTTAAAATGTAGCACCTCAATAGGGAAGCTGCTGATGTAGCTTCAATTGTCTCAGAAGCAACATCCAGTTGTGGCAAGTTTCCTGGGGCAGATGTGTAACCAGGGGTAACTTGCCCAGATGTAGAACTAAATGTGCCAGTTAGACCAGTATCACGGGATAAAGTTGAAGGACCGGAAGAAATAGAATGTGAGGTCTGGCCAGATTGATTTTGCCAAGGAAACCGAACAAAATCCTAAAAGATAGAGGACAAAGAAAGGGGGAAGTAGCTTAGAGTCAGTGCCTTAATTTCTCAAACCAAAGCAATATTTGTGCAATAATCCTATAAATACCTCATAAACTCGCTGTTGAGACAGAGACAAGTGACCTGGTTTAGGTCGAAGAGCCTCAGGCACCACACCCATAGAACCTTGTCCATACATGTTAGGATCAAAAAACGCAGGATCCCTATGTTTTCTTCTTATAGCAAGTTGATTAGCTATTTCTCCATCAATGGTTTGTATTGCCTATATATAAGTCAAGGGAAAATGATAAGTTACAACTCCAAAGCATAGAAGATTACTCAAAACCACTCACTAAATGTTTTTTTTTTTTTTCTGAAACCTGTCCCACTGCAGTAGAAAACCTTCATCCACTCAAGCAAAACGCAAATATGAATCAAACTAAAATATGAATCATGCATTACTGAGAAGCATAGGAACTCAAATCTGTGTAAGTAGTTGTATTTAATTATTATTTGCGTGTAAATTGGTATCAGTCTAATCGATCCTATTTCGAAAAAATAACATGGATAATTCATTGAAATCCATTGCGTAATTACAGCAGAAAATTCAGCCGTTTTGGAGGATTTTTCTGATGTTTTTGTTCTTGTCACTCAAACCTCGGCTAAAACCAGAAAAGCAGAATTGTGTCACTATTGCAAGAAAACGGGGCACTTAAAGGAACAATGCTGGAAACTACATGGCAGACCAGCAGATTGGAAATCATCCACCAACAGAGCTCCTAGAAAATCACAGTCTAATGCAGTAACTAATCGTAATTCGAGTGGTCTTTCTAAGCAAAAAATGAAGGAGATTCACAGGCTGTTTGATAGTTTTACAAAGCCTAGTTCCTTTAAATGCCATATTTGACCCCTTGCTAAGCAAACAAGATCTTATATACAATCTCTTTATAAATCTTCACAACCTTTTTTCTTTGATCCACTGATGTTTGGGGTCATTCTAAAGTGAAGAAGGTGGTTTGTTACTTTGGGTACAAAGTACAATAGGAGTCCTATTTTCAATAGACTTTTAGTCCTACTTACATTAGGATTACAACTCTTCTAGGTAGTAGACTTTAACTAAAACTGTTACTATTAATTAAATACAACTACTTACACACATAATAATCAAATACAACTACTTACAATCTGAATATAATAGCACATACGAGGAAGTCCATGACACCTTTAAGTGTTGCATGAGTACGATTGTTTTGGAAAATTAGAGTCACTAAAGCAACGTACTTCTGAACCACGTCCACAAAATTTATAAAGATTGAAAAAATACTTAAAACCCAATCCACGAAAGCCAGATCAAGCCTATCTGTAACACATTGCTCAATGAACATATATGCACAAAATACAGGGCTGTGAGGAACAATCTAACCTTATCAGTAGCAGCTTGTTCAATGACCGCACAGCCAAGATCAAGGTTATCATTAGTAACAAGCTGAACAGCTTGTTCTAAAAGATCATTCCCAATATTCAAACCCTGAACTGAATTCCTCAGGTGACTTGATATAGAACCGCGTAGAGGTTCCTAGAGACAAAAGAGTGAGTTTAAAAACCATATGATAAAAGAATAAACCGAAAAATGACTCAAAAAGTTGAAGCAAGAGAAAACCTTGCATGTTACATGTGCCAGACTTCCGGCCAAACTTGCTACCATCAAGTGTGCTGCATTATAGATCCGTGTCTCATCTGATTCCATAGCATAATCCTAAATTGCATTGAATTAAAGTGATATTAGACCAAGAACTGTGACAGGTAAGTCCTCTTATTGTCAAAACAAAATGAACTAAACCAAGTGAAAAGTAGTTGGATCTGAAGCAGTATTGAGATGACTTTTCAGACCTTTAAAACAAGCTCCTTTGTTGTTTGAGTTGCTATAGAAACACTGCGCTGAACAATACCAGCTACAATCTCTTTAATAGCTCTGTCCATTGCGATTGGAACCACCCTGCAACAAATCATATGCAGAATTCAACACCAGGGCACAAAGGTATGAGTACAAGAAGCAGCAAATAGTATTAAAAAGGCATCAAACCTCTGGAAATGCAAGTGCAAGCCTAGAGCACTTAGTTTCTGATTGATGATAACATGAGTTCCGATGTTAGGTATTGGCGTCGAAAGCTGCATGGAAGACAAGGACCAACAATCTGAATAAACAAAAAGTTGATAATTTTCAAGCATTGAAGAACGGAAGCATAGTTGACCAAACCTGACTAACAGAAAAAGGTGACTGCGATGGAGTGGCTTGAAATAGCCCTTGCACAGAAGGAAGCTGATCAGACAAACCTAAACCTGCTAGTTTTTCATCCTCCACCAATGCACCAGAAGAAAGAGGCAAGGAACCAGCATACTAAAATAACTCCGAGAAATAACTTATCAAAACACATGTAACTAACTGCTAACAGAAATGGCAAATGATTGAAAAAATAGAAGAAAACCTGAGATAACAAATGCGTGTGTCCACCAGGATTAGGTGGACTAGCAACCTCAAGAGGCATGTCAACATGATTAAGTGGTGAGATTACTCCTGATTTAACCTCTGCAACCATCTGGGGTTGAGATGCTCCAACATCTTTATTAGAAAAATCAGGATTTCCCTCAATTTCCCGTTTACGATCCTTGAGAAGAGAAGTCGGTGTTATGTCCTTCATATCCACACCAAGATTCTTGAATAGAACCTAAATCACCAAAAACAACACAATGGAAGGATACATTAGAAGTTTCCAAGCTTCTATGAGGCCAGCTAAAATAAAGAGGAGAAAAAGTATCCGTCTTCATATAAATGCTTAAAACATATTTGGATACCTCTATATCAAACTTGAGATTCATTTTCAAGTTAGGCAATGAATAAATCTCGGCTAGTAATGCTAAAATGCCCATCGTCCATGGATTAGGAGGTTGATATGCCAGACTACTTTGGCAAGGCTCAAGAATCTAAAAGAAGCAACAGATTTGTGAAATTCAACTTAAGCTCAGCACTAGGAAACAAGTTAATTATAGAAATAACCATACCTTCGAAGTAAATGGGATAACTGCAATCATCAATCCCTTCTCATATGCCTGGAAACGCAAAAATAAGGTGGAGAAAAAACAAAGATATACTAAAAATAACTAATGGACCAAGACTGGATCATATGGTCCTTGATGAACAAATAAATAACGGAAAACATATGGAAAATAATCAGCTAAAAGTTTAATTACGAAACAGATACCTCTATAATCAAAGATTTGGGATCTATTTCACGAGCTCTCAAAACTTGATTCCGGCCAATTGTTAACTTCCCGAGCCAACTACCCAAATTTTTTAGCAATGACCGCTCTTCTGAGCTTGATTTTATAAGCTCTGATCCCAACAAGACCTAAAATAACATATATGGTACAATAAACACTTTTTTCCATTATTTGAACAAATGAGTATGCATGGTTATTTTACTTAAATAAAAGAAACCTTGCAGTTCTCGTACGTAGCTTGGATAATCTCCTTATTCAAAGACTTTGAGTTAACTTTGTCTAGGAACTTCAAATACAAATCATGAAAATTTGGCTCAATGCTGGCTCTGCAATAAAAAACATGATTAAGTTAGTTTAATGGTGCAGGAAGATGAAAACACAGTTGTCAATAGAACATTGAAAAAGAAGGGTATCAAAGTTTGACCTTTTCATAACCATGTACTGAGCAAACCAGGGATAATACTGCTCTTTCAATAGTTCAGTGAACTCTTTCCCTTTGACTTCAATATTTGCAACCGAAATATTATTGATTATGAATGATATTTTGTCCTGAATCTCAGATGCGGGAGCCTGCAAATATATAAGAGTGATAAAAGGATTACATTCCAAAGTAAGGTGACATTTTCAACAAAGAGAAATTCAATTTTCCATGATCATCATTGGACGGATTAATACTCTATTAGATGGAAGGAAAATAAAGGTTCATTAAATATAAATACCTCTATGGGCGCCTCTCTTCTCTCAGCAGCAGCAACTAGTGTTTCAATGTTTAAAGCAGAGCCAAATCCTGTATTTAAAAAGAAGAGAGATTGTTGCGTAAGTTTGTAGAGATGTTAATGTTGTATGTTAGTCTGAAAATAAAACAACCCCAATGAAGCTATGGTAAATTATTACTAGTTGAAGTAACTCCCCGAGAAGGACGAACAAAACCAGGGGAGGCAGAAAGCAGTGATGCACCAGTTACTGCAGTCTGCGGCTGCAATTTTAGCAATAATATTAGTTCAGATAACAAAATTCCACATGCATCACAAAAATTGTCACCGGACATACTTTTTGAATGCTAGAAACATCACTCAAGGAAGCAACAGAAGGCTGCCCTACAGAAGGTAGAAGTGATTTCACATCATTAGATGAACCAGCAGGGGCTTTATTACAGTCATCAAGAGAACTATCATGTCTTGGAAGGTGAAGTGGAGACGGAAGTGGTGGCCCAGACAGAACAAGGCTCGTAGCCTGCAATGATAACTCGGTATATTAGAAAACAAGGCAACTTTAACTCGGATTGCATAACTCAAATAATATATATACACAGATGTCCAGGATATCTAGTCCCGAATCTCATCTGCTTCTCCAGCCAAATGGATTGTACTTTCATTTTGTTTTACCATGAAAGCACCAAGTCAGAAAGAAGGATGTGTTTTGATTTTGACATTTAAAGGCATGGATCTAAAGTGTAAGACCATTAATGCAGACTTCAAAGAGGGAAGGATTACTTGTTTTACAGTTGAAAAACTGAATGATACCATTATAATATTATGGAACTCTCACCATACTGAACTCGTAACATGAAACCAAATCGGTTATCATTCATAAGAATCAAAACATGGTTTATTTATGTATTTTTTAAAGGGGTTTATTTATGTATTATTTTGTCTAAATTAATATTTATTTGGTGACATTAGCATTCGGAAACTTGAATTCCATCATATGAAACAAAAATAAACAACAAGATTTACCTCCCCATTTCCTGGGTTCACCTGAGAGGAAACTTGGTGATGAACAGAAGGGTTGTTGCTCCCACCAGACTCCAAATGCCCTGATGAAATCATCGCAAGAGCTCGTTCAATGAAAGCAACAAGCTCTGAATGAGTGGCACGCAGGTGAGATATCTGTAAAATGTGGTTGCAATACTGTGGCCACTCGATCAGACGATCAACAAATTGCTCCAAGGCATTGGTCCCAAACAAAAACATCTGTACAAGCATATAGGTTATCCCTTCATTATAACTTGAATTGAAGAATTCCTTTAGACCTTTTTCTGCAAAAACCAATCCCGAGAAAGCTGAAAGAACTATTGCTAAGATATAACACTAACTTTTGAATCTGCAGGTTTACGCAATGCATCCAGAACACCACGCAAGGCAATTCCAAGGGCGAGGCGAGTTACAAGTTCCTGCTTGATAACAGAACCTGAAAAATGTTCGAAAGCATGACATAAGTATAAAAAGAAAGTGGATGTCTTAAACTGGAGATTGATAAAAGAGACCGAAATTTATCCATAGCCATGGCATAACAAATAAAATGGTGAGTTCATTATGGATTAGACAACTAAAATTCAACAAGGGCAGCATATATGACCCATCAAATTATTAGTCTTCCATACACTACACAACTTTTACACATTTATACAGATAGATCATTGCAGAATTAGAAAACTAAAAGTGCAATGTAACTCAAGTTTGACAAAATCCTATACATATGTATTAAATAGCTAAAGTATCAACCCTAGCACTGGGAAACAAATTGGTACATTAGGAGTATAGCCTATAACCACTCACCAAAGAGAACTGCAGCGATTTTGAGCTGTCTTTCGGGATACTTGGGAAAACATCGGTACTCTTCAAACAGATTCGCAATCATGCATTCAAATATCAAGTGTTCCCTGTCAGTATTAAACAGCACTCAAATATTTCAAATGAAGAAATATCTAAAAGAAGATATACATCATGATGGGAAAAAAAATCAAGCTACACACTACATGAAAAATTCAAAAATAAAAATAATCCATATGCATGGAAATTCAAATAATTGCATAACCAATTACGAATATTCCATGGCAAGAATATCTTGAACAATGGAAGGAAAATCCACATATGGTGTGGCAGCAACAACATACCTTTCGACAGAAGATTCCTTGAATCGTGCAAGCATTTGAACCATTGCATCAATGGTCAACTGTCCAGAAAACATTTGATGAAAGTAAGAATTTGCCTCTGCCTCAATATCATCTCCGTATCCATCAGAGGTTGAGGAAACTGTTGTCCCACCATTTTGCAGCTTTGAAGTAGAATCCATAATTGATGCATGCAGCCTTTCCATTTCCTCAAGAAGTTGAGTCGAGGCTACAATTCCACTATTAGCTTTAAGGACCTGCACAAGAAACACACAGCGGGAAAGCAGTTAGTGTCCAGATTAAAACATATTAAATGTTTGGATCACAAGATAATCAGTTACTAGATGCAGAACCTTGAAAAAGGTAGCACTAGCTTCCAAATAAAGATTTAAAACAGCAGTAGTATGATGAAAGGGTTTAGCAGAAAACTCATGTGATCCACTAAATTGTATCTCCTTCAAAAACTTCAAGCACGCCTGAAAATTGGACAATCCATGTTAGCCAAAACATTCCTTTCTCCAAGTCCAACTTAGTTTCAGTATTTAAATAGGCATGGAGGACTCAATATTACCTCAAAGAAAATATCTTTATACATATTCAGGTTGCTACTCAACCACTTCTCAAAATCTATAACCTCTTTACTGGAAGCAAGGACTGCTAATCTGATGCCAGAAGGAAAAGGCATCATCTCCAACACAGAAGATAGAATCTGCAAAATAAAAGGATGCAAGAGAAATTACCAAAAATAGAGAACAGATATAACATACCACTAAATCCTGAAGTAACGTTTATAATCAATAAAATACAAAGTCACAATCTGACAAAGAAGGAAAGAAATACAAAAAAAAAATAAAAAAAATCCAAATTTACCTTCAACTCTTGACAAATTCCCAGAATTCTAATCATGCTGTCAGGCTCAGTATTGTGTACTTCTACAAATCCACGGACGACAAGGTTACGGTTTACATGCCAAAGTTGAAGTATGGTTCCAGAACCCGGGTCATTTTTAATCATCATTACAAAAACTTTGGAAGTCACATCATGCTGCAGGAGATTATAAGCTGTCTGCAAGAATATATGAAAAATTTATAACCCAAAAATTAAATATGCAAAAAAGATACATCAGAGGGCATTATCACATATGTGATAAGATGGGCATGTACATTAACATGAGCCATCCCAAGAAGCAGGATTTCAGGGAAGTGTTTTAAGGGATAATCAAGCATTGATCGAACAAGGTTGACATGACCTCTTTCAGCTAATTGACACAGCACATCTAAGAGGTCAAAACACAACCAAGCATGATTTCCATTTCCAATCTGAAGCATATGACCATGCACAGCTTCTGTATAGGCCTGCAAGATTAATCATTAGTCTTATAGAAATACGGTACAATAGGAAGAACTGGAAAGACTAAACTTGCAAAGCTCTTACCAGCTGCCTCAAAGAATGGGCAAAGGTAAATACTTCTGGTGGTGCAGATACAGCATATTTTAGAAACGATAGCTGACCTTCAATATTCGTCCACACAGATCCACATATGGCATGGAGTGGGAAGGGTTCCTGCACAAGTTCAACCGATAAATTAAACAGTTGGAAAATAATTATTAAAAAAAAAACAAGAAAGAGAACAGGTAACCAACTTCACACATGCTAAAATGACATCAATAATACCTGGCATGAATGTTGATATACAGACATGAGAAAAGAGAATGCTGCTTCACTAGGAATGTAGAACCCTTTGTGATCTAGGTGTTCAATGACTCGAACCCAGTTGGTACCAGGCGCCTACAAAAATAATGAAAATATGTTTTTCATGGAGAAAGACAATTAAAAGTGCATAAAGCAAAAAAAAAGTAGAACTTACAAGTTGCTTTATAGTTTTTATAAGAACATCAATGTTCCATGAGCTCAATGTAGGCAAATCCAATGAATTTCCGCAACCAAGGGCCAGGCTAAATGTTGAAAATGTGGTTTGATTGTCCTCAAGACCTACATAGGTGCGGGTAATTGCACCAAGTATCCTAGAAATAGTCATCTCTGTCAAAGGTAAATAAAGAGATAAAACCTCTTTGCAATGTGCAGCATCAATGGTACACCCATAACCTAGTTCCTTAATTATATCCCCCATGCTCATTTCCTTCTCCATTTCTGCTAAAAGGGCATCAAAATCATTTTCTCCAGATTCGTTGAAGAAATCAACATTCCTACAGAAAAAGGTAATATATAATGAGTAATCACAGCATGATGGGAAACCAAAATTAACAGAACGTGACAAAAAAAAAGCCAACATTATATGAAACAGGTAGTTTTAATGAGAAGTGGAGACGGGAGAAATTAGCACCTTAAGAAATTGGCCTCGCGCAATTCATCTGAAAGAATTGGAGTTAAAACAAACTGTGCAACATCTTGGGCTTGAACTAGAGATAACATCTGCATAAAGGAATCTACATGCTTGGAAAAAGCATTGGAGCTCTGGAGGAACATAACTATATTCTGAACTTGCATGGAAGATTCGGAAGAAGAAGAAGAAGAAGAAGGATTGGACTGCAATTCCTCAATCTGATACAGACAGAAATTCTTCCCTGGAAAGGAACAAATGTTTCACTTTCATCGTATGATTATAAAACAAACACTAACGGAAACAAATCAAGAGTCCATCCATTTAACAAAAAAATGCAACATACCACACATTCTTGTCTCGGGATTTTCAGAATCAGACAAAGCAAGACCAACAGCAATTTTTTCAGACAGAGATAACTGCAACACTTTTGAGAAATCCTCCAAGAAATCCTCACTGATATCCATACTTCTTAGTGACTGACAGAAGACAGTACAAAAGTTTGGCTTGTCCATGGCATGTCTAAATATTGAGCTTACAACTTGCTCAGATTTCAAATTCTTTGAATCTGTCTTGGGAGAACTCAAGCAATCCAAACAGGTTTGAAGCACCAGAATGCTTCCCTCAATTCCATATTCAATGAACTGCCAAGAAGAAACGGGCCACATGTTATCCAGAACTGTATTAAATTGAAAAGAATCACATAAACCCCCCCTCCCATCTCAGCCTGACGGATATCGTTTTTCATACCCCAAACACAAGTGTATAGGTCTTGGTAAATTCACACTTCATTTTTAGATAAGCTGCAAAACTAACACTTCCAGGAACTGGCTATCTTGACTTGATAAGAGTGAATTTTCTATCTCGTGAACTTTTAAATATAAATTTATTTGGGAAATTCCAAATTTTTCTATAGAAATCTATATTTCTAAAAAAACATTAAATCGAAGGCCAACTTTTTGCATAATTCTAGATTTATTTTGTTTTGTTTTGAGTGAGCATATGAATCTACATAAATGTGACATGAAAAGCAGAGAATTGGCGTATGAAATGAAAAAGTGGATAGTGAAAGAGACAACCTGTGAGAGCTCTCGGAAAATTGCGTCATCGTTGGCTTCGTTGAATGAGTGCAGCAGGAACCGGACGTGGGTTGATAGAGTGGATGAAAGGTTGAGCATGGTGAGGGGCAGGGGAGATAGATCGCTAGTATTTTCAGTGGGAAGCGCCAGCATTAAGGAAAAGTGATGATGGGGCTTTAAAGATTGGGGATTACTGAGAGAACCGTCGAGAAGAAAAGTGAGCGTTCAACGTCTGGGATTGTGTGTAGGTAGGGTAAGGGTAAATATAAATGTGGAGCAAGAATACGAATGTTTTTGTGCCTATATGAAAGGGTATCGGCCTACTTTGGAATATGGATCGAGAGAAATTTATGATTGCATAAAAATGTGTTTTATGGTTTAAATTAGAAAAAATAAACTATTTTATTATGTGATAAATATTAAAAGTAATATTAATTAACTTGGTCGTAATAAAAAAAACTTTTTACTGTTTTATATTGCAAAAAATTCTATCATTTGTGATAAATATTTTAAAATTATATTAAAAAGATAACGTTAAAAAATATCTTTATGTATTATTATTTAATAGAAAAATAAATATTTTGTGTATTGGTAAGGTACATTATACTCCTAAGAAAAGAATTTGAGTTCAAACTTTAAAAATAATGTTATTGAAAAAGATAATCTCATACTCCGAACATGAATAATAAGACAAACATATATATTATCTGAAAATTTAGATTAAACGAGATAACACAGTAATCCTTTAAGTAAGGTTCGAATTTAATCTTTTTATGATGATTTGAATAAAAAATTTAATAGAAATTATCTCATATTAAACTTATGTAAAACTCAATTAAGTTAGTTGACTAATCTATGAGATATCAAAAAAGATAAATCTATAGATGGACGTTTGATGTATCAAATATTTACATGGATGAATTTGAAATTTGATATGAAAGTTAAGTATAGATTAATTATTAAAGAAATAGATGTACAAATAAAATATATATATATATATATGAGCTAGGGTCATGATGATTTTTTTTTAGATTGGTTTGTAAGAAAAATAAATCAATTAAAATCATAATATTTTATGTTATAAAAATAAAATAAAAGTTATAAATTAAGAAAGCATTTATTTATCATATCGCCTTTGGGGTTTAGCAGTTGGGTTCCTGTTTTTTAACTGCTAAAATCATCGAAGAGTATAAATTAATAATCAAATAATAAAAATATGATTATACATAAAAAGAGTTTAAAAATAATTAAAAAAAGAAAATGTGAAGGATTAAATAGCAAGAAAAGAAAAACAGATTCTCCAATATTAAGTCATTTAGGACTTGATTTGCGGAAAAGATTATTACTTTAGGGAATAATCTTTTTTGGAATCACGTATTCATGTTTGGTTTAAATACATTCCTGAGTAAGGGTAATAACGTATTTTCTACCAGGGACGAAACTATGTAGGAAGTGGGAGGGGTTGTTGCCCCTCCCAAAATTTGGGGTATAATTACATTTTTAGTTATTTTTAGTTTAAATGTTAATTAAATAGGTTTTTGCCCCTCCTAAATTTTAAATTTAAAGGTTTAATAGACTCTTGTCCCTCCCAATATTAAATCCTAGTTCCGTCCTTGTTTCCTACAATAGCGCTTTTTGAGGTGTTTTCTTGAAACGTTATTCTCTTGTATTTGTTAAGTATTAGACAATTCCCCACAATAGTGTTTTTATTTTTGTCCAAAACTCTTTAATTTTTTTGTTCAAATAAACATACTCTAAAGCCTGAATACCTACGTAGGTATAAAGGGTTAAAAAAATCATAATTGCAAGCCATATTACCTATATAGGTAAACTTTGTTGAAATTATGTTTAAAATCCGTAATGATTTTTTATTTTTGAAACTCAACTTTATATTATGATTTTTTTCATAAATATAATATTTATAAAAATTATTTTAAAAATATAAAATTTTAATATTAATTATATTAAAATTATGTTAAATAGAAAAATTTTCTTATGAATTTTCATTTAAATGTTTTCTATTTACCAAAAAGTTTAACTACTTAAAAATAAAATATATCATAGAGACAGTTTGGTAAAAATTATTTTCAAGTAATCTTATATTCCCCAACCAAATATTGTCAACCTACATTCATGTCAAACAAACCAAATAAGGTAATCTAATATTCCAATAATATAACAAGTAATCTTATATTCTAATAATTTTATTTTCAAAAGTAATCTTATATTCCGTAAACCAAATGTATAAACACAAGAGACAAATAAGTGGAATTCAGTACAGTTGTACTAGTTGAAAACATCTTTGTCTTTCTACCCTCTTTGTCTCCTCTCCATTAGATTGTGTATGGTCTGGTGTGTAGTGAAAGCTTTGGACCTTATGAAGAAAATGGTAGAACGCATTTAGGGAGGTGCTTGAAAAATAGTAAATTCGTCCCATTTAATCGGGGTCGAACCCAAACTTTCATTGAGCTAGATCTTGTGAGTCCTATAATCGACTGTAATAACAGGTTGATGGGGACCTTACGTTCCTTTCTTTGAAATATTTTTGTCGAAAAATTGATGATGGTGATTAAGATATAATAAGTGAAAGAAGCAATTTCACACACCCGAACAGGCAAGGCAATGATAGAGAAGTAATAAACTATAGCAACAAGAATTAAGAATGATGATAGTTAGGATGTTTAGTTAATCTGTTAAGTAGGTTAGAAATTAGTTAAAGTTCATAGCTCATTTGTATAAATAAAGACCTTATTTATAAGCTTCAGATACAAGTTGTAAATTTACCTTCAATGAATAAGATTCAATACCTACACCGGTAATTCCTTTTTACATGGTAAAAAGTGTATGAAAGTTCAATACGATAATCCCTTTCTATATGATATCAGTTGTTTCTTCTTCTCTCTGCGCATTCTTGTTTCTTCCAAGATTTCTTATTTTGTGTTTTTGTATTGTTATTTCATTTCTTGTTCAATAAACAATTTTTTTTAAATGGCTCTCAATGATGAATTCGATAATGATAGTAATCCCTATTATTTTCACCAATCTAATAATCCAAGCATGGTCCTAGTTACGCAGCCCTTGACCAACAACAACAAAAATAGTTAGAAGCGTTCCATGGTGATGGCTCTTTTAGCAAAGAACAAATTAGGATTTGTTGATAGATCCATTTTTATTTTTCCTATTCTACCAGCTGACAAATATAGTACTTGGATCAGGGTTAATAACTTGGTAAGTTCTTGGATTCTCAATTCAGTTTCAAAGAAAAATATTGCGAGGCTTCTTTATTGTTCTACTGCTATTACAATTTAGAAGAATCTTGAAGATCGTTTCTAATAAATGGTCCTCGTCTTTTTTATCTTAAGAAAAAGCTTAATGATTTTGTGCAAGGCTGTATGTCAGTTACGACATACTATACACAACTCAAAATATTGTGGGATAAACTTGCTTTAGTTCGATCTGTATGTTTTTGCTCACAATGCTCTTGTGGTGACGTTCGCAAAATGATGAATGACTTGAAAAAAAATCATTCAATTCTTGATGGGTTTAAATGACTCCTATGCTTACATTCGAGGTCAAGTTCTCCTCGTTGATCCTTTTTCATATATCATAAAGGTCTTTTCTTAGATCATTTAAGAAGATAATTAACATTCATTAGTCTCCAACGCTCCTATTTTTGAACCTACTTTTGCTGTGAAAATAGTTTCTCATTCTAAAAAGTCTCGCCCTCAGTGCAATTGTTGTGGCATGCTTGGGCACACCAAAGACAAATGCTACCTTCATGGTTATCCTTCAGGATTTTCACGATCTAAGAACTCTCATCCGTCTCACATGAATCTGATTCCTTCATCTGAGAATCTCCCTTCTAGTGATGCATTAATTACTTAACAATGTAAACAGTTGATTACAATACTTACAAATCAATTACAGGCTGTTTCTGTCTTGAAGATCCCTGCATCATCGAGTATTAACTTTTCAATTCAAAGCAAGATTCTTACTTATATAAATACTCTTAAATTTTTTTAATGCTTCGAATTATTGGATTACTGACTCTGGTGTATCTAGACACATAAACTATAACAAAGAAATGTTCAAGTCTTTGAACAAAATCGAAGGAGGGACTATCCTGCTTTCCGAAAAATTAATAATTTCAGTTGGTTGATCTAGGAGTATTCAGTTATCTTCTAAATTTTTTTTCAAGAATGTTCTTTATGTTCTAGAATTCTGGTTCAATCTTTTAGATGTTAGTGAACTGTTCAAAGATTTTAACCTTTGTGTTCTCTTTTTCAATTCTCATTGTTTGATCTAGGACCTTCAGCATGTGATTGGGAAGGGTGAACTTTTTCAGGGTCTCTACATGTTGCACGCAACATCACCAAACCTCCCAGCCCACACTACATCTTCATCTTCTGGCATTTGCTTTCACATTTAGCATGACAAATTAGGTCATCCAAGCAATCGTGCACTACAATTTTTAAAAAATGCTTTATAAATTAAGTCTAATAAACTTGATGTTTGTCAAATTTATCCATTAGCTAAACAACATTGTTTATCATTTTCAACTTCTTTTTCTCGTGCAACTCAACCCTTCAAACTTATTCATTGTGATAAATGGGTCCCTATAAATATGCCACTTATTCAATACATTGTTTTTTCTTAACATTGGTTGATGACTACACAAGGTGTACATGAACATACTTAGTTACTCGAAAATCGATGTTATTTCCATTGTACCAACTTTTATACAGATGGTTAAGAAACAATTTGAGTTTTATGTCAAGATTTTTCGTTCAAATAATGCTCCAAAACTGAAGTTTACTGATTTATTTTTAAACTTGGGATCATCCATCAATTTTCATGTGTTGAGACACCTTCATAAAATGTTGTGGGTGAAAGAAAACATCAACATTTGTTGGCTATTTCAAGGGCTTTGCTTTTTCAATCTCGAGTTCCTATAAGCTTTTGTGGTAATTTATAGTGCACTCACATCGATCAATTTATCCCAAGCCATCAACTTAATAAACAACACAAAACAAAATCAAATGTTCAAGTTTTACATTAAAAATAATAGAAAAATCACATGAATTCCTCTATTTCATGCAAAATGTGCATAAACAGATAAAACCATATTTTAATTATTTTGAAAAGAAACCGAGGAATCATTAAAAACCAATGTAAAAACAGTCACATGATCATTTGTTCACATGCATAAATAATATGCACAATTATTTAACGAGCATGACTAACACATAGAAAAATAACATAATATGGAAAAACCGATTAACGAGAGTAAATGAAAAACTTACTCCGGAGTATAGGGAGGTTTCTCACACCTTCCCTACACTCCCAACAATTTGAAAACAAAGTTTAAAACACTACAGAAACAACCCACTCTCAAATCCACTCACCGATTCACCGAACCTTGTTCGATAAATCACCCAAAAATACGATTCGACTTTCTGATCTCCCTCAAACTCATTCCTATACCTCTCGACCTAATTCATGCATCAAAACCATAGGGTTTAGTGCATTATAACACACCCAAACATCCTTCAAGTTAGACCAATATATGGCAACCCCTAAAAACCTAACCGAAACTCACTAAAGACCTCTCTAAACACCCTTTAAACCTTATGTTCGGGATTAGATACTTAAAATCAAAATTAATTACATCTAAAAACTTCAAGATTCATGTACTTAGGAATCAAAAACAGCCATGGAAAACTCTTGAACGAAAACCAAGAAAACAATGGAATTTTATCAAGAAAATCGATTTTATTGATTCAAGACTTTAAAGATTGTTTCAATCAGCCAATAACTTAGGAATTTCATTAAAGAACTTTAGGTTTTATAGGTTTGAATGATTCTCACCTCCAAAATTATTCCGACCCCTTCAAAGGTTTCAAAACTAGAAAACCCGTAGAAAAACGAAAAGATTTTGATGAAGAAAAATATAAATAATTCATCAAATGATTTTTTATTGAAAAGATTGTTGTTTAACTTTGAAAATATGAATGAGAATATGTCTTGGGAAGGAAGAAACTGAAATCTTGGAGAGGGGTTTAAAGTTTGATGCAAAAATAGAGTTTTCACGTAAAATCGAAGAAAAACGAAGAGTATTTGAAGAAGAAAAATATAGAAAAATAAACCAAAAAAAATTATTAAAAATAATGGATATTTACCTTGAAAATATGATGAAGAGGCTGCCTTGGATAAGAATAAACCGAAATTTAAAGAAGAGATATTTTTGAAAAGTGAATTTTAGGATTTTGGATCAAAATTAGAGAATTTTGATTACTTAGGTTAAAACAAGGGATTAAAGGTTGTTTATATAGGCTCTTGGAAGGTTTAGATTAAATAGGATTAAGATTATATTAAATTATCTTAAGATTCAAAATTTTGGCTTATTTTATAAAATTGTCCTCAAGTTTTCAGTTTTTACAAAATAGTCACTAATTTCAAAATCTTAGATATTCAAGGGTCAATTTTCAAAATTTAGTTTACCTAATTCAAATATAAGTAAATTAATAATTTTAAAATATTTATCCACAAATTATTTTAATTAAAAACTAATTTTTATAAATTTAATCTCAAACTAAGTTAAACCGGCTAAATTGGCCCACTAACTTCTAGGCTCAATTTTGGGGCATTACACTGGTTTTTTATGCTTTGTTTCACATTGAAAATTGTTCGTGATAAATTCTCGGAAAGATCACCACCTGGATTCTTTATTAGTTATGCTCCAAGCATGAAAAGGTACAAAATATGACACTGTTATTGTTGAGTCATGAAATGTCACATATCATGAATTTTTTTTTTGAGTTGATCAATCTATAGAATGGCCAAAAAGATGGTGAATTATCTATTTAAAATTTTGAGTGTGAAAAAAATGGTAAAAATAGGAAAATGATGAACACAATAATTTATAGCAATTCGGCCTTCGAACAAGCACCTACATTTACTACCTTAGCTTCTAGTAAGGATTTTCAACCCAATTCACTAATGAATTCGATTTTTTTCTCGGTTCAAGAGATAACCGTTACAAACCGAATCAATCTTTCTACCCAAAGATTGATTCAACCTCACAAGGTTACAAAGATGAAGAATGAAAAAAATAATTTCTCTCTTAAAACAAATTTTGCCGCAATTACATGTGCAACACTACCCAAACTCAGAAATTAAAAATACAATGAAGATTGAATGAGTTGGGTGAAAAGAATTTTGCAATTAAGCCCTTGAGTTTGGATTTGATGGTAGGATGAAATCTTTAGGATCATTAGTTGTTCATGTAGCTTTTGAGACATGATTTTATACATCTTTTTTATTTTTAGTCATTCTGGTGGTTGGGAACATAAATATAGACTTTAGGACTTCATCTTCTCACCATAAATACACTTTTATAGCTATCAATATCGATACTCAGGGTACCTGTATCAAAACGCTACCAAAAAGGAAAGAGTCGTTATGTACATTTTTACAAAGGTTCTTCATACCATTGATCATGGTATCGGAATGAGTCTGCTTTTAAAACACGGGGTATCGAAACGTTTTGACACTACCAAAGGTATCAAAACGCCTTGTAGCCGTTTCAATACTGGTCAACAAATTTTTAAAACTCTAACTGTCATCCAACGGTCAAAACATTATTGTTTTAAAATTCTTGAAAAATTAACTCAGGTATCGAAACACTTAGCTTTGGTAACGAAATTCTTTGTAAAATATTTTATTTTATTTTATTTTAAGTTCTAAGAGTTGTTTTGATACAGGTTTCGAAACGAGCAATTACAATTTCAAATGATATTAAAACAGTTTTTCTACCGTATCGATACACCTAGACAACTTAAGAACATTCTTTTAAAATTTAAGCACGGTATTGATACCAAAGGAACTGGTATCGAAATGTCTGTACATATTTGAATGTTTTAACTTGAAAAATCTTAAGAAAAACACATTTGGGGTTATTTTTTTGACTTGAAAAAACTTTGTTGACTTTCAAATTGTTTTAACTTTAAAAATTTATGTACAAAATACTCTTTTAACTTATTTATTATATCAAAATCAAATTTCAGTTTTACATATTTCCCTTTTATACTATAACTTTTTATGATGCATTGATTGATCCATTTTCAGGCAATTCTTTACCTAATGTGATAACTGATAACATATCTGATAAGTTTCAGACAACCACAAGTTTGGGTGATGTGTCCTTCATACTTGATACACCTTCTCAATCTGCGAATCAACTTGCAGATCAATTAACGCCTTCAGTTGATCAGAATGGTGTTCAACTTGATGGTCAGTTTGGTGTTCATCTTGGCCCTCCAAATGTTGCTCAACATGAATCTAACTTTGATGCTCTAAATGAGGTTCAACCCAATGATCAACCTACTGCTCAGTTTGACTCTCCACTTGCTGTTTCAAATGAGGATCAGTTTGACTCTCATATACCTGAAGTTTAACTTTCTGTGGTTACATCTCAACCTCCCATGATTCATTCTAGGCCTCAATGATCAGCTCGTATCATTTAGAACCCTCTTACTTGCAACAATATCACTATAACAAGGTCTCTTCTTGCTCACATCCAATTAAGGCCTATGTCACTTCTCAACGTTTGTCTTCCTCATATGCAGTTTTCATTGCCAATATTTCTTCTACAAGAAAACCATTATTCTATCACTTAAATAGTGATTAGCCATGCATGAAGAGATACAAGCCATGGACTCACTTCGAACTTGGTCTGTTGTTCCTCTTCCAGAATGCAAACAATCTATTTATTGCAAATAGGTATATTGCATCAAACATAATCTTGATAAGACTGTGGATAGATTCAAAGCTCGTTTGGTGTTTAAGGGTTTCACCCAAGTAGAAGGAAATGATTATACTGATACATTCTCTCTAGTGGCTAAGATGACAACTTTCAAGCTTTTATTGGCACTTGTTGTAAATCACAATTAGCATTTACTTCAACTGGATGTCAATAATATTTTTCACAATGGAACTCTTGATGAATAGGTTTATATGAAGCTTTCCCTTGGTTATTATCATGATGTTCAAGGCTCTAACTTAGTATGTAAATTACACAAGTTTATCTATGGCCTTAAGCAGACATCTCGACAGTGGTTTCAGAGTTTTTCTCGAGTTGTTCTTCAGCTAGGATTCACTCAATCACCTTCAGAGCACTCTCCTTTTGTCAAAGGTTCTATTGATGATCTTGTTGCCCTTTTGGTCTAGGTAGATGACATAGTGCTTGTTGGGAAGAATTCGAAATTCTTAAACAAAATTCAGAAGCAATTGCAACAACATTTTAAGCTTAAAGAACTTAGACCCTTGCGGTATTTTCTAGGATTTGAAGTTTCTCGAAATGAAACATGCATATCCTTGTCACAACGTCACTATGCCATTAACCTACTAAATGATACTGGTACTCTTGGAAAGAAGCATGCTGCTTTGCCAATGCTCCTTAATCTTAAACTTAGCATGCACGAAGGTGATCTTTTTTCTGATCCTTTGGTGTATCGAAGACTAATTGGACGATTAATGTTATACCTCACTCATACTCGACCAGACATCACTTACACAGTTCACATACTGAGTCAATTTGTTAGCTCATCTCGACAGCCACATCTCACAACTGTTCATCATTTTCTTTCCTACATCAAAAGGACACTAAGACTTGGCTTATTTTTTTCCTCCAAATTTAATATTCAACTCAGTTTCTTTTTTGATGTTGATTAAGTTTTTTTCCAGACACTCGATGATCAACCACGGATTCTTGTACTTACATTGGCAATAGTTTGGTATCTTAGAAATCCAAGATGTGAGCTAGTTTGGTTTCTTCTTCTGATTCGTTCTTCTTATGAAGTAGAATATCGGGTCATGACTTCTGCAACATGTGAGATAGTTTGGCTTGTTGCCCTCCTCTCCTCTTTTAACATTTTAGTTTCAAATGTCTTCCTTTATTGTGACAATCAAGTTGTTGTTTACCTTGCAACAAATCAAGTATTCCATGAGCGTACTAAGCACGTTGAAGTTTATTGTCATTTTATTCGTGAACGTATCAATAATGGCTTTCTTATGAGCGTACTAAGCACGTTGATGTTTATTGTCATTTTAACATTTTAGTTTCAAATGTCTTCCTTTATTGTGACAATCAAGTTGTTGTTTACCTTGCAACAAATCAAGTATTCCATGAGCGTACTAAGCACGTTGAAGTTTATTGTCATTTTATTCGTGAACGTATCAATAATGGCTTTCTCAGATTATTTCATGTACGTTCAAACAATCAACTTACAAACATACTCATGAAAACATTGCATTCTCCTGCATTTTGCGAGTTCATTGTCAAGATAAGACTTGTTGACATTCACCAATTGTCATCTTGAGGGGGCTAACAGACTATAGCAGCAAGAATCAAAAATGATGATAGTTAGGATATTTAGTTAATCTGTTTGTTAAGTAGGTTAAAAGTTAATTAAAGTTCATATCTCATTTGTATAAATAAAGATTCATATACAAGTAATAAATTTACCTTCGATGAATAAGATTCAATATCTAAAGAGGTAATTTTTTTTCTACATGATAAAAAGTGTATGAAAGTTCAATACCTATATAGGTAATCCCTTTCTACAAGTAGTTTTTGTGTGGGTTTGTATTGTTTCTTAGCCTCATACCACATTGAATCGACTTGACATTGATGCATATTCAGCCTAACCTTTTCTTTTGGTGCTCAATTTCATTAGTTTTACTGTCAATTTTACGTTATGTCGACGACCTCAAGTTAGTACACCCACCCTCCCATCCATGAGGTAGTATTTAAAAGAGTACTTTACGATTAAAGTTGTGTTTACGTTCTAAATTAATTTTTGGGCCAAAAATTAGTTTAGAACGTAGAAGCAATGTCAAACAGTTAATTTTTGGAGAAAAAACTGCGTTTAAAAAATGTTTTTCAACCCAAACCCAAAAGCTAAAATTTTTAGCTTTTATGGTTGGAAAAATGCTTTTAGGAGTCAATTACAATTTTAACTTTCATTTACTATGTTGTATTATAATTTAATTTTTACAAATACATAATTATATTTAACATAAATTATTTTTTAATTTAAAAATTATATATATTCATGTCAAATTTCTAAAAGGTACTTCTGAAAAGCACTTTTCAAAAATAATTTATTAATATTTTTATATTTTATCATAATTTAAGTTAATATTATAATATAAAAGAATTTGATTATTATTTAAATATATATTTTTAACTTATAACATCATGTCTAAAATTGTCATTTATTTTTTCAAAAGCATTTTTTGACTTCAATACGAAACACATATATCTCAAACCAAAAATTTCAAAAGAACTTTTTTACTACATTTTTTTATCATTATTTTTCACCGCACTTTTCAAAAATAATATTAAAGCTCCCTAAGAAGATTTTGTTCAATCTACCTACCGACCCACCTATCCCCTTCCAATCCCTGTGGACACAAATTAACTAAGTAGCACAAATTAACGAAGAGTACTGGATGCATCTAAATGCGACCAACGGGATCCGTTTTTTTGTATTGCACATACCACTTGGAAATAGTCTTATAGATCGATTAAAATCCACTTGAAAGTGAATCGATACAATTGGTTAACCATCAAATCTCAGTCGGTGTTTTCTTCTACCTGGTCTTGAAATTTGGAAGTGAAACTTGTTGGAAAAAAATAGTATGATAATGAACATTTTAGAGATTAAATTTATGTGAGTTTTATTAGTCAAATTAATTAGGATTAAGTGGATGATTAATCTACTATAAGAGTAGATGAAATTATATATTCACAAGCTCAAAATATCAATGGGTGATTGAAAAATTGTTGTTCAATGTAACACCCATGATGTTGAAAAAATAAGATGAAAAGTAGGATATACCACACTTGTTGGGAATATAGAAATTTTTAATTACAGATTAATTCTATAATTAAACATGTTCCATGCCTGAACACTATAAAAGGAGCCCTCTTGCTCCTATCTCAACACACTGAAAAAATCACAAATATCCTATAACCAGATAGTGTTTTGCTTCTGTAAAGTTCGTTGTTGCAGTAAGGTAGCGTTGCTCTCCTTATTGTATTCTACCGTTGTATCCTGGGAGATAGACGATCCATAGTAACTCCAGCACCGGGAGGGGACGAATCTGTTTTAAGGACACTTTGATAGCACAGACCTCGGTTAAAGTTTCAGAATCATTTTTTTTTTGTTTCTTTGATCTTTGCATTTCTAATTTATATGTTTTATTTCAATTTCGTTTATAGAATTGTGTTTAACATATTAATAACTTGCTTTGTTTTGTGGTAACAAGACTTTGTAGCAGATGTGACATTGTGGTGATCGGGTCCCTGCGAGCTTCAGCAGCTTCTGTGGTGTGGTGGTTTGTGTTGATCAAGGTGCGAGTTTCTGCAGAATTTGGTCTGTTGTTAGCCTTGTAGAGTGAGAAGAGATCAATGTTGTGCTGCGGTTGAGCTTTTTGTCTTGTGCCTCACCTCACCTTTTGTTTCAAACTTTCCTTTAATTTTAATAAAATATCAATATTTAGCACACAAAAAAAAATGAAACTGTCCAGTTCATCACGGATATTGAACTTCTAATCCCGACTTTTATAAGTATTCAACATTTTTGATATTGAGTCATATAACTAACATATAATATAAATTTACTATTGAACATAACTAGGATTTCACTCAATCTTATTCGATATCCAACTAAACAAGAAGACTAATAAATTAATCGACTAGTAATATTACATTTTTAAATAACCAATAAAGAATTGTATGGATGAATTGGACTTCAACTTTTGTAGACGCCATTTTCGAAAAAAAATGGTTGGTAAATCATTGGTATGTTTCGATTCTATCATTTCTTCTTGCTGTTTTAACTCTCTTAGTTTTTCAATAATGGTGGATCTTCAAACTGTTTGTTGCATGTGCGGCGACGTCGGTTTCCCTGACAAGCTCTTCCGCTGCATCAAATGCCGCCACCGCTTTCAGCATTCGTATGCCTTTTTCTCATTCCATTCATCATCTGCATCTACATGTATGCATATATCATCCGCATCATGGGGGTGGCTTGATAGCTGCCGCCGTAACTGAATTCATCTTATCATCATCCCAGGCAGATAAGTGGCTCCACCAAACATCATGGTTTGGTAATAGCTGAATACATCTTATCATCGTATGATTCCTGTTGTGTGGCTTCAATTGAATTTCCAACTGAAAATTATTGATTCTGTTAGGTATTGCAGCAACTACTATAGCGAGTTCGCGGAGCCCATTGAAGTGTGTAATTGGTGCCGTAGCGAAGAGAGCAACTCAAGGCACGGCAGCTCTTCCAAGAAATCCTTGTCTAAAAACGAATCTGGAATTATAAACCGATCCGAGTATACCGACAAGAAGATCAATCATGGTGATCCTCACAATGGAAAGAGCAGCGGGACGCCTTCTCCCAGGTCTACCACCACCCGCAGGTACAAGCTTCTCAAGGATGTCATGTGCTAAAACCACTTGTATATAACTTATCCAATGTTTTCTTTTGAACATGCCCCCCTTGGCTTTGTCATAATCAAATACATTAAGAAATGATCGCTATTCACTACATGGGTCCATTAAAACTCTTGTTTACTTTCCATGTCCCATTGACAATCCTTTCACCGTGGAGTTTCTCGGTTTTAGGATTTATTTGTTTTCATCATTGGATTGATTCAATTGTTTTACTAATTAATTTTTAGGTGTTATAAGTTTTTCCACTACAAGGAAATAAAATTTTAATTACCTTAAAAATGGTCACGAAAGGTATTCAATTTAGTTGCTATTTTTTTACATGCAGCTATTGATATCCATGTTAACTAAATCGATTTTCTTAATTACTTATATTTAACTGATACATGAGTATCATAGTACAAAACAATAAAATCTATCCATGCAAAACACGTGTCATTGATTATGTAGCTAGGGTTTATTTGGTCACAAGTCGTAAAGGGTTATTGGGTTTATTTGGTCACAAGTCGGAAAGGGTTATTGGGTTTATTCGGTTTGTACCTAGTAGCAATGACTTACTTGGTTTCCTTTTGTCCCAACGTAAAAATTCAAAGTTTTACAGATTCATTGAAGCTCTTCCATTGCTACTGTCAGGCAGTCTTTTCGACAAGAAATAATTAACCAACTGAGTATTTTTTGTTTTGTTTTAGGTCATTCATTCAAGTCATTAGCCTTTTGATATATGATTCATTATCTGGGTATCTTTAAACATACATATTCTTTTTCATTCATTTGAAAACAAGTTAAATTTGTCTTTAGGGTTGCATGTGAGCACTGATATCAATTTCAGTTTAATTGTTTAGTCTTTTATTAAGGGTTTTCATTTTTATTTAATGTCATTGAAATATTTCGAGTATCTGGTTTTGTACTTTGGTCATCTATAGGGTTCCCCAAAGCCAATGACCTTGTTTCCATACATGTTTCTATATTATATATCGGTACTAACACTTAAGGTATAGAATCCAACTGTTCAGTTTTGTTGCTTCCCAAACTTTAATTAACAGATCCATTACAAAATCTTGGTATTCTAACATCAACAGAAACATGTGCCATCTTTCTGTCCGTCGTTACCATAATCATTAAAACACATCAAGTATGCTAGTTTATTTGTGAAAGAGCATGCACTATTCACAACTATGGTAAAGTGAAGGTGCAAGTGAGCATACATATTATACATATATTTAAAAAATTTCAGGTGAGTACATATAAGAAAATTCAGATTTTATGATGCATACAATCAATAAAATAGATTGTTAACCGAAAAAAATTCAGAATTTAGGATGAACACAAATATATTCCAGGTGAATCCAATTTTTTTTTGAATGATCCGACAAAATTGGCGTTAAGAAACATCATAATTGCAACATCCCTCACCACAGAGTTTAAGAATTACATGGTTGTGATCTGACGAAATTTCCCATTTTTTTGCCTTGTTAGTTTTGTCCATAAAATATTCATTCAGTTGTCACCAGCAACCAACGCCTGCAAGAAAGAGATTTTGCTAACACTGTCATCTGTCTTGGTCTGACGATACAGTTCGCATCCAAAGTTTGAATCCTGCATTTTAATCTACTTCAATGTTAAACGTATTGAGTGAAATGTAATATTTCCAGTTCCTTTGAGGGAGATTTTCCCTGTTGCAAGATGGAAGTAAAATCCTGGAAAATGAGAGAGAGTATCCCATGATTGAGATACTCCTTTCCGTGGCATGTGAGTTTGAAGATTTGGTAGGTAAGAGTGTATTACTATTTACATGCATGAGTTCCAGTCCATGTACTGATATTGACTGAAACAGTAAAGTCGTTTAACATGATAATTAAGCGACTTTGAAAATGCGATACTGGCAATGTTTTCAAAGTTTCCTTTTTTGATGTTGACAAATTCGTTTTAATGTTTTGCGCAGATAGACAACTTTGGGCAGATGTACCAGCAATCAGCATGAGTTATAGAAGAAGAACTTAGTGAGACTAAACGTTGTACAAGCATGAAACATGGTTATAAGAATAAGTATTCACCAAAGAAAATAAAAAAGAAACATCGTCTGCAATTTCTCACAACCAGATCACAGAGACTTTAATGAAATAAAGAAAATTTGGGGTGAAGTATTAAATATAAAATGTTGGGTTACATCCCATCATATGATTGTTTTTTTCTTTATAAGATTACGTGGACAAAACGGGGAGCTTAGGACAAGAAAAAGTACCAAAAATAACTCATGGAGTCTGTACTTTGCAAAGTGGGTAGCTTAGAACTAAGTATAGGGTTTCCTATTTTTATGACAATTTGTATGGTCATCCTGGACTCTTGCAAAGTGGGGTATGTCTTAGAAATTAATTTCTAACCTAATCATAATAAAGTGGAGTTTATATTAATGAAGATGAAATTAAGTAAAAATTTCCAACGTTTCAGTTATGTTTTTTTCAGTCATAACTCCCGCTTAGTCCAGAAAGTAAAATTGAAGTGCATTGATTAATGGAACATTAATGGTTTGAGTTGAAGCCTTGAAGGGGCAAATGGGAATTGTATTTTGTATGATTGCCTTTAGTCCCCAATCCCCAGGCAGTTCCACCTCAAAAAAAAAAAAAACGTAATTAAATGCTTCCCAAGTTTGTAACGTAATCCTTCAACACAGACCGAATCTCCTTCCTTAGTACCATAATCCCATTGATCTCACGCGCTCCTCACTCGCCCTCGGACTACATACCCCCTAGGCATTCATTTGCCTCGTGATTTGATGTCGCCATGCTACCAGAAAGCCACGCATAGACCCAACAATGGCGCAGCTTATAGGGAAAACACAAGGATAAGAGACTGACTAGCTTTGTTTGCTGGTGTACATGATTATCATCATGATCTGATAATTTCCATAGCGCGTGTCTCCAACGAGTGGGGATTGCAGCAGCTTTTTGCTGTCCGAATTAGTCAATGGTCAATGAGCGAGAAAGCCGCTTTTTAAGCTGAGTTAATAATAATATTATAAAACCGAAAACTCCTCAGACAAGACACCTAACTGCGGTTAAAACATACAAAATAAAGATTTCAGTTGCACGTACCACGTCAAAGGGATAGTCATTGCTTTCTAAAACCATCGTTAAAATGGAATCATGGTTCAAAGGGTAACTTAAACTGTGGTTAAGTGACGCAATTCCAGGAGCATAATCATGATTGAGCCAATAGGGCCACTGACGTTATTCATGATTGAATCTACACCCATGGCTGTCTGCCTTTGTAGTTTGTATATATAGTCCCATCCTCTCACTGTTTTGCTGCACCAAAACCGACACACCTCTCGCTGGTAGTGCCCATTCTTCCATTTTGCTTTTTGCCCCCCTCAGAATCCAAACACGATTAGGAGAAGAAAAGTTGAGAGAATTCTTTTGTTGGTTTTGAAGAAGAAGAAGAAGAAATGGGTGATAAGGATGATGGTTTGTGGTTGAGTTTGAGCTTGGGATGTGCTCAGTATCAGCCTTCTTCCAAGTTGAGTCTCATGTCTTCAGCTTCTTCCTCCCTTCAGCACAAGAATATTTGGAATGAGCTGTTTCAGTCTTCTGCTGGTATGTTAGTAAAATATCATTTATTAATAGAAGGATTCCTAAAAATGCATTACAAAAACAGATAACAGCCAGTTTAGCTACAGCAATAAGCCAAAGTAAAAGACTCAAACCCCAAAGATATCTATGACGGATTGCCATGTTACTATAACTGTTTCCTATTTTTTAATTTGTAACATGAAATCTTAAATCTAGAAGAAAACCAGTAGTATTTCCATTGAGATCTCATATTTTATTTTCTCTTTCTTCTTTTGGGGTATTAAGATTTCAGGATTTGGTCAGCTGTAACGAAAGAAGGATAAATAACTGCTCAGTAAACTTGAAACTTGATCATTAGCGTTCCATTGCCTGCTGGCCAATGGGGTTACATGTTTTAGATGCTAAGATAAAACTCGTGCACCAAGTAAAAAAGTAGTAAGTAGTAACTTTGTTTCATATGCAACACACACTATCCACGAGTAGCCATTAGTTTTCTGGTTGATGCAATGAGTTTACACTGCAATATGCATGCAGACGGACAGTTGGATACTAGATCATTTCTTAAAGGAATTGACGTGAACCGAGCACCGGCAGCGGGTGATTGTGAGGAGGAAGGTTGGGTATCGTCGCCCAACAGCACCGTTTCTAGTGTAAGTGGAAAGAAAAACGAGAGAGACCATGTGGGTGATGAAACTGAGGCCGAGAGAAATTCATGCTCTCGTGCCAGCGATGATGAAGATGGTGCTATTGCTGCTGCCTCAAGGAAGAAGCTTAGGCTTTCAAAGGAACAGTCCTTGGTGCTTGAAAAAACTTTCAAGGAACATACCACTCTTAATCCGGTTCGTGACATTTCAGTTGTTGACTTGGCTTTGTAAGGGTAGTTTTGGAATTTAGTTTTTGATGTGAAATGTTGGCGTTTAACTGCAGCAGCAAAAGCTGGCTTTGGCAAAGCAATTGAATCTAAGGCCTAGGCAAGTGGAGGTTTGGTTCCAGAATAGAAGAGCAAGGTGAACTATATTTTTATTAAAAAAGGGTTTTCAGGGGTGTTTTTGGGATATCAAATTATCAATTTACAGTTAACCTACTTTATTAAGAATAAATAAAATTTCACTCAATTAAAAAAATAGATTATTTTTTAATTTTAAATTATTTAAGTCAAATTATTTAAGTTATTTTAAAAAAATAGATTTAAATCGAGTTAAAATTTGTTAATTTAAAAAATTAAAATACTAAATTCTAGAGTTTTACGATTTAGTTCACAAATTTATTTTTCTTCTTTCTCTTTCATTTTAATTTTATTTTAAATAAATTTGAGCCACGTGTTTCTAAATCAACGTAGAAACCATATTTAACTTCGATTTATATTTTTAAAAGTAATTCTTTTTTTAATTTAATCCCTTGATTTTGTATGATTTTCTTATTTATTAAATTCTTTTTTCGTTTTAAATTTATTTTGATCAAATTTGTATCGTATGTTTTTAAACCACCGTAAAATACCTATTTATTTCAATTAATATTTTAAAATCAAATTTTCCTATTTTTTAATTTAACCCCTCATCTTCTATCCATCTTTCTTTTTAAGTTTATTTTTACCAAAATTAAATTTTTTGATTCCCTAACACTATATAATATGTATGTAATTTTAGTTCATATTTTAAATAAAATATATTCTTTTTGTAATTTAGTTTTTAACTTTATTAGTCAACTGAAAGTTTTCATTCACATCAAATTATTAACTTATTTATACTTTCATCAATTTTATTCCCAAAATTTTCTTATTTAAAAATAACTTTATAAATATATTTTAAAAGATTAAATGATATTTTTTATTAAATAATATTACAAATCTTATTTATACATATGATTTGTTAAGAAATATATATATCTTATATGGTCAAAAAAATCATTTAAATTAAAATTAAATAATTATAAATAAATTTATATAAAAATTCGAAAATTCAACTCAACTTAAATTTTATAAACTCATATTAAATCAAAAATATTTAAATTATAAAATATAATAACTCAGTTCTAATAACTCAAAAGTTTTTGCAATAAAATTCTTAGGGATTCACTGGGGAAGTGATTAATTAAAAAAAAAAAAAAACTGAGATAAAGGTGTCACGTACGTATTCCTGTAGGTGGTTGGGCTTAGAACAAGTCTCTGAGATATGTTCATGCAACTTGAGTTGCTTGCACATTAAGTAAAAATAAAGTCAACAGACCATTTGTTTAGGGTTAGTTTTTATGTCTCTTTACAAGTAGTTGTTGATGGGGGCCTGGACCATATAGATAAAATCTGACTGCAGTCTGCATGCATGGAATTGAATGGGTGCAGGACAAAGTTGAAGCAGACGGAAGTTGACTGTGAGTATCTAAAGAGATGTTGCCAGAATCTAACACACAAGAACCAGAGGCTGCGTAAGGAAGTGCAAGAGCTAAGAGCAGTGAAACTCTCCCCAGTTCCACAGCTTTACAACCCTCCTACAACCCTCACCATGTGCCCTTCTTGCCAAGGTGTGTCAGTTTCATCCTCTGCGGCTGCCGCCCCAACTTCAATAGCTCCAAATTGTCGCCAGATGAGCCCCAACCATCAACACCCGGTGCCTCTTAGCCCTGTGGTAGCCATGCCAATTACTAGTCCACCCTTCAATGCCCCTGCATCTAGATCATAGCATCTGAATTGGTTAGGAAACGAATCGTATTTTTTTTCTTCTTAAAAGCCTCGTGTCCTTTTGGAGTAGTAACATAAATTGTATTTATATGGAGTCCTTGAAAGCAGGGACACAAGAATCTGAATCCCTTTTTCGTTTATATGATTGTGATCTGTTTGGGGCAATTTGAAACAGTAGAAAGGGGTATTATGTATATATATCGACGGATTCTAATGAAGGGAATAATTACTAGATGGGAAGATCACTCTCTAAAACTTTTTTCTTTTTGTGACTGGAATGCACTTGAACTAGGATAGGATTCCAACTGCTGTCTACGTTTAATCTGACTAATGTTTTATGATTCTTTGTATCCCTTGATCAGTTTTTAGGAAAAGGATGTCATCAATATCAAACATCTTTGAACCTTTCACGGAAAAAACAAATCAGCTGGACACCATGTCTGAACAAGTCCAAGATGCTGGCTGACGGAGTCAATGAAACCATGATCAGATACAGAACCCTTGTGTCGTTTTTACCATTGTTTTACTTGAAGATAGAATCATCCTTGCAATCTCTTGCTGATGAATGAGGATGACGTTCGAAATTACACCTATACTTTATCCAGGCTTAACAAGTCTTTGTTAATTGCGTTTTCTATCAAATTTCTGTTCTAGGTGACAAATTAGTCTCATAAATCTTAACTAATCTTTAGAAAATCCAAGATCTTTACCAAAGAAAAAGAACACATGATTTTACGTTGAGGTGGTAAATTTTTGAAAAATTAAATTAAAAATTTAGAGATGCACTCGATAATAAATCATCTATAAAAAATATATAATTATTTAAATAATTAAAATTTTAATTTTTTTTAGAAAATACAACTACACCTCCGCACTCCAAATCTTCCATAAATCATTATCAACATCAAATGTTGAACTAATGCAAATTAATTTATTAACAGTGTTTGTTAAATTTTTTTAATTTTAAAGTTTGCTTGAAGAATGCTTTAAAATTTCTAGGGGTTTAGAGAGATTCAAAGACCCTTCTAATCAACCTGGTAAAATAAAAGTTAGTTGATGACATGGGACAACGAACTTTTAAGTTATTTAATTTTAAACTTTGCTTCAAGACTTTTTATTTTATTTTATAAATTTAACAAACACTGATGATTTATAACAAGATGATTGACATAAACATCCGCAATAACTTTAATGCATTAAATGAAGATAATGGTTTCGTTTTTATGAGTGCTGAACAATATATTTTGAATTCCGCCGACACCATAAAAAAATAATAACAGGATAAAAATAATTGCTGCATGTACAAAGTATATATGTGTATTCAAAAAAATGACATCATAAAAATAATGCTTTTAAAATAATAAAAACCACGATTTACACGTGCTACATATAGAAATAAAAATAAAAGCCAACTATCATTCCTTAGTAGTAAATTATCGACTCTGTCTCCGGGTCAACCGACTGTAAATTCCGAGGTCTTTAAATAAATATAACTAATTGGACCCCTGACCCACACCATATCTTACAAAACAATTCCTGGAATTGGAAAAAATAACACGTTTATATTTAAAAACTCTTGTCCTTTATTTATAATCTTAACTAATCAGATTTGTTTATTTTATTTTTAAAGTGAATCATCATTTTTTTATATATAATTATAAAATAAATAGTTATTAAATAATTATTTTAAGATAAACGAACCAAATTAACATAATTTCTTTTTACTTTGTTATCATTCCTTCACTAGTCGAATAAAAAAACTCCTTCATTTAAATATTCTCCACGAAAGTTTGAACATTTTGTTACCAAACTACTTGATTGCACCCAATCATCATCAAGTCCTTGCATTGATATTGAATTTTTGTAGGGTCAGCCTAGGTTTGGAAAAGATGGATCCTCTCGAATCCTGTACTTTTTGAACATCAAGATCCACAATGTTAGATAAAACACAAGAAAATCAAATTACTTCTCTTTGTAGCAGATGTTGATTCCGAGTCCCCAGTCCCCACCCAAATGAAATCTACCTACTTCGTTCCGACTCCTTTCCATTGCGTTGAATCTTTTACCCTTCATTTCCTCGTACAATTCAACTCTCACACGGTGAGTTTTCAATAGATTAAAAAAATTACTTGCAGTTTGCAGTAGTTAAAGAGGCAAACAAGGGAAAACTATGATTCTGTCATTTGTATCAGAATCAAAACGACAGTGGATGCAGCCAATTGATTCCTATATTTTCGTCCATAGTTCCATAGAAGCTGAAGTAGAAAATAATATAAAGGTTATCGTTAAAATTTAAAAATATAATCTAAAAATCGATAATGAAAGTAAGTTTTTAACTTGTAAGATTCTTCAGAAATATTTAAAGTAGAAATCCTTCAAAAATATTTTAAAAGTATTTAAATAATTTTTATAGTATTTAAATAAAATTTAAAAATATTTTCACTTTTTATATAAAAATAAACATGTGATTAAAAAGACCCAAATAATTGTACTAATTAAAATGCCGGGTGAACATTCATAGAAATATCCACCTCGTCCGGGGTTGGGTTCCCATCAGATTTTTACTCCATATAAAAGCACAACACCCCCTCTCCAAAACTACCAATTTTCAAGCAACAATGAGCAGCAGCAGCAATAATGTTGTTGGTCAGCCAGAGGCTGAGTGTAACAGGAGTTTAAGTTTCAGTAGTATTTTTTTTGAATGAAGGGTGGGGTGACTTACCCTTAAAGGTGGATGATTAGGAGGATATGTTGGTTTACAGTGCCTTGCGTGATGCTACAAACTTAGGGTGGATTCCTTCGAACCAGGCTGATTTAACAAGTACGACGATGACCAACAAACATCCAGCGGGGGAGATAATCAAGGTAGACCTGTTAGAATATAATTACTAAAGAATTTGTACTTAGTTGTATTATCTTGTTATTTGTTTGTTACTCTAGTTAAAATTTATTACAAAATCAGTTGTATTTTGGGTATAAAACCCACTAATGTGATAGGCTGAAGAGATACCTTTGTAGTTAATATTCACTCAATAAAAATTTTAGATTAAGTCTTTAACCTTCTTTTATACATTTTATCTTTCCTCTGCTATTTCGGCCACCATGCCGGAGTTTTCGCATGATATCAATCGCCAATGATCTTGGGTGTCAATACTACCGCTGTTGCTTTCTGGCTCTCATTTTTTTCCCCGTCATTTCCCCCTTCTATTTGCTTCATTGATCTCTCAGTCTTTGAATCGTTTCCCATTCTTTTTGATTCTTGATACACTCGACAGTGGAGAATTCATCTTCTGTTGACCTCTTACCTTTGTTTTCAAGATCTTACTCTACACAACAATGGGGTTTCTGCTACTTCTACTCCCGTCTTCCCTGATATGGAACCATGACATCTATTTCTTAAATCTTACTTCTGGTAATTGGCTTTCTGATGGAAACTCAGAGATCGAACCAATCTCCTATGGCGGAATGACTTGTTTGGGTTTCAGTAAAGAGATTATTACTATGGCGACGACAATAGAGGGGTCAAAACTTCTTGGGAGATTGCTATTTTTCAAGGATTCTGGTATTTCGAATCTGATTGCTATCTTCGTATTCTATTTTCTGATTCTTGGATCAAGCATGCCTCTTGAAAATAATATGGATCTTTACCGTCTTCTCATTCAAATAGACAGTTCTTAGCATCACTTGCACTTCAACTAGTTTGCATTTCGGTACACAGTGTGGGGAGTCTTTCGGCAATGGTTCTTTGCCTTTCTTGCATTTGGTAAGATTTTTCCATTCTCCACTACTGAAAATCTGTGTTACTATCTGGTACTTGGTCTGGTTGATTGATGCTTCCTGTTAAATTTTTTATTGGATATTGAGGAGTTTTAATTACATATTGGACTGGTACATGAACAAGTCGATTGATTGTTTGATATTGGGTTGAAACATAATCTTGTTTTGGTTAGTGATATCGGAGCACTGTTGATATTGAGATCGTATTCAAACCCCGGTTTGCGACTCATCTTAGTTTGGTGTTGGAGGTTTTGAGTGTCAAGAATATCGTTCAATCGAATGCTTGAATTTTCTTCAAGAGCTGTGAATTTTTTTTTCTTCATTGTTTGTCTACTTCATACACAAGGGTTACTTGAAATTTTGGTTTCACAAAACCAAGTTTAAAAGAGAGAAAATATCTGGGGAATGTATAGTGTTTAACAGCCTTGCACTCCTTAACCGGACATAATAGGATGTTTTCTTGCCTAAGAAAGGCTTCAGATTACATCCGAGAGTTCGTAGCTTAACCGCCTTTCTCCCAACAAAAAGAAGGATCAAATAAGTGGAAAAGTGTGACAATAAAGATGAAGAAAGCATAATGACAATAAAGGATCAAAAAGAATAGATTTCTGAAGGAATATTTTGGATGTTAAAAAATTGTAGAACAGAAGGTGAGTGATAAGAACGAAAGGAGAGAAAAAATCCTTCGATTCTCGGGTGACCACCAAACAAGAAATACAAATTTTTTTAAGGAATTCCTGACGAAGAAGAAAGCATAGTGACTGAAGAGGTTTCAAGGAAGCAATTCTAGCTCAAACAATTCTTTTGACTCAAGCAATTCCATTCAACATTCTTTGATTTACAAGCTCGGGAACTTGAAGAAAGTAGGGTGAATGTTAGAATATAATTACTAAAGAATTTGTAATTAGTTGTATTACCTTGTTATTTGTTTGTTACTCTAGTTAAAATTTGTTACAAAATCAGTTGTATTTTGGGTATAAAACCCACTAATGTGATAGGCTGAAGAGATACCTTTGTAGTTCATATTCACTCAATAAAAATTTCAGATTACTCTTCCTTTAAGTCTTTAACCTTCTTTTATACATTCTATCTTTCCTCTTCTATTTCGGCCACCATGCCGGAGTTTTCACAGAGCCTGAAAGCAACGCACTGCCACGGAGGGGGGTGAATTTTAAAGGAGTGAGAAGACGGCCGTGGGGAAAGTACGCGGCTGAGATTAGGGATCCTAAGAGGAACGGTGCAAGGATTTGGCTCGGAACCTACAAGACGCCCAAAGTGTTAAGTATTGCCTTTTAGAGAAAGAGAGACGGTACTCTCATCACTTTATTGATTGTAAAGCTGTAATATCCTCAAAGAGGACCAACTTATTTATACAAACTTAGAGACTAATCTGAATCAGTTACAGAAACGGTATTCTAACAGAAATCCTAACCATTTCATAACTTCTTCAAATCAATCTATAGTCAATGATACAGTACAACCAATCTTACTTGTATTCATTTGACTTTCTAATTACATTGACTTTCTTTGACTTACTAAACACCTAACATTCCCCTTCCATCTTGTCTTCTTCAAATCTTCATGATCTCAGCTTGTTGCTTGTTTTGTAGCAAACGAACAAACCTGCAACCTGAAAACAGACAAAAACCACAATTCGAACCAAACCAAACAAAACAGATTGAGATTGAGATGTCAACATGCAACCATAGAAACCACAGATAACTTGTTCTTGTGCCTTTGAAAAGATGGAGCTGATAAAGGTTTTGTCATGATATCTGCAACCTGCTCGAATGTAGGAATCTCATTCACTTTTAACACTCCAGCAACAACCTTTTCTCGTACAAAATATAGATCCAATTCTACATGTTTAAACTTTGAGTGCATTACTGGATTAGCAGAAAGAGCCACAGCACTAGAGTTGTCACACCACAACACAGGTTTCTTGTATGTTGTAATACCTAACTCACCAAGTAATGATTCAAGCCAAACTATTTCAGATGTTGCACAAGACACACTTCGATATTCTGCCTCTGCAGTTGAACGAGATACTACACTTTGCTTGCGAGATCCCCAAGAAACAGGATTGTTTCCAAAATATACACAAAATCCTGAAGTCGATCTCCAATCATCACTATCGGATCCCCAATTAGCATCTGCAAACCCTTGAATAAACAGTCTTGGAGAAGGAACAAACCTTAACCCAAAATCTAGAGTCCCACTTAGATACCTTAGAATCCTCTTTATCAACTGAAAATGAGTATCTAGTGGAGATTGCATAAATTGACAAGCTTTGTTTACTGCATAAGCTATTTCAGGTCTTGTAATGATAATATATTGTAGAGTCCCAACAATACTCCTGTACTCTGTAATATTTGAGGTAGGACTGCCTTCATTACTTGATAATTTGCAATTTGAAACCATAGGAGTAGGAAGTTCCTTGGCTTGATCAAGACCACACTTATGTAACAAGTCACTGATATACTTACTTTGACTAAGAAAAATATCATCACCCTTATAATGAACTTCAATACCCAAGAAATAATGCAATCTGCCTAAGTCTTTTAGAGAAAACTCATGATTCAACCTATTACTACACTTTGAACCTCAACATTATCATTTCCAGTTAAGATGATATCATCTACATAAACAAGTAGATGAACAATGCTATCCTCATTTTTTTTACAAAAAGTGAAGCATCAGATTTTGTTAAGACAAAACCAATGGTTTGTAGATAATTTCGTAATTTTTCAAACCAAGCACGTGGTGCTTGTTTCAAACCATAGATTGCTTTATTTAATTTGCAAACTAACCTTTGAGATTTATCCCCTTGTTCATAACCTGGGGGCTGCACCATGTAAACTTCCTCATGAAGATCCCCATGAAGAAAAGCATTATTTATGTCAACTTGTCTTAGACTCTAACCTCTTGAAACGGCAAGTGAAATTATTGTTCGTACAGTGACTGGCTTAACCACTGGACTGAAAACTTCATGAAAGTCAACGCCAGCTTCTTGAAGATAACCTTTTGCAACTAGCCTAGCCTTATACCGACCAATGGATCCATCTGCATTTCGTTTAACTCGAAAAATCCATTTACACTGAACTGCCTTCCTCCATGATGGCAACTGAACAATTTTCCATGTGTTATTCTTTAAAAGTGCATCGTATTCTGCTTGGGCAGCAGCTTTCCACTCTTCACTTTGAAAAGCTTCTTGAATTGTTTTTGGCTCAATAATTTTAGCAACACTTCCAGCATTTCCAACTCCAATTTGATATACCTTGGGTTTTCTGATCCCATTCTTTGCTCTAGTGACCATTGAATGAACATTTTTGACTGGACGAGTTGTTTGATCCTCACCATCAGTCACATTCCTACCACCAATGTCAGTTGTGGCATGATTTTCTAAAAAATCAGTCCCTCCAGAAGCTTCAAAATCAGCTTCTCCTGAATCTTCCTGTTCGAAGACTATTCTTGTGTCTTGTTCTGCAGAACCACCAACACCACTTGACTCTGAAAAAACTGAATCACCATGATCAAAATCTTCAATTTCAGGAATATTTTCCATGTCCCCAATTATAAACATATCACCATGATCAAGATTTCTTGTTTCCACAACTGCATTTCCGGCACCACATTCTGTTTCTGGGACCATATTTTTTGCATCATATTCTGTTTCTGGGACCATATTTGCTGCATCACTTATTACATTTGCTGCATCACTGTTATGTTCATCATTCTGAGAAGTTAACCTTATTTCCTCATCACCTAATCTCAACCTATGATCATCATTAAAAGAAACTCCTACTGAAGGTGATCTATGAATATTAACTAAAGGTACCTCAGGTGTTGCTCTGTGATTTTGAACTGGAGTTACTTCAGGTATTGTAGTAGTCGCAGCATGGAATGTATCATGTGTAGAAGGAGGGACAGACACTGAAATTTTATCACTGTCCTGTAACTGAGAAGACTGAAAAACCAAGGGCAAAGAACTACCAGATTCGAGAGGCAAAACAACATTATCAGAAGAAGATGGAAAATTATGTTCATCAAATATCACATGCCTGGAAATAAAAATTCTGCCATTATCACCCAAGCACTTATATCCTTTGTGGTGAGTGCTGTAACCAAGGAAAATACACCTTTTTGATCTAAATTCTAACTTGTGATGATTGAAAGGTTTGAGATATGGAAAACAAGCACATCCAAATACCTTTAAATATGAGTAGTCAGGAGTCTTAAGATATAAAACTTCATATGGTGTCTTACCATGTAACACTTCCGTTGGTAATCTGTTAATTAGATAAACAGCAGTTATGAAAGCATGACACCAATACTTCAAAGGTAATGATGCTTGAGAAAGTAGAGTCAGTCCAGTTTCTACTATGTGCCTATGTTTTCGCTCTGCTATACCATTTTGTTCAGAAGTGTAAGGACAGGATATCCTATGTTGTATTCCTTTTGACACAAGCCATTTTCCTAGTGTTATGTACTCTCCACCACCATCAGTTTGAAGAGACTGAATTTGACAACCAAATTGTACCTCAACCAGCTTTTAAAAATTCACAAAGCAATTCATTACTTCAGATTTTGCTTTAAACAAGTATAACCACGTATGCCTAGAAAACATGTCAATAAACGAGACATAGTAACTAAACCCCTCAGAAGATACTTGAGCTGGACCCCAAACATCAGAAACAACAAGTTGAAAAGGTTTAGTATATTGTGTGGAAGAAGAAGAAAAGGGCAGTTTGTGTGCTTTCCCTTGTAAGCAAGCAACACATACATCATCAAGCTTATTTGCACTAAATTTCAAATTGCATAAGGTAAGAACAGAGCTAAGAGCTTTATTCGATGGATGTCCCAAATGTCTATGCCATAGTTCAATGTTGTTGTCATCCTTGGAAACAGAATAACACTGAAATTTTTCTTCAGCATTGGTGGTCGAGTGAAACTTGTATAGTCCTTCCGGTGTGAGACTCCCCTCCAACAATATATTCTGAGTCTGAGCATCCTTGACACAACACCCATTAGAATGAAATTCAAGATAAACATTGTTTTCTTTAACAAGCTGAGAGACAGATAAAAGACTTTTTTATATTGTAGGCACATGAAGTAAATTGTTTAAAACTAGAGGCTTGGACTTGGTTAAAATAACACCATGGCCAACATGCTTAATTTTAACTCCACTTCCATTACCCATAAGAAGACTTTCTTTACCTTCATAAACCATACCTTTGTGTATAGCAGATTTGTCATTGGTAATATGATGAGTCGCACCAGAATCGGGATACCAGGATACATCACCCGAGCCTCCATTCACTTGAGAAACTTGAGAATTTGTTTGAAGAGCAATAGGAACATGAGACCCCCCTTGTTGAATATTTGTGAAAGGTTGAGAAACTCCCTGCTGCATAATCGTGAAAGGTTGTGTTGCATTCAAGGAACCAGATCCCATATGCTGAGCTGGTGCTAAGTAATTTGAAGAGCCATATTCCATATGTTGAATTGGTGCTGAGAATTGTGGTCGAGACACGTACACACCAGAAGAAAAAGGAGACACACCAGAAGAAAAAGGAGATACCTGCTGTTGAAGCACATGATTGTAGGCTTGAATTGGACCAACTTGTGACTGAACTTGTGCCCCTGTAGATGCAGTAGTCTGTTGTTGATTAAACACTTGAGCTTGTCCTTCAAATCTGTTCACAAGCCCTTCCTTTGTTGTATATCCATATTGATAGCTTTGATTTTCACCATGTTGTATTTCTTCCTGAGTTTGACCTTTAAAACTAAGATCAAATCGATAGTAGCATTTTTGAACTACATGCCCAAATTTACCACATAATTGACACTGTGGGCGATTATTGTTAAATCTTTCTCGACCTCGACCTCGATAATTGTTTCCTCCACGATTACCACCTCCTCTTGAAAAATGAACAAAAGCCTGATCAGTAGGAGTTTGAACTTGACTTAGATTAGCTATGGATGTATCAGATTGTCCTCCTGTCACAATCATATTTGGTTTTGACACCAAATTCGCTTGAATAGAGATGTTGTCTGTAAGAAAATTTTTCTGACGTGCTTCACAGTCTAAAAGCATGTCAGTTATAGCATCTAAAGTCAAGAATTCACGAGATGCTATAGAAATTACTGCCTCAAACTCAGGTGATAGACCAGCTAAAACAACACTCACATGTTCTTGCTCAGAAATGACATTCCCTGAAACACGAAGTGTATCACAAATTAATTTTATTTTGGCAAGGTATTCACTAACAGAAAGACACCCTTTCCTTTGCGAATGTAGACTATGTCGAAGAGCTGAGATTTTGGCACTTGATTTTGCTCCAAACAAGCGTGACACAGCATTCCATATAGCACGAGAGGAGTTGAGACCAGTAAGGTGAGGTAGAATATCTGGATGAATAGTAGAAAGTAACCAAGAAGCCAACAATTTATCTTGTTGATTATAGGATATGTAGTCAGGATTTTCAGCGACCGGACCAGACTGACCAGATGTAAAACGATTTGGAGGAGTAATACTGTCTGAGACATACGGTAAAAGACCATAACCATCAATGATAAGGAGAACTTGATGCTTCCAGAGAATATACGTGCCTTCAGTCAACTTCACAGTATCGTGTTTAAGGAAATGTTGCACAGCTCCAACTCGAAAAGAAGGTTGAGAAGAGTTATTGGCAGACACAGTGGGAGAAGGAGATTGATTCACAACAGCATCGGGTGCAGGAACAGGTTGCGCCATGAATTCAAAGCAGCAAAAACACAAACACCTGATATGCACACTAACAGAGACTAGAAAATAACCAGAAGATAACCAAAACAGAAACCAGAGAGCTCAATAAGAAGATTCCACCGAGAAGCTCAAGATGTGAAACTATCCGAAGCAAACAAAACTGAAAACTCAACAATTTCCAGAAGAGCAACAAAGGTTTTCGAAGAACACAACAAATCGGACCACTATTTTGTTCTTTCAGACTATGAGTCACCACAAACAAAAATTCTTGCGATCAAAATTGTGTTCTGAACCAATTAAAGAAAACCTAATGTTGATGCGGAGAAAGCATACATTGATTCAAGGAAAGGTGAATTACTGACTTGTTCCACGCTATTCTGCTTGTAAGAAAAAGAGCAGAAATACTTACAATGTAACCAAGCTAACATTTACCACAACCTCTAAATCATTTGTCTAATGCCTTGGCAATTTGCAACAGATAGAATCAATCAAAACGAGCCTCCATTAGTAGAAACGAAGAACAAAAAGAAGCCACCATCATCCGAACGAACAAAACGACGAAAGAGAAGAAGAAAAAAAAAAGTCTTCCCAGAATCTTTGGCGACTGATACCATGTTAAGTATTGCCTTCTAGAGAAAGAGAGACGATACTCTCATCACTTTATTGATTGTAAAGCTGTAATATCCTCAAAGAGGACCAACTTATTTATACAAACTTAGAGACTAATCTGAATCAGTTACAGAAACGGTATTCTAACAGAAATCCTAATCATTTCATAACTTCTTCAAATCAATCTATAGTCAATGATACAGTACAACCAATCTTACTTGTATTCATTTGACTTTCTAATTACATTGACTTTCTTTGACTTACTAAACACCTAACACGAAGATGCTGCTTTGGCTTACGATAGAGCCGCTTTCAAAATGGGTGGGGCCAAGGCTAAGCTGAATTTTCCTCACTTGATTGGCTCTAATACTTTGGAGCCAAAAAGAGTAGGCACAAGACGTCGGTCACCGGAACCTTCCGCTTCAACCACGTCGTCTGTATCAAGAGACTGCTGGTCAAAGCCGAAGAAGATGAAGAGTAGTGCAAGTAACCCAGAGGCGACAGCCAAGTCGGTCGGAATTGCAAGTTTTGGCGCGGAGGAGATTCCAATGAGTAGCAACTAGCATGTGATTGAGAAATACTAATTCTGGTTGGTTTCTGAAGATGAGGGATTTTGTGAAAGCATAGTAGTACTAGTAGTAGAGTACAACAGTAAAAACCATGAACACCATCTCCATCTGAAAATCATGTTCCTAAGACTACTCACTTCAGTAGAATTCAATAAAAGCAGCGATGGGGTTGATTTTATTTAACCGATCTATATGGTACATATATTTATCATTAGTCATGTAAAGAAAATCCACATGTTACTCCAAGTTCCCAAACTTAATATAACATAACATGTGAAAGGTTGATCATTTTTAATACCCCATCTAAACAAAAAAATTAAACTAATTAAGTTAAAACAATGAATCATTAAAGTAAGTTTAATCATCATGTTTCGGAAGAGAATCATCGGTCCTTTTATTGTGTCTTCATTGATATTTGATACTCTCATTTTAAAATAGTAGCTTAGGGTTTAGGATTTAGGGTTTAAAGTTAGAAGTTGTGGTTACAGTTTAAGGAATCAGGGGTATGATGTATTTTTTAAGATTTAGATATAGAAATTAAGTTTGTAGTTTAAAATTCAAATTTTAATGTTAGATATAGAATGAAGCATGATCAGGGATAAAAGATTTTTACTATTTTGAAAATTATCATCCAAAATTGTAGGAGACAATGGAGTTTGAGAATGAGCTTGATATAATCAAGTACATTATATTACTGGGGAGGTTGAGAAATATTTTAAAAAAGGGACTGCAGAGAGTTTCAATTTTGGAATAATATTGAATCTTTGTCGCTAATTGTTTAGTGCAAAAAAACAAAACATCAAAGGCGCACTTCAAAAACGTGATCAAATTATATGTAATAATAATAATAATAATAATAATAATAATAAAAAAAAATAAAAAAAAACCTAGCTATATATATATATATAAATGATCAAACAGCTGGGACTCAACGTCAACATCAACGTTAAGTTTATTTACTAGCTTAGAATTAGGTAATTACACAGCAAATAGGTTATCTTTTGCTGGTTGTTTATAGATGTGCTCTGCTTTTCTTTGACATGGGGTGAAAGATTCTGCTCGTGGGGTTGAGTACAAATTTGTCATCCAAAGAGTGAGGAGTGAAGGATATGTTTGTTTGGAAATTGGAACAAAGCTTGCATTCTGAAGTGTTTAGGGATATTGATCACTAAAGTTGGGCATTCTGACATGGTATCATGAGACTAGGCCCAATCCTCAATATCGCTCAATTCCTTTCCAATTATTTCATTGACTTTCAAGAAGTCAAAATCCCTTTCTTTGGTTCGTTTTTTCTGTTTCACCAGTGATGACGGAGATTGACAGCAATCATCCACTTTACTTGCATCCTTCCGATACACCCGGGATGAATTTGGTTTCGCATCAGTTCGTTGGTCCTGAGAATTATTCTATATGGAGTTGTTCCATGCGGATTGCACTCTTGGCCAAGAACAAGCTTGGGTTCGTTGACGGTAAATGTCGCAAAGCCGATTATGAACCAGCACTACATTCTCAGTGGGAGCGTTGCAACGCGATTATCCTTTCTTGGATACTAAATTCAGTGAGCAGAGACCTTTCAGCAGGAATCGTGTTTGCCTCCAGTGTTGCAGCAATGTGGACTGATTTGAAGGAGCGGTTCGATAAAATTGACGGATCTAGAGTTTTCTTTCTGCATCGATCGATTGCAATGTTGGTGCAAGGTGACTCTTCTATTTCTGCTTACTATACTCGTCTCAAACTTTTATGGGATGAATATAACGCTCTTGTTCCCTTTTCGACTTGTGAGTGTGATGTAGCTCAACAAAATTCTGCCCATCTTGTTTAACAAAGGTTGTTTCAGTTTTTAATGGGGTTAAATGAAACATATTCTGCCGTTCGTAGCCAGATTTTACTCATGAAACCCCTTCCTACAGTAAATCAAGCGTACTCTATGCTAACTCAAGAAGAGTCTCAAAGGATTCAGCTTTCTGGAAATCCAGTAAGTGAGGTTTCGATTATGTTTTCAAATGCTTCTAAAGGACCTGAGAAGAAGCGTTTTCTTGGCACCTGTGATTATTGTAAACTTAAAGGACATCGCCGAGAGTCTTGTTATCGACTGATAGGATACCCCTCTGACTTCAAGTTTTTAAAGAAGAAAACTCCTCAAGTCGCGTTAACAGTTCATAAGGGGAACAATGATGGTGTTATAGTTGAGTCCAATTCTGAAGCTACTTCCCAACCTGCTCCTGTTCCAGTATTTACAACAGAGCAGTATAATCAAATTTTGAGTCTCCTTAATCGACCATAGACAGATTCCACTGTGAATCTTGCAGGTACAAATGCTAGTACATTACCTGCTAATACTTCTTGTCTTTACTGGATTTTGGATACAGGTGCTACTGATCATATCGTGTCTGTATTCGATGGTTTGAATTCTCCTCTTTTATGTTCTGAATCTCATCTTGTTCATCTACCTAATGGTAAGACTGAAATTGTTGCTTATTCTGGCTCACATCAGTTAACTCCTGATTTACTTCTTTCCAAAGTATTATTTGTGCCAAATTTTTCCCACAATCTTCTTTCTGTGTCTAAACTAGCCAAGGTCCACAATTGCATTGTTACCTTTTATCCTGACCTATGTATCTTGCAGGATCACTCCAGTGACAAGATCATGGGGATTGGTAGAGAGTCTAAAGAGCTTTACTATTTCAAGTCTGGTCAAGGAGTTGCTGGTTTGTCTTTTCCTGCTCATTGTAATGATTTTTCTGTTTCAAATGATCCTACTGTTGTATCCTCTTCTTTATACAACAATAATAATACAAATTTGTGGCACATTCGTTTAGGACATGCTTCTGCTACTACTATGCATAAATTACCATCTGAAATTTCTAGGATCTTTACTCATGATTGTTTGTCTCATTGCTCCATATGTCCTTTAGCAAAACAAACTAGGATGCCTTTTCCTTCTCATCAATCTCGTTCAGAACATCCTTTTGATTTATTGCATATTGATCTTTGGGGTCCATATAGAGTATCCACTCATAACAATCAAAGGTTTTTTCTTACAATTGTTGATGATTGTTCTCGCATGACTTGGGTATATCTTCTCCGGTTAAAAAGTGATGCTATCTTATATCTTAAACACTTTTTAACTCTTATCCAAACTCAATTTGCTTCTATTCCTAAAGTTGTGCGCAGTGACAATGGGACAGAATTTTTTAATTCTGGTTGTAATTCCTTATTCACTTCTTTAGGTATAATTCATCAATCTTCCTGTGTTTATACCCCTCAGCAGAATGGTGCTGCTGAGCGTAAACATCGACATCTACTAGAGGTAGCCCGTGCCTTAAAATTTCAATCAAATGTACCTGTTAAATTTTGGGGTGAATATCTTTTAACAGCTTGTTATATTATTAACAGGCTTCCATCTTCTGTTCTAAATTGGACAACACCTTATGAATCATTTTATAAAGTTCCTCCTAATATGTCTAAACTCAAGGTTTTTGGGTGTCTTTGCTATGCTACTGTTCCACACATTCTAGATAAGTTTGCTCCTAGAGCTATACTTTCAGTTTTCATGGGTTATTCTGATACACAAAAAGGTTATATATTGTTTAACCTTGCTACTCAAAATTTTTTTGTCAACCGAGATGTAAAGTTTATTGAATTTGTGTATCCTTTTACATTTCCAACTGAAAATCCAAAATTTTTCCTTTCTTTTCCTACTGTTTCAGATTCTGATTTTTTGCATTTGAATCCAACATCTATTCTAGTTTCTTCTCCAGATTCTACACTAAGTTCTGATGCAGTACACCCTACTTCACCAACTCTTGAATCTTCACCAAATTCTTTACCTCCAAATACTCCTTCATCACTACCTACTGAAATTCCTTCAATACTTAATTCTCCAAATCTTCATTCTCCTACATCTGCTAATCCCGATCCTATTTCGCCTTCATCATTACCTACTGAAGATACTTGTCCAATTAATGTTACAGAACAATCATCACCTATTGTTCCAGCAGCTCCAGTTCCTTTAAGAAAATTTTCTCGTGCACATAAGACACCTCAATAGTTGCATGACTTTGTTTGTAGTTCACAAACCTCTTCTGTTTCATATCTTATTTCTGATTTTATTTCTTATAATCATCTTCCTTTGGCCACTCGCACTTTTCTTTCAAATACTAATCATTTAATTGAGCCTAAAACTTTTAAAGAAGCCATCCAATATCTTCATTGGATTCAAGCCATGAAAGAGGAAATTCAAGCTCTTGAAGACAACAAGACTTGGTCTGTAGTATATTTACCTGTTGGTAAAGTGCCTATTGGCTGCAAATGGGTGTACCGGATTAAGTATACTTCTACTAGGGATGTTGAGAGATTTAAAGCTCGTTTGGTGGCTAAGGGGTATAGTCAGCAGGAGGGTGTGGATTATTTGGACACTTTCTCTCCAGTAGTTAAACTTGTTACAGTCAGATTAGTTCTTGCATTGGCTGCTATCTATAATTGGCCTCTTTTTCAGCTTGATGTTTATAATGCATTCCTTCAAGGAGATTTGGTGGAGGAAGTTTACATGGAATTACCACTTGGTTTTTCCAGCCAGGGGGAGCATCATGTGTGTAGGTTGGAAAAATCCTTATATGGTTTGAAACAGGCGTCAAGACAATGGAACTTGAAATTGACAGAAGCCCTTTTAGATGCTGGATATAAGCAAAGCAGATTTGATTACTCCTTGTTTACCAAGAGTGAATCAGGCAAGATGGTGATAATGCTCATTTATGTTGATGATTTATTGATTACAGGGAATGATGAAAGGGATGATTAATTCTTTGAAAGAATTGTTGCACAAGAATTTTAAAATGAAGGATCTAGGGGAGTTGAAATTTTTCTTAGGCCTTGAGATTATGAGGACTAAGGCAGGGATCTTGATTAACCAACGCAAATATGCTTTGGAGTTGATTGAAGAATCGGGAATGGGAGGAGCCAAACCTGCCATGACACCTTTGGAACAAAATTTGAAACTCACCACTATAGAGTATGATCAGATATGCAAGCAATTAGAAAGTGACAAACTTCTTCCAGATAAGATTTTTTTTCAGAGACTTATTGGGAGATTGATATATCTTTCACACACGAGGCCAGACATAGCCTTTTCGGTGCATCATTTGAGCCAATTTATGCAGCAACCTAAGGAAAGTCATTTAAAAGCAGCACTTAGAGTGGTTCGCTACATCAAGAAGAATCCAGGACAAGGAATAATGTTGGACGCCAACAGCAGCTGCAACCTTGTTGGTTTCTGCGATTCTGATTGGGCTTCTTGCCCGATAACAAGGAGATCAGTTTCTGGCTTTTGCATTCTGCTAGGAAATTCACCAATTTCCTGGAAGTCGAAGAAACAAGCAACAGTAGCAAAGTCTTCTGCAGAGGCAGAGTATAGGAGCATGGCTGTAGCTTCATTAGAAATAGTGTGGCTAAAGGGGTTGTTAGCTGAGCTTGGCTTTAGTGAGAAACAACCAGTAATGTTGTATTGTGATAACAAGGCTGCAATTTCAATTGCAGCAAATCCGGTATTTCACGAGCGTACCAAGCATATCGAGATTGATTGTCATTTTGTGAGGGAGAAGATACAAGAAGGCATTATTAAAACTTCTTATGTAACTTTCACTGAGCAATTGGCTGATATTTTTACAAAGGCGCTTGGAACTACTCAACATGAGTTTCTACTATCCAAGTTGGGGGTTTTAGATGTATATCACCCTCAACTTGAGGGGGAGTGTTAAGAGTCATTAGTTTGTTAATTCAAAACTATATTAGTTAGCTTGAAACTAATTCAGTTACATAGTTTTTTCCTAGTATAAATATGTGATGTATCAGCTATAATGAATATATTGGAGAGGAATAAAGTGTGATGTATTCTTTTAATTCATTTTTCAACAGTTACTATGTAGCAAAGCTAAAGCTGGGCTTGAAAAAATTCTTGAAACTTAGAGATGATCTAGCTCATATTGGTGCTGTGCCTGTGTAGGGGGTTTATAAGTCTCGAACAGTTTGAGAGATCCTTAGGCACAAGCTTGAGAGAGTCCAACGTTATTTGGGGTAGCCTGATGACTCCTCGTATGCTTTTGTTTCTTGGCTTATGCCAGGACAAGTTGCTAAGAGCCGAATGGTGGTTTGAGGGTGTCATGTGGATTGTGGATAGTGATACTCTCTGTTTGTTGTGTGGGAATGGTATGGAGACCCGTGATCATATATTCTGGGACTGCACAGTTTGGGAGATGTTATGCAGGCTTGCAGTGTTATTTTTGTTGTGGATTCCTTGTTGAGTTTTTGAACTGGATTCAGTAGAATGGTAGTATTTAGGCTGACTTGGTCCTTGGTGTAAGATGAATTACTATGTTTGGCAAAAAATGAATTTTAAATTGCATGGACTAAGGGTTAGGCAACCTGCTGATGTTTGAATGAGGTTGTTTAGGCATAATACTTCTGTTTCTGGTTTAGTAAACGGGTGGGGGCTTTCTTGATTTATATAGGAGAACCAATTTTATTATGTCATTTGTGATCTTTATCTATTAAAATTTTATTAATTAATTTTTATTTTTTATATTTTTTAATTAATTTTTATATAATCATCCAATACCTATTTATATAACAATAAAAAAATAAAAATTCAATCCAGGTCTAGCAGCTACAATGTACCAAGACAATTCAAATTAAGAAGAATCTTGTTCAAGACTAGGTTGAGCAAACCCTTTGGACAAATTTAATAAAATATAAATTAGTTTGATTGATAAATAAAACTTATAAATTCAGACGAATCTGTAATTTAAAACTGTATATCTTGGATATTTGAATGCTTAAAAATTCTTAGCCGCACCACCAGATTTAATCCCTTTCTACCAAAATCAGTAGGAAGAAGTATTATGCCTTTTAATAGATGACATCAATAAAATATAATTATCCCTTTCTACCAAAATCAGTATTATCCCTTTCTACCATCACCGAGAAAAATAATTAATAAATGACATCAATATTTAAAGGAACCATGCTTTTTAATAGGCCAAAACTTGAATTACGGCAAAAGGGCAATCAATGTTAACAGGGAAACTGAAGTCAACCAACCTTGACGGAAACGGGCTTCTTTACTTCTTCCACCTTATCTTCAACCTCCTTCCGATGCTTCTTGTCCAACTTGCTCATATGGTCAGCCCATTTTATCTTCTCTTGAATTGAGATAAGTTATCTTATGTACCCAACCTAGATTCACACCCATAAACGGATGTTAGATATATAAGCTGATATTTAACCAAATTTAACATTACATTTCAATTGAGCTATTTTAACTAGCTAGATCTAATGAACAAAGCCAGAAGCTAATGTAAAATGCAGACAAAAAAAAGAGACAACAACTAGGACATCAGTGTGGACGGAGACATTAATGACATGCCTTACCAAAACTAGAGATTTTACCAGTTTGATAGTGTTTGTATCATGCTCCCAAGTTGTGCTGGCCTCAAATCCCTCCCAGCAGCAAATTGGACCTACCATAACAAATGTTAGAGACTTCAAAAAGCAAGAACAGAAAAGAAATGAAAAAGAAAAGAAAAGAGCCTTCGAAGGTAAGGACTCGTACCTCAAAACACCTTCGCATCTGATCCAGCTTTTCTCTGACAATACCCTAACAAAAAGGTTGAGAAAAAAAATGACCAATCAGCACACTTTCAGTTCAACAGTGATACAATTTGCGTCCCCTAAAGTAAATCTGTCAATTAAAAAGGACTGTAGAATCATGCAAGGAAACTACATACCACATATATGCATCTGTTGATGATAAAATCTTCAAGTTCACGGACATTTGTGACATCTAACTCCAGCATTAGTTGATAGTATGGTAGAACCTGGAGGAGATAACTAATAAAAGTGACGAACTAGAAACAACCAACATTCAAAGCCTATAGAATAATTAACATAAAAAGATTCCCTACAAAAAAACATGTCCCCCTTTCAATTAGGAAGGGGAAACAGAATTCCAGAAATAAAATAAATAAATTAACTTTTTTTATGAGAGTCTAAACTGGGGTGTAAACGAGCCGAGTCGAGCTCGAGTAGTGCTAAGCTCGGCTCGGCTCGTTAAAATTTCGAGTCGAGTTCGAGCTTGAGTAATTTTAAACGAGCCTGAAATATCTGAGCTCGGCTCGTTAAGAACTCGAGTCGAGTTCGAGCTTTTTTCGAGCCTAATCGAGCCAAGTATTGATTGATCTTTGACCGTGTTAGACTCGAGTAACTCTTATCTCTTACGTCTCATTTAAAACCTAATGGAGAAAAAACTTTGATACACAAGTTGTGTAAACTCAAGCTTGTTAATTTTAGGTTTTAGTATGTTAATTTAGAGTTTAAGACTTATGTTTAAGGTTAGATTTTAGGGTTTTAAGTTTAAAAATTTAGATTTTAAATTATAAAAAAAATAAAAAAATAGCATATTTATGTTTTCGAGTAGTTCATGAGCTTTTCGAGTCGAGTATCATGTAGCTCGACTCGGCTCGTCAAGAACTCGAGTCGAGTTTTGACCGAGCTTTGACCGAGTCGAGCTCGAGTAGCTCGCGATCTGTCTCGTCTCATTTACAGCCTTAGTCTAAACATAATTGATGAATATCATTACACATTATAACCAGTTAACCACTACAATGAAATTAAACCCGGAAATAGCATATTTACATGAGCCAATACCTCATATCTCAAAGAATACCTTGTTTGCCTCATCAAGTGTAAGGACGGACAATTGCTTTAGCTTCAAAATTTGGTCAGGGAGTAATTGAGGAAGATTGCCACTGTTACCTAGTTAAACAGTTTAAACAGCCAAAGTTAATCATATTATGATGAGCAAAAGAAAAATAAGAACAATCAAGTCTGAAAAAATATATCAGGTAGTTTAATTATGTAAAAGGCATCCTACAGCCAACTGTGCCTGGAATGATAAACAATTAAACATAATAGACACTGTCAGAGTGAAGATAATAGAAGCAAGGAAGAGAGAAGATGGGGGGTTGGGAGCCAAATCACTAAACCAGACAATTAATTTTAATGTAATGCCTTTTGAATTACTATTTCTTGAAATTTCTATTTGGATAATCATATTACTGTAATATTTTCTTTCATGATATTATTCGAATAATACTCTATATATTATGATCATTTTCAGTAACTTTTCTCTATTATCATCAATTTAACCGAAAGATTTCAATTTAGCCACAAGAAAAAACAAAATTAAAATACTTAACAGTTGCCAGAGACAAAATATCTCCAAATGACCACCTTTCGTGCTCAAGTTCAATCAACCAGGAGAATAACACATTCACACACCTTATTGCCCAACAAGTCTTAACATACACAGTAGCAACAAATTTTCGACTACGAATAATCTTCAAATTTTCTTAAAAGGAAAACTTATGGTACAGGAAGGAAACAAGTGTATTGAATTCATTACAAAGCTTTACCCAAGCAATCAATATAGGTTCCAACTTACTCTTGTAATCACTCCATGTGCCATGTGCAAACAACCGAAGAACCTCAAGGTACTGAATTTTCAGTTCTTTCAAGCTGCAAGGTACATATTACAATGGTTTCACCATGCCATAGACAAAAGAACTGATCAACAAGAAAACTAAAACACAATGCCGCAGACAAAACACCAATGTAATAGCTGATTAACCATTTAATTGCCTGGAAAGTGCAGCTCGCTTTTACAATTTTTATATATAATTCCCCATAAATCTGATAAACTTGAGCCAATTTTGAATCATTTATTAATGAACAACCCCAACAATCATCTTTAATAAAATGATAGGAAACCAGTTAACTAGACTTTTTAAAATTAAACCAACCCCCCCTCAAATGTAAGGTATTCCTCTGATATGTATAAACATTCAAACAGTTAAAACAAGTATAAATCGGAAAAATAGTATACAAATATAGCAATCTCAAAATTTAATTCCGTAGTTTTTCAACCAATTTCCTCGTCAACCAAATAGGATGATATTATGACCAATATCTATTGATCAGTTAGCAAAGTATGTACAACAAGAATAAATTGATGAAGGCCTTGATTTCTTAGATTGAAGGGGAAAAGGAGGGGGGAAATTGAGAATGGAATAGATTCTAACCTCAGCAACTGTGGGCACGACAAGGATCTCGGAAAAGGTGAAGAGAGTCTAGAAAGAAGCCGTCTAATTGAAGGCGATGAAATTTAAGTTATTAAATGTGAGTTTCGATTAAAAGATACAATAGTAATCGTGGGATGAAAGAAAATAATATCTTGAAACGGATAAATTCCCGGTCAAACATAATAGAAAAGAGTAAAAATCATAGGATCTTTTTATGTTTCTATCGAATTTTTTAAAAAAAATTAATTTTAAATCTTAATTCTTATTTTCTATATCCTATACCTTAAACCCTAAAAAATATATTTTATCTTTAATTCTCTAAACCCTGATCACAATACTTAACTTTAAGCCATAAACCCATTAATTTAAAACGGATGCACGAAGGGAGGCACAATAAGAAGGTTGACGATTTGTACCTAATAAAAAAAGGCTGAAAGAAGATGACACAGAAACTGTAAGGAGATTCGAGAAGGAAAGAAAAAAATGAAATTTCTTTAAGCCGTGGATAAAAAAATAGATTGAAGTTAAAGTTGACGCTGAAATCACCGTAGTTTTATCGTCAGGGTGATTCTAAGTAAACTTCTACTTTAAGATTAATACGAGAATAATTTATTATAAAAACAATCAATTTATATATAATTCTTATGAGGATTGTATATAAATAATTATAATAAAAATAATATACATATAAAGTCCGATGACATAAGAATTTATATATATATATATATATATATTACTACGATACATCTTATTTATTACAAGAAAGATAATAATTTTGGTATATACATAAATTATTACAATTATACATAGTTTTTTACCAAACAATAAAAAAAGGAGGTACCAAAATTATTACATGAGATTATCTAAATTAAAAAGAGCTCAACCTAAAATAAACATTTGTGTACAAACATATTTTTCTATGAAAAAACTTAATTTATTACAAGAATTGTAAAAATTTTAGTAGGTATAAAATTTATTACAAATTATATATAACTTCTTATAAAACCGTAAGAAAAAAGTATCTAAATTAGTACACAAGATTACTCAAACAAAATATAATAAGATCAACATTTGTGTGTGTATATATATAATCTAATTTATTACAAGAATGATAATAATTTTAGTAGGTACAAAATTATTACAAATTATATATAATTTTTTACTGAAATCGTAAAAAAAAAGGTAAGTATCAAGTTTCTTACACGAGATAACCAAAATCAAAAGGAGTTAAACTTAGAGTAAACAATTATATACATACATATTTTTCTATGAGAAAACCTAACTTAATACAAGAAAGATGAGAATTTTAGTAGACACAAAATTACTACATTTATACATAATTTCTTACAAAAATCATAAGAAAAAAGGTAGGTATTGAAATTTTTACCCGAGATTACCAAAATCAAAAGGAGCTCAACTTAAGGTAAACAATTTTGTTCATACATATTTTCTTACGAGAAAACCTAATTTATAATAAAAAAATATATAAGAATTTTAGTAAGTACAAAAATTATTATAAATTTTACATAATTTTTTTTTACAAAAACCATATGAAAAAAGGTAGTTACCAAATCCTTACTCAAGATCACCAAAATCAAAATGAGCTAAACTTAGGGTAAGCATTTATGTACATACATACTTTCTTACAAAAAACCTAATTTATTACAAAAAAGATGAGAATTTCATTAGATACAAAAATTATTACAAATTACACATAATTTCTTACAAAAACCGTAAAAGAAAGACAGGTACTGAAATCCTTACTCAAGATCACTTAAACCCTATTTCTAAGGTAATCAATTTACCGAGTTTCAATTCTTTTCTTTCTTAAATCCAACGGTCATTAGTAATTCCGCTAAATTAAACGGTTTATAAAAACCCTATCGTTGACAGTTAGGGGTTTAAACTTTTAGTTTAATCAAATTAATTGATTGAAATAAAGTTTTTATTAATCGGTTGATTAATTTTAGATTCGATCGATGAACGATTAATATTTTTTTAAAATTTTAATTATTAGTTAATTTAGTTTAAAATTGATTAATTAGTCAAATTAACCAAAATTTATATATATTATATATTTATTTTTGATCATTGAATTTATAAAAAAAAAATATATTATTAAGTATTTTGATATATTATAAAATTATCATTAAATTTTATTAAATTAATACAAAATAGTTATTAAATTTATTGAATTATTAAAAAATTGAGCATTAAACTTTTGAATATTTATGAATAATTTATTTTTGTTTGGGTTGTATAATATTATTAGTATTTATTAATATTATTTTTGAATTGAGATCCACTAATTTTATTAAACGATGATATATCCAAAATTTTAATGAAAGTTCACAACTTAATCAATAAAACACCTAAATTCAATCACATGCCTAATAAACAAAACTAGTGTCGGTATATATATATATATATATAAATTTAACTATATATTAATGTTTGTATATGTATTAGTATATATGATTAATGTTTATTATACGTTTGATTGTATGATCAATATTATTATTATTATGTATGTTTAATATTATATATGTATAAGTGCATGTGCACGCTATTAATAATCTTATGTGAATGTACATGTTAATACTATTATGCTGGGGAGAATGCAGACCTAGGTCTATCTAAGAATTTATTTATTTTGATTAAGGTGCAAAACTTGGTAGCCGGGAGTCTCTGAAACTAGGAATTTACAGAAACAGATCGTTTTGTTTTTCCTTATGGTGCTTTACTGCTTCATCTGCAATTCTACAGTTACAGACTTGGTAATGTTTTTTGATTTTGAATGAATTCATCATTGAGTAGAACCTATTCTCTGTTGCATTTTAATAACTCAAAGCATTAATATGTTGAAGTATTATGTCTTTTATTATTTTGGGTAGGTCTGAGCAAAGTTTACAACTAGAGCCATTTATTGGTCTACCGACATTCTTGAAGTTCTAAGAGTTGCTCCATTGAACTATTAAATGTTGGTAATTCTTAACATGTGACCCCCAATTTATCAGAGTATTTTGTAGGCTAACATTTCGTCGAGTGGTTGATTGTTCTATGCATTTCACAATGCTCAATCTGGTAAGGGTAAGGGATATTAAATTATAATTCTTTGATTGCATTCTTTTGTTAATATCTCCTTACTTTGGATCTTCCATATGAAGTATTTTTGTTCTTATTATTCTTGTATGTATCCTGACAATATCATTTCCACTTTGGATAGTCATTCGGTTTTGGAGACGTCACAAGAGATCAATGGTGGAGATTATTTTTGTGTAGAGACCTCAGTCCCTTGACATGCTTTGTTAGATTCTTAGCTCACCAACTTAGGTGCTTAAAGAAGAGAGAGGGTACTCTCAATTTTATTGATTTTGCTGTAATATCTTCAATAGAAGACCAACTTATTTATACAAGATTTAGAGTCAGTTATCATAACGGTAACTAACAGATATATCCAAACTGTTATTAACCATCTCTAACTGACTGAGAGCAATGGTGCAGCACAACCATTCCTAGCTGCACTCATTGATCAACCTGTTCTACACTAACATGCTTTATGTGTAAAAGCTTTCTCCATTCCCCATTTTGTCATTTTTACCCATAAATTTTATCCTGCTGTCGTTGAGTACATCATAGACCTGAATTATAAAAAATAGTCATGAAATGATTTTGTTTCCGTTTTGGTATCACTGTGCAATCTATCAGGGGCTTTGGGATGTAGAAATAGGCGATGATGGCCCAGAACAAGGCTTCATTTTGTGGGTTTATGTGAATTCGGCTTTCAGCAAGACAACTGTTTGGAAAGGTTCGTCTTGCTGAATGCCAATGTATCTCTTGTTCATTGTGTGTTCTATACATCTCAGCTGTGATTTTCTTGTTGTGGTTCCCGTTAGAAGTTGTTATATTTTCATGTTTCATATTATAATTCATCTGCAGCAAATTGTTCCTAAATTTCATTTTAAATTAATTTGCGAAAGTGACAAAAAGATCTTTCCTTTACAAATAAAATTGATGTTTTATTGTTTGTAAGGAAGGAATTTTATGACATGAAATTTACAATTCCTTGTTAAAGTAGATCTGAGGACAAGATCTTATTTGCGTTTCAAGAACAAGAATTGTTGAAGCTGAACATTGATAAACAGGGAGGTTTGTGCATCTGATTGTTTTAAAGACTTTAATAATGTTACTCTAGGGCCTAGGCTGTAGTGTAGGGGTAGATCATTCTGGAAGCTGAACTGAAAATGGCGGAACGAAGTTGCCGTCAAGGAACCTGCAAAAAGGTTATAACTTAAGTGGTCCAGTAAGGACATCACACAAGTCTAATTCTAGGGATATTAACCAAGGGATTGGCAATCTTTTGAAAGGACTTTGAGTTTTCCAGGAAATCCTTATCATACTTGGAAGAAAGACAAGGCCATTGTTTCACTAGTCTTAGCTGTTGCCTTTGCTGGATGCAGGTTTGCAGTTGCCTCTTAACTTATTTAATTCATTGATTTTACTAAATTTTTAATCATTTTGTACAGTTTTATTTGGATTTAGGGTATTTTTGAATGTCCTTACAGCTTGCTTTCCTCGTTCTGGCTGGGTTGTAACTGCAGGTAAGCATTGTTGTTCTATTAACAGACCGCGGCGAGTTATGGGTCTGCAACATCTGCATAGGCAACAGGCAATATAATACTATGACTGTAAGCACAAGTAAAACAAGTGGGCATCCAAAATGAACATCTTAATTAGTTTCAACAACAACAAAAAATTCAAAGTAAATCACGTCTTGTCATAATAAAACAATGTACTTACATGTGTGTAATTCAAATCATAATTTCGTATAATATATGCATGCGTGGTAAGTGTGCTGCATTGAAATACTATGTGATAATTCCTTTCCTACTGGTCAATCATTGTTTTGAGTCATAATAGTGGAGATTTGATTCAAGGATTGGGACATGAAGCTGTGCGTGGTTTGTGTGTAGCCGTAGGGTTGAGGGTTGAATCTTATTGTTCACCGACTGTGAGACCTCTGACACAGTTATCGTACAATAGCACGTCTGTTCTCTACTGTGAAGATTGACTACTGCTGGAGATGGATTGCAGGAGAAACATTCCCCTTGAAAGACATTTCTGTCTGTGGCATGTTCCACGTTGCAGTCTAGGACTTAGATATATGGTATGGGCTAACCGTCCGTAGTTGCATGTGGCCTTTAAATTGTGAAACACGTTTTATGAATTGAGGTTTGGTCAAGTGTTCTAACATATGTAAAGTCAAAATGGAACTTATGTTTCTATTGCCTTGTTTTAAAAGGAGTGTCTATGGCATACGACATAAAGTTGTTTATGGTCGATGGTGAAAGATCCTGGGTTCCTTTCGGCTCACATCTTTGAACAATTACAACCACGATTTGTTCATTATAAATCTCTCCTATTTTCGGACATCCATTAAAAAACGAATAAATAAATAAGGTTCTATGTTAGGCGACCTAACGATGGAAACTATCTGCATATGAAATATACAAACTCAATAAAATAAAAATTATTAAATGAATCTGGTTCACCAAGTTACTTATAATCTTATCTAATAATATGCTTTTATCTTATTGTTTTAAAAGTGAATCTTTATCTTTTCTTTTTATAAGAAAAATTTTATCTTTTTCTTATATGTCATTAAATAAATGAATCTCAATAAATGAAATCATAAATAATGTTATGAGTCAGGACCATATAATAATTTTTCCAATAAAACATATAATTATCTCTTAATCTAATATGAGTTTATAACTTATAATAAATTTTAAGTGAGACTCAATAGTCCAAATATTTTGTTCTATCTTCTACATAAAAAAGTACTTTTCAAAAGAAAATACTAATCTTATTTCATTTGATACAACTGATCTCGTTATAAAATAAAAATTTAATGTTCAAAACTATATTTTTATCTCATTATAATATTTTTATATCTTATATTATTAGAATTGTTTATACATTTTTTATAAATTTGATGATGCACGTATTGTATTTTAACATATATATTTTAAAGTTCTAATAATTTTTATATTTGTAAAAAAAACTTATCTTCAAGACCTCAGAATTTCAAAATTTTCTGAAATTAAAAAAAAAAAATCACCCAAATGCAGCCTTATAATATATTGGTATCAATCAGTGACGGATTCAAAAATTTATTTGAGTGTGGACAAATTTTATTTTAAAATCTAAGGGACATAAATAAATATTATAACAATTTCAATTCCAATTAGCTAACTGCTCATCCTTCTAGTTCTTAAATTTTCAGTTTGAACCTTGTTCCAAGTGAGGTTGCTATAGTAACAAAAACAAATTACAGTTCAATGTTTTTGCCTCTGTAATTTTTGAGCAAATATTACGTGTTTGTGTACTGCAGGCGGACTCTAACTGTGTTAAATCCCGGATTGCAGTTCTCCAAAAAAACCTTGACATAGGGAAACAATTGTATAAAATACCAATACCATACGAGCTTCAACGATTGGAAATTTTATAAACAGCGAAACAAAGAATATGAGCTAAAGTGAACAAAATATCAAACTACATATACATTCAAATAACCATCCTTAGTTTTGTATATGTAAGAACTAAAGTAAATGGTTATTTTTTTCTCCACGTAAACCTCCTAACGTAGAAAATGTAATCACATACTTACTTTGTTGTGGCCAATCCAGATATGTAATCCAAAAATAAAATCAATCTACAAACTTGGCCAGCTTTTGGCGATGGTGCTTGTATAAAACTCTCAGGGCGGTGGCCCGGAAAGGACAATTTGAACTAACGAAACCATTTACCAAGTGGAGATAAGTGGTGAGATCGTGACAACTCAACACTCCTTCCTTGCAGAGGTACGGGCAGTCTTTGCTGCTCACTCTTAGCTCTTGTCCCACATCTGCATAATCATAAACCAGGGGCGTCTTTAGTACGCGCTTTTCAACCCATCCTTGCAAACCTGTCTCCTTCAAACTTTCCTTCTTTGCCTCATTGCTATCGATTACAAAGCCGGGTACTTTAGTGATCACATCATCCGAGTTTACTATACGTAGAATCTTGGTCCCGCTTTTCTCTAGCTGACATCTCAAGTTTTCGTTTCCGACACGTGGTCCACCGAACGAGATGACGGTCACCATTGGTGCATTGCCGAAGGTGGATTTTATATCGTAAGCTGCAAGTGTAGCGAGTGCGGCTCCAAGACTGTGGCCGGTGATGGTGATGCTGAGGGGTTCATCGCCGTACATTTGGATTACTCTTCCGATCTCTTCCCTCACAATGTGCTGCAAGCTAGGACACGTGTCGCTAGAGGAAGTGTAGAGGCTCAAGAAGCCACTCTCCACCATGGCCATGTCATTGGGAAGACAAGTCAGCGTAGTGCGTAAATTCTCGAGCCATTCCAAGCAGGTGGCGGTGCCTCTGAAGGCGATGACAACGTCGCGCCGGCCGAGCCTTGCCATTTCTTGCTTGTCATCGCAAATAGCCACGTAACCAATCCAGCTGGAGCGAGTGGAAAGCCAGGTGGGTCCCCTGTGCATCCAAGTGGGCAGCTGAATCCCAGACGTGGCACGCAAGTGCTTGGTGGGTGTATAACCTGCTTCTCCAATGCATGATCGGGTGAGTATGGAGTTCTTGGGGAACTTGGAGCTGGCAAAAGTGGGTGAAGAAGGATCGAAATCGAAAGAACGATACGTTGCTTCCACCAATCTCCCGTATTTTAGAATCTCAGTCCTTAGAATATCATCAAGAGGATCCAGCAAGCCTTGCCAGTTTTTTATTCCCTGATACTCCATCCAGTTGTTGGCGAGGTTTGCAGAGTTAGAGTGAGTGGAACTGGAAAGTGAAGCATGTTTCAAAGGAGTCCAGGAGAAGTCAGTTGCACTGAGCTTTAGAGGGTTAACAGCGGTGGAGTAGGGAATGGGAGTGAGTTTAGTTATAGTAGGCGTGCATGGCCGGAAAATTGCAACACCCCTCATGATTTTGACTTTAAATGTGTACTTATTTTCTAAACATATACTTTGTAGCAATGGAGCTGGAGTGATGGTTACATATTGTCTAAAAGGAGGAAGGGGAATGGGGGTTTTATAGACAAGGAAGGAACGAGAGAGGCATGGACGGCGGTGCATGAGACCGATAAACCAAATTAGGAGAAAGATTGATGGCATGGGAGGTAGTGTTTGTAACTGAGTGAAAAATAATAACAGGAAAAACGGCTGTGGGTCAGTTTTGCACCCACCTAGTAGATTTAATTTATAAACATGCTTAATTAGTTGAAAAAGGATTTTGAAGGAGACCCACTCTCCATCTTTGTGGACATGATGTCATTCCGACCATATGGAGTTTTAACCTTGTGGTGGCACGTGGATTCGTTATTAGGGGTGAATTTGATTCATAGTCAGAGCTGGTTAGACTAGTTAGTGGTTAATCCAAAAATAAATAATAATAAAATAAAAATATTTATAAGCCCACAAAGGATTCAATTAATCCAAACATTTACATTACTCATATCATGTACCTCAACTCAAAAATTAAATCATTCAATGATGATTATGTAGGTAAATCTATATAAAAACTTTTCACTTTATTTATTCCATCCATGTGGGATAACGTGTTTCATTTCTTACTCTATTACATCCACATTTTCTCAACGCATTTCTTTAGACAAAGATTCCGTTTTTTCTGCTTTTCAGATGGTAAATATTTCTCAGAACATGGAGTGTGAATCAAACCCATGTTTGAATTGAAATTGAGGTACTGATGCAAGTTCTTCTCTTCTGAATCAGATGGATTCATATCTGAAAGAGGTTGACAATAAGTTCTTTCAAAATTGACTATTTGTCCCTCTGTTAGAGGTGTTCCAGAAATGTCTGCAATCGAATAAATAGCTCTACGAACTAATGGATCGGATCGAATTGCAAACTGAAAAGATTTGTACAAGTTATACCTTTCGTCATCACTTTCTGAAAAATCATTAGATATGAATATATTAGATACCTGACCTTATTTTGAGTATCAATTTCTCATTTATCACTCAATTATTTTAAGCATATAAAATATTGTTGTAAAGATCTCACGGAATAAAATAAAAATCAATATATTTCTTATTCGAATCTCTATTTCTACTATTCTAAAATATGACTTAAAGTTGTTCCACTTTTCATTATTTTTTTCAACAGCTACAATATTACGGAATTGACCGCTTAACTTCTGCACTACTAGGAAGCTCAAAGAAACTCTAAATTTCTAACACAAAATGATCAGTTGAAAATAAATCTCTGTTCTTCTTCTTCTTTCTTCTTCTTCTTTTGTTATAGCGTTTCTCTATTAAACCGGTCTAGCAACCCGGTCCAATTCTCCCAGCTCGGTCTGGTTCAATTGCTCCTTCAAAACATTGTCGTTCTTCACCTCAATCTGAGATCTCTCTTTTATCCCCAATTTCTTTAGATTGCGCCCTAATTCCTCTTTTGATAATTTCAGTTCTTTCCCCTTCACAGCCTCGGCCATGTCAGATTCCATATAGGCAAGACGAGAAACATATATACCTACTAGCCCTAGGGGGTTGAAATTTAAATTGTTTCCAAGTAAGGCATAGGAAGCTATGGTGGCATTTAGCTCTTTGAAAGCGATGTTGATTGCTTAAAGTTAAGTATATTACCACTTTAACAAGTTTTGATTTCAACTTGTTTCTTAAACATGATCTCCAAGATGCTTCTGGAATTTATTGTTCATCGATTCTCACACCTTTATGCTCGTAGGGGTGTCATTTAGAAACGTTTGAATTAACAAAAAAAATACTTTAAATCGTAAAAGATGTTATAAATTAAATTTTAATAGGCTTGTTACTAGGGTTTAATACCCATTAAAATTAGGATTTTCATCTTATGCCTATAAAGTATTATACACAACCCTACTTTAAAAATATAATACAAATTTCCTCTCATCTTTGTTCACCTATTTTATTCATATTCTTTATTTTATCCACAACAAAAAAAATATTTTTAAGCATTCTAAAATAATATTTGGTTTGAATTTATTTTAAAGAGACAAAAATATTACTTTTCTTACAATAGTGCTTTTTGAGTTAATCAATGAGAATGTTATTAATATACAATTTCAATCACTTTGAATGCAATTATTCCTAAAATTTCTATTTTCTTTTTCAATTAAATCATAAGATTACTTATTTTCCATTTTAAAAAAAAAAATGAATCGTGGACTAAATTTTTCGTAGGTTCATATCTTTTCAATTTAGTTAATGGTATATATTTATTTAAATATATTTTAATAATTATTTATGTTATTTATATTTATACATCAACCTAAATCAATATAATTATATTGTTATTAAAAATTTAAAATTTAATATAATACTAAAATAGAAAGTTCGAAAGTAAATGTATAAATTTTTATATAAATATTTATAATTTACGTATCAGACGTTGTAAATTAAATATCTAATTATAACATATTTACATTCATATAAATTATAATTACAATTAATTAAATTGATATTTAATTATAACGTATTTGTATCGTTGTAATTACAGCCAGCTAAACTAATATCTAACTATAATGGATTTACACCTGTATAATTACAACATGTGAATTAAAATATACATTGTATTATGTTGTTTTCATGTAGTTGTGTGAGAATTATTAGTTTTTTAAATAATTATATTAATAATTAAATAAATATATTATAATTTTATATAAATAAATATCATACTTATTAAAATTATTTATAACCTAATACTTCAAATTATTTAATATGTGTATCCGAGACTAGATCTATAAATGACACGATACAGATCACGAGTTACTCGAGTTTGACTCTATCAAAGTTAGATTCGAGTAAAGAACCAAGCCAAGTTACTTGATACACAACTCGAAAAACTCGCGAGCTACTCGAAATTAATAATAATATATAATTATTAGTATTAAATAAAGGTTTATAGTTTAAATTTTACATCGTGATCAAGTTAAATACGATAAAAAATTTGGATGACTCTTGATGTAATTTCCCCGTTTTCGCATGATATAAAAGCAAACATCATTGAACCGAAGATAGTGATCCCTCATTGTTTAGTTACGAAGGATGGGGAGAGAATCTGGCTAGAATAGGTTTTACCTTTAAAAAGTATATATATTTTTGTCTTTTGGTCGAAAACAAATTTAAATATAATTTTATATTAGTTTTTATTGATATTAGAATTTAAGCTCCAATTGTTTTTTAGATCTAGTTGAGTTAATAAATTAAAACTCTAGTTGAGCTTAATAATTTAAAGCTCGAATTGAGTTTAATATTTTTGAATTTGACTTGGTATATTTGAGCTTTTTGAGTTTTAATTTTGATTTTGAGTTCAAGTTAGAACTCAATAATCTTGACCTCGCGAGCTTTCGAGTTAAGTCGAGCTCCACTTCGAGCATTTTGACCGATATTACGAAATCGAAAAAAATTAAAAAATATATTCGAACCGAGTTATGCGTTTTGGTTCGGTTCGAATTTATATATTACGGTTCAGTTTTCGGTTTGGTTTCAAATTTAAATTTTACAATTCAGTTCAGTTTCGGGTTTTCCATATGAAACTCATTTATTCCATATCAACTCGAATTAAAGAAAAAATATTATGACTCATATCAAATATGTTTTAAATATAGCCTCTTGAAATATTTGAATTTATTTTTTAAATTGGTCTCTTGATATTTAGATATGATTTTATAATATTAAATTGATTAGATATCATGTTTCAAATTCGAATATATTTTTATAATATATACTATTTACGATTATTTTATAACATAGAATATTTTAGTTTGTCGTTAATCAAACAATATATTAGATTAAATATATATATATTTAGGTAGGTGATGTAAAGTCATTGAGTGTATGAATATTTTTTATGATTTATTTTTTAGATATATTATTTGTTTTGTAATCATTGTTATTTTTTTTAATTTTTATTTAAAATCTTAAATTTCTCAAGAACTCAAGACATGTGTTTTTATATTCTTAATGATAATAAATTGATATCGAAGGGTCTAATAAATATTTTATTTGTTTTACTTATTTTTTTTTAAATAAAAAAACGTTAAAACTGCAGGTTTTAACCAAATTAAACCACAAAATTCGATTTTTGGTTTTTATACCATTCAGTTTCGATTTTTTTTTAAATCGTAGACTGTGGTTGGATTTACATTTTGATAAAAAAATCGAACCCAACTGAACCAAATACACACCTCCGGAACAGTGTGGTCAACAATATTTATCTTCATAACACTCCTTTTTCGGTTTTCAGACCTTACATTTGATTCCAAATGCATCGTCTAATTCTTCTTTCTCCTCTTTGCTAACATTGTTACATCACACATCAACAGACAACAAAAGCAAGTCTTGGAAGTCTTTAACAAAAATCGGTTTAATATGCACCCTTACCACCATTGTCTTTTCTCACCCATTGTCTAACGTTTCGAGAGTTTTGAGCCCTAGGCCTCCTTGTGCCCGAGTTCCAGTGCTTACTGGTGGCAGGCCTAGTCGACGAACCACTGGAATTAGTTCCTTCAGTTGCTGCTGCTGCTGCTGCTCTTGTTTCCTCGGCCAATGCATGGTTTGACGAGGTGAATATATTCGGAGGGTTTGGGCTAGGCAAAACCACATGGTCTGCCTTCAAACCAATCAAACCACAGTTTTCTTGCTGCAGTTTTAATACCTCCTCAAATTTCTGCCTCCTAATATTCTCAAAGTCTGAACGAATAAGTTCCTCCTCATCTTTAACTCCAGCTTTGTCTGCACTCTGAAACCCAAGCACAATCAAGAATCAATTTCAAATAGAATTAAAATTAATTGGTGTAAAACAGGCGGGGTGGATTGATATTAAACGTGGAATAGGCACCAATGAAATGTGAATAATAAAGCACGTGCATACATTTCAACTGGATTGAGAATCATGGACATTACGAGATGGATGAAAGCTTTCACAAAATCTATTACAATAAAAGACCAGATAACATACCGTTTGCGAAGAATGAGAATCAACCAAGTCAAGCACATGTTCAAAATCCTTGGCAAGGAAAACCTTACGACAAACAGGACAATTCCCCATGCTTTCTTCTACTGCTCCATTCCTATCTAAAAATAGGAGTTCAAGCAAATAATAGAAGAAAATTAATATAAGACAGCTACTAGAGTTGAACCAAAAAATGCCATAAATAAAGCGGAACCTTTAGCAATATATTCACTCGTAAATTTACTATAATAATATGTAGTGTTCATTTTAAACCTCACTACTACAAAGTCAAAACATACAACATCTTAGTGCCCTAACAAATTCACATATAACATGTAACCAAATTTTATTTTATCTCCAAATAAGTAAATAAACAAGAAAAGATAACCATTTTTAACTCAGTATTTGATGTATACCTATCTTACATTCATATAGGAAGGGAAACCATTTCTGAAAATCAAAACACCGAAACAAACTAACAGATACACAAAAGAAGTTAGAAACTGTCCTAACTCCTAAGTCCTAACAAACTAAATATTTTGAACTTCATCATGTCTGAAACCAGACTGTCTTTTCTCCCTTTGGCAGGAAAGAAACAAAACAGTTGGTGGGAATTCACCCAGGAGACTTCAGGATATTTTTGCACAGGTAAAGAATACAGTAAAAAAAAAGATTGTTCAATGGTAAAGCCATTGTTAATACTTCAGGTGTATATATGGTTAGGGATCAGAAGTAGATTTACAAATATCATATAGGGCTCTATAGAATAATTCTTTTATTTACAGTTGAAAGATTTTGAAGTAACAAGGAATTCCTTGCTTCTTCTGGATGAATAGAATTTACTTACACAAGAAAAGAAACCAGACTATCCTTTTTACTTGAGCAAAGTATTGCTCTTCAAACATAGTGGAGAACATATCCTGTTTCATTTTAATCCCAAGTATTTCAGCATGTTTTGCTCTATTGTTGAGCAAACATTCCATAAATAATAGAACTCATAAAAGCATATATCAATCTGCCTCTGCGTGATCGCAATTCTTCAATAATAATAATAACACTAAAAAACGCCAAAAATTCACCATGGCAATTGTCTCTCCTCTGTTCTACATCAAAGAAGGTTGCATATTTGCACTGTGAATTGAACATACCTTGTTGGTCATCTGTGTTCCTTAAATGTAGAGTTGCACTAGATGCATTCTTTGTATTATTCTTGTTCTCAATTTGAAGCCAATTCCACCACCTAATAATGCACTCACTGAAATAAACAAAAATAAATATCTAAAGCATAAAGCAGAATGAAAATAAAGCAGTAAGTAGAACTTAAACATGATTTTAGAAATGAGTCAAGATTATACAAGACATAGAAAGTGTAACTGTACCTATGGAAACAATGAAAACAAGACATCAATTTCATAAAAGTCAACCTTTCTGTCTGGTCATCTTTTAACATCAAAGGATATAAACACAATGGACAATCACCATCAGGGTGATTCATAGCAGAAAGCCTCTCAACCGCTTCCTACAACCAAATTTGAATCATTTTTAGCGTTTGCAAATAAGTTAAATTCCACAAGCATATAAACTATAAACACAGCCATTTAAAGTGCCAGGTTAGGTGAAACCACAACTATTCATTTCACCTATTTAGATGTTCCTACTCCTACAACTACTCTACAAACAGCAGAATTGCATAATCTGGTTAAGACTTATAAAATTGGGAAACATGGCACGAAATACAAAACTAGTCTATCATAATAGCTATAAGAAACTCAGAATGCAAAATGTTAATAAAGACTTGAAATATACCATAATACCAATATACCCCTTTCATGTTTCTCAAACATTTTGGAAAACGATAAAAAAAAAGAAGAAGATAAAAATACACCTTTCAATATTGTGGTTACCTCACAAAGCGCTACAAGCATAAAACAATAAGGGAGCTCACTGGCTTTGTCCCTTATGTTACTTATAAGATGTGCTTGCCTTTGTTCATCAAGACCCTTGGAATCTATAAGATATATAAGAGGAGGCTCCTTAGGGTACTGCCATTAAAATTGAAAGTTAGCAGCAGGAATCCAGCAAAGATAACTTCAAATCATAATTTCTCCAATACAATTAATCACACTTATGCAATAATCAAAACGTAATAATAAGCCACCCCTAGCTCTCATCAACTTCATAAAATCCAAAAATGAACGCTATAAATACCTGAGAGCTCCCTCGAATTCCAATAACTGCTTCCACAAACTGAAAATAAATGTTAAGGAAAAGGGTTAAACTAAACCCAATGTCTATCAGAGAATTTTGATCCGTTCTTTTGTATCACTAAGAGATACCTATCGAGATTTATAAACATAAAAACAAAAAAGTAGCATAGGTAAAGAAAATTAAGCAATGAAAAAATCGGAAATAAAACCCCTAAATTGAGGAATCACTATCAAAGTTATTTCTCTATGTTTACCTGTTGGGAGGAGACATCGGCGGTGCGAGGCTTGACGCGGAGGTGAAGGTACGGTGGATACGATTCAATGACCACGCAATCCTCTCCATAAACAGATTGCACCGCCTCCACTTCCATCTTCACTTCCTCTTCTTCGGCCATTTTCCCCTTCCTCTTTTTCTGGGTGATGTGGTTTAAATACCGAACTTTTGATTGTCGACGAGAGGAGAGAAGTCTTAAATGACAGGCTCGGGTGGTAAGTTATTTGACGCTACGTGGTATATTTAACTTATCGCCAGCCCACGATGATGGATACATGTAGCCGGGTGTTCTGTTTCGAGAGATTATATTACGAGTTATTCAAGATTTTTAATCAATAAAAATTATTATTTTTATCATTAGTTATTTATATTATTAATTTATTTTTTAAATAATATAAATAAATAAATAAAGATTTATTAATTAAAAAATTACTTAAAAGATAATAATAAAATGAATAATTATAATTGAATGAGACAAATATTAATATTATAAACTAGATCGTAATATAATTTCTCCTACCAAAGTTTTTTTTTTTAAAAAAAATCAATGTTGTACTATAAAATCAGACCTTCGCTGTTTTAACCGTTTGAACTGCAGCTAAAAATAAGCCCATACAAAACCAAATACTGATCTGGGCCTAAAATCCTATCCATACATTTTACGAACTTATCTATCCACAAATCCAAAGAATCCTTCACTGTTTTTGTTTAAATCAGGATTTAAGATTTCTTACATTATTTTTTCTCTGACAGCTTAAAAGATTTAATTCCTCTAGTTGATATTTGGTTATTTCTATGATTAATACTAATTTCTGCTTCTTGCAACGCTTAATTTCTGCTTCGTGGGTAAAGAAACGGTTAAGTTGTTAGTCCGTTACTAACAACCTAATAGTCTTCCTACTCCCATGGTCACTATTACAGGATGAAAGTCCTCTTGAAAATTCTACCGAGTTTCGAAGCATAATTGAAGCAATTGACGTGCACGGTGGTGACAGCGTCGGCATCCGGGATATCTTGACAAAAGCCACGGAAATATCATGTGGATTTATCTTTCTTGAAATAGCATGTCTTGAACACTGAGGTGTTCTTGTTGTTGGACCTTATTGTAATAGAAAATTAGAAACCGGTGTTGACAATACAATTATGTTCCGGTCTGGGATCACCACTGAACGTATCGACACTGATTCCTATATCCACGACTTCCAGTGGGGTAAACCTTATAAATGGATTCTTTAGACACATTAAATCTATGTCCTGACCCAATATTAAAGATGTAAATATAGAAGATTAACTATATTTTTGAAAGGTGGCGGTGTGGACACGTACCGTAAATATAAAGTTATAATTAGTCGTTTTGGGTAAAAATCATTTATTTCTTTATCATGTTTCTTATTAAAAAAAGTTAATTTAAAATTCTAACTATTATTTTCTATATCCTAAACCATAAATCTTACACTATAAAAATACATCTTACCTCTAATTTCTTAAACCTTAACCTCAATCTCTGACCTTTAACCATAACCCTAACCCTCTAATTTGAAATGAAAACATAAATGAAAAAAAAAAGATAAACGAATTCCACCTTTCGAGGAATCCGAAAGAAATTGAGTTCTTTTCCAATTTCCACGTCATCTTAATAAAGTCCTCTGAGCTTGTCCCCGCCAAAATCAACACCCTCCGTCACCAATCTGTAACAGTCAGCCGCTTAAATTGACAGCGTTGATAATCGACGGCAACAAGAAGCAGATGGTGGAGCAGTGGCCGTGTATCTTCTATCCAAAATCTCTCCAAGAAAAGATCCAGCATCGTTCCATCTCAACATGTTGGAAGCAAAATGAGAATTCGTCGTCTTTTAAATTTCACAATTATATTACAAACGATCTGAATTACAAATTGTTTTGCTTTGCTGCTGCAAAGACGCATTCTTTCTTTCTTCACCAGCACACTCTCACTTGTTTTTCTTGTACACACAAACTTGTTTCTAGTTTATTCCACATGCTTCATGATTTATTGTTACGCGGAGATGAATTTATCACCATTTCCTTAGTTACGAAGTTATCTTGAATTAATCTTCCACAATTTAAAGGAAACTTCAAGATTGTTGCCAGCACATGGATGGGTTTGTTTTCTAACATAGGCTTTGTTGATCACTGAAATGATCAGCGTTTTGTTTGGCATGGAAGCTTCGTTCAGTGCCAATTCAAGCTCATCCTTGGATGTTACGCAAAAAACAAGGACAAACATGCATACCATTAAACATTACAAAACATGTAAATATAACTGAAGATGCTTACGGAATTAGAGCGTGGACAATTGGTCTCTTGGTTATAACGGAGAAAAGGGCTTGATGGCCATACACAAAATATGTATACAAGTACAACTAGGAGGAGAAAAATGATTGCATTAATGCAGCACGGACTAGAATTCTTTGCATGATCCATGTCTCTCTGTCAGCGTAGAATTACTGAGTTGACTCGGATAATAAACTTTCTATTTGAGCGTATTAATAAACTTATCACGTCAACTTAAGAACTTTCGGAGGAAGATGCCAATTTTTGAGCACCAACTGTTGGCATGTAGATAGGATGTGTGTGGTTTAAATTGAAACCCACAAAAAAGTACATCTTTATAACCTATGTTGCACTGATTCGAATATGGGAACGGATATAAAGACGGAAAATAATAATTTTTAAAATTATAGGATAAGGGTACGATAAATATAAAATAAATTCATATATATATAATCATAAAAAATATTAAATTTCTTAATAAATTAAAAAATATAATTGTTTATATATTTATTTACAAATTTTCTAATAATATTATTTAACTAGTAATAATTAAAAAAAATAAAATATTAAACATTCATCATATTTAATAAGTTTAAAACTTTTATATATAAAATTTAAGGATCAAATTGAATAAAATTGATGGTTTGGGGTTTAACTAAAGTATTTAAAGACCAAATTGAATGCAAAACAAAATTTATAACACTTTTAAGAACTCTAAACAATTCAAACCCTACTTTGAAATATATCCAATAATAAAAATTAAACCCCTGAAAACTTTAAAGACAAATTTTTAGATTTCAAACTGCGAGGGTATGGTTGAAAGAAGTCAGATCACCCCAAAAAACGTCGCCAAACCTACCTCCATATCTTCTATGACGGAATACCCAAGTAAAAACTTTAAAGACATAGCTAAAAACTAGCCCTGGTAAACAATACATACAGGCAGAGATGACCAGATATGTCCCCGGAAATGTCCCCGGTGAGTGTTAACCGTCCCGGATGAACGTTGACCGTATCTGGTGAGCATTGATCATGCCCGAGACGTCCCTCAGTTGTCCCCATCCCGAAAACGTATCGGGGACGCTAAACGCACTCAAAGTTTCGTCCCCATGCTTCCTTGTTTATAACCCATATTTCAATATGAAATCCTAAAATCATCTCAATTTGCCTAAATTAACTACTACTACTACTAATAGACTTAAATAGGAGTGTAAACGAGCCAATTCGAGCTCGAGTAGTGCTAAACTCGGCTCGGCTCATTAAGATTTCGAGTCGAGTTCGAGCTTGAGTAATTTTAAACGAGCCTGAAAAATCTGAGCTCGGCTCGACTCGTTAAGAACTCGAGTCGAGTTCAAGCTTTTTTCGAGCCTAATCGAGCCAAGTATTGACCGATGTTTGATTGTGTTAGACTTGAGTAACTCTTATCTCTCAAGTCTCATTTAAAGTCTAATGGAGCAATTTTTTTGATACACATGTTATGTAAACTCAAGCTTGTTAATTTTAGGTTTTAGTATGTTAATTTAGGGTTTAAGACTTATGTTTAGGGTTTTAAGTTTAGAAATTTATATATTAAATTATAAAAAAATACTATATTTATGTTTTCGAGTAGCTCGTGAGCTTTTCGAGTCGGGTATCATGTAACTCGGCTCGTCAAGAACTCGAGTCGAGTTCGAGTTTGAGCCGAGTCGAGTCGAGTTTTGACCGAGCTTTAACCGAGTCGAACTCGAATAACTCGCGATTTGTCTCGTTTCATTTACAGCCCTAGACTTAAACTCCCCTTGGAACCTCCAAATTTAAATTTGTAATGGGTGATGGTGCTGCCAATGGAAGTGGAGGTTCGGCTTCGTTGGGCTTAATTAAAAACACTGTTTGGTTTGTCCTTGTCGTGACATTTAATTTATGTTTGGGGTAGGGTCTGTGAGAATTTGGGCATGTTGGTTACTAGAAATAATGACAGGCGATAGAGAATTTATGTTTGGGGTAGGGTCTGTGAGAAATGTTAGGGCTTAATTTTATTAAGGATTGATCATTTGGGTTACAAGGATGGTGGTGGGTTTTATAACCCAAACTAATAACCAACTATTAACAAATTAACAATCACAATTAACAATTAATATCTTAAAATAATTACATATACCATGTTTGATAGTATAAATTATAATTTCAAATTTACATAAGTTTAAATCTTAAAATAATAGTAATTATTATAACCAAGTTAGTTAAATTACTTATAAAAATAACGAGAAGAATAATCAATTATGCAATTTCACCTAATTATTGTAGCATTTTGAAATTGTTAGGCCATTCCATCTCTGACACTAAACATATCTCCTCCTCCTTGTCTCCTCATCTATTGGTAATTTGTTAAGTATCATATGAATTAGAATTTATATTTTAATGAAGATATTGATAGTGTTGTAAACGAACCGAACGTTCGGTGAACTGTTCGTGAACTGTTTGGCGGAAAGTTCGTTTATGTTCGTTTATTTATTAAACGAACAAACATGAACAAGTTTTTTCGTTCGTTTAATTAAACGAACGAACACGAACAAAGGGCTCGTTTGTTCATTTATGTTCGTGAACGTTCGGTAATCTGTTCGTTTATGTTCGTTCATTTGTGTTCGTTTAAATTTATTCACATATATCTAAAGGTGAGCATATCAAGTAAGTCGAGTCAAAAAATTTTGAGTTATTTGAGTTGAGAAGTTTTATTTTATGATTCGTTAAAAACTTCCTTGTTATATAGGCTAGGGTTGTTCATTGTTCGGTTAAACCGAGTTAACGGATCGAACCAAAACAAAACTAGTTAATCAGTTAAATTTTAATTTTCGTCTAATAATTAGAAATTTTTTAATTTTAATTATCGATTAATTTGGTTTAAAATCAATTAATTGGCTGAAATAATCAAATTAATCCAAAATATTAAATATTTAACATATTATATATGTTATTTATGTTCGTTCGTTTACGTTTGTTTATGTTCGTTCGTTTACGTTCGTTTATCATTTAAACGAACGAACATAAATGAATATGAACAAGCTATAATCCTTAACGAACGAACACGAACAACAAAATTTATGTTCGTGTTCGTTCATTTGTTCGGTTAAAGTTAAATGAACGAACATGAATACACATTCGTTCGTGTTCGTTCGGTTTTTTTACTGCCCTAAATATTGACTTAGTTATAAGTGTTTTGTCTTATAATGCTACCCACATTAATTATTGAATTAATTATATGTAAATTGTTAAAAGAAAAAAAATCCTAATTTGCTATAAACATATACATGTATATAAGTATTTTTCTTAGGGAAGTATATAAGTATGTTAATTAAGCAATGGTTGTTTTTTACAACATATTAAAGGGTAATTATTGATATAAAATCTGTGGGTTCTGAACAAGCGTAATAAAAGCGACCGCATATGGTCTTTTAAAAGAGAAGAGCCTAAAATTATTAAAAGACTTGTTTTGATGACAATTGAAAGTGATCTTTTAGGAGAAATTTACATTAAAAGTGTTGTAGATCATTTTGCTTTAAAATATACAAAAAATGATATTTTTAAGTGAAAATATTTGATTTTTATGTTATTTTTTTTGTTGTTCAATACCTTAATCTAATAATATCTTTTATAATATAATATTCTTTTAAAAAATTATCTCTTACCGATTATAAATTAAGAGTCCATTTTAATATATTATACAAAGACTCATTTTAATATATTATAAAGTTTTTATTATCTATAAATTGCTGTCATAATTATATATCTTTAAATAAATAAATAAAATACACGGCAACAGATTAAAACTCGTTTCAGAAGAAATGAATGTATGGTGATTGAAATGGAGAAATTGGGAACCGCTAAAGTGGCAACGTGAGTCGTGATTTTATGGATCTATTAAGGGACGAAAATCATCTAATTTTTTCTACGCTTCCTTTCATACTTTTATTTAAAGTTTAAGGTTTAGAGTTTAAGATTTAAGATATAAAAAATAAGGATTAGGATTAAAAATTCAATATTTTAAAAATATTTCAAATACATGAAAAGATACATTATAAAGAGACAAATGATTTTTACTCTCCATCAAGATGATAGTTCAACTAGAAAATAATTCCCTTTGCAATACTATACCTGAATTGCTCATCATGTACCCTGCCTTAATTTATCCTTTAACAAAAAAAAATGATCGTTTTTATTATAAAATGAATATAACATAAGGGGTTTCGCTGGGTGCATGTTAGCAAGTCTACTGTGCGCCGAGAGAATTTCATTTTTTTTTTTCGATTGATTTTCAATTTTATTGATCTAAGTACTCGTTTCCGAAAGATTTGATTCATAATTTCCAATTCTGTTATAGAATACTCAGAATCAGTTTTAGGTGTTTCTTTTTTGACGGATTTCCCTTCATTAACGAAATCTAATCCTGCTGATTCTAAAAATGGGTAGGGTACTAGTGAGAAATTTAGTCTGTTGGTGGAGTCTAGCGATGGGTTATCGAATATTGCGAATGAAGCTGGTACGTGGGATACGTTCTTCTCTAGTTAGCCATTAGATTTTCACCCTTTTGAGATCAAGAATAGCAAGGCTCTGGTGCAACCACCACGTGAGGTTCTAGATTTGGGGATTGAACAGTGAAAAAAAACCTTAATTGGAACCTCACGTGGTGGTTGCACCAGAGCCTTGCTATTCTTGATCTCAAAAGGGTGAAAATCTAATGGCTTCGTTAAGATTGGAGTTGAGATTGATTGGGCTCCTCCCAAATATAGTGTCTGTGTTATTTTTGGGCACTTAAATAATAAATGTAAAGAAAAGTTAAGAAAGGTGAATGTGGTTGCTTTTGGTAGTATTGTTCCAGGTGTTCAATCTGATAGTAACGATGACGTTGCTCTAAAAAATGAATGTGTTAGTCTAAAATTTGATTCTAATGTTGCTGATCTTAATAGAGTTTAATTAGAATCTGATGGTGTTTCTAATTTGTCTGTTGAGGATATCAATACTTTTGAAATTTTGACTATTGCAAATGAGTGTGTAAAAATTGCGAATGATATTAATTTGGAGGTTAGTGTCACAGTTACAAATAAGAGTATAGAATTTGATGTTGTTTCTATTTTCTCTAAGGAAGATCGACCAGTATGGCTAGCTGTAACGGGTGTCGCTGACCTTATGAAAAAACTAAAACCTAAGGACAATGGTAATAAAAAGAAAGTGAAAGGCAGAGGAGCAGGTAAAGGGAGAGGTTTATCTCCTTCTTTTTGATGTCTTCACTTGTTTAGAATATTAAGGAGTTTAATGATCCCTTAGAGCAAAAAGAAGTTTTAAGGATTGCTCGTAGGTTGGATGTTAAAGTGCTTTGTCTTTTGGAAACTAGAGTAAAGTTTTGTAGTTCTGTTGCTCTTGTTGATGGTAGGTTTGATGAATGACGAGTTTATAATAATTATCCTCTTTCCACTAATGGTAGAATTTAAATTTTTATTTGAGGTAATTGGTGTTTGAAAGATTTGAGTTGTATTTCTCAAGTGTTTCGTTGTTGCTTGCGTAAGGGTCTTATTTTTTATAGCTTCTTTGTGTATGCATGTAATGAAAGGGATGATCGACTTTCTTTATGGGAGAGCTTGCTCGAGTTTCGAGCTAAAGTGGGTGATCACCCTTAATTGTTGGCTAAGGATTTTAATATTACCTTTCTGCCACAAGAGAGTTCTGATTATGATAGTTCGCAAGGAATATATGGTGCTATGTAGGATTTCATTAGTTGTAAGGAAGCATTGGTTGTTGTTGATCATCTTTTTACTGGTTCTTTTTTCACTTGGTGTAATCGAAAGGAAGTTGGTCTTTTATCTAGAAAGCTTGATAGAGTTTTGATCAATCCATGTTGGTTTAATTCTTTTCCTAATGATTCTTTCAACTTTCTTGGGCCTGCTTGTTTAGATCATTGTTATAGTCATGTGGTTTAGAAGATTCGTTTCATTCCACTCTCAAGCCTTTCAATTTTTTTAGGTTTTGGGCGGATCACTCTAATTTTCTTTAAGTGGTAGAGGTCTCCCAAAAATTATCTGTATTCGATAATCTTTTGTATTGCCTTTTTGTGAAGTTAAAGAGATTGAAGGGTCCACTAAGAGATTTCAATCGAAAGCATTTTGATGTTATTTCTCACAGAGTTCAATATTTATGGTTAGAACTTGAGCATATTAAGAAAATGCTTTTCACTTCGTCTTTTATTGATAGCGTCCAGCGGGAGAAGATACTAAAAGGTGAGTTACGGAATCTAGAGAGGGTTGAGGAAAAGTTCTATAAGCAAAAATCTAGGGTTTAATTTTTGTAGGAAGAAGATCAGAATTCTGCTTATCTTTTCAGAAAAATTACAGTAAGAAATAAAAAGAATAATGTGCAAGTTTTGAAGGATAGTTCTGATCAGATACTTGAGACTTATGAGTCTATCTCGGATGAGCTTGTAAGGTATTTTTCAGGCACCTTAGGTATTGCAGATTCAAATTTAAGGGATATCTCAGATGCATTGCTTGGTGAAATTCTTGGTTGTGAACTGGATACGAGAGATAGAGAGAATTTGATTGTTCTTGTGTCTAGAGATAAAATTACAATTGTTATATTTGGTATGAAACGTAATAAGGCTCTTGGACCTGATAGTTATCCTATTGATTTCTTTCTGTTGGCCTGGAGTGTTGTTGGCAACGATGTTATAAGTGTTGTACAGTATTTTTTCTCATCTTGTTACTTACCTCACAATTTTAATTCTATCATACTTACTTTGGTTCCAAAAGTAGATGTCCCTCTATATGCCACTGAATTTAGGCCAATTACTTGTTGTTCTACCATTTATAAGTACATCACAATGATCTTTACTAATCGTTTGAAGTCTTGTCTTGCTTCTATCATTCTTCTCAACCAGAGTGTTTTTCTTCCTGAGAGGGATCTTGTTGACAATGTATTTTTGGCACAAGAGATTATTAATGAGTATGGCAGGCAACACATCTCTCTTTGGTGTGCGATGAAGCTAGATATTAGAAAGACATTTGACTCTATGGGTTAGAACTTTATTTTACAAGTGTTGAAGGTTGTGGGAATACCTACTTTGTTTCGAAATAGGATTGAGGCTTGCATTACGCAACCTCGGTTTCTTATTGGCCTTAATGGTGGGCTTGTCGATTTTTTCCCTAGTGCTAAAAGAGTTAGACAAAAGGACCCTCTATTTTCCTACTTATTCATTCTTTGTATATCTGTGTTATCTTGCCTCCTAAGCCTTGTTGAAACGTATAGAGTTTTTGATTTTCACCCTAAATGTAAGAGAGTGAGTCTCACTCATTTATGTTTTGCTGATGATAATCTTCTTGTTTTTACTAGAGGTGATGTTGAATATGTTCTTGGAACTCAAAGAATTTTGAATGTTTTTTATTCAATATCTGAATTACAATTGATTGCAGCTAATAATGATTTATTTTGTGCTGTCTTATCCTTAGCTGAGGAGCAAAATTTAGCTACAAGCTCAGGACTCAATCTAGGGTGTTTGTCTGTAGGTTATTTTGAAGTCTTTATTGTGACTCGTAATTTGAGTAGAGTTGATTGTGAAAATTTGGTAAGTAAGATTACAAAGAAAATTTCTAGTTGAGCCTCTCAATCTCTCGCTTTTGCTAGAAGGCTACAACTTATTCAAGCAGTTATTTTTAGTATACAAAACTTGTAGGACCGAATCTTTCTTCTTTCTTAAAGATTGGTAAAAAAGGTTGAGTCTCTTTGTGATTTTTTTTTTATGGAAAGGAAAGTGTGTATCTTTCCGTGACTCGAGGGTTAGTTGGGTGCAACTGTGTCACCCAAAGAGCGAATGAGGTTCGGGGATTAAAGACTTGTATACGTGGAACAAAGCTTGTCTCATGAGATGTTTAGGGTTGATTCTTGCTTGTTCTAGCTCATTGCGGGTTGCTTGGATTAATGCTTATATGCTCAAAGGTTTTTCTTTATGGGAGAAGCAAAAAATCATCATAGTTGGGCCTGAAAAAAAAAATCTTGAAACTAAGGTTGTTGTGGTTGCAATTGTTTGTGGTTGTACAACCTCAAAGTGGTTTCAAGGTGAGAAAACTCTAGGTGAAACTTCGACACAAACTGAAGAAGATACCACAGGCTAGGATTGTGTGGGACAACCCCTCTATTCCCAGGTATTCTTTTATTACTTGGTTAGTAGTCTTGGATAGGTTGCCTACTAAGATTCACATGCTTTCTTGGCGTTGTGAGATTGATCCTCTATGTTTACTTTGTTAAGAGGCTATAGGAACTAGGGTTCACATATTTGCTGAGTGTAGCTTTGTTAGACAATTATTGGTGTTGGTTTTCGGACACTGTGGCATGTAGTTTGCGCATATAGGGTGGACTGATCTCTGTGTTTGGCTGCAATGAAGAGCAAAAGGTAAGAGTTTGTTGGTTGTTATCTTGAGGTTTTCTTGATGTTGTGTCAATTATTTTGTTTGGTAGAAAAGAAATTTACGTCTACATGGACATGCCCTTCGCACGGTTAAAGTTTTATTTTTGGGTATAAAAAAGATATTAGTGTTAAATTTATAGGGTTTTCTGGTCTTTTATTTTTATTAGAAAATTGGGAGCTTTGATGGTTTTTTATAATTGTATTGTTGGTTTTTTAAATGATTCTTAGATGAATAAATAACATTTATCAAAAAAAAAAAAGAATATATTATGTAATATTCATAAACAAAGTTTACGTTAGTTAAAAACTTTTTTATTAAAAAAATGTTTTAATTTATTTTTTCTCATTAAATTATACATATTTTATCGATTTATTTTTTAAATTATTTTTTGATTTCTTCTATTCATTTATAGGACGAAGTTAAGATTTGAGTTGAGGGGTAAAACATAAATGTTTAAAAGTAGAAGGTAAATTCATAAAAAAAATAATTTTTAAAAGAATTTCGTTCTTGCCCATTTAAATTATTTTTTTGATTTTTTATACCCATTAAATTTTATGTTATTACTCATATCATCCAAAACATAATTTTATTAAAAAAATATTTTTTTTACAAATCAAAACATACCATGTCATTTTCTTTCTTCATTTTTTATTTTTTATAAAATAAATATATTTAAAAAGTTGTTATTTTAATTTTATTTCCAAAAATAACACCATCTTCCTCCCAAAATCCAACCCCATCTTGTGTTCTTTTATTTTCTGCAACTCCTTGCTAAAAATTGAAGCATCAGACTTGATGATGCAAAATCATGCCTAAATCTCTCGATTAAAACTCTCAATCTTATAGCTGGATTTATTTTCTCTCCAAAAAGGAAAATCAAAAGAGAACCGATTAAAACTACAAGCAAAGGAAGATCGTAATATTCTTATCAAGAATTTTATATTCAAAACATACAAGGAAAAATCTATAACATGACCAAGCAGTTTGAGAATCGGCTTACATTGCAGGAAAATAGGGAGGGATTTGGGGAAGATGGGGGAAAAGGGAGGGTGTTGGGGGGAGGGAAGGGTGTATTTAAGTAAATTAATGAATATTTTATTATATTTATTTTAAAATTTAAAATTAAAAAAATGACGTGACACGTTTTGAGAACAAATAGTTTAAGGGTACATTAAATTAAAAAATATTTTAAAGAATAAATTAAGAAAACTTTTATAATTTAAAGAAAAAATAGATATAATTTAAAGAATAAAAAGTGCATTCAATTTATAAAAAATTATAAACTAAAAAGTATTATTTTTATTATGGAAGAATTATTAAAATATTATGGTTCACACATCATTATTTCCCATAATATTGTTATTTACTGTAGCGTTCAGAAGACCTCATGCATACAACCCGTCTTTGAACAGTGATTCGAATAAAAAATAATATTTCGGCAAAGGCCTCATGCATACAATTCGACTTTGAATAGTGATTTTAAAGTAGGTGTGCTTTTTTTATTCGAATCACTGTTCAAAGTCGGGTTGTATGCATGAAGTCTTTGCCGAAATATTATTTTTTATTCGAATCACTGTTCAAAGACGGATTGTATGCATGAGGCCCTTCTGAACGCTACAGTAAACCACAATATTGTGGGAAATAATGATATGTGAACCATATTTTTAGAAATAAAGTTTTCAATCACAATATTTTAATAATTCCTCCTTATAAAAATATCTTAGCTGATACTAATTAATAAGAATGAGTATTTAGACCCAATAGGTTTAAAATTGGATTATGATCCGGCCCATTAGCACCAGAGAATACTTCCTTAAAGCTCCATCCAACTTGTTTGTTTCCCTGGAAAACAGCCAGAGGAGAGAAACAATGGCATCAAGAGCTCCAACACCGCCTTACCCGAGTGCCGCCAGGATCGCCGATTCCCCATGCTTCCCACAATACACGGCCTCTCTTAAATGTAAGCTGATTCTCTTAAATCTTCGATTCCTTTAACAAAAGCTATATCCCCCTTCTTATCTCATCACTCATCAAACTATTCGTTAATCTTATTGATTCATTTTAATCATTAGCTCGGTTTTAGTTAGGTAATAGAGAAACAGAAATGAGAAAGGGGGGAAAAGCCCAAAATTTTAACTAGATTGAAACATAATATTTTCCTGTTCTGACTTCACAGGGTTGTGTTAAAAGAAAATTAATCAACTGTCTTCTCAATTAGTTATGGTAATTTCCCCTCGATATTGACTTGTAGAAATTTCCTCTCTATATTACCTTGTGCCAGGTTACTACTTCATTTGCTTTAACCGGAAAGAAAATAGATATTTCTGACCTGGCTTTTGGCTTGAAACATGAATATCGGTAGCACCTTCATGGGTTTTGCCTGACAAAGATTGTTACATTTCGATGAGTTGGTTGGTTGCTCTAATATAGTATTTATAACTTATTGGATCACGGAAGAACGTATGGACCATGGAAGCTTCAAACCAAATATGATTGTTTTTTATCCTCCATTCATGTCCTAACCTGCATTTGTTATTGAATTTGGCCAAAATTCTGATCTTCAGGTCTGGAAGAATACGGCTCTGACAAGAGTAAATGCCAAGAACATTTTGATGTTTACAAGGAATGCAAGAAAAAGGAGGTATTCATTTTCTCTATTTCATCCCCATTTGTTTTGTCAATAGCTTTATCTTTGCATCCTTGAACAAGCTGCAAAAGCTACAATGCATTGAGCATTACAATTTTTTTTCTTTCATTTGCTAGAGGGAGGCTCGTTTGGAACGTAACAAGAGTCGGTCCTTGTTCTCCTGAAATCCTTCTTGAGAGTTGAGATTTTCTCCCATATTCATGAAGGTGAAGTTATGAGTTAATAGGGTTAACTGACACTAGACTCAAAATCTGTACAATGGGTGACTATGTTACGGGGCATAGAAATATTTTACGAATGTTTTCTAATTGTGTGGAATAATAGGACTGTGTTCGACTTAGCTATGCCATATATCTTTAGCTACAAATGATATGAATCAACGCATGAAGTGGAATAAGGACCTAAAGATTACAATGTATTACAGAAAACCATCTAGAAGTTTTATGATTATTTTAATCAGAAAAGAAAATTATGTTTGTTTAGCCCAGTGTCAAATATCAACAGGGGCAGTTCAAAGATTTTGGGGCCTTATGCAATTTATTAAAATATGGTCCTTAAAAGTAATTGTCTATAACCTAGTTATAAAATTATAGCCCTTAGAAGCAAATGTCCTTTTTAGGGGCCCTTGTGGGATCGTTTCTATTGCACCTATCCAAAACCTTACTAGTTCTACTAAAGCAATAATAATAATAATAATTAATAAGATTCTATAATCAATTTTCATATTTAAGAAATAATTATAACGTTTTAACAATTATAACTCATCTTTCTTAATAGCGTTTTTAAAATTTTTCAATGAATTTCGAGATTAACATCATCTAATGAATGTAGTTTATCAAAATTTGAGCCCTCTTTTTCGGGGACCCTGTGCAGTCGCTCCTATTGCGTGTGTTCAAAACCCTCACCGAATATCACATACATTGTTGAGATATAAAGAACAATCGCAAGGCAAACTAGAAACATTAGCTAAACTACCAAAAAAGTTAAAACAAACCGCCCATGTACCTTATCTTTTGTTATGTGTAGGTTTAAGATTATAAAAAGGATTCTAAGAAATAGAAGAAAGGGTATGAGAGAATAGAAGATTTTAGGTTGAAGAAAGAATAATTATGTATTTTCATTCATCATATGTATTTCTGGTACAACTTCCATATTTGTATAACCCTAGCAACCATGGACAACTGGCTTAACAAACTAACAACAGAAAATAGCAGTAAAAGAAATAAACTGCAGTAAGTTCTATAACATCTTCCAACGGTCTCCTTCCAAACGACGTCCCTTCATATTATCCAAACGGTGCCGTTTCTTTGTCTTGTTGACTCGGCCGATTAACTTCCTTAATTCCCAATCCTTCTTCGAACCCTTCCATGTCCTTCAGCCCTAATTTCCTTTTTCCCTTTCAACCCTAACAACTTTCTCGTCCTTTTCCGGAGAAGAGGTGAAATAATTCTTCGACAGCTATTAGAAACACAATGGAGAAATCAGAACGCTTTATTCTAAACACAAACCTAATTCTTAGGTCGCTTTTGTTGGCGTGGGGACTGAGGGAGATTGTATTTGAGCCTGAGGGTGAGAAGATCTGGACTTGGACTGGGCTTCATATGAAATTTCATTATACTACTTAATGGGCAAAGTTCACAAGTGGTCACTGAACTTTGTTGAATTATATAATTTACAATTAAACTTTTAATTGCTTTAATTTAAGCATTAAATTTTTAATTTTGTTACAAATTGAGAATTGAATCGTCAATGATAATTAAATGGTGTTGTTGTTGTTAAGAAAAAATATATAATAATACATTTAATTTCTCATATTTAATTAATTTAATCTTAATTAAAAATAATAATAAATTTGGAGAGAAAAAAGCCACATACAAATGGCGTTAATTGTGTGTCACTATAAAATTTGACTTAGATTCTCAAATATCAATTAAGATCCCTATTTTCTTAATTAAAAAAATAAATTACCCCTTCAACTTTGTCAAAAGAATTGTTAGTTTATCAAAAATAATATACAAAATGTTGTTATTTATTATTGAATGTCAACTTTGATCCAATGATTAATGTATTTTAGTAGTTATCCCCATCCTAAGTTTCAGTCTTTCGTTCCCTATCTAATTTCATTTATTTTTCTCCAACAGGGGATAATATCACGGATAATGTCACTATTGATTAGTAAAAGAATATTAAATTATTTTTAATTTTTAATATGATCAAATTAATAGTGTATAAATAATAAACTTTAAACCCTACAACTCTATTATATCTTTTTTGCTATTAACTTCTAGATTATCCTTTTATTGTTGTCATTCTTCTCTATCTCTGCAAAGTAATACGCTTCATCTTCCGCAAATTTGTTCATCTAAAATTTTGGCATTCTAGATCTTGATTGTTTTCTTCTACATGCACAGTCTTTGTTGCCTGTCAATCAGGGCGCTCCTTGTTCATTGTATTTTCACAAATCTCACAAGTCGTATTATCTGTCATATGCCGTTGAACACGTTTTAGGTTAGTGAGAACACGTCCACCAGCAACAAACCAAAGAAAAGAACGTATCTTCGGAATACTTTTAAATTGCGCAATAATCTTTCATAAATTATCTTCATTGTAAACATTAGGACCAGTCCGAAACTCATACGCAGATTTCACCGTGAAAACCCGTGACGCATTATATCTCCAACCAACATAATCGGAGAAAGAAAATTGACGAGGTATCAAACATGTAGCTAACCGATCGAGGATTGAATCAGGAAGGTATGCGGCACAATCTTGCCATTTCCAACACCCCAAATGATTAACCATATTGCTCACCGTAACCAAAGACAGTGTTGCAATGATTCTCTGATCTATAACATGATGTATCAAAGGACCGACATCACCCAACCAAGCATCTCGCCAAAAATTCACAAAATTTTCATCTCCAACAGTCCAAACAAGACTATCACGTATAGAACACCAAACGAAGCTAACACTCCTCCAAAGATGGGAACAATGTGCTCGATGAATTATGGCCGGAAGAAAACCATTCCATTTGTACTTTATCCTCAGCACTTGCACCCATAACTGATCCGGATGAGCCACAATATGAAAATCAATTTTCATCAAAAAAAGCCTCATTATGTTTGTCCATTCGCTTAAAACCCAAACCGCCATTTTGAATTGGAGAACAAACTCTCTCCCAATTCACAAGGTGCACTTCATGTTTCCTGTCTTTATGACCCCAAATAAAGTTTCGAACAATTTTTTCAACTTCATGACACACACCTTTCGGTAAAAGTGTGGACTGCATGGAGTAGTACGGAATAGAAGACAAAACAGATTTAGCAAGAACCACACGCCCCGCGAAAGAAAGACTATTTGCTGACCAACCATTTAGTTTATCGCGAACCCGCTGAATAATATATTGATAAACAACATTGGTCACTCTACTATATTTTTTTTGCTATTAACTTCTAGATTATCATTTTATTGATGTCATTCTTCTCTATCTCCGCAAAGTAATACGCTTCATCTTCCGCAAATTTTTTCATCTAAAATTTTGGCATTCTAGATCTTGATTGTTTTCTTCTATATGCATAGTCTTTATTGCCTGTCAATCGGGGCGCTCCTTGTTCACCGTCATGTCTCGGATTAGTTCTTCACTTCTTTGACTCGTCGTTGTTTGCTTTTTCATCTACTCGTTGATATTTTTTATTATTGCATCATACCTAGGCACGCTATGATTTTTTGGATAGCTATATTGGATCGATTGCCTACTAGGGTAACGTTGGCAAAAATGAGATTGATTGTGGATGAGAGTTGCACTCTATGTGGAGGAAGGATGGAATCGAGGGACCATTTGTTTTTTGAATGTCGAGGGATCTTTGGGGAGGGTTCTTGAGTGTAATGGGGACTCGAGAGAGATTAAATGTTGGAATGAGGAGCTCTCCTGGGCCATTGTTGCTTTGCGGGGGAAATCGACTGCGATACTTGTACGTAAACTCTATTTGGATCGAACGGAATAGAAGTGCTTCCATCATGTTAGTCGGAGTAACCTGGAGCTTTTAGATTGTGTTAAGTCCATCCTTTATATTAGATTGCGGCATAAGAATGTGAGATTGCAAAATGTGCATAGTAGTGTCCTGAATGCTTGGGGTTTGACCTAAGTTTCCATGTAGAAGTCCGTTTCTGCTTAAAGCTTAATGATATAAGATGAAATGCTTATCATAAAAAATAAAAAATAAAAAACCTCTCTGCTTCACTTGAATGTCCAAAAATTGTCGATTGTTCTCTTCTGCTAGTGAGACCCCTCTGGTTTGATGTGTGTTTATTCTTGCCGTCGTAAGTTACGAAAGAGATCGCCCTAAACATTTTTGCCGCAAATTTCGCTAAAATTGTTGCAGCTGTTGCATGATGGCAATTGTTATTGGGACCATTGGATTAAGGTCTCCCATACTCTTTCCGCTCGTATTTTCTAATTGATCCCCACTCATATTCGTCTCCAAAGATGAAAACTCAAAAATCTCTAAAAATAGAAAGTCTAAAAATTTGAAAAATCCAAAGAACCTAAGGAATCCGAAGGATCTGAAGGCCGCACGTCAATCCACGCTCATCTTACTGATTCGTGATTGGTAAAGTGTACAAGGGTCGAAGACAGTGATCTGGCGGTGGTCTTGATGGTGGTTGTCGGTTTGAGCTCAAGTTTAATTTTTCTAGTACGATGTCGGTGTTCTAGGAGAGGAAGGTCGTATGTTGCATGCGTCTTTTTATACAATTGACAAGTATCACAACAAAGTTACTTTTAACATTGTGATTAGATTAGTTATGGGTTGACTCTGTATGTTTATTAAATTAATTTATAAAGATTAAAAATTTAAAAAATTAATCATATAATTATTAATTATATGTTGAGTTTTATTTTTTTATTAATTATATATTGAGTCTTTGAGATTTTAAATTTTTATTAATTAATTTCATGATGTTCACAATGTTTAACATTAATAGTATTCAACAATGTTCGACGCCCGTTAAAGAATTTTCCTAATACTAAACTATATATCACTTTATTGATAATATTCTTTACATATTTAAGGGCAAAGCAATTCCACTATTATTATTTTTTAAATAAAACCCTTCGGTAACAAAATCAAATTGGCATATTTGCTTGAGATCACAAAGAGCATACTCATATAGGACGGGTTAGGACTAGCCTAACTACCGTACCAAATCTTCTTTCTCAAGTTATATGCTCAATAATCGGAAAAGAAATAGAATTATTTTACATACATTTAGTAGGATGATGAAAGCACAACTTTGTCTCTCTTTTTTTGTGTGTGTGTGGGTGGGGGGTTAAAAAGCTGGGTTGAGACTTGAGATGAATGACTGGACTATTAGCAGGCACATCCCCCAGACTCTTGCGGAGACTGAGATGCATTTGTGTTGCTAGACTTAAGATTGACATCCACCATATCTTCTTGCTTTGTTGAAGAAAGTGTTTCCATTCCAGGTAATGCAGCTGCTATCTTCCGAAATAGAGCCTTTAAAGTGATCAACAAAGAATTAGAGCCCTTAATATATTGCCCAGAAAGCCGCAAGGATAGAAACAAACTAATATCAGCTGATGGTGCATCCATTAAATATGGAAAATTGATCAAATTAACCATCACTCCTCAATATTATCCCAAAACTAAACACAACCAGTAAAATTTGATAAGGATTCTAAGCATCACAATTTGCGTCAGCAACAGATACAATGGATGTAGATGTTACCACTTTACCTTGATGTTGAAGCCAGCTTTGGCACTAGCTTCAATAAACATAACATTGATCTCACGAGCCTTGACTTCTCCTTCCTCTACCGAAACTTGCCTATCAGATCAGTCATTAAGTAAACGAAAATCAAACTCCGAGAGAAATTACGTCTCAACAAGCTCCCTTGCTCAACTTTATCGTGGAGTAAGAATCACAAACTAATAATGCTGACAGAATTATAAACTAGAAAGAAAACCAATCTTTTCCTTTTTCTTCGACCATAAAGCTGGTCACCAATGATAATAAATTAACATTACCTTTTGTCCACAAGATCTGTTTTGTTCCCAACAAGCATAATGATTACATCACTTCCCCGTTCAGCGCGTACTTCTTCAATCCAATTTGAAGTATTTAGGAAAGACTGCCTACCTACAACATCAAAAAAAGTTGTTTTATGAAGCAAACGAATCTGCGAGATTGCATTTAACAAATTGACAATGTATTACCCACACAAACATGCATAAAACATGATAATCGATCAAGTAAATATATGATGAGATAGAATATGACACACTTGCTACATCATAGACAATGACTGCCACCGAGGAATCTCTAATGTAACTTGGAATAAGACTCCTGAATCTTTCCTGTCCTGCAGTATCCCTGCAGTAAATATTAAGCATGTAAAGATCAAAGATGCCACTCTTTTCAAATACCACACAATCCCACAAACATTTGAAACCAATTTTTCCGATAAACAACAAAAATAATGCAGCTTTATTGAGATAACCCAAAATTGAAGTAATAAGTAATTATATGCAAAGCATCAGTCTAAGGAAAAGAATTCTCTACCAAGGTTGGCATCCCACTAAACCAACTACATAACAAAGCAAGATCTGGAGGAGGATTATAGACATACAAGGAACCAGAATCTACACTGGTTATAAATTAGCATGCTAAGTTAGAAATGCCCATAAAAGTTTAGAATATAGTAGCTTAAAATGAAGAATGACAAACAGACGATGTCTTACCAAAGCTGTAATCGAACTGTTCGATCTTCGAGGTACATTGTTTTCGATAGAAAGTCAATACCAATGGTTGCCTGGTTAAGAAATGAGAGGCAAAATTTAGAAATCACAGCAAACAAGATCTAGAAGAAGCATGAAACTTGGGCAAACTAAACGAAATATAAATCGCATCCAAAAAAAGGTATCAAGGTGTAAAGTTTACAATTGGGACCCAAACGGATCGTAAATTTACACGAAAGAGCATTTGGCAGGATAATGAGAATACCTGATAATTGTTGTCGAATTTATCGTACATGAAGCGACTAATGATACTGGTCTTTCCCACAGATTGATCACCCAAGAAAACCAACTTGTATTTCGCTAGAGCTGAAACTGGAGCCATGGTGATCGAGAGAGAGGTGAAAATGATTTCCAAACATAGCAACTATTTATTTAGAAATATTTTTTACACATTTTATTTTTAACCAAATAAAAGCTTTATCTTGATTTGAGATACGTAACGAGTTTGATAGTCAAATAGGTATCATAATGATAAAAATAGATATCCCAAAAGAGGATAAGCCATTAAAATGAAAAAGAAATGATGGATGGTGTAGTTGAATTAGGGATGTAAATGAATTGAGCGCTTGATGAATTCTTTGTGAACCATTCGTTTATTAAATTAAATTAATGACTGCTTGGTTTGTTTATGTTCAAGTTTATTTATCGGTTCTTTTATAGTCTTATAGACTTGTTTATAAGCTGGATGAAAATGCTTGTGAATGTAGTTAAATACTGCTTTTTGCTATTACTAAAGGTGGTATATAGGTTCACGTTGAAATGTAAGTTTTATTTTGTTGTTTTTATTTTATTTATTTATTGTTAATTTAGTTAACATTTATGAATATATAAACGAACATATTCACGAACGAATAAACGAATATGTTCGTAAACACTAAAATGGACATGTTCACAAACACTTAAAAGGACATATTTTCGAACACTTAAATGAGTTAGTTGTGAATATTTAACAAACGAGTTCGGTCGTGAATACCTAACAAACGAACATGAATATTTTCAAAAATAAATAAATAGATAGGAACTTGTTTTTTCTAGCGTACCTAACAGTTCTACTGGTATCATTATCTGGATTAAAAAACAAACTAAAACAGAACTTTTGGCAGGTCAACTGAGCTAAGTTAGAAAATTTTGATTTTAATTTACATGCATGTATGTATGGTTACATTTACAGTAAGAAGGGTAAAATAAACTAGTCGTCGAGAAATCCTCCATCAGCCTCAGGTGCCGATGTCGTTGGATGACCAAGATGGAACCGCTGATGTCCCATTCTGAAGAGGCCAGGAGATCCCCGACCAACCCAAGCTCTGGACACTCCTCCCAATCGCTCATCCCAGATGTTAAAGGGTTTGTCCCTCTCCCTCCCTTCCCTACTATGAACAATGAATACGTGTCCGCTACTTCTCTTAGAACTGTTACCGTCTCCTGCCCATCGCTCACATATTTCTCCATGAAACCGGCTCTACCCTGTGTCACATACCTAGTCAAGACAAGCGTAGTAAACATCAATAATAATAAAATCTATTTGGATTTCACTTTTTAATTGGATCATGGATGTACCTGTTATAGAATGTCTCCACAAAGGCATTGTCTATCTCGTTCTGTGTCCCGATATTTGATATTGCCATGATCACCTCCTCATCCCTGTGGGACGCATCATTAATCCATGAATTGCTGCTTCGACTTGCTGTCGGATTGTGCAGGAAGCGGATGACTGTCAAATTCACTTTACTGTGCATCAAAATTCTCTTGCTACACGCTAAAGCCTCCCGATCATCTGGGCCACCGAAGAACAATATCGCTATATTTTGCACACATGAAGAACCATGCGGTTGTTGGAACCCTGTTTGCCCTCTGTCTACAAATATTCCAACTGAACATGGGGCATGCCGAAGAACCTTCTGATTTATAGCCCTTATTTCCTCCATGTTGTTTTCCATTTTACCGTCTATTCTTTGGTGCTTGTGAAACGGCAGGAATATAATACAAACACGTGATTCCTCTGCACCATTGCATACATCTTCATTTATGGTCAGAAATGATGCCACAAGCTTACTCTGGTATATCAAAATTTTGGTCTCTGAGATGAAGGCGTCAAGAGCTTCGTTGATCTCTATCACATCATTTCCCCCATACTCCTCTTCATCGCTGTATTGATCACCATCTTCTAGTTGATGGTACATCAATTTACTTTTCCTTTTCTTTGGAAGCTCCACTAGATGCACCATGTATGGCCTGATGGGAGCACTTGGACAGCCGCCTAATGCTGAGATGAGGCTCATATGCCCTGAAACATGCCGTGGTACATACACACAAGCCAATATTCTGAGCTCACTCTCTGGATTAAGTATTTCCAGTATGGTAGGATACTGAGCATTACACCCCTCTCTGTTCAGTAACATGGCAACTACTGGACCTATGATCAATGTGTTGATCACTACCACGGTCAAAAGAAAATCGTGAACATCTGGAGGCCACACCGGCTATAACCAAGTGGAAAAGAAAATCATCATTGAAGACTCAATTGCAACTTGCTCCAATACATGCATTGCATAATACACCTGTGTCACAGCCCATTTAAATTGGGTATTTATTATCGAGTACCTGACTAATTGAGTAACGGGTACCCGGTTCATAATTATTATTATTATTATTATTATTATTTTATTGTTATTTTAAAATTAAAAAAATTACATATTTAACATATAAATTTTATAATACATCACCAAACATAAAAATAAGTAATTTAAAGTTAATCTTAGAATATTTATATATATATATATATATTAAATTTTATCACTAAAATGATGTTAAAAGTATTAATCTTGTTTTTTTCTTTTGGTATTAGTAAATTAATAAAAATATATTTAAAATTTTAAAACTTAAAAGTATATAATACAAATATAAAATTAATTTAGAGATTTAAATTTAATTTTAGGTATAAATATTAATGAAATCTAAAATAAAATATAACTTAAAACTAAAAATATATATAATAAAACTAATCACGTCGGATACCCAGGAATTGAAATTTTTTTATTCAAACTCGACCCAATAATTCTTGAATTGGGTACCCGGTCCGGTCCGATAAACTTTTCTGAAAATTACCCGATATTTTATATCAGTTTATAAAGTCAATAAAATTGATATTTTTAGTGTTTTTTACACCACTTACAATCTCAACATCAACTGTATGAAATTTATTAGTATGTGAAGGGTAAAGTTGAATGGATAAAATTCTGTAATTCATTAATATTTTATTTGCATAATTGTATTTGTTTATTGTTGTGTTGCTAATTACGGGAAATGGTTTTAAATTCATTTTTAATAAAAATATTAAATTGTTTTTAGTTAAAAATATAACCAAATTGAATAAATATTTAAATAATATTATCTCAAGCAGAAATTTTTAGTGTACTCGTTAATTTGAGATTTTTTTAATTTAATTAAACTTCGTTAATTAGGAATTTAGAATGAAATAATTTAAGACTAAAAATAGAGTGTTTAAAAATAAAAATTAAATCTACATAAAAAATTAAAAATCAGGTAAGACATAAAAGCAAATAAAATAAATAAAATTCTTAACTAGCGGTATCATAAGAGTTCAATATCAATATTTATATTTATGTTTTTTAGCACATTAAATATAAATATATATTTTTCATTTGCTCTATGTAGACATGTCTATTAATAAGATTATAATCTTAATTTTTTTCAATATTTTAATAAAGTAATTTTCAGTCAAATATATAGTTAGAGTCGTTCCTTCGAGAAATTATATTATGGAACATTCCCACCACGTTATTCACGTGACCAACCAATAAAAAATATTCTTTTAATTATTTTTTCACCTCATTATTTTTACTAAGTGAATCTTCACTTAGTAGAAATTGATTTAAACTTAAATTATAATAAATGTCGGTGAAGATTCATTTGGTAAAATGATGAGGTGAAAAAAATAATTAAATGGATGCTTTTTATCGGTTGGTCTCATGGATGACGTGGTGAGAATGTCCCATAATATAATTTTTCAGTTCTTTGACCCGGATTAGGGGTGTAAACAAACCAAGCTTGAACGGACAAGGGTATGTTCATGTTCGTTTATTTATTTTTGAAGGTGTTCAAACTCTGTTCGTGTTCGTTTAAATTTTTAATGGTATGTTCGAGCTTGGTTCGTTTATTTTTTACTATGTTCGGGCTCGGTTCGTTTAACGTTCACGAACGTGTTCGTTTTTATGTTCGATAATTTGTTCGTTTAACGTTCGTGAACATGTTCATTAAGCGTTCGTGAACGAGTTCGTTTGTATATATTCATCAACTTGTCTATTTAGCGTTCACGAACATGTTTGTTTAGCGTTTACGAACATATCAGTTTAACATTCGTAAACATGCTCGTTTATGCTCGTTTATATACTTTGAATTTGGATTATTAAAAAACATAAACGAGCTAATAAACGAACATAAACGAACTTATAAACAAGTATATAAACGAACATAAACAAGCCTATAAACGAGCTTATAAACGAACATAAACGAGTTTGTTCGTGAACATGAACGAGCCGAACGCACTTATGTTCGTGTTCATTCGTTTATTAATCGAACATAAAATATCTGTTTATACTCATTTATTAAACGAACATAAACGAACATTATACGAACGGTTCACGAGCAGCTTGTCGAACACGCTGTTCATTTACACCCCTAACCCGGATAATAGGAATGATACTCAAAGATTCCAGGGTAACGGGGCTCACTGGTCACTAAAATTAAAATAATTATTATCATTAAAACTGATCAAAACTAAAAAAATGTATTGTTAAATTATATTAAAATTATAAATTTTAATGAATAATTATAACTACCAGGGAATTTAAAATTAAGATGGACTCTTTTAATTATTTTTGTAAGTTTAACTATATTTATTATTATATTTATAATTACTCACTTTGATTCGGATCATTCGAATAAACTATATAAAAAAAATTGAAAATCCAAAAAAAAATTCCATTTCAAATTTGAAAAAATTAAAAAAAAATCCTTAGCATTAAAATGTTCATATTACGTCATGAAATCCAATTGAACCATATAGCTCATTTACATCAACCCCCAACTATTACATCACCCCAACAAATCCAATTACCCATTACATCTATCCCAACCCACTAGCCCAATCTGTCACTTTAAACTAATGTAAAAACTATGTTTGATTTTTGATATAACAATTTCTAGAAGGGCCAATTTATAAATTAAATAAATTTTAAGTACTTGAATAAATTAAATTTGATAAGATTTTTATAAGTCAAAATTTTCTATAAGTAAAAAATTAACCCCACAACTTTTTCTTGAATTTTCACGGCCTTAAACGTTTAAAAACACACATGTCTTTCGATACACCTGATAGTGTTTCGGTAGATCTAAATTTATTTTAAAACTGTGAGTTTTGGTTTTGAAATAGGAAACATGTGTATCGATATAGTTGTTTCGATAAAGTTTTAGTTGTTTAAATATGTCTGGTTTTTAAATATGATTTTTTTGTTAAGACATTTTTTATACACCCTTAAGCCGTTTTTAAATGTTGAGATGATCAATCGAACAATAATGACTAAGAAGGGATAAATTGACAATTATGAAAAATAAACACACAAAAAATTTAGAATGATTTAAACTTTAAATAAGTTCTACATCTACTACCTTAACACACCTATGGGTGATAATGAGCCTGTCCGGCTCGCGAGCTACTCGGGCTCGACCCAGTCAAAGCTCGGCTCGAGTGAGCTCGACTCGGGATCTAAACGAGCCGAGCCGAGCTTACCCAAACTCGGCTCGAAAAGCTCGTGAACAGGCTCGGAATAATTATATATAAACATACATATATATTTATATATACATTAAAAATAATTTGTTTAGCAAAGAAAAATAATAAAATAATTGAGAATAAATCTACTAAAAATAAATTAAATATTATCAACTAAAACAAATTTACAAAACTATAAATAATAAATAAAAAATAAACTACAAATAAATAAATAAGTAAATAAATAAATAATAAAACACAATAATATAGAAAATTGTCCATTTGGAGCCAAAGCGAGCCGAGCCTAGTAATATTATTTACGAGCCGAGCTCCAACCTAAAATTCTGAGCTCGGCGAGCCTCGAGCCGAGCCGAACCCAAATATGTCTGTTTCCGAACTGAACCGAGCCTGGTCTAACTTGGACTCGGCTCGTTATCACCCCTAACACACACCACTAAAGATTTCAACCAATTCATTAACTTGAATTCATCTTTTTTTTTATCGAATTAGAAAAAAACCTTACAAATGATCAAACTTTCTATTCGAAAGGTTTTTATCAACGAACAATCTTTAAAATGTAGTGGATAAAATAGGTGCCGACCTTCAAAACATTATTTATGGAGTCGTTGCTAATCGCCCTCGCATCCTACATTAAGCATTCACTTGATGGACTCAAACAAAGATGGTAATATAATTCGAATCAGATTTAAATCAGATTCGATTTGAAAAAAATTGATCCAAATTCTATTAAAGAAAGTTCAAATTCAAATTCAAAAAAAAATGTTTGAGTCCTAATAGGAGATGGATCGAATATAGATATTGCAATGATTCGATCTAAATTCAATCCGAATCCATATCCGATATGAATCTTGTCCATATATAAACCCGAATAAAAATATTTAAAATTTTTAGATTTAAAAAGTTTGAGTTGTTACTTTAATTTATTTTATATTGAATCGTAATATTTGTTGAGATATGTTCGTGCTATAAATTTAAAAATATTTGTTTGATAAAATATATATTTTTTTATTTAGAGATATTTGTTTGAGTTGTACTTTAAAGATAATTGAATTTGAACCTTTGGATTTTAATTTTAGATATTTTATTGGATTGGATTTGTATTTATGTAAACACACTTAAATTCAGATTTGGATTTTTTTTAAAGCCCAATTATTGATTAGATAGAACTTAAACTTTATAAAATTCGATTCAAGTCCGATCCAATGTTATCTCTACTCAAACTCATTCCCGTGAAATTTAAGATAACCAAAGCTATAGTCATATACTCTCATTCCTTAGAATAAAGACGTATTTATTTATTTGTTTGTTTTAGGTTTCTGTTTTAAACAATCTTTACATAACCTTGATCTGCCAAAAGGAAGAGGAGAAAGATCTCTACATCTGCAAGAGACAAATGGACCTTCCTTAGTTTCAAATGAAACACAAGTGAAAGTACCATTCTCATGAAGGGAACTTAAAGTCAGCCCAGCAAACGCAATGACCATCCCAATTGCACCCATCAATTTAAGGAATACAAAGGGAAATGAGTTCAAAAAACACTATGAGTGGGCAAGATGCTGAATGAAGTTGATCTATCGACCTGGTGTGAGCATCAAATCACAAAATTAGTTGGTCCCAGCCTAACAAGGGTGCATCCATAGCTCGAGCCCGATTACAACCCTAAGTTTCAATTGTTTCTCTAGGTTGTCACTTGTCAGCAACCAGCAGCCTTCAGAAAATTGTCATATGGGATTGATGCAGGAAGCTGAAAACAGGGTTGGCGCTCGGTTGCACAAAGTTTCAGACTAGTGCCAGCAGATTGATTTGAAGAGACAGCACCAATGTTTTCATCAAGAAATGGATTTTCACTCTGCAATTCAAACATGATTTTCATCAATATTGGTAGCAGTAACGAAATTCTGGTTTAGACTTAATCCTTCTACCACCAAGTTTGAAGAGATCAATTCACAAGTTCCTATTATTTGAGAAACAAAATTCCTATCCTAATTATTTGAGAAAATATATTGAAGTGATAAAAGTTGATTGTCCATGTAACCCCTTAATTTTAACTTAAAGAGCACAATAAGTTAAAACTGTTGTTTTTAAAATTTTTATGTCAAGTAATTACAAAAAAATGATTGAAAAACCAAAATTTTAAATCAAAAGATAAAAACACGATTAGAAAATAAATATTCTTATTTAAAATTAACAAATTTGAATAACTGATTTTATGCATAAGGTTTAAATACGTCTCGATCCCTAATAACCCCAAAATAAAAATGTCTGTAAATAATTGTACTAAAAATAAAAATAAACCGTATCCGAGAGAGATCTTCGAATACCAACTCTTAAGGCTAGATATCTGAAAGAAAATAAAAACTAAAAGAATGAGCTATAAAGCCCAGTGTGTGCAGACAAACATCACGATAACACTCAGTTCATAATCACAAATAAAATATATAATGGTGGCTAAACCAACCGATCGTTGTGGAGGTGATTCCCCGGAACCCCTCACCCCTTATTTCACCAAAACATTGTGTGGTAAAATTACCTTCCTCCATACAATCCCACCTCGTGCACATGTTATACAATTAATGTCACAGATCTCAAAAGTCTCATCCCAGATATTCGTATAAAATACACACAGTTCAGATAATTTGGTCACAGTCTCACAAGATAACTCAAGATCATAGTATCACATAGTATATTTAATATCACAATGTCACAGTAAACAGATAATCACAAAACACACACAAAAAAAATATAACACCAGTAAGAGAACACACCTTAGCCAAAGCGACTCAAATTATCGAATAACATGATTTTGAACTTGAACAAAATTAAAGACTGAAAACATAGGCTTCAGAGAATCTTATTGAAAAAAAATAATGTAGGGTTTTCCTTTAGATCATAATATGTATTTATAGAGAAATAAATAATTAATTCCAATTAGAATTAAAATTCTATTAGATGAATATAATAATAAAAAAAATAAGGTTGTATAACTTCAATGAGATTTCTTTTCTTTATTTGAGACTTTATATAATATATATAATATTAAATAAAGAGTTTTGATAAAACAATAATTAGAATAAAATAATATTTTCAATAAAAAGATTAATTGTAGATAAATTATTAATAAAAAAATAATTAATCTCAGTAAAAATAAAATTCAATTTAAAAGCAAATTAGTTATCCAAAAGTCATCAAATCACTCTGACTTTTAATTTTTAAATTCACATTTAGAACTTTCAAAACTTTATAATCTTATCTAAAAAATTTTCTCTTAAATTTAAAAAATCAATTTAGAAAAACTCAAATGAATTAAAGTTTCAAAAATTGAGAATTTAGGGTTTTAACTAGGGATTTTAAAATTAGAATTTTAAAATTAGGAATAATTTTTGGTATTACAACGCAAGAGGCTGAAAGTGTGGATTATCGATGAGGAATGAGGCGCCTTAATTGTACCTATGTTGCAACAACATTTTTTCCCCTTAAACATAGAAATGTTACATGAAGTTGATCCCAAGCTGACCATGGGCTGAGGGGTATGACCATGGAAAAACTGGTGGTCATGACACAATTGGGTTATGCACTCTCAAATAATTTCAGCAGCTGTGGCGATATCGAATGAAGAAGTTTATAGCCAACTATCACTAGGAGGGAGGTCCCATCATTTAGTTCAATAACTTTGAACCACCTCTGACATGTTGAGGTGAAGGCTGCTATGGAACATCATTGATAATGCTATATACTGAAATTTATATGAAAAGCCCCTAAACATCAATGACCAATCAGGATTAAGGCATTGCCTATTTCAGCAGTAATTAGGAAAAGAACAAAAGAAAAGAAAAAGAAACGTGTTTTGCTTGAATAAGATATAGTTGATGCAACCACCAGAAAAGTTAGTACCTTTGAGGAATCTGATTCAACATGCGAATGAGGTTGCACCTCCTTTGCAGAAATACTTCCTAAATTTTCCCGATTCTGTTGAGCAATCATTACAGCAGACATCTTCTTCTGCTTTCCCACCAGAACGGCCTCACAGTTCCCAGCCATTTCACTATAAGGCATGTCAGGGGGGGCTGACACAGACTGTCTTCCAACTTGGTGTGCTGTCTCTGAAAGCTGCAAATAGATCACAAATACATTCGAATATCACTTGCCTTTCCTATGTATATATCATCAGGAAACAAATGACTCACTGCATCAAGAAGTTCATCAACACTCAGGAGATTCTGAGGTTCAGGTGCCAAACATGTGGTGGCACCTGTTTGACCTTTGAATGTGTTAGGCAAAGCATCATCGTCTACTGTGAATAATGGACGCTCAACCTGCACATTACAACATTATAACTTGGTAGGAAACTCTAGGAGGATATTTGGGGGCAGAGAACAATGGAGGTGAAACATAATTGCCTTTTCAGGAGATCGGTTATCTGATAATCCAGATTCATATGTTTGTGCAGGTGTCTCCATGAACAGATTAATTCCACAGGGACATCCATCATCAGGAATGAAATTGGCAAGTAACTGGTTTCTTGTTTTGGATGATTCTTGCTGCCAGAATGATCTAAAATGTTAGCATTTCATACTTACTCCTTAATGTGAAGCAACTAAATTGTAGCAAGGCAGATAAAGACCATACATCAGACAAATTGCCAAGAAACTTCACTATCATGGTTGCAAGTGATTCTTTAGATTGGTTCTCTGCTAAATGTATTTCTGAAAGTGACTTCAAAGCATCTTCATCATCTTCTTTTGATCCATATATTTTTCCAGGATTAGTAGTCTGTAACTTGCAATCATCGACCAATTGCAGAAATGGATCAGCCTAAAACAAAGATAAAAGCATAAAATCAGCTAAGATTAGAAAATCAAGTTTATGAGATAATAATGTGAAATGAAATGGGATTGAGAAAATAAACCAAAATAATCCCAATCAATAGTGCTTCACTTGCCGTTTTCTCTGTAAGTGAAGCTTTAGCGCTGGGGAAAAGTGGGGGTATGTTGTAGGCTTTTGATGAGAAGATGATCATAGAAGTAGCCAGGATAAAGAGGGACCTCCGACGTGATGGCTGCAGTGGCCCTATCAAAAAGCAAAGACTCCATTAAATGAAGAGATGGGTCCAGAAGATGAATCTCAAATAATGGTTAGCCATATGGCTCATTAAAATTGAAGTATATTCCTCAGCCAAATTATCCTAACTGGTTTTGATTTCCTTTTCACCTTTTTATGTATATTTCCAAAACACTAATTTGAGAATTTGAATTTGCTCCCTATTTTATTCTTTAGTTCTTATTCAAATAATCTAATTTCAGCACTAAATCAACTTAGCAAGATAGAATTATTGTGCTAAAAAAAGGAAAAGGTAGATAAGAAGAAAAGCCAATTTATTACTTCAACTAATAAAGAGTAAAGTTACATCTAGCTCTATTAATTTCTTTTAATCATTGTACTGGTGTTTAAGATCACATAATATGTTCAACAAGAACAAAGACCTACCTCCTTCCAGAGATATGCTTCTTAAGGAAAAGGCCACTTGAAAACTTCGAATCATAGCATCAGTACAGGAGTTCTGCATTGTAAGAAAAACACCAGAATTAAAAGTGTTTTGAAGTAGCCATTTGAAAGGCCACTTGAAAGCTTCGAATCATAGCATCAGTACTTGAAAGCCATAACACTATTTAAGAAGAAGCTTCAATTAAATAATTTGGAACAGAGAAAAGAACAGAAAAATTAAAAATAGAGACATAGCTCATTGATTGATCAATATCACTTTTTTATGTATCACAAACTTCAGCACTCTTTTTTAGATAAAAATATGCCTAAAATATTTTAGCATCCACTAATCCAAAAAGAAGAATAGAGAATTTTGAAGTAGCTGTACTATATTTCTTGGAAGCATACACAGATAATGAAAAATATGTCATATTTGCACTCCAAATTCCCTTAAAAGCACATAAACTTCCTATCATGCCCTTCAAATGCATCCATCTGTTTCTAAATTATTTAAAAGCCTTCACTGTAGGAACTGAAGCAACTTGCACATGAAGCATTCACAACTTAATAAACTGTACATGAATATCAAGGAAATAGAGCCAGTCTTCGTGAAATGTAGATGGTCATGGGTTTTATCCACCACATCAAGAAACATTAGCTTGCAACGATGGTCCATCCAGTGGCTTCTGATTAATCATACCATTACTCTTACTTTTCCTTCTAAATTCTTCATTGCTTTAGAACAAATAACTTAATCAGCTACACTAATAACAATCTCAGTGATAATTATTAGTTAGTGTTACACCTATATTGGGAAATAGCATTATAAAAGCAGCAGCCCCTATCATAATAAACTTTCAGAAAAAGGTATGAATTGTCTTAGAATATTACCAGAAAATATGCACATAAAATTTAAAATGATCTATTGTATGTGTTCTTTTCACTTCATCTAGAACTTCATATTGCCCTTGGTCCAAATTGCAAAAGGAACTTCTAAAAGAATAAGTTCAGTGGGAATTTATTTATGTCAATCCTCCGCATAAACAATGTACATACCATTCCTAGTAATGTTCTCACGTGATGCCCATATATTTGATTGAGCAAAAACCTAAAAAGATATTACTTTGTTTACCGCTTTCTTAAATCAGATAATAGACAGAAACACACATGCACATGCATGCTTATTTGTTTGCATGTATATAGATGCATGGCAAACAGACACCTCAAACAAACTTCTTAAGAAAGTACATAAAAAAGGATGTATCATGAATTCTAATTCATGGAGTCACTAAGAATGATGTAATACCTTTGTTCGCGCAAACAGCAACACCAGGCTATAGGTATGAGCAATTGCTTCAAAATTTTCCGGCATATTTAAAGGAGAGATGGATTGTGCCCAAATAGATGAAATCATAAGAGTTATCTGATGACTGCTTAATCGAAGAGGTAAAGCCTAACATAGGTTGACAAGCAAAAAGAAAATTCATGTCAGAAAAGAAAAACAATTGTGCATGTCTGATTGAAAGGAGGAATGAGAAGACATAACTGTATCTTCAACTGAACTATTTGCTGATTTTTCATCTTCTATTGTAGCTGGTTGATTCATCTTTATACTATGAGCTCGGCTGTAATTCCACTTCAACCGGTTCAGAATGCTTGGACTATGGAGCATTGCACTGTCAGCACCTAGAGTCCCATTGTCATTCATGATTGATGGTTGCTTTTTAGAAGTCAACCTGTCTTGCATGGAAAATCCATTGATGTTTCCAACCTTGTTGTCTCCAGATTTTTCTTTACCTTCCGTACCCAACTTCTGAAAGAGTGCAGCAGAAGAAGAAAATACAGATACAGTTCTTGAGAGTGTCTTCTGCAAATTAGAGGCTTTCTTTGAAGAAGACATAGCAGGAGGAGGACAAGGGCAAACAGATGAAGGAACCAGAACAACAGAAAATATGCGGTGAGCACCGACTCTTGTTTCGTGGTCTCTACAGACCATCGCTAGAAGTAATTGGTGGAACAATGCCTCAGGAAAAGCCTAAAAGGTTTCGTATTTAAAAAGAAGAGAAAAAGGTAAGGAACTAGAACAAAACAGGAGCATATCCCCTGCACAACAAATACAATATGTATTAGTAATGTATCCTTGCCTTATTTTGGTATGACAAATTTGGAACAGATGCCATAATTTGAGCAGTACGATAAACTGCAGAAATCAAGGTTCTCGACATAAGAGTAGTGTTTGGTACGTTCTCCAGCATCACAGCCATCATATCAAGGACAGGACCTGCATCCCCGATCTGCCTTTGCAAGGTATCTTGGTTATGCATTTAATTTAAAAGAATTTCAAGTTGCAACTACAATATAGTGAAGATATTGTATTCTTGAGTTAGGTTGTAATTATCATGCCCTGACTATGTTTTAAATCTTAATTGTATCAACTGTAGATCTGTTAAACAATATTTCAAATATTGAAAACTTTTTATAAACCGGTTACTGTAGTGGAAAACAATGTCACCTTATTTGATAACTGAACAAGGCACTCATCTACAGCTGCTCGAAAATTTTGGTTATATTCAATCACCTCAACTCCCAGATCGGAATCATCAAGTGAGCAGTGTATGCTTTTCCGTAGGTGTCTCGTCATATCAGTTAATGCACCAATTATAGCCACAGAAGATTGAACCTTAGTTTGTTGAGCAAGGGATGTGGCAATACGCACAATATGTAGCTGCATACTGGGCTTCTTTAGAACATTCTTGTGGTCAAGATGCTTTACTAAGATGGACAACAAAAAGTGTGTGTTTTCGCCTGCAGAAATGCAACAATTAAAGAATTCACTCAAAATATGAAAATTAATTCTATTGGAGAGAGAGGCTCCTTAAGCTTTAAAAGGCATCAATTTCTATCAATCTAAAGAAGCTAAATACCGCAACTTTCAATTGTCAACTGCATGTCTTGCAAGACAGAAAGAGCTACCCCATCCTGGATAGACCACATTTCCTCATTATCAAAAAACCGAAACAAAGATTCCATGACCCGTCGGACAGTTGTAGCTTCCTTGGCTAACTTGGCCATATTATGCAAGCAAACTCTTGACCAAAATTTGGGATTCTCAGCTTCTTCCCTATAACATTAACCAGAAAAGGAAACTGCATATTAGTCATTAGGTATTGCCGAAGTATATCAACTACCACAATTGAAAGTTGGTGACAAGCAGTAACTCAGGAACATTAAATTCTCCATTCTCAGACACAATATTCCTCCAGGAAAGCGTTGTAATGGCATCTGTGGAAGAGAAATTGTCTTTAACAGAGGAGTTCTGTGTGTCTTGCTTGTCATTGATATTATCATCTGATGTTTCTAAACCTCTGTAATTTTCTAAGACTGCTGAAATAACCTGGTATTTTAAGGGAAATGTTAAGCAACCTTAAATAGAAAATATTGAAACATGAAAATTGAAGCACATGACAGAAAAACAGGTATGAGCTAGCGAAGGTACTCTATAAATACTTATAAGAACTTATTATAAGTTTACTTGTGGTTTTAAAGTTGCTTTTCATTAATTATCATATTGTCTCCTGATTCTAGGTAAAAAGTCTAAGCATAGATAGAGATTTTGTATCCACGTTGATTATAAAAGTGGTATGTTAGCATAAGAGTCTTAGTTGGAGTCAGATTACTCAGTCGAAGGTTCTAACTTAATGCTATTTTCTTGTTCTATGTGTAATCAATTAGAACACCGCATTAAATCAAAGATATATTTTTATCCACATTTTTGTTCGTCTCCAACATAGTTTCTCACCTGAGGAGTGACATCAATCATTTATAAACAACCTTCAAAGTGAGCAGTTCCAGTTTTTGTTAAGAAGCATAATTTTCGACCTAGCTCCCAATTTTTATCTCAATTTAGTAATGAAATTTTATGACACTGCACCAGCATGGCATTCCATACCACATAATGGCACCAAGAGATATAAATGCGTAGAACAATTTAAAAATAAATATTAAGCATCCAAAGAAAACTCACATTATCAAATTCTGCTGAGACATGAGAGAACTCTCCCATGAACCAAACCTGAAAGAAGAAAAGTTAGAAGATTGTAAAAGAAGTAAACTCTTTTATTACAATTATTATTGTAATTGTGTTTATTGACTTTCTATTCTTCTTTATTCTTGTAATGGAAAACTAAATTATCTAAAATAATAAAATGGACAATTTGTTATATATAAATTAGTAATAATCTAAAGGGGTAAAGCAACTTTTAGTTACTGAACTTAAATTTTTCCCATTTGTCTTTTTGATGACGTGGACTCTGAGATGATGCGACATGTCGCATCATCAGAGATTCAGAATGACTAGGGGGGGGGGTTTCAAGTTCAAAGGCCAATATGGACCAAAACAAAGTTCAGTGACCAAGTTGGGGCAAGTTGCCAAGTTCAGGGACTAAAAGTTGCTTTATCACTAATTTAAGAACAAAACAATAATATTGTCTATCATTTTGAACTATGTAATAATGAATATGGGAACTTGACTAGAGAAACAGAAAGGATGATATAAGAGGTTCTATCCAAAGTCTGAAGAAGCTAAAGTTTCCATACAACTCTAGAAGGTACCACTTTTTGCCACAATTGATTCAATTATTTCCCGAGATTAGCAATTTGGTGCATAAGATTTCTTTTCACCAATTGTAACTTCTAAATTCTCACCCCTCACACCAATAATAATTGAAACTTTTCTTCTGTTTTTAAGGTGAAATTTGTCAAATCATAATGAAAATGGTACAAGTAACCAGAGCGTAACCATATATGATATAAGAAAAGAAGTGTATAAGGTAATGCTAAGTGTTTAAAATTCTTAAGATCATAGACCACCATGAACCTTAAATTGAGCTCTAGAACTAAAGTCCGCTAAATAAGAGATGAGAACAAAACATAAATTTTATATAATATAAGACGTGTGCAAGGCAACACCAAATCTTTAAATTTCGAGGACCGGAGTAGAAAAGAGGATGTCGAGAAAAAATCTAACTGTAGGAAAATGTTATTCTCGCTCGCCCGCCCACCCTCTTTTATATTCCGTTGTCTGTATATTTATAATCTTCGCTTCCTGAATTCAGAATTGAGATTAGGCAATTTTCACTACCTAATCAAATCATCTGGCAATTTACAATCTTACACAGTGGCCAAGTCCCGTAAAGCTATTGCGCATAAAATCAAATATTAAACCTGATTAAAATTAGGATATTGCTGGCAACATACAATGTAAAATTCGTGGGCCCATCAGTAGCAAATTTATGGGCTCCACCAAAACCTAGGACTTCCCTTCTTTTAATGGTTAACAATTATTTCATGGCGCTTTTAAATTTAGGCTAACGCCTCAGCAATGGACTTGCTTCTTTTAAAAATAAATAAATCCCTTGAAGACTCGAGAGTTGCGATAAAACCCAAAATAATATATAAAAATATAGTCAAATGAATGTGTTAGAATTTTTGGTACATTGAAATATCCGTGTGTGTACGTCAACAAAATATTTGGAACTTAATAGTCCTTACAGTTTTGTGTTTGTCTTTGATTTTTATGTAAATTTGTCATTCATGTGTCTCTATTTCCTTATCTCACTCCTTTATTTGTTCCTTATAAATTGGCAATAATGAACACCCACTCGTTCATCAGTCATTAGGAAAAAAATAGTGTCAATTTATGTAGTGGGTATTATTGTCATTGTGGCAAATATTTTATTTGTTAGCGGAGATTTTTTTTTTGGGGGTAAATTACCCAAGTGACCACTCAACTAATTGGGGATATTTATTTTGGACACCCAACTAACGAACTCATAATCAGGTCACCTAACTTTTAAACCCTACCTATTTGTGTTACTGCTGTTAAAATCTTAACATAAAAGTTAACAGTGATAACGTGACTATTAATTAAAATCTTTAAAATTATACATTTAATCCTTGTAATTTATTTATTATTTTAATTTAATAATAATTTTAAATTAATAAATAAAATTAATCATCCAATCAAGTGATAACTTATCACTTGATTGGATGATTAATTTTATTTTTTAATTTATTTTTATTAAATATTTATTATTTATTTCTCTCCAGTTAGGTGGTGACACGTGTCACCACCTGATTGGTGAGAGTTAAAGGTCAAGACGAGAAATAAAATTGCAAGACTTAAGGAAGCTAGGTATTGAACCCAAAAAATCAACGATAAAACCACTGGACTAGACCAAATTTATTGTTATGAATCACAACACATATTATTTAACGATTACTTTGTTGGTGAAAAGTAAAGAGTATAAAATGAAATAAACGGGATTTAAAGTCCTTTGTTATTTGAATTAAAATATTTGAATATTTAATATTTAAAATATAATAATTGTATATTTAATATTCGAATCAAATTTATTAAATATTTTAATTCAAATATTAAAATATTTGAATATTTTGATTCAAATATTAAATATTCGTATATTATGATTTAATATTTTAATGTTTTAAATATTCGTTAATTTAACATTCGAATCAAATTCAAATATTTTAAATATTATTTTAACTATTAGTTAACATATGAATGTTATTTAAAACAGACGAATGTTAAATAATTATTAAAATATTCGAATTTGATTCGAATATTTAAAACATCAATTTTGATTCTAATCAAATTATTTTACGTTAAATTTAACATTTGTTTATTAAATATATAATAAATTTGATTTGAATGTTAAATTAACGAATATTTAAAATATTAAATCATAATATACGAATATTTAATATTTGAATCAAAATATTCAAGTAATTAATAAATTTGATTTGAATGTTAAATACACAATTATTTTATTTTAAATATTAAATATTCAAATGTTTTAATTCGAATATTAATGGACTTTAAGTCCCGTTAGTTTCATTTTATACTCTTTATCTTTCACCAACAAAGTAATCGTTAAATAATATGTGTTGTAAATTATGAAAATAAAATTGTTCTAGCCTAGTGGTTTGAGTGTTGGCTTTCGACTTGAAGGATGTTGGTTTAATTTCCAGCCTCTTCAAATTTTGCAATTTTATTTCTTCCTTTTAACTCTTACCATCTTTAACTCTCTCCAATCAGGTGGTGACACAAATATTTAATAATAAATAAACTATAGGGATTAAATGTGTAACTTTACAGATTTTAATTGACAACCAAGTCTGTCAACTTTTCTGTTAGGGTTTAAAGTTGAGTGACCTGATTGACAAATTCGTTAGTTGGATGGCCAAAATAAATATCCCCAAATAGTTGGGTGATCACTAAAGTAGTTTATTATTATTTTTTTATATATAAAAGCTGTTTCTATTTCTAGTTAGAGAGGGAGTGAGAGATTTTAGTAGGGGTGTTCAAACAGTTAATTCGGTCGGTGACCGAACCGAATTACTAAAAACTGAATTAACCGAGTTTTTAAAATCTTTAATCGTTAACCGAACCGAAATTTTTTTGAAATATATTAACCGAACCAAACAAATTTCGGTTAATTCGGTTGGTTTTCGAATTAACCGAAATTTATTAATTTTCTTATTCAAAGTTATTACACAATAAAAACCATTGAAAATACTTTTTAGTTTACAAAGATAAATTGACATTTAATTTAAATAATATCTAAACATAGATAAAAAATATTAGAATTTTATATTAAACATTACGATAAAACAAAATAAGTTGGATATGGGCTTAATAATAATATATATTGTATATTTAATATTTATTATATTTCGGCTAATTCGATTAATTAACCCGTTTCGAACTGAATTAACCGTTAACTGAACTTTTAAATAACTTTAACCACTCACCGACCGAACAAAGTTCGGTGGCCGACCGTTTTAACCGAATTAATTTAGTTTGGTCGGTTAATTTGGTTTAGCCGACCGTTTGAACAGCCCTAGTTTTAGAGAAAATAATATTATTATTGGATTTTAAACTTTAGACATAAGTAAAAAAGATGGAGCATGTTTGTAAACAAATTCATAAAATTAGGGTAAACTATTATGAATGACTTCTTATCTTATATCAATTTCATTTTGATTATCAAATTTTAAAAAATAATTTTATTTATTTATGTAATCAATTTATTATAATTTATATCATTAATCCTCGTTATTTTAATATTGTGACACTCTAACAAAGAAAAGTTAATTTCTAATATGATTGAATTAAAAAAATGACTAATTTTTTTAATATAATTCATCAGTTAAATAACTAATATAATTAACTATAACTAATATAATTCGTTATTTAGTGGCCACTAATTGTTAAACATGACTTAGATTTTGTTAAAAAAGTTTGAACCTAAGAGACCTCAATTTATAAAAGGGTAAATTACCTCAATGACCACCCACCCAATTAAAGAACTCGTCAATCAGGTCACCTAATTTTTAAATCTTATCTATTTTGATTACCGTCGCTAAAATTCTAACGAAAAAAGTTAACAGCAGTAACGTGACAGTTAAACAAAATATGTATAATTATACATTCAATTCCTATAATTTATTTATTATTTTAATTTAATCTTAATTTTAAATTAATAAATAAAATTAATCACCCAATCGATTGATGACACGTGTCATTATTGAATTGGGTGACTAATTTTATTTTTATATTTATTTTTTCTTAATGGATTGTGACACATGTCACCACCACCACCAAGAGATGACACATGTATGAAAGGAAGAATAAAATATCTACGCCCGAGAAACCCGGTCCCGAAATCGAAAATCAATTGAAAACTAGTAACAGATTTCCGGGTGTGGTTAAGATTGTAAACCGTTTTGTTAAAGGTTGCCGACTTACCGACAGTCCCGCAAAATGCTGACTATAACCACCGCCTCCATGTCTCCCTCTCTTCCACCACCACTTCAACCAATCAACCGCCGCCTCTTGCTTCTCACTACCATCTCCTTAACTTCATTCTCAGTCTCCGATTCAATAGCCACTGCTCGTGGCCTTCTCCGGATGCCCCCACCTCGCCTTAGTAACAGGTAATCTCTCCTCTCTGTGTTTTGCAACTTATATTTTGTTGTTTGCTGACTGAATTCTTGGAAATTGAACACAAATTAGAAACCAGTAAGTGGATGAATGGATTGGGTTAGTATAGCCTCAAACTTTTTATGTTTTAGCTAATGAAGATTTTAACTCTATGCGGACACAGTGATGTGAATAAAGGATTGTATGGATTTTCAAATTTAATGTATTTTCCTTGTATGTTTGAAAACAAAATCCTGCAAAAATTGAAGAGTGGTTGTTGTCGCCCATTTTGTCTTTGAATTTGGGTTTTAATTGTTTGAGTTTGTATGAAGGTACTTTTTGGTGAGGGCTGGCGAGTCTGAATATGAGAGCCTTGGGATAATCAACACCAACCCTGTAGCTAAAACGTCTGTTGATAGTGGATTATCAGAGAAGGGGAAGAAGCAGACTTGGAGGGCTGCTTTGGAATTGAAGGCAATGGGGGCCTGCGAAAGAAACTGCTGGATTTGGCCTTCCATCACTCAAAGATCTTACCAGGCTGCTGAGATCATTGCATCTGTTAATGGAGTCAGTCGTAGGTATGCGAATTATACTACACATTCTATGAAAATAAACTTCCATGTCATTGGTGGTTTAGTTGAAACATCAAATAATGAGGAATAGACTTACTTTGTTTCTCTCCTACTTTCTTGCAAGACAATGGATTGTCACAAGACTATTCTTAAACCTTATTATTGTGGATTGAAGGCCGGTGATTATATATACACATACCTATGTAGACAAACATTCATTCATTCACTCACATATATTAGGGGTATGCTTGTTGCCAATATTGTTAGGTCAATATAGCTTCACTTACTAGTTGTTGTACCTAACAATTTGCATTGGCTGCAGTTATATAGTTCCAGAGTACAGCTTCCTTGACGCACGCGGACTGGGAGCATATGAAGGCAAGGAATTGGAAGCCATTTCAGAAGTAAATAACATGTTTTCTCTGTGTCCGTGCATATATTTTCCTCTTTAAGAAATCACAAATTAAATTAAGGATGCTATGCTTTTCAATTTTTATCCTTCGGAGGTCTTAGCTACTGTGAGTATTATTGATAGCTTAGAAGTGTTACTACTGGGTGCCTCAAAATGGTCAGGTTTATGAGTCGGATAGCATTTCTTCTACAATCAAGCCACCTCCTATTGATGATGGAACACCAAATGAAAGTGTGGCGGATGTATTTGTCCGGGTGACACAACTTATGTCTATCCTTGAGACTCAGTACTCTGAAGACACTGTAATTATAGTCTCTCCAGATTCAGACAATTTGACTATATTGCAAGCTGGTTTAGTTGGACTTGATCTTCGAAGGTAAATGACATAACCTTTAAAACTTGCTAGAACTAACATCTGATCCTGTTGCAGAAAGAAAGAAAAAGTAAAAATTATCGATGTTGTTTTCAGGCACAAAGATCTTTCCTTCGGCCCAGGCGAAGTAAGATATGTTGATCCAAGTAGCATTCCAACCTACAAGCAACCTGCATCCGCTATGTATAAATGTTTAAACCCACCCAACTGTAATTGATTCAGTGTTCTCTTTAAAGATACAAACTCTAATGCATACGAGAGAAGCATCTGGTGCTGATAATTTTCCCCTTGTGAATTCATAGCGGATCATATTCGTCATTATAATAATCCACCACCCTTCGTTTTTTTTGTCTGGTGAGTGCATGGGAAATTGACAACGGCATGCATCTGGAGTTCTCGCTTGTTACTTTAGGAACATTGTGTTAAAGTATAGAAAGATCTCAAACAAAATGTATTTTCTTTTATTGATGCAAAAGATGATTACAAAAGGGTTAACAGCTATGCTTTTATAGCAGTGAAATCACAGCTGTATTAGCTGGAATTCCCGCTTCTTTTAACAGAAATTTGTTGCTTCCTAACAACTCTTGTTATCTCTAATACATTGGCAGCAGAGATCCCGGAAGGGACTTGAGCATTTTCAAGGCTATGACTTTGCCTTTGATAACTAAGAAGCTATTTAATTCTATTTGTCTATGCATAAAATTATTGAAAATGTTTTTTTACCTCAAATAAATTGTTAAACATTTTAAATGCAAGAATAAACTATAAAACGTAACCATTAAATAAAGAAAAATATAAATCGTGTAGATATATATAAAACTAAATGATTTGACATTTGTGTAAACGAGTTTATCAATTTACGTGATAATTTATGGTTGGAAGTTAAAAGCGTTGAATGAATTAATATATATATATATATATATATATATATATATATATAGCAAACAGCTTGAAGAATGGGAATTTGTGCGTCCCAAGAAAATTGAATCTGAACCCTCGTGCGGGACGACCCAAGAATAACTGTTGGTAACTTGGTAGGTGGGCCTCAAACATAAATATATTATTCATCTTTTACTTTCCTCACATCTATATCTATGTTTAAGCAGAGAGATAGAGAGAGTAGTGGAACTGGTCTTGAGATCCAAGTGGGTGTGGAAGATGGAAGAAAAGAGTGGTGAATATAAGGACTGTGGAGCGAGGGGTATAAGATCCTGAAGGATTACGTAAGGAAGCATGGCGAAGGCAAATGAAATCGGATACCAAAAGTTACAGGCCTCAAGAGATGTGGCAGAAGCTGTACGTTGAACTGGCTCAATTATCTTAGTCCTGGTGTCCAGCGTTGCGGTTTCTCCGACCAAGAGAATGATCTTATCAATCGCCTTCGTAATCTCCTTGGCCACAGCTTTCTATCTCTACGATTCCTTCTTTTTGCTTATATCCTTCTTTTTTAATCAAAGTCTTTCTATGTTAAGTGGTCACTCATAGCTGTTCGGGTTTCCGGAAGAACAGACAACCGAGTGAAGAACCACTGGAACACTCATTTGAACAAGAAGCTGGGAATCAAAAACCAAAAAAAAGCCCACCGCTATTTTTTCACAATCACAGGTTCCAATTCCAAATTGTAGAGATGGTGCAAGTAGTGGTGGCGGCCAAGAGATGGATGTCCGCTTGGGAAGCTCCTCTTGGCTTTGGCAGTACTATAATAACAACAATGACCTCCATTTCAAAATGCATACACCTACCACCGTAAATGTGATGCTGGACCACGATGTGTCTCTTGATTTTGTTTGGCATGTCCTTTAATCTCCCTCCTTTTATTTGTTTGTTTTTTACTTGTACTTTGGATTGGTTTGGAACATATAACATATTATTAATTTCTCTGCTTTAATTGTCTTCTATATTGTTTTTAACGAAATTGTCTTTTTTATTGCTATATCATATGGTTTGGAGTAATACTAATTCCCGTTCCGTCCAGTCTCATTTAAGATACTTCTATTTCCCTTCTTTACACAGTAATTAATTAATATATTGTTTTTCAAAATAAACAACAAGCAGAAATTGCAAAGGGATGACAATATAATTCGAATTCGATCCGAAGAAAAAAATTCGATCCAAATTCGATTAAAAAAAGTCCGAATCCGAATCCAAAAATAATGTCCGAGTCCTAATAGGAGGTGGATCGGATATGGATATTGTCATGATCCGATCCGAATTCAATCCAAATCCATATCCGATATGAATCTGATCCATATATAAACCCGAATAAAAATATTTAAAATTTTAATATTTAAAAAGTTTGAGTTGCTACTTTAATTTGTTTTATATTGGATTATAATATTTGTAGAGATTTGTTTGTGCTATAAATTTAAAATATTTGTTTGATAAAACATATTTTTTTTATTTAAGTTATTACTCTAAAAAATAATTGGATTTGGATTTTAAATATTTTATTGGATTAAATTTGGATTTATGTAAATGGATTTGGATTCGGACTTAGATTTCTTTGAAAGTCCGATTATTAATTGGATTGGACTTGGACTTTATAAAATCTGATCTAAATCCGATCCATTGCCATTCCTAGATGTAAGGAGACCCATGTCCTCTTTACTAAAAAGGTTGATGATTGATGGTCAAGGATTTATTGTCTAGGAGTTAAGGTTTAAAGATTAATATTAAATGTTTGAAGGTTTAAGTTTAAGATTTAAGATTTAGGATCGAGGGTTTAAGGTTGAATATTGAGGATTTAAGTTTAGAGTCTAAGATTGAGCATTGCGGTTTTATGGTTTGAGATTTAGGGTTGTTTATTTAGGGTTTGAATTTTGTGGTTTGTATTTTGTAGTTTGAGGTTTTGAGTTTCGGCTTTGGATCGTTTATAGGTTATGGTTTAAGGTTTAAGATTTGGATTTTAAGATTTGAGCTTTACAATTTGAGACATGGGCTTTAAGTTTGGGGTTTCGAGGTTTTGTTTTGTGGCTTGTGGTGCATGCTTTTAGGTTTTGGGTTTTATTTTTTAGGTTTGAGGTTTAAGGTTTAGGGATTATTGTTTAATGTTTAGAGTTTTTTAGGATTTTTTATTAACATTATAAAATTTTTGAGGAATTTTTTTATTATTTATATTCATTTTAAAAGTTTTTAATAATTTAAGGTTTATGGATATATTATTTTAGGATATGGTTTAATGGCATAGAGTTTAGGCTTTCAGGTTCAAAGTCTAAAATTTATGGTTTAAAATTATGGGTTTAGGGTTTAGAGGTTAAGGGATAATAGTCAAAGGTTGAGAGTTATGATTTTGGGTTTTAGGTATAGTTTTAGGTTTTAGAGTGTATGAATAAGGATCTAGAGTTTACAGTTTAAAATTATATGATTTAGAGGGGTAAAGGTTTGATAGTTAAGGGTTGATTTTTAAATTTTAAAGGTCTAGGTTTTGGGAGTTAAAGGTTCATGGTTGTAGGTTTAGCTTTCTTGGTTATTAGTTTAGGGTTTAAAGTTTAAGGTCGAGGGTCTAGTGTTTAGATCTTTGTTTAAGGTTTAACAAATAGAGATTAGGGTCGAGGACTTAGTGTTTAGATCTTTGTTTAGGGTTTAACATTGAAAGCTTAGGTTCAAGGGTCTAGTGTTTAGATTTTAGAGTTGAGTGTTTAAGTTTTAGTGTTGAAGGTTGAGAGGTTATAGTTAAAGGTTTTTCAGTTATACCCCTTATTCTTTCACTTTAGCTCCAACTTTATTATCTTTATTGTTGGCTTCTATCCTCCCTTTGTCTTTTAAATAATTTTTTGATAGATAGGGCTTCAATAAAAACAACCCTATAGTTAGTCACCTGTGAAGATAAGAAGGCCCCTATGGAAAAAAAATACCCCTTGTATTATTAAGAAGAAGAGGAGAATTTCTAAAAGTTTACAGAGTCCCGAATAAAATCGAAAAAATACAATAAAAATAGAAAGAAAGAATGTAAAACCCTAAAAGTCAAAATATAAACTACAACATTTGCTTTTCTAAGTACAATCTTTTCTCTAAAGACATTGCAAGTTAGATGCTCTACAACAATAATGTCTTTCATATTCATTTTCATCTTTAAGTGTTAACTCACACAAGTCAAATTTCTTTGTAGTAAGCTTTAAAATAGAAAGTTTTTGAAACCTTACTGTAACTATAAATCAAATCTCTCACTTAAAATGTAATAAGAATATAAAATTATTTTTTAAAAATATAATAAGAATATTTTTGGTCAATTTCTTTGAAAAATATTTTTGAAGGATTATTTTAAATTATTTAATTTAAAAACTAATTGTTTAATATTCTTATTTAAAATTATTTTTAAAAAATAATTTATTAAATAATATTTAAAATTTAAAATGTTATACATATGAATCTATAAAGTTTCATCATGATAAAAATATAAAATATATTTCTTAATTAATAAATAATCCTTAAGAACTGGATTTTTCTATAAAATTATATAATATTTTAAATAATTTTATCTAAACAATAGATAGAAAAACATATAAAAATCTAGACTAATAAGTAATTTAAATCATATAACTATGTGATAGCAAAAATAATAAATTTATAAAATAAACATGTTATAAATATGAAGGTTAAATTTATAATTTTAAATGATTAAACTCTAAATAACAAAACTCAATTAATAAAATAGCCCATAAGCTAGTCTCTGCATGACTTCCTAAAAACCATAGTAAGGAGAGTGTCTAAAAATGCTCTTTAAAAAAAAGCCCCTCTAATGGGCAGCACTTGGTAATCGGTTCCAATAGTTATCTAATTTATTCTTAAATATTTGAATAGAAAATATACGAATAAAAATATTTGTATAATAAATATTATAAAAATATTTATATAATAAATATTCGAATAAAAATATTTGAATAAAAATATATGAATAAAAATATTAGTATAATAAATATTCAAATAAAAATATTCATATAATAAATATTCGAATAAAATATATACGAATAAAAATATTTGTGTAATAAAAATTTGAATAAAAATATTCATACAATAAATATTTGAATAAAAATATTCGAATAACAAATATACCAATAAAAATCTTCGTATAATAAATATTTAAATAAAAATATTCATATAATAAATATTCGAATAAAAATATACAAATAAAAATATTCATATAATTAATATTCGAATAAAAATATTCGAATAAAAAATATAAGAATAAAAATATCCGTATGATAAAAATTCGAATAAAAATATTCATATAATAAATATTTGAATGAAAATATTCGAATAAAAAATATAAGAATAAAAATATTGTACACAAATCCTTACAAAGTATACACAATGGCTTACGAAAACCGTAAAAAAAAAGTATGTACACAAATCCTTACAACTTCTCACCATGAGCTAAAAGAGCCCATCCAAGGGTAAGGATTTGTGTACATACACAATTTACTACGAGAATACATAAATTGGTACAATAAATGTAAGGATTTATGTATGTACACAAATCCCTACAAAATATACACAAATGCTTACGAAAACTGTAAGGAAACAGGTATGTACACAAATTCTTACCCTTGGATGGCTTCATTTAGCTCATAGTTTTGAAGTTGTAAGGATTTGTGTACATACCTTTTTTTTATGTTTTTTTGTAAGTCATTGTGTATAGTTTGTAAGGAATTGTGTACATACACAAATCCTTACAATTTTTGTGCCATATTATGTATACTCGTAGCCAATTGTGTATGTACACAAATCCTTACCCTTGGATGACCTCCTTTAGCTCATGGTTTCGAAGTCGTAGGGATTTGTGTACATACCTTTTTTCTTACGGTTTTCGTAAGCCATTGTGTATACTTTGTAAGGAATTATGTACATACACAAATCCTTACCATTTTTGTGCTATATTATGTATACTCGTAGCCAATTGTGTATGTACATATCCTTTGATAGCCTCCTTTAGTTCATGGTTTCGAAGTCGTAAGGATGTGTATATATCTTTTTCCTTACGTTTTTCGTAAGTCATTGTGTATACATTGTAAGAAATTGTGTTCATACACAAATTCTTACTATTTTTGTATCAATTTATGTATACTCGTAGCCAGTTGTGTATGTACACAAATTCTTACCTTTGGATGACCTCCTTTAGCTCATGGTTTTGAAGTCGTAAGGATTTGTGTACATACCTTTTTCCTTACGGTTTTCGTAAGCCATTGTGTATACTTTGTAAGGAATTGTGTATATACACAAATCCTTACTATTTTTGTTCCATATTGTGTATACTCGTAGCCAATTGTGTATGTACACAAATCCTTACCCTTGGATGACCTCTTTTAGCTCATGGTTTCGAAGTCGTAAGGATTTGTGTACATACCTTTTCCCTTACGGTTTTCGTAAGCTATTGTATATACTTTGTAAGGAATTATAT